>OZ008368.1:350152582-350796192 GCA_963931995.1 Phaonia tiefii
AAGACTGCATGATATTTCAGATTGCGATGCATCCAGGGAGCATTTGAGGTACCTTACTACCATTCATAGTAGCACAATGAAAGACATTTGACACAGTCACTCTTGCAATGACGAATCGTGGGCAATTTCGGAGAGGTGTTGCTTTGGTCCGCAATGCCTTAAATCACAACATAAGCATTAGGACGTTTTTAATATGAATTCGGAAGTTTTACTTTTTTCAATTTGCAATGTCTTAATGTAATTTTGAAAAAGGTGTTACTATGTATGGGGCCATTATTCGTTTCTTACTTTACGGTTATAATACAGTTAAACTAATGACTTTTTAATTTAATATTGAAAATTTCACGATCCCAGTTCTACTCCTTCTGGGTACTTCAGTATGTATGCTAAAAATATATTTTTTTTTTTGCGGGGGTGGTTCCTGTTTTACCGCTGTAATCTTGTACTTGTAACTACCTTTGTTGCTCACAAAAACGTTTAATAAACATCCACCAATTTTCAAGTCAAAATCTTGAAAACAAAAGCAATTAACAGTATAATTTATACAGGAGATGGGTGTGTCAATGACCGTCGGTGGTGCGTGTCAATGACCGTCGGTGGTGCAATGGGTAGTGTGCGCGCCTCTTGTACAGGAGATCCTGGGTTCGATTCCTGCTCCAACCACCTTAAAATTTCTTTCGACGACGGTCACCTCGCTTAGTGACGGCGACACTATCGAGTATATAGCCATGAAAAAGCTTCTCAAAATACCGTTCGGAATCGGTGTAAAACTGTAGGTCCCAATCAGTGAGTGAAAACTGGAAAGCGCACAGCTCAGTGATTGTGAGAAGTTCTCCCCGGTCCCTTCATGGGATGTAATGGGAAACCATTTATTTATTTTTTTTTTTTTTTTGGGTGTGTCAATTAAATAATCATATTCATGCTTCATACAATATCTTAATATTACATCACAATGATCCATATCAATTTTAAAGACAATCCCAACTCGAATTTTGTTTCGGGAATTAGGAATTAGTTTAGGATAGTGAATCACCTAAGTGTGGATTAGGGTGTCGCAAAAAAAATTTCGTTTTTGGAAAGCTTATAGGGTAAAGTATTTTTGAGATTTTTTCCAGATTTTTCGGAAAAGGTTTAGAGGCCGCGCAAGTCGAAGCTCTGCCAAAAATCGGGTATTTCGGACGTTTTTTGAAGGTTACTTAAAACTTTCACGATTTTCATAGTTTCTAAGTCAATATTTTTAAAGCAAAACGTCCAAACTTTTATTGTATATGCATAAACCATCAGTTTTGGCAATGATTTTGCTTAATAAGGTAACAGGTATCAAATTTTTTCGTAAATTTTGGTAAAATTTCTATGAACATTTAAAAAACTAGTGATGCCCTTTAAAAGACGGACAAATTCCAAGCAATTTAAAAAAAAGTTTTGAATTTGCAGTTACTGTTCCAGAGTTATACCAAAACAACGGCCCCAGCAACATATTGCAGGAACCATATATATATTTGCAAGCAACGTGTTTACAAATGTGGCTTTGTTTGTTGAAAACTGCTGAAAATCCCCTGCAAACATATATATGGTTCCTGCAATATGTTGCTGGGGCCGTTTTTTCTGTGTATAATTCTTTGTCGTTACTTCGTGCATGTAGATTTTTTCATTAGAGCAATGTTTAATGCAAATCCGATGTAAAAATGGCAAAAAGTTTATAATATTATTAGTTTCATACAATGGGTAAAGAGTTTTAAATTGGCATAACCCTGGAACAGTAGCTCAAAATTCAAAATTTTTTTCACAACATTGCTTGGAATTAATCCGCCTTTTAAAGTGCATCATTATTTTGTTCAAATTTTCGGAGAAATTTATAGCAAATCCGATGCACAAATGGCAAACAGTTTATAATAAATAGTTTTAGTCTCATACAATGGGTAAAAAGCTTTAAAATGGTATAACTCTGGAACAATAACTGCAATTTCCACATTTTGTCCCCAAATTGCTTGGAACTTATCCGTCTTTCAAAGTGCATCATTAGTATTTTAAATTTTTTAGTAATTTTAGAAACTACAAAGCGTTATTTACAAAATAATTTCAAAATTTTCGAAAAAATTTAATACATGGTACCTTATTGACTGGTTATTGACCGAGTTTTAAGTAAAATTTAAAAATCGTCCGGGATACCCGATTTTTGGCGGAAACCTCTAAACCTCTCCCGAAAAATCTGGGAAAAATCTAAAAAATACTTTACCCTATAAGCTTTCAAATAAAGCTTGAACGAAAACAAATGCTAGATGCACGAACTGACTTATGAAATAGTAAACAATTTTAGTTTTTAGCCCAATTTAATGTTTCGTGGCGAATTTCTTTACTTTTTACGAGTGTGGTTTATAAATGCACTATCCAAACATTTGAAGGCTTCACAACTAACTTCCCTACCGGAAAAAGAACCAGAACTGGGCAAGCCACGTGAATAGTCACCGGTTCTAGTTCTTTCACCTTTCCACCTTTATATGGTGGGAACCTATCACTTTTACTATTGTTTGTCCACTTTGGTGTAAATTGGCACCCCATATATACCATATGACAAGTCGTAGAATTAGTCTCAAGGAGCCTGTATTGGACCTGTCCTGTTATGTCAGTCGTAGAATTCGCCACCAAATAACACGTCACACGTACATCTGTCCCAAATATACGTGTCACAGAAATGTACTCCCTGCAACTAGTCATAGAACCCTTAACAAATAATAATTACGATTTGTATTTAAATTGCAGTCCAACTGAATCTTCTGTAACACTTTCGAACCAGAGCGGTGGTGACATATACCCTTTTCACCTATCTCGCGACAAGTACTTTTAGACAATTGAGGCCACTTTTCCCGTAGGGAAAACATTTATGATTCAATCTTACTACAGGAGGCTGATGATTGAATAACTTAATTCACCTTCAATAGGAAAAAATATTTAAGAATACCAATTTTTTTCTATCCCCTTTAGGCCGTGCATTAACTAAGATTACTACAAAACTGTTGCAGTAACTGTCTTTTCAAGATTAAATCCTAACCTGAGCATCAGGCATTTATAGACAATCAAAGTGTAAAATTTCAAATGTTTAACAAGTTACTTCAATATATCGCAGACTAACTACAAAAGAGTCATAACTTATCTGGCCAACCATGCCACTTTTGGGGGGATTGTCTCGCTTTTTGTCGGATTATTCCGCGTTTTGGTGTCTCGCCCCGAGTTGAATCTAAAATTTAAAAAAGATTGTGTACCACTTAAAAAGCGCTTTATTTTATATATTTAGTCTCATTTGAAGAAAATACTTGTATTTTGATTTAGTTTTACACTTAAAGCGAAAAAATTCCGCTCTTTTACCCATTGTGTCCCTCTTTTTGTCACAACCAATTGTCCAAGTTAGTTATAACTCTTAGGTTAACAGATTTCCCCATTTGGCTTAAAAAAAAATTAACCACTGACCTTTCTATCCGATGAAAGAATCTGCCGTCATTTTCTCTTCACATTCGTCAAAAATAATTCAGAATGTGTAAGAGACTGCATTGAAATATCAAAATATATATCAATCAATAGCTTTTCCATTACCATGTTGTTATGGCTTTTGAAGATTGTATAAGTGGGATTTAAAAACTTGTCTTAACCTCAAATAATACGACGACGTCAAACAGCGTCAACGTCAACCAAAGTGCTGAATACAATACAAATCGAAATTGTGTGTATTTGTTTTTACGGGATTTACAGATTTACCGCATAAAATCAATAGCGCTAAATAGAATCGCCTTTGGATCGCCTTTTTAAAAAATGTTTTTAAAAAATATTACAAAATTGAATATACCAAAATATTTAAATGAATGTAACTTTTAAAACATTAGTGATAACTGATTAATTTTTTCCACAGAAGATGATAAATTTGCATTGATATCACAAGCAAGTTTTTCAGATCTTTTAAATATTGTGTCTACTTTGTGCTTAAAGTATGGAAAAATGTATCTAAACAAATATTTCTGTCAGTGTATCACAGATTTAAGATGAAACAAATATTTTGACATACATTGATAGCCCTAGTAACTGATAGTAATGATTACATGGAAGTTGTACTAACATTATTTTTAAATTGTTCACTTCAGTTGTAAGATTATATATTCCCGTTAAGTCATAAGGGTTTATCTGCAGGACTTTAAACCACAGTAACTTAGAAACCTTTCCGCCTTGACGAAATTGAACCCCATGTACGGGTTTCCAATGCCCACATTCTACCTTATATTTTTAAATCCCAAAATTTAAAATATTTTGATTTCTGCCGATATATATTCTAACATATTCTCTAGATTATTTCCCATTTAACCATGAGGCCATTGCAAAGTCCTTGAAAACTGCAGCAGTCATTACTTCATAGCTACAGCAGTGGCAGCAGTAGTGTTGTCCCATCACATTTAACATTGGGAATGCCCAACCAACCAAACACTTTACAACCTCGAATAGACAACAACTACTCAACATGTTGCCACAATTTCCGCATCGTTCCGGGCATCTCTGAGTGCTCCGTCGCGTTATATTCTTGTGGTTGAAAATGTTTTTGGGCGCCTAAAAGCTGACAACCCTCGTGCCCATCAATAAGTAAAGCATTGCTGGTAGGAGACAGTCTTTGCGAGGCAGGAGAATGCCATCAAAAAAATTAAGCTTGATCTGCCACTGGTTGTTGGGAATGGCGGCAGTGGATGTAAGTGTCAGTCTATCATGATTTTTTGCAAATCAGTAGCAGGACTTTTTCAGTACCAGTCGGGCAGTCATTCTCACTGCCAGCCAGTCTGCCTGGTTAAGTAATATGTATTTATGTAAATTTAATGTGTGTACGTGTGTGTAATTTGTATACATATACGCTTTGTGGTATCAGGGCACACAGTGAAATTAAGATTTTTCATTGTGTATCCTAGAGGAGGCACAGTATCTCACAAAAGTATCCGACTTGTAATGAAGCATCATTTCCATAAACTGTATTACAGCAGTCTGGGGGACATGTCAGTTGTTCTAATAGTTTTTGCGATTAGTGTAATTGACATATGATGAAAGTTTTGTTAGCATTTAAATGGAAGTCGAATTACAAGATTTGGTGGCCTTCAAGTGGGGAAACTTTTTGTAATCAGTGTTCGCACATTCACATATTTGCCGCCAGTCTACCTCTTAAGGTTTCGGCAAGAGGAATCACAATGTGTAGGGCGGATGGTTGGCTCATTTGTTCGGTTGCTTAAAGTGCTTTTAATTAAAATATTTATACGTTATTGACAGCCTTAAAGTAAGAAACCGCAAGTTCAACTAAACAGATCAAGCAATACCACATTAATTCTATTTAATATTTTAAAAATGTTAATTTTCGTTAATAAAATCAAAAATGCCATAACAAATGAATAGGGAAGCAAAATTGTGTGGTTGGTTGGCACTCAGTGTGAATTTAATGAAACCATGAAACATTTATTCAAGATTTCATGGTAAAACAATTTTGTTCCTCTTTTTTTGTTCCTTAATCAGTATCGATCCAAATTGAAGAAGTGGAAATGTGGAATGAGTAAAATAAGTTATACTCTGTATTTTAGATAAGGATAATAATTGATACATTACAACAACAATATAGTAGACAACTATTATGCCAGAATACTAGATATTGCATTAACCAGTTATAAACAGGAAATCCATTAGGAAAATTGTACAATATACAATATGTATACACCGCCCCAACTCTACTGTGGAGTTGATTGAACTCTACTTCGGAGTTGTATTTGTAGATGTTGAAGTCATACAATCATTATTTGTAATTAAACTTAACTTTGGTTCCCTTCGGTTTCCACGGTTTACAAGTGGAAGGAAAAATACAAGAAAGTCTAATCAATATACATTAATATTAATAGAATGGATTTTACTCAGACATAACCAAGTTACTTTATACATTAAAATATTTAGAAACTATCAGTACATAAATAAGACAAACTTCTCCAAGATTCCGAAAATATAGCATGTCGCACACACTCACAAAAATCCACCCCATGTATTCCGGAATTCAGGGTGTTTCAACAAATTGCCATAAAATAAGTTACAAATAATTCTTGTTTCTTCTCTGCAGACCATTCTCCGGTTTGCTCTGGATTTGTTCTTCTGACTTCGTATATTCGATGTCTTACTCTCTAGGTCGTTATTACTTTTAAACACTATCCGACCAATGATTTGTGGATTTTTTGTTTTCACAAGGACGATGCTCGTGAGAAATTGAATTGGGTTTGTTTGCCGCCCGAAACCATAAATCTTCAGTCAGGCCGGGTGAACGTGTTAGAGCAATATTTACTGAACTGAAAACACACACTGGTTAATTCAGGATTTTATTGGCGACTCATGCGGTCGTTGCGAGAGTTTGATTACAATAATAAAATAATCGTCTTAAGTTTTCTTATCTTTCTCATCCAAACATCAGATATGGCATTTAAGTTCAACCGATAAGGTCGTTCATTGTCATGTCGTTAGCAGTCGGTACTTGATCAAGCTTAAAAATTTGTGTTTTTTATTGTTTGATTGCAAATATAACGTGTTTGTAGCTTGCCGCAAATATAGTATACTTGTGTCCAAACACATTGTGTTCGCTATTCAATATAACATGTTTGGGTCACAATGATTAATAGGATATAATATATGAATTTGTGACCCAAATGTGGATTTGTTTGTTGAAAACTGCTGAAAACACTGGAGTGTCGAACACTACATTCATGGCTATGCTTTAGTCAGCTGCAGCGCGGGCCACGACAGAGCGGTATAAGGTGAAAAGGTGAGGTAAGGAATCCCGTTTATTTAAGAAGAATAACGGTTGTGGAAGAACGACACCTGTAAATTGTATCGAAAAGTGAAAACGCAAACCAACGGTTACGGATCAAAGTCCCCCTTTTGTAGACAAAAAGACGGCTATATAGTCACAGATGTGTTGAGCATGTTGGGGATAATATGGTAACACTTCTCTGTTTTACCTATCCCAGGAGACTCCAACGCAGATGAGGAAGTTGAGCAAATATAAGACGATAGTGTCATTTGCCTTCCTCCTAAACAAGACAAGGGTAGAACTACAATTTCAAGGCTTAAGAACCGCAAAGCCGCAGGTTCTGATGTACTACAGGCTGCGCAGTTCAAGGCAACGATTATTTGAAAGGTGCCTGCATAAGCTGGTATGTACAATCTGATTAGATGAATGTATGCCCGATGATTGAAGCCTTAGCATACGGTGTCCTGTATTTAAAAAAGGCGACAGGAATATAATTATCAGCAGTCATGGAATAAGCCTTTTATACATTGTATACACCCACAGAAAAAATAACCGAATTAGTCGTAACCGAATTTATTGGTTGTCACAGCCATGTTAGATGTTATCACACCCGAACTAGAGGTTGTCACAACCAATTAGAGATGGATTCAACCAAATTTACAGTTGCTACAATCTCTCTTCTGTGAGAGTACACGGTCTTCTCGAACTTAATGGGCGAATGGTCTAATACGGCATGTACACCAAACAAGATTAACGCATTTCGAAGGTTAACTCCGTTAACCCGCGCTAACCCGGAAGGTTACTCATTAAATTTTAATCTGTAAAAATTAAAGTTTAATTTTTAACCTCATTTTAAACTGGCGTACATTTTGCAATACTGTGTGATGCAACACTGCTAGTTACTAAAATTGCAACCACAATAAAAACATACACAAAAAATCAACTATTTGACAGTCGGAAGCCGACGCGCAGCCGCCACCAAAACTGTGTTGAAGCTCACGCAGCCGCCGATATAAATGGCTCTTCTCGGTTTAAACTGTGAGACGATTTCATCGACTGGTCCGATTTGGCCCACTGATCCAATTTTAAAGGTTCAGCTATTTCTAAAACATCCCAAATGTATACAAAACTGGAAAAACCAATAGCCGTCAACTTAATTTTTCTGTTCTGCCGCCGTCTTCGATAATTTTGTCTCGGCACGGAGTTTGTATAAGCACGGAGTTGCCACCTGAAATGTCAATTTAATCTCAAATTGGGTGCTGTAAATGGCAAAGATTAGACAACAAGGTTATCGCTATACTGATCGCGATAAACGGCGGTATAAATGCATTATAGGTCATTTATTGCAGACCTGATTGTGTTTTTAACCCTGATAAATCTACCGACCAGATATTCATATAATTACGCATTTACATCGCCGTTTATTGCGGCCAGGTTAGCGATAACCTTTTTCTCTAATCTTTTCCGTTTACACCACACAATTTGGGATTAAATTGGCATTTCAGGTGGCAACTCCGTGCTTAGACAAACTCCGCGTCCAGACAAAATTGTCAAAGATTTAAAAAATTAAGTTGACAGTTTGATTGTTTTGTACAAATTTGGGAAGTTTTTGAAATAACTGAAACTTTCTAATTGGATCAGTCGGTCAAATCGGACAAGTTTCGGTCAAATCGGTCAATTTTAAACAGATGAGAATCAATAGTATCGACGGCGGTGCACAGTGCATCGTTCCCATACATTCGATGATCAAAAATAAAAGGAGTTGTCGTAGGGTTATGAAATTTGGCATGAGTCCCTAATATAATTGAATTAAAAAAATTTCAAAGTATCGAAAAAATTGACCATGCCCATCGCCCACCGCCCATACAAACCGAAATTATTTTTGGTTGTAAAGATTTAACTATTGCGTCAAATTTTATGAAAATCGCTTGAAAAGCATATTTATGCAACACCTTTTAAAAAAAATCATTTCATCAACAATTACCACGCCCATCGCCCACCGCCCATACAAACCGAAATTATTGTTGGCTGTAAAAATGTCACTATTGCGTCAAATTTCATGAAAATCGCTTGAAAAGCATATTTGTGTGCCACCTTCTCAAAAAATAGCATTTCAAATACATATATTGAAAACATTAATAACAATCAAATTACACTTATCCATTAAACATGTAAACATTTCACTAATCATCATCTGTTGAATTTTCGAACCACCAGTCTTCGCTCAAAGAAGAATCAAATTTATCATCTATATCAACATATACATTTTGATTTAAAATATATTTTTCAATTTCTCCAAGTACTGCCGTATTTTTCATTCGGTTTAGACTCCTTTGTGATTATAACACAGGGTCTGAAGACAACAATAAATAAGTCATCAAATCCTTATTTGTTTTTGTTCTTGATATTTTCCTCGTATGAGACAATCGCACATTTCTCACATTTTTATGGGTTGCTTCCAAGCTTCTTCCGACACCCTGAAATGAAATATATGAAGCATATTGTAATAGCTTTTATAAGAAATTTAACAGTTTTTGTTAAAAAAAATATACTCGTATTGCATAAATACTACCTATTGGCAAATTGAAAAATTGAATAACGTCACATCCATGTATCAAAATGTTATGAACTGTACTAGGCATGTAATACCACCCGTAATGTATTAAATACATATTCCTTGTTGTTGTTAGTAGGTCCTGAATGGTTTTTACCTCAATTGGTATTCCACAAGATAACACCATTAATATTGTTGCAACCTTTTTTTATCAATTTCATTTCCAGTAATTATCAATTCCAGTAATTTCGGCCGCTATGTCACTGTCGTTAAAAAATCGGCGAGCTGTATTGCCGTCATAGGTATTGCCGCTTCCAGGCTTAACTTCATCAATTATTAGTCCAGTTCTCGTTCTGAATTCATTTTGTATCCTTGCTTTATTCTCTAAGAACTGTTTATTGTCTTTACTAACCCTCCAAATTTCTAAAGGAAGGCGGTAAGCGATATGTACCAAGCATTGGAAAAACTTGATCCAGCAATGAAGTGTTAAAAGTCCATATACATATATAGTTGTCAACAATTGAGGGTCTTCAAAAGCTGATGTTGTTCATTTCTGTTGGAGAAGCTTTGCAAATAAAACACCTACTTGCCGAATTTGTACCGTTCAAAACATTTGCAACTGCACCATCAATCATTGTACAATGCATATCATATGAAACTTCAACAATTGTACCGTTAATTTCAATGACATCGCACTCAAGATTTTTTATTTTACCATCAAATTTATGGAAGGCTTTCCGAACTAAATTTGGGTTTTCCTTTTCTAGTACAAATTTAATTGGTTTGCAAAACTTCGGAGATAATGGTGTTTTATTTATCCATATAACTTTGTTTGCAGTAAAGTTAACCATTCTTTAAAATTTAAGTCAATATTAAAAATTAAGATCAAAAAAAATGATGCGCCATTTACTTACCTAAGTGGCACAAAAGCTATGAAAAACATGAATTCATCAGTATGATTGTCACTCTCAAATTTTTGATTGTAGCGGCTATGGCCAGAGCTACCATCCATGCCCCACTTGCATTCCAGTGATAATTTACTTTTTTCACCTTGTGCGTCACAAAGCTCAACTACACGTTCTGCAGTTCTACGCATAACAGTTTTTAAGTCCACTTCTGCTGAAACTTCAGTTGCTGTTATGGGTGGTACCAATTTATGTTTTTCTCTTCGTAACGCATGCAAAGATGGTAAACAATTTGGATGTATTTCATTAATTGTTTGCCGTAAATCGACGTATTTTCTCTCTGATAAATCTAAATCCATATAGAGGACCAAAGCTTTTGAAACTGGTAAACATTTTAGATTATGTTGGCTTTCAGAATTAGAGTTTGATCTTCTTTTCAATTTATTGGCAGCATATTCTATTTCCTCAAGCGAATTGGCTACAATAAGCTTACTAACTTTTCGATTTTTAGATTTGGATGAAGACATACAAAAGTATTTTTTTGGTCTGCCGCGTTTTCTTTTTGTTTCTGTTTGAATTGCTGTTGGTGATTCTCTGTCTAATGTTGCTACTTCTGGTGCTCTTTGTTCATTTATTGTGGCTGATGTTGTTACTGGCAGTATACTCGTTCCTGTCACCTGTGGTTCCCTGTCATCCACTTGCTTAAAACAATTTTTACTTGTGTTAGGTTGCTAATTACCATATTGATTAAATTTATTATTAAAAATAAACAATTGTAAAACTTACACTATCGAGGTCGAAAACCGTCCAACTCAACCATTTTGAATATTTTTTTTCAAACACACTTCTACTATAGTAACTTTCTTTCCAATATTTCTTCATATAAGAATTAAAAATATTTAAACTTTTCATTAAATTATTCTTATCAAAGTCTGAATCACCAATCTTGAGTTGTATAAATTTGTATATCACTGATATTTTGTTATTTGAAGGTGCTGAAATCCAGCAATCAATTAAATCTGAATTTTTTAAAATTGAAGCCATAACTAGAAATTACCACGTGTTGTTATAAAAATGTATTAACTATCCAATCATAGTGTAATAACAGAGTGAGAGCGTAACGACTTGTCAAGAGGCAAAGAAGAGTGAGAGAGAGAGAGAAAGAGTGGAATACAAAACAAAACAAACAGTTTGACATAAGGTGGGTGCGATCAAAACAAACACAGATAAAAAACTTTTTGACAATTTCCTTACGCTCTCACTCTGTTATTACACTATGTATAAAATTTTCATCATTTCCCCTACGGGAATTTTTATTCGGTCTGTTATCCAATACTTATGAATTTATTCAAGCTCAAGACCTTTTTAAATAATATAAAGCTTATTATCTTTATATTACTTTCAAAAAAGTCGAGCATAAAAATGTTCCAATGATAACAAGGCTGTCTGTATAGCTATTTCGGATCTTGCCAAGATCTTCATCAGCAGACGTTTTTGGTATGTTTTTGGTGAATTCTTCAAAAATATATATCCAGAAACACTCATCATATTAATGAGAATTCCTTTATATACTCGTTTGAAGAATACCAAGCACTACCATTGGAACACCTTCATGCACAACTATTTTTATCATGCCGTAAAACCATTGGTTTTAATCAGACATGATTTGTTTTTGTTATGTCATTACAAAAAACAACAAAACAGAGGGTTGCCATCAACAATATTATTGTTTCAAGCTCGCGGTGCTCATCGTCAACTTTCATCATTTCCCTGACGGGAAAGATCCGATGAAACTTTTGTAATTTTTGCTTTTCAAACATAAAAAAAAAATATTATATTAAATACCTTTGTTTGAAAATATATTTTTTATTAATTACTTATGTATTTGAAAAATAAAAAAAAACCTCAAGTCAATTAAGAAAAAGATGAATTTTTAGTATTTTTTTTCGTGAAACAACATCAAAGGGTATTTTGTTAAACCAGTTTCACTTACAGTTCTCTGAGTTTAGCGCCCTCTGGTGGGGTTAAAAAGAGTCAAACTAAAAAAAATTTCATATTAATATTAGTTGGTTTATAATCTTTCAAAAAATATATATTTTATCAATATTAAAGACAAACAATTTATTTTGATTTTTGTCTATGGATCGACGCACCGTGCGGCGTAAGCTTCAAAAATATGTTAGTGGCGGCGACGCGTCTGAAAATTTTCGATCGATCTGCCCAACAGTTGATTTTTTGTGTAGGTTTTTATTTTGGTTGTATGATTTTGGTAATTAACAGGTTTGCATCTAAATGTACGCCAGTTTAAAATGAGGTTAAAAATTAAACTTTAGAGCGTCTTAACCGAGTTAACCTTAGAAGTGCGTTAATCTTGTCTGGTGTAGATGCCGTATTACGATTAATCCTGGAGAAAACCTAGCTACGTGCGATTCATGCTAAACTGGCACGTGTATGTAGAATGACACTGACCGACACAAAATCGTCAATAAAGATTAGTAAGGATCTCAGCGACCCATTTGGTACGAGGCCTTAGGCAGGACTACAACCTATCGCGCGATCTTTTCAACATTTTAGTAGAGACCATTATGAGAAAAGCTGCAGTAAACACGAATGAAACTATCAGCGGAAACTATCAACCACATGCTTATGATTTCGACATCATTGGGCGAAATCTGCGAGAAATGACTGCAGTATTTTCGAGAATCGTGAAGGAATTAGTGAAAGTGGGTTTGTCATAAAATGGGGACAAAGCAAAATGTAAGGTTTCAACAAGCAGAGACTCCATCCGATTAGAGGAAAAGGTGAACATTGATAGCCGTTATAATTTCGAGGCAGTGGACGATTTTTTTTACATCGGATCTGCCGTAAACAGAAACAGTAACGTCAGCCTAGAAATCAAATGGAGAATTGTGCTTGCAAACAGGTGTTATTTCAGGATAAACATGCACTTCAGATATAAGATCCTCTCTCGAGAAGCAGAGTTCGAACTCTTCTAGGCTCCCATACAACTGTCTTGCTTTAAGTGAGAGTTTTCGAAAGAAAAGTGTTCCGAAAAATACATGATCCTATGATAGAGAACGGCGAGCATCGACGACATATGAACCATGAGATTACAAACTGTATCCCGACGTCGATATAGTTTAACGAATCAAAATAAAGCGATAACGGTGGGTAGGCCATGTCAGTAAAATGGATCAGAATGAACTAGTGCGAAAGATGGTTGAAGACGTACTCGAACGGCACGACCAAGACTGAGAAGTGGACCAAGTGGAAGAGAGAAACTAAAGGCTGAGCAAGTTGCAGAAATATGTTTCGTAAGACCCTTAAGCCCTCTGGGTTGATTGAGGCCACCTAAGTAAAAATTCGTGTCAACTGTTTGTAGAGAAGTTCCAGATTACTAGTTGAATTACAAAAAATTTGTCCGCTTTGCGACCTCATTTTTTACCAGCTTGATTCGCAGTTTTCAGAACACATTTAATCTATGTCACCTGTAGAGTTGATAGAGTTTTTTTTGGAATAATATAATGCCGACGGCCGTTCTTTATTTTGATGCCGTAATCACCGCTAGTTGTTTGAGATTACTGTCCATTTTTCAATATACTTTAAATGACACTATATACTTTTTCTGCTTTAGGTAGACAATACACTCAAAGCTTCATACCACATCGATCTGGCAAGCCATTGTGCATTTCTCTCTGTTGTTTTAATTTTCAAACTTAGGTGTCTTTTAGTGGTATTCAAACGTAGACCTTAATCTTTCGAGATCACGTCAAATAACACCACGCGAACTCTACGTTGGATTTGGTTCAACTTTTCTAGATGACCAAGTTGTACGGTCATATTCTCCGTAATAAAATAAAACTTCGGGTCTCTGCAGTTTCTAATAGAATGGATTTTCCTTAATACATGAAACAACACCGCATGTATGCATACGAAATAATTGTTATCTATGTAGAAACCATAGAGTAAATTTATAGTAGAGCCGCCATTTGTCTCATCTGACGTTTCCTTTCACACTCTTCGTGATGCGGTCGGTGTGATAGAGAGATGTTTGACGAAAAGTGATATACACCAGGTGGAATTACAATAACTTCTTGCTTTAATTTTTCATGCCATTTTGGTGAAAAACTGTGAAATTTAAATATGTTTTAAACTTTTTTATTGACTGTTATTGTTAGCATATATTTGTGTTGTATTTAACACATTAATTTTAACCATAGAGTAAATATGGGTAGAGAAAATCTTTCACTCACCACATTTCTGACATTTGTACTCGTGTGATGTATACGTTTGGTGTTGAAAAGAATTGCTTCACTAATACCAGATAGAGGCAATGGTTCAAAACAACGAACAAAATAACAACAACGGCATTTCGTTTTGTGTGTTAAAATTAATGTGTTAAATACAACACAAATATATGCTAACAATAACAGTCAATAAAAAAGTTTAAAACATATTTAAATTTCACAGTTTTTCACCAAAATGGCATGAAAAATTAAAGCAAGAAGTTATTGTAATTCCACCTGGTGTATATCACTTTTCGTCAAACATCTCTCTATCACACCGACCGCATCACGAAGAGTGTGAAAGGAAACGTCAGATGAGACAAATGGCGGCTCTACTATAAATTTACTCTATGATTTTAACACACAAAACGAAATGCCATTGTTGTTATTTTGTTCGTTGTTTTGAACCATTGCCTCTATCTGGTATTAGTGAAGCAATTCTTTTCAACACCAAACGTATACATCACACGAGTACAAATGTCAGAAATGTGGTGAGTGAAAGATTTTCTCTACCCATATTTACTCTATGGTAGAAACTATCAGTACATGAGACAATAAGATTCCTAAAATATACCATAGCGCACAGATTCACTCTATTTCTGAACTTGTGGTGCGTCAACAAATTACCATTAAACTAGTGACAAATGTTATTAACCCATCTTATCGATATTGGTAAATTTTCAACTTAATGTCTACTAAATGCAACAAAAGGATTTAGTACATTTTTCACCTTTACCGGAAACAACAGTTTTGGAATACGAAACAGACTTCCAAATCTCAGCAATTGAATTCAGTTGATTTGTCAGTTACTTAAATTATAAATAAAGGATTCCAGACTGAAATCGACGAGCCAAACCACTGCTTATACATGAATATTTAATGAGATTTAAATGGATTTGTCGTATCTTCGCTAAAATTGAATAAGAGAACTAAAACAAAACCAACAAACTGCAGTTTTGCGTAAATCGTAGTGAAAATAAGACACAACGCCAGTGTCAGCAATAGTACATACATTTATAAAGGGTGACGTTTCGGCCATTTGTTGTATGTCATAATCTGTCATTTTTTCATTGTATTCAGTAATGTTTACAATTTTATCATGAAGAGATATATGCTAGAACAACGTTTACAAATTACATATTCAATTTTTTTTAATCGTTCTCTTTTTTTACCAAAATAATCGTTCAACTTTTTGTGCGCTTTTGCCTTTTTATGATCATAATAATCGTCCACCTGTGCTCGCTATTCGTCGAATTGTTCCAAATTACGAACGCACATTTTCTTTACATAATGATCAAGTACCAATAAGACAAAGAACCGCTCGAAATAATGAAAATATTGCTGCCATTCAGCCAAGTGTAGTAGAAGACCGCAATTCTTCGAAATTAAGCTGGTAACACCGCTACTGTCTATGGAGAGCGGTACAGATCGATGATAACCAACTTTTTACGGCCGAAATTGGAAGAAGGTGATCTTGACAACATCTGGTTTCAATATGACGGAGCTACGTGCGAATTATTGCGAGCAAAGTTTGGAGATTCAATTATTTCAAAAAATTGTGACATTGAATGGCCTCCAAGAAGTTGTGATTTGTGGGGTTCAAGCTCTTCAAGCTTTACAAGTCAATATTGAACATGCTGTTCATGACATACGACTTGATTAAGTGGAAAACGTGCTCGAAAATTCATCGAATTCGTTCCTGCAAAAGAAGACGTGGAGGCCATTTGAAAGCCGTTTTATTCAGAACTTCATTTTATCGATTGTACGTCACATTAAATTAAAAACACTTGAATTTCATTACCAATTAGTGTGTTTTGTTTTTTAAAGAAATCATATCACTCAAATTGGAAACCCCTTTATATACAGCATTTTCGTTAACGAACTTTTTTCACTGCGCTTTGTCATGTGGCTGTCACAAATAAATTATATGTGTCGGTTGTTTGATTGAGTCCGCCACTCTGCTGCGATACGAAAGTTGAGCCAGTTTGTAACTTTTACGAAATGGCCTTTTTGTTTCGATTTTAGTGTCGCCGCACTGTGGTGAATATCCGTTTGTGTTACTGAAAGTAATCAGAAATATTACAGAACGAACCACGCTTGAATGTGCCAGTACGTTCAATTTCAATGTTCTAATTCAATGTCCAACCACTTGCCATGATAAACTTGTGCACCAAGTATGGGACGCATTTATGATGTAATAAACACATTTTTTAACCTGTAACTTTTTAATATTTGCAACCACTGTGCGCTGTCAATTTGATTTCGCTGTGGCAAGCAATTGTAGTTATGTATATCGAAAACTTTTATACAACTCAGACATTTCAATTCCTTTACTTCTTTAGACATTACGGAATTTCATCGACTAAAGGCCCAATAACCTCCTTTCCTGCCACGTTTTATGTTTCCGATCAAAATATTGAGGATGAAAAGTCTTGGAATTGCCTGGCCTGACTGAGCTGTGTTTCTAGGGCACATACACTCAATGGCAGCAAGATAGAGAGGGAAAGCAAACACGTTAACTTACTTTGTATGCCATAATGTTATAAAGTATATCCTGAGATAAAGGACAACAACAAACAGAATAAAGCTCATGACATAAAAGAAATGATGTTGACATCAAAACAACCAGAAGCCGTCAATAGTCTTAGGGAAATGTAGTTATTTGAGACATGTGGCGGTTGTAACGACAAGGGGCATGGAGCTGAAAGGCGAAAGTTATTGGAGTACATGATGGGATTTAATGTGAATTCGAAAGATAACAAAGCGGAATTCTTTCCAAAGATTAAATGCACAACTATGATAAGGTGTTTCGTTTCTTGTTTTCTGGGGAATTTATTAAGATTGTCTTTTAACTTGCATTATAATTGGTTTTTATTCTAACTTAAAAGAACAAAGTCCTGACAGGCTATCACCTGATAATGATGACTGCCGATTAGTTAAATCATCGCATTATGATTTCCTATACAGATGGATGCTAAAGTAAAGTAACTTCACTAACAACTTCAAGAATATATCAGCTGTTTTAATTAAAATTCCCCTTGAATTCTTACCTATGTGGCTTTATTAACTAAGAAGCCTTCGGGTCGAACGTAATTATTTCCCCTGAATTATTTTATCTGCTTTCTAGAATATTGCCTCTTTATTAAAATTCAACTTTGTCCATTTATTATTCCATAATTTGTAAAGTAATAAACCAACCAAAATCACATTGGCCGACTTCAGTATGGCGCGTACCAGAGCGCGACGTTCGCTGCAATGAAGAGAAAACAATGAAAAACAGAACTCCAAATTGTTTTAAAGCAAAAACAAGTAAAGTTTCGAAAAACAAACTCAACTTCCTCTACTAGTTGAGTTTAGTTCAGTTCAGTTTCGTTTGGCTTCATTCAATACTCACGCTGACATGGCAACTGGCATTTGACACACAATGCCCTCGTGGCCCATTACGGTTACAACTGCCGCTGCTCGCTCCACGGACTTGCTGGGTGTGAATGTGGATGTCGACGTGGCCTTTATCCTCAAAGACTCGATGCGGGGAATCATTGTGCTTAATGCAGGCAGTAAACGCCGAGAAAGTAGGCATAGTTAACGAAAAAGTCAAATAAGACATAACTAATTGCTCATTCTATTTTAAAAGAAAAACGTTAAAATGTTTTAATGCGAATGCGGAGACGAATAAGTAATTTCTCGTTAATTAAACACACGTTACTCATACGCGGCGGCGGTGGAGGTATAATTTCATAGCCCAGGCCAGAAGATACTTGGGCAAATGAGCAAATTTTATACATTTTTCATGAATATCTTCGCAATCGTTGGGGTTTCCTTTCCAATTAACACACAGCCAAGTGCTATTGTCAGAGAATTAATGAATATTATGCATGAGGATCAACAACTGCGATGACAAACTGCCGTCAGTGTCTTCAAGTGGAACATCTTTTAATTCCAAACCAAAAGGGAAATGTGAACGAGCAGACATCCTTCATTATAATATTAACTTTAATTCCTGTACGATTTTCTGTCTTTTATGGGATATTGACAGTTGAAATGAATAACTTTTTAAATCATTTATTCGCTTAATAACCACATTCATGCAGCTGCTACGGATCTAAATCATCCTTTTGTGGCATAAATTAGTTTGTGTGAAGGAATATAAATAAGTAAACTTATGAGTTTTTAATTAGTTTTTAAATGCAGGTACGAGTACAGGAGGAGGAAATACCCCGCTACACATACAATTGTTTTCATGCAATCCAAATAAGTGTCTATGCGGGTAATTATGATGTATGTATGTTGTGGAAGGGACCAAATGGAAAACGTAATTCAGATAGGACAGTGGGCTGGATTTCGATGGTTGTGATGTGGGTTTATGTTAGACCTTAATTGGTCTAACTATTTTTAATACAAGGTGTAATTCATTTTACCTAAGGTTGGTATCAGGGGTGTGGAGTCGCAGGTCGAATATGAGTCGGAGTAATAAAATGGTAATAAAATTATTAAAATCTTGAGATTCAGCAAAATGGAAGGAAATTAAAGAATCCAATACTGTCACTTTCATATACATTGCTTAGCGCAGTACACCTGTCTGCGGTCAATACTAGTTTTTTCCAGGATAAATAAATGGGTTATGGTAATTCTTAAACTGAAAACTCTTTTACTAAATTGACTAAAGCTTTTGGGCTGGAAAAAATAATTTTCAATATTTCCGATATACCAAGGATAATTTTTATTTATTCCGCCTTTTTCTGATAATGCAATAAAATTTGGATAACAGAAAAATGTAATTTTGGGCAACTCTAATTTGGAATACTTTCTTCCACCTGTGTTGTACCAGTTCCCGAGATATTTTAGAAAACATTTCCAGAAATTTATTGTACAGGGCAAGCTCGATTTTCGCGACTAATTAAAAATCAGACCTGTCGCGAAAACTGAATTTTCAAATTTTATAGAAAAACTTTATGTAATTTTTAAAATTAGAATTATTTATTTATTGATATATTTACATTTTTAAAGAAATTGGAGATTTTGAGTTGCGATTTTGGTAAATTATTTTTTAAAATAACACCTGAATCACGTAGTTCATATAGTGCTGTTGTCGGCTTATCATTTTCCAAAGCCCATTGTATGTATATGTTTATCGATGTTATAGCATCGTCCACTTTAATTTTGTTACAACTATCGTATAAATCCTCCGATTCGCTATCTGATAATTCAGTGTGCTCCTCATTACTTTCCACATGAAATTCTTTTTAAATCCAGTTGTTTATATCAGCATTCGTGTGAAAAATGTTTCGTACCAATTTGAGCTACAAGTGTACCAATAGTTGAAAGATCTTCGTTTCTCCCTGAATTATATTTTATAAAATATTTAAGGACATGTTATCCTCTTCGCTTCATTTACTACCGACTTCGAGCAAGGCGCTCGAGGATTTTTGGATATTGGGCATAAACATAAAACACATGGTTTCCCATTACATCACATGAAGGGATTTGGGAGAGCTTCTCATAATCAGTGAGCTGTGCGCTTTCTAGTTGTACACCGGTTCCGAACGGTATTTTGAGAAGCTTTTTCATGGCTAAGTACTCGATAGTGTCGCCCTCACTAAGTGTCCGTCGTCGAAAGAAATGTAAGGTGGTCGAACCCACGTTCTCTTGTACAAGAGCTGCGCACACTAACCATTGCACCACCGACGGCCACTTGGACACTGATATTTTATACCAGGACGTAGCTAGAATCTGAACTGCATTTTTGAGATTGAAGTTTTTTAGCTTGAGCTCCAAATTTGTTCACTTCTCGTCAAGCAAGTGGGTGAGTAGTTGTTTTTTATAATTTAATTTGACCAAGTTGTTAACGTTTTGATCTAACGGTTGAATAAGCGCAGTACAATTGGGTGGTAGATTCTTTGCAATTTATAATTAAACCGTCATCACTTTTTAGTTCCTCAACTGGGTGACGCGTCGCGTGATCTAAAAGCATAATTGCTTTTTGCGGCAGACGTTTTGAAGCCAAAAGTTCTTGGACCTAATCGTTTACTAATTGGTGAAAATTAACTTACGTGGGGAACAAATTCGTGATGGAACCAGTCCTTGAATATAAATGATGTCATCCAGGCGTTACTGCTGGACTGTATATTACAGGAATATTGAAAAGGCATTAAAAGACGCGTGGGCTTTACGATTTTCCAACAACCAAAAATTTCAGTTCGTCTGTGCCATTCGCATTTGAACAGGACAAAAAAGTTATTCGCTCTTTACATATTGTTCTTCCGGGAGCGGTTTTCTCGTTACATGTGACAAGAATGTGATTTGGAAACATCCTATAATATAAACCGGATTCGTCGGCATTGTAGATTTGGTGAAGAGTCAACCTATGCTCATCAACGTAATCCTTAAACTCTTTCACAAATGGATCAATAAGATGAGGTTTCGAAGACACTTTCTCGACCGTAATTTTTAAAAATTTAATTCCATGTCGATGATTAAATTTCTTCAACCGTCCTTCACAGGCATTGAACCCTGAATTGGTTTGATAAATTTTGGAATACAAATGACTGGCATTTGATCGTAAAATCTCTGCTGATAATGGAACAATTTTTCGCCTTTAATTTACAAACCACTTATAAAACATTTTTTCCATTCTTGGGTAGTCAGCTTTCTTGAAAGTGCAACGTTTTCCAGAGCCACTTTCGGTTGTACGTACGAACTGAATTTTCTTGCTTTATAATGCGGTAAACCGAAAATTTAAGCGAACCACAGACTTGTCATTCATGAACACGAGCTTGGTCGATAACTTCTCATCTGACTGATGAATTTGAAAAAATATTACCAAAATATTTTGTGAACATGATAGTGATGTGAACAACTTCGATTACATTCTTATTTGGTATGAAGAAGGGCGGTAAACAGCCAGTAAACTTCAACGATAAATGATGTTCATGCTCATGAATGACAAGTCTGTGGTTCGCTTTATGCAACTTGTAACTCACCCAAATTGAATTTATGGAATCTCCACTTTTCAATTTTTTTAAATAAACTGACAATATTGAAGATCAAAATCATCCAAAAAGGTTAATATACCTAAAGACGGGGATTTTCCTTTTTTGGTTATATTCATTGTAATGAAATTTAAAAAAAAAAACAGATAAAAGTTGGGAAAATACAATATTAAAAATTAAGCCGACGCCATAATGGGTAGTCGCGAATACCGAGCTTGCACTGTAATTAGAAAAGATGTTTCTACAGCATCTTCCTAAATACATGAATCGTTGACCGTGTGCAATATGTTGGACTTCATGTTTGGAACGTAGAATATTGCCCTTCAAAGATACAGAAATTCGAACTTGTTAAAGTTCAGTTAGTTTACAAATTTAAAGTCCTTCAGCTAGTTTAGGCCCATATTTGACAATGGAATTTTATGTAGCAAAATTGACAAATGTTGCTTAAAATAAAATTCCTGCTGATTTTTGAAAAATTATTTATCAATTTTTATATTCACGAGTTTCTTTAAAGTTGGTAGCATTAATTTAAAAAAAAAACAGTTAAATAGTTGAAGTTAAAGTTGTTGAAGTCAGATTTGAAGTACGAGTCTGGGTTTAGAATTTTCAAATTGGGGAGTTAGAGTCAACAAAAATTTTAACATTTTGGAACAACTCCTGGTTGTTATACGTCATCTTTACATAAATCCATTGTCGATTCAAATCATTTGTATAACTCGTAAAGGGGTCAATTTATAAAAAATTAATTGACTCGAAAACGGATTTATACTAAAATTAAATCATCTGATTACGAAATTCTAATTCGATAGAGTTGTTTGTTATAGATAACTTGAAATTCCTAATAAATTAATGGAAAAAATATCCTCAGCAATCTCTATGTAGCCCACTATCAGAAGTGTTTTCGGATACTGGTAGCAATTTTATCCATACATATAGTGAACAATGCACACGCACACAAAAGGGGAGCGCCTGGCGCTGCAGTAAGCAAATGGGCAAGTGGATGGCATTTTAATTTGATGACTCCATGAGTCCTGATATAATGATTGTATATCATTGTTATTTCCATTCCATTTGTCGCCTTGTGCTCCAATTGCATGTCCACAATCCTTTTCATTTACACAAATTTTAATATTAAATAGACATTCCCCGGGGAAATTATGTTAAAAGCTCTAAGTTACTACGTAATTCCATCATGGAACGGACTTCTGGCAATAATTAGCACGAAGCTTTTATAGTAAAAAAATAAGGAGGAAAAGGAAAAAGAATTACACATTTTCAGCACAAAAAAAGGATGAATTACATTTATTTTTGATTCTGAGTAAATATTTCAGGTGCAGCCAATGAGGAAACACTAAAATTCTCCATAACTCATCATCCGATTGTATGATTTTAGTGTGCGTGTGGGACTAGCAAGCTAGGGATGTTTGAACGCAAATTGATTCCCGATTATTCAATCATGCAGACAACGGCTTCCTGTGGTGTCAATAAGAAGTTTGTAAGATCTTCGGAGGGTATGTCTAGGCTATGGAGAGAAGTGAAATGAAAGGATACGGGGAGAAAATAAAACTAGGGAATCAATACATAAATTCTAACGTGCAAAAGCCAAGAATACACTGTTGAGTGTTGTAGATATTTACCCCTTCTCATAGACTGAATTAACACCGGACACAAGCACTGTCAAGTGGTCCACCTCATCCAAAAGTTGCAGTAAATCCACCACCTGTTCCTCTGGGCTAACATTTACGATTGTTATCACTGAGGGGTGACCTTTAAGAGACCTGTAAACAAACATAAGTATGTATGTTATTTCTTAACAACTGAAATTAAAACTACAAATTCAAGCTGATTTTTAAATAATGTACCCCCGTATTCATAATGGAAAGTTAGACACCGGCCAACCTTTGCCAAACAAGTAGCTACGAAGCAAACAAATACCTGCTTACGCTTGACGAACATTTGTCGTTTTTCTAACACCAATCAAGGCTATCAGAGTTGCATTTGGCTAAAACAGACATGTTCAAATTCACGGTGGACAGTAGATACTAAACTGATATGAGTCAACCCGTGACTAACAAGTGACTACAAATAAAAAACAATCTAACTAGCATTCCACTGACTATCTCTTCGTTATGAATACGCCGACTAATGTCTACCTAATTACTACAAAGACATTTCGCGATACGACCTCCAGCCTGGTACGACCGCTTTGCAATACAGATAATTTCCTTAATCTCACTAGATCCTTATAAACGTTGTAGTGGCTTCTTTCCATTGACTTCTGTAATTCCAAGTTAAGGTCTTTATAATTCGGATTGACGGGAAGCCAAGTCTTTTCGGCATTGGAAAATCCTAAGGATAAAATAAATTACATTAACTTGAAAGTTATTAAAAAGATACTGCACCAAGAACTCAAACCTGAATTTTTCTCGTCACTCCATTGGAACGGGGTACGTTCTGGATCTCGAGACACTTCCTTGTAGGTTTCGGGACCTGCATTCCGGGCCGGTGGATCAACGGTATCGTCCCAGCTTAAATCACGAAAGTCCTGCATTCCAATTTCATCGCCCTTTAAAAGTAATTGAAACTATTAATTTCCGCTGAATTGTTCCGCCAATGGCTCAAGACACTATTTCATCTTACATTGTAGGTTACTGCTATGCCTGGCAAGGTCATTAGTAACATATTCATGGCATCAACACTGTTCGGACCCAAGCGAGAAGCTATACGTGGATTGTCATGGTTACCCATAACCCAATTGGCCACATGATTTCGAGGCATGTATGTCAGCCACTTCTGTATGTTGAAGACAAAATCTCGAGCATCCGATTTTTCGTTAATATCGGTGAGCAGCAAGAAATTGAAGGGAAAGTGCGGTCCCTTGACACCATCTTTATTCTCGTAGTAGTCCATGAGAAACTTTAACTCGCCATACGCCTCTGTCATCATTATCCTAGCTGGTCCGCCATGTTGGGTGGTGTAATCATCCAACAAAGAGCGCCAGTGATACAACATGTCATATACTTCAGGCTTTTGGAAACAAAACAAAGGATTAACACTTTTGTTGCCAAGTCAGAAGGGTTGAAATAGCAACTTGCCAGATCTTTCGTGTATATGTGTTCCGTATACTGGTGGGAGTGCTTGTCTTCAGTTTTACCACTTAACGGTTCATCTTTCAATTCAGGATCTTCAAACAAGTGATTGACTGCATCTACGCGAAAACCACTTACTCCCTTGTCCAACCAGAAGGTCATAACGTCATCCATGGCTTCAACCACTTTGCTATAGCGATAATTCAGATCCGGTTGTTCAGGTGTGAATTGATGATAGTAATATTGTTCGCGCTGGGGATGCCACGTCCATGCCGGACCGTAAAATACAGATTGCTACGATCACATTAAATAATTGGAAAAATAGAGTTTAATATTTCGATTTGGTTTTACAACATCTCGTAAGCCATTCGAATTCAATTCTTAAATTCAAACTAAATCTCTCAGAAATTTTAAGTGATTTAAATATGAGGCAACATTAAAGCTTGCTTGTCGCTTTAATAGATAATATTCTTTCGAATGAATATTAGTTTTAGGTACTGGACCTGATTTCCAGAATTTCTCCAGACCAGATCTGTTTTCTGAACATTTCAAATCTTCCAGAGCTGTGTTAATACCAAAATACCAATAGGCATTCTCCATTTAAATGGACTTGAAATGCCCAATGTTTGTCACTTAACTGTAATTTCATATGAAAATTGTGTGAGAGCGTGAGATTTTAAACGACGAGTGTGAAACTCGCCCTTAGTTTTTAACTACAACCGATATAATCGGCTTGAAAACATTTTGTCTTTAGAAGTTAAACAAAAATCCGGTTAAAAAAATAATTAAATAGATCGTCGTCGATTTAAATGTCAAACATACCCAATTGTTGGGGGGTTCCCGTTCTCCACTCTCGCTGACTATGCCATCAGCCCATACATAGAAGTCTTCGTATCCCTCTTCTCTTGCTGCAGACCGTTTGAACCACTCACATTGATCTGAGGAGTGATTGGGTACAAAGTCTAAAATTATCTTAACTCCCAAACGATTTGCTTCGTCGATCAGCTCTTCAAAATCCTCCATAGTACCATATTCCTGATGAATAGCCTTGAAATCCGATATGTCATATCCGAAATCGACCATAGGTGATTGGAATATAGGACTCAGCCAGGTGGCGGTAATGCCAGTTTCAGCCAAGTAGCTCAGTTTCGAGAGAACTCCTTTGGAAACATAACGAATATGAACATCAAATCATTTGGGTGACCGTTGCTCCCACATACCTCTCAAGTCCCCAATGCCATCATCATTGCTGTCCATAAATGATCTCGGATAGATTTGATAAAACACTGCTCTCCTCCACCACTCATTGTCCACGGGTGCCACAGAAGTTTCGGATGCATTGCCAGCCATTGGATGTAGTTGTGCGACTAACACGACAAACAAAAATGAGAAATATTTAAATGTCAGCATTTCGAACGAGATCGCGATGATTGGACGGACGGTTTGTTTGGCACTTTGCTTGTGCTCTTCTTCAGCGTATTCGCTGCCCTCAACTGATCCCTTGACGAAAATTCATTGATGCTTAAATATCAAAATGTGATTCGATGTGACGGCAATTACTGTCACAAATTATTACATGATTTGTTGCGTTTATTTTTTGCAAAATATAGTGTTTTGTTCTCGATACTGCCAATTATTTTGTTGGTAAATATTACTATCGCTGATATTTGTTTAATTAATCGCTTTAATTGTGTCCACTGATCATATCGAACAGTGAGAATATCTACCGCACGACAACCCAACACTTTTAATAACTGGCACTCGTTCACTGCTCGTTCAACAAATTGTAGCGTGTTTGTCAAAAAAGCCAAATATAATATGCACACTAGGGTGTGCGTTTTTGTTGTTGTTAATTTCAGCAAAGTTCTTAATGCACTAGGAGAAACCCAATGCACGAGAGAAGTTTGCAATGATATGGCTCTCTATGTACGATATTTTAATTGCATGTCTGCAGATATTGATGTCGATCGCCATGGTACATCTCCATACACCAAGAGTGTTTTTGCCTGCCCATTCAATAAGCAATGTGTTACACCCTTACAAGTCGAAATTAAGTTTTAATATATAAGTATTAAACACAAAGTTTGCTGGGACATCATAAAGACATATTTTTGAGACTAAGTTTGAGACAAACTTGCACCTCAGACCATCATTAACTTGAGGAGCTTATCCCCTTACCAACATCTCATAGATATCGAGGAGATTTTTGAAGTATCGTCTTCCACAAACATATTTCCCATGAAAACAACTTTTTTTTACCAGAAATATGCGGCTGTTAATTCAAAACACTTTTGTATGCTACACTCAATGAAATTTGTTAGTGAACACAGCAGAAAAGTTTGCTGAAAATGCGAAGGCAAACATATATGCTATTTCAGAAAACATAGGTTGGTTGTTTCAGTAAACAGTATGTCAGGTATTTTATCTACCCCGCAGTTTGTTGCTACAGCAGTATATTTGCTGTAGCAACAAACAAATTGCAATTTGATGAAACAATTCCTCATTTACCAACCTACGACACATTTCATTGAAATGACGAATAAGATTTCATCAATCTGTCATCAATAGTTTACGTTGATTCAACAACAATTCTACATCAAGTTGATGTAATTTTACATGAGTTTGATGTAAGTATGTCATCAAGTTGAAGTAAATTCTTCACCATTTTGATGTGAATTGTTCACCAGTTTGCTGTACATTTTTCATCAATTATATGTAAGGTTGTCGTCAATTTGGTGTAAATTGGACATAATTTTTATGTAAATTGTTTGTTAATGAGTAGCCAAATCTTTTGACTATTTTTCATCCTAAAAAATCCACAATAAAAGGGATAATAACGTGGATAATGTTTTCTGTCCATTGCACTATTTTCTATTATGTATTTACATTTAATTTTCCACTACCTTTCACCTCTTTATTTTTTCAATACTACGTCTATATTTGAAACCGACCCCACTAATTATTTCCAAACTCCAATGATGAAGATTGATGTAAGATTGATGAAAAAATTGAAGAAACGCACAATCTTCCAATTGAAGAATCTTGAATCTTCCAATTGATTATCATCAATTCAATGAAGAACAATTGATGAACATTTACCATCGATTTGATAAAAAGATTTTCTTGCAGTGTATTAACAGCAAAATTTATATTTTGGGAATACATTTGCTGAATTACCAGGAAACCATTTCGATTAAACCCATAACTCTTGCTCGCGGCACCAAATCTCGTCAAATAGGTAGTTGAGATAAGTCATTTGGCAAATTGTATAAATTATATTTTCAAAAACATTAAACACCCTAGAGGGTACTCGCGATATGAGCAATGAAAGCAAGAAATATGTGGACAGATATGTGTCTATATGTGTGTGTGTATACATCGGATCGCAGGTGACGCAACGGGACAAACATCATGCAGAACAGCTGTTTCTAGATACAATCATATTGTTTGTATTTCAGCAAATTTGTTTAATAATTTAAGGCGGGGAACTTAATTTTTCTTTAGATCTAAAAGTTACTGCTTTTAGGAAACAACAATATGGCACATTTCAATTAAAAACATTAATGCCCAGTTTTTCAGTCAATGGTGATCTTCGTTGCTTAGTTAAATTGAGGTTAAACATCGAATTGTGTTCTTCAGTCAATGGTTAACAATGATTTAACCACACAATGTTGGTTGGTTAACTTGTAGTCAGAACCATATGATTTGGACAATAACATTACTGACTGTCAAAATGGGAAATGTAAGTTTGAAATACATTTTATTTCTATTCTGGGTATGTCTACATATACCTTGAGCCTTTGTAGGTCGGCATATTGTTGCGCCTACATAGTTTTTTTTACATTTTTGTTAAAATGATTTCAATTATATGTATTTATTTCTTATTTTACACAAGTCTATTTTGCTTGTCCTCTTTGTTGTTTTGATATTTAGAAAGAGAATGCAATAAGAATGCAAGGGTTGCCATAATCGTTAACAATATGGCGGCTTACATTAACTCGCCACTGAAAAACAAAATGTAAAGTTAACCTCTAATTAGCTTTCAATTACGATTAAGTAATCCAATAGTTAACCACCCACTTAAATCTGGCCATAAGGGTCAGTTTGATTGTCGGCATTTAAATTGAATTCCCAAGTTACAGTTCGCTCTTAAATGGCGGCTGTCCACCATTTAACTGCCGTTGAACTGTTAACTGATCTGCCAGGTGTTGAGGGGAATTTCTAGTAAAATTTAGACACAAACAAACATTTGGAGTGAGATTTTAAAGGACTACAGTGAAACTAACCCCCAATTTAAATGCTAGGATATGGCTAAAGAGCATCTCTAAAAATCAAAGAGCAATATCATTAAGGGCGATATTAAAGAACAAGCTCCAAGGATCGGGGTACAACTCTGTTTCGTTCAGAAAGTCTTTAAGAGAAATAGAAGATGTAATTGGAAATCACCGGCGGTGGTGTGATCGTTCGAGTCCGCGTTCTTGCGCAAAAGAACCCGGGTTCATTTCCCGCACACACAACGTTAAACCACGGCCCACGGTCACCTCGTATAGCAATGGCGACACTATCGATTAATTAGCTATAAAAAACCTAAAACCAATCTTCGTAAACGCACACGAGCGTGCGTAGAAGTATATTTATTTATTTATTTATTCACACTTGTAATTTTAAGCCTTTCGGCCAATTCAAATAAATTACAATAGAAGTATTCCAAAAAAAGTACACAATGTGTAACAAAATGCACAGACATTATGCCAAGCAATGTAACAAAAAGTATATATTGTACTACAAAAAGTACATTATGTGTACCAAAAAGTGTTTTTGATACCAAAAAAGGTATATAAGAAGTACCGACAAGGAAATAAAAAGTACCAAAGATACGTCCGTTTTGGGGCCAAAATAAGTACCACAGAGTCTCTTTTGGTAACAAATCACTATATAAAAAAGTACCACAAAATGTACTTTTTGGTACCAACAAAGCACAAGTGATGATACCAAAAGTAAATTTGTACTTTTTTATGTGTTGTTTGAAATCGAAAGTACACTTTGGCTATCTTTTGTGTTTCTTATAATTGAAATTCACGTTTTGGTACATTTTATGGGTTGATTGTCATCAAACGTAAATTGTTTATGCTAATATGTACTTTCTGGTACCGAAAGTACATTTTTTTATACAATTATGTATTTTTGTACTATCACAAAATGTTGGAAATTGGGTAATTTTGTGTACATTTTGGTACTGTTTATGTACGGTTGTGATACACTGTACTCTTTGGTATATTTTATGCACTTTTTTAGTTCTTTCTATGTACTTTTTTGGTGTATAAAGTAATTTTTGGTTCATTTTATGAATGTTTTGGCACACTGTAGTCTATGGTAAATTTGTGCTACATATAATGGACATTTTTGGTACACTTTGTAGTACGCTGTATGTGTTTTTAGCACACATTATGTAGACTTTATACTCGGTAGACTTTATGTACTTTTTGGTACATTCTATGTACTACTTGGTACACTTTATGTAAATTTATCCCGCACTTTATGTACTTTTCTGATACCTATTATATACGTTTGGTGCATTTTGTGTAGTTTTAGTACCGTTTATATAAATTTTCGTACCTTCTGTAACACTTTATGTACTTTCTTTAGAATGCTATGTACTTTTCGTTAATGGCATGTACTCTTCGGTACAAATTATGTTAAGAACGAGAACCCGAATCCAAATTTATTAGATACATTTTTTCCTACGTCTCTACTTTATATAATAGCGTCTCGAGTCGTTCGATTTACTTTTATGAGACGAACGCAGCTCGATCGCGTACCAGTTCGTTATTCGTTATCATTTTCACACACGCTCGTGACTCATATATTTTGTAAATTTTTTAAATCTCACGACTAACGAATAGGTGCGATTTTCTACTTCTCGTTTTGCGGCTTCGAAACGATCGTCCAACAATGTGATTTCAAATGAATTTGTAGTAAAAAAATATTGCTTCCACGCTAAATTATATTTAACTAAAACGTCATAAAGCGGGACTTCTCTGTAAAAAGCGGTATTGTAATCCAAGGCGGGATTGAAATCCAAGGCGGGATGAGAAATCGAAAAGCGGGATAATCCCGCCAAAGGCTGTGGTGCACAATTCTGATTATTCTTTGGAGCAAGAAGGGCCTATCAAAACAAAACTTTCCACACGGCCTCCCATTATCCTTCATTGTGGGCATTAAATCTCAATGTCAGGCACAATAATGTCGAGTCATTTTCATGAAATTCAATAGGTGTGTTCGAGAACATGATAGTTGGTACAAATTTGTACAAATTATTACTATTTCTTATTTGATAGAGTTCGTTTACGAAAAACCCAGTAACGAGAAAGAATATTTTGACAGTTAAATAATAGAGAACTTACAAGTTTTTACTGGACAAATTTTTCCCAGTTCCTTGTAAATACAAGTAATAACATGTTTTAAAACACATGTTTTATGTAAACAAACAAAATTAGGAAGTAGAGAGAATATATAATAATAAATTAGTCATTGGAATTTTATTTTTTAAGAGAAAATATGATTTTTGAATGGTCTGTTATTAATTTTTAAGTATTTCTGTTAAAGAAAGAAGACAGTTTTGGTGATTTGTAATGTTTTGTTCGAACTGCGTCTGTTGGTTCTTCCAGTGTTTACATTGCAAATCAGCTGTTTACATACAAAGTTCTTACTTCTTGCAAGTTTTTACTGGATGTCGATCGCGTACTTTTTGTGATATTTTTTACTCAGAGAGCAAAATCATTCTTACTCTCCGAAAACTAGTTGCTTGATAATTTTTACTGGAAAGGTTCTCGAACAAAGCTAATGTAGTTTTTATCAAGGGGTACCGATGAGACAGCTGATCAAGTTAGTACTTGGAGAAGAAATAGAGAATGTGCTATCAAAGAAGACTCGTTGATAGGGGGTTGCGTGGCGTGATTTTCAAACTTCTGCTGCCGAGTGTCAAGCCAAAGTACAAAACACATCAACTGGGAGTAAATTTTGCCAACTAAATCGATTAAAAAAAAGGATATTCAGTGAAAAACTCATAATGTAATGAAGTGTTAGAGTAAAGTTATTAGTGTAGATTAACACGAAAATTTTTAAAATTAAAGATTGCTCTCATTCTCTATATGTTTTCCTCGTAGGTCTCGGAACCCGTTAGTACAAAAAGCAACTAGTGCACACTCTCATAGTATTACTCGGTGGTTTTTATCACTACTGAACTTAAATTTAAAAGAGCTGGATGTGTCAAAACTCCAGTCACTTCATATTTAATTAGACAAACTCTGTATTCAACAAAAATAATTATTTTTTGAAAATATTTTAGTACTTTTCCATATAATTGCACCACTGTTGCCCATCATAAAATGCCGTAACGGGGTATAAAGTAACAAACTACTGTTAATCAAAATTAATCGCGCCCCATGTTATAAAAGCAAAACGAGTGCAAAAGCAAAAGCAAATTCATATCAATTTCTTATTTACTTTTGGATTTCCAACTTTAATTTTAATGAAGATTTATAATGCTATTCGTCATCCATCATCCGATCCGATGGTTAAAGGCCTGCTCGCGATGGTGGTTGCACACAAAAGTATGTGAAGTCAATTACACACAACTTCGTACTGTTGTCGAAGTGTTAGCAGTTCCAGTGAAACATTAGTGTTACAGCCTTAAAGTATGTATCGAATTTAAACGATAATAATGAAATACCTACTGGGAAAATCGTCGTTGGTAGAGAGAAAAAGAGAGATATTTCTGTGCTCGCTCAGTCAACGAAGATACTGGCAAAATATAAATGGCAATGTGCTCAAGAGTAGTGTTACCATGCTCAGATAATTTGTGCCGTTTTGGCATAATTTTTCTAGTTTGGCACTTGTTTTATAAAAAATTATGCCAAGTGGCATTTAGCATAATTTCCCCCCAAAATTAATAATTTTTTGGCATAATTTTTATTAAACGCCACAATTTTTCAAATTGGAAATTTTGTACGTATACTTCAATTTACATAAACCGTTTATTTTTAGCGGCGATCATTTGCTATCTAATCATATTTGTATGCATTATTAAAAATTAGATATTAAAAAAAAAACAAAAACGCCTCTTTGTACTACCCTGGCTGGAATTAGAACTGACTATTTTATTTAATATACATGATAATGTGGGTTCGATTTATAATCTGATCACCTTATATTTCGGTCGACGACGGTCACCCCGCTTAATGACGGCGGCAGTATCGAGTAACTAGCCATTAGAAAGCTGCCCAAAACCCATTCGGCGCCTGTGTAAAACAGTCGGTCCTAATCAGTAATGGGAAAAAATATGTACATATAGATGTATAAAATACTTTCCTGAAATCATGAATGAGAAAAAACTTTTAGAGGAGTCCTTTGAATAAACTTCAAATTAGTTATTTCGGACGATGAAGACAAAGTTTACCAGTTATGCAGTTATTTATGTTCATATGAAAAGGTACGAAAGTACATATTGAGTACTACGAATACACTACATTTCCGTGCAAAACTCGTGAGATTGCTGATTTGGGGGTTTCAAACAAAATTTTCAACACTTTATAACTTGTTATGACTTGTATAATGTTTGTGGACATTTGGCAAAATTTTTTAGCCTGTTGATGGCAACACTGCTCAAGAGACTTCGCTTGGGTATGTTGCGAAAATTTTATCTAGATACTGTCTATATGGGCGAGTGTGTATCTATGCGAGTATACAAATGTACATGAGAACAGCTACTGCATTATTGTTGTTGTTTTTCTGTATATTTATAGCTGACAGTCTGAACATTACACTTGAAAGCTTTAGCATTTAGGCAAACAAACAAAAACTGTACAACATAGAGTAAATACACTTGAGTAGCTGCTTCTTTCTCTCAGTAAATTTACGACATTAGGATTGGTGTGATATGAATTTTGGATGTTGGAAAGTATTGCTTTAATAACACCAGATAGAGTGATTAGTTGAAATTAACCAACGAGAAAACAGCAACGGTATTTTTGTGTTTTTGAGCTAAAATTGTTGTGTTAAAAATACAACACAAATGTATGCTATGCAATAACAGTCAACAAAAAAGGGTAAAAAACATTTAAATTTCCAACTATTTCACCAAAATGATATAAAAAATGCAAGCCAGAAGTTATTCTAACTCCACCTGGAGTAAGTCAATTTTCGTCAAACATCTCACTATCACACCGACCTCACCACGATGACTGTGAAATAAAACGTCAGATGAGCGAAATTTGCACTCTGTCTATGAATTACTCTATGCTGTACAAGGACAAAAACTAACAGCAAACTTAACATTGTTGTACTTCTAAATAACATGCAAGTCTGCCTTCATTATTTGGATATTGTACCGAATTTATTGGTTACAATGGGGTTTTTATAAAATTGAACTATAACAACCTCCATTAAACGATGGAGACATGAAAATTAAATATACACCGAGTTAAAAAAAACAATTCAAAATCGTAGTAGAATGTTCACAAAACAACATTGGACAATGTTAAAAATTGCAATGTTATTTTGAAGCTGGATCGTTGTTGAAACAGCATTGCCCAATGTTCTTGACTTTCGGAAATAAAGTATCCCCTCGCTTGCCGTCAAACAATTGTCATGAATTTAAATAAAAATTTAATAAAAAACGAAATCGAATCGTCATCGTTGTAATGATGAAATTAACATTGAAGCAACGACGATTTTACATTGGCAAATGTTGTTTTAAATTTAAACCAGCGACAATTTTACATTGGTAAATGTTAAATTAACTTTGAAACAGTAACAAATTTGCTTTGTCCAAAAATCAACATTGAATAGTGACGATTTTGCATTTTCCCTCGTTACGTCAAACTCAAGAACGTTTAGTGGCACTTTAACATTATTTCGTTACGATGTTGTATTTTTTTCTCTCAGTGTAGTTAAACAAAAACTGTAACATCTTAATATATTTCGTCACTATTAAGCAGCAGAAAAAAAAGCAAACAAAGAGCAAAGAGAAAATATCAGTTATACGAAGAAACAATACCCCTGTTGTGCACAACAATTAGATCTGCGAATTTTAGCCAGGGTTCGTGTTTCGTGGGCAATATGTTACCTGCCCTGGGCTACCATTAACCATTGCCTTGGAGAATGGGTAGCGATCGTTTTAATAATATCCACATGGTATTATAAAATAATGGGTAATTACCCACGACGATAAGAATTTACCCATTATGATTACCCATTACCCAAAGGGTTGCAACTAGCGGCGGAAAAAAGGCACCGCTATTGCATTTTGCGTTTCTGTATGGAGATTCATCGTAATAAATATCCTGCTTGAGTGGCCCGAAATGTTTCCTTCATGGGCTAGTTAAAGCGAGTCACTTCTTCTTCCGGTTATAGACTAGGTATGTCCCTGGCAATGGCTTTCTCGAAACCCTCTGTTAGCTAGCTAGAGAGAGGAAGCCAAACGAATGAGCAGCTTGATTTATGCGATTGCGATCACTGATGCGTTTTAGAGGTTAAATAGGTAACCTTATCGTTGAAGCTCTTCGAACTAGCGGACATATTCTTTTGTCCATTGAAGACGGACGCGTCAACACTACTGGACAACGGCGGATCAAAAATAACGAAACAAAAATCCAGTTGCAACACACTGCATTTTGGTCAACGTCTGATTCATAATGGGCAGCTGAAACATAATCATCCAGGCAGTATTTAAAACACCAAACCACGGTGGGCTCGGATTGTCTTCCGCCACCGTTAATTGGCAATATGAATTGAGAATGAGAAACACAAAACCCCTTATTTATTGACGACACCCGCAAACGTTATACGGACGGATATGCACTTGGAATGTTAGACCACTATACAAATCCGGTGCACTATCCCACTGGCAGATGTTCTCGAGAATTATAAGGCGGACATTACTGCAACCCAGGAGAAGTAGAAGAAATATCTTTGAACCAGCCATCGGTAATTTCAGTCTACACGAAATCACTTTAAATTTTGTTAGATTTTGCCGCGGAGAAAAACATGGTTGTCAGTAGTACGAGATTCCAACATGAAGACATCCAGATTGACCACCTGGAAATTGATGTAATGCTCTCTACTAGAGAACTGGTCGTACGTGTGATTCGAGGAGCTAATATCGATTCGGATCACTACTGCAGCAAAGGTTCGCACAAGCAGAGCGAAGGTCGTACGAAACCAGATATATACAAAACTGAACATCGGAAAGCTAAAATTACTGGCGATATCCACGGCATATGCAGTGAAGCTCACTCAGCTACTGGCGCAGAACGCATCCCCGCCTCTTGACCTTGAAACTCAGTAGATGTACATTTCCCACTCTATGAAAACTGCTGCAGAGGCCGTACTTTACTATGAAAACCCGCTTAAAGCCAAACCATGGTAAGATGAAGACTGTCGCATGGCAAGTGATGAAAAGAACACTGCACGTATGGCAATGCTTCAGCCTGTTGCAACACGAGCCGCGACAGAGCGATATAAGGAGAATAGGAGAGACGAACCCAGTTTATTTAAGAAGAAAAAAACGGTTGTGGAGAAAGCGTGAGAGGGGGAAAATGTAATCATACAGAAGGACGAATGAGGCCCGTAAATTGTACAGAAAAGTACGAAGCCAAACCAACGGTCACGAATCAGGGTCCCCTTTTGTAGGGATAAGGACGGGAATACTGTCGCAGATTTACAGAGTATGTAGGGAATATGGGGAGATCACTTATCTGCTTACTTGCCCAGGAAACTGCAATATAGATGAGGGTGTTGAGCACAAACAGGACGATGACGTCGACTGCCCCCCTCCTAGCTCATCGAAGTTAGAACTGCAACGAAGCCGTTGGTGCTGATGGATTACCAGCTGATCTGTTTAATGCTTGCAGCTATGAGTTGGAAAGGTGCATATGTAAAATTTGGCTAGACAAATGTATGACCGACGATAGGATCCTTAGCATAATGTGTCCTATTTTCAATATGTACCAACTATATTGGATTAAGCCTTTTACAAGGTCCTCTCGAACGTAATGTGCGAAGGACTAAAGCCGTTTGTTGCAGACCTGATCGCACCATATCAGTGTGGATTTAGGCCTGGAAAGTCAACAATCGGCCAGATATTCACAGTACCACAAATCCTGGAGAAATCCCACGAAAAACAAATCGACACCTACCACCTCTTTGTAGATTATAAGGCTGCCTTCAATAGCCCGATACGGGGAAACTGTAACAAGCCATGTCAGAGCTTGATGTTCATGCCAAGCTGACAAGCCTTAGTAGAATGACACTGACCGACACGAAATCCTCTGTAAAGATTGGTAAAGATTTCACCGAATCATTTAATACGAGGCGATGCCTGAGGCAGATCGCACCCTATCATGCGATCCATTCAATATGACAACTGATATCATCGTGAGAAAATCTGCAGTCAACACGAGCAAAACTATCAGCAGCAAAAGTCGCATGTTTTGCTTGCGTATGCTGATGATTTAGCAGGGCGTAATCCCCGACAAGTTATTGCAGTATTTTCGAGAATTGAGAAAGAATCAGCAAAAGTGGGTTTGGCAGTAAACGAGGTCAAGACAAAATTAATGGTTTCGACAAACAGAAAATCCACCCGATTGGATGAAATGGTGAACGTTGGAAACTGTTATCATTTCGAGGTAGTGGGCGAATTCATTTAACTCGGATCCGCCGTGAACAGAAGCAATAACGTCAGTCTAGAAATCAAACAGAGCATTGTGCTTGCAAACAGGTGTTATTTCGAACTAAGCAAGCACTTCCCTCCCTCGCGAAAAGAAGATCCAACTATATCAGACTCTCATACAACCTCTCTATATGGTGCAGAATCCTGGGTCATATCGCATGCTGACGGAACATCACTGGGAGTTTTCGAGAGAAAAACTCTCCGGAAAATATATGGGCCAATAATAGAATACGGCGACGGATAAACCAAGAGCTGTATCCCGATATCGACTTAGATATGTGTATCAAAATAGCGCGTTTACGCTGGCTAGACCATGTCAGCAGAATGGATCAGAATGAACCAGTGTGGAAGATATTCGAAGACGTATTCGAAGAACATCGAAAAATAGGACGACCAAGACATCGCCGGAAAGACCAGGTGAAATATTACCTGCGAAAGTTTGGTGTTATTAACTGGAGGATAAAAGCTTCAGATCCAGCCGATAGAAGAAACATGTTATCCTAATTTTGTAAGGCCCTTGACCCCTCTGAGTTTTTTGGGCCACCAAGTAAATAAATATCCTGCTTGCATTTTAATTTTAAATATCTTATTGTTTTGAATTTGGACAACTTAAACAAAATTCAACTTTTGCTTTCTTCTTTTCCATTTTGTCTGCAGACAAACAGCTGTTTTCTCGGAAACAAAAGTGATTTCGACAACGAAATGGACAATTTGGTAAAAAATAAAAATATGGAGCTTCTGTTTCTGAAACATATAAAACTTTTTGATAACGCCGTGAGAGTTGAAAGAAAATGCTTCCTTTTTTATTTTTATAAAAAAAAAGTACCAATAAAAAGGCCGAATAAAAAAAATCATCTCCGAAAATGTTTCCTGCTTCGCCTGTATTTTAAGCTATCTTCTGATAGGCTGCGATTTCGCAGATTTCTTGATTTCATTACCACAAACCAATGATTTTCGAAACTCTGACTTACTGTGTAAAACATACGTTTGGTGGATTAAAAATTCGAAAACTCCGAAATCGCGGTACACGTGAACGCTGCTGTATGTTATAATAACTTGTTCATCAATTGTCCAAAAGATCGACTCTTTTGTCGCAAATATACACCAATTTTCGGTCCAAATAGAAATACATAATAGAGTTTATCTACTGTGAATGCGTCGCACCGAAATACAAACAGTAATAATTCCTGACCTACATTAAAACTTATACATGAAACGGTTTCCTTTCTTTCGAACATTTTTGAAATTCACCATAGGAATTTTAATGTTGTTTCAACCCGAGTATATCATCATTGACCTTTTGTTCTCATGTCTCCATTTGATTTCTTTCTAAATATTTTACAATCAATCCCCAGCGGAAACATAAAACAAATAGAAACAATTTCCATTGAAAAAAAAATTAGATACTTGTTTCGAGTACTCAAATCGCTAGAACAGCAAACGTAAAACAAAATATTTGTATCTTTACGGAAAAAAAATGTAAACCCGCAAACGATTTCTGACTGTGGCCGCCATATGACCACAGCCAAAATAACATCCGGCCAGTAGTTTCCGGTTGGCATCGTATAGTTTATGGCACACGGCGATAGACAAACATACCTGAAATAACAACTCAAATTCGTCAAAGCGTAAAAAGGATGTCTACTTGCAATTTCGTGAATTTGACAGGAAAAATTTTTACTCCTAAAAGAGCAACAAAGTTGTTTAAGTTTATTGGATATGTAAAGGATGTGAAACAACGATGGTTGCGTTTAAAAGCTGTATATGTTGCAGGCAGGCAAACAAAATGTTGGATGATTTATGGATTTTAACCGCACGTCAATGAATGCCAACTAATTCGTCTTTGAATTTCCACTGTTAATCCACAATGCTGCATTGTCAAAAAAGCACATATAATAGAGAAATCAGAGGTCTTTTTCTCATTTCGACAGTATGTCGCCATTACATGACTATCTGAGATACAATGGGTAGTGTGCCCAACACAGGTATTTGAAACACGGGTAGCAGCGCTGATTTCCCCTTATATTTATAAGTCCTAAATTACGTTGCTTTTCAGAAACTCATTTCTGTTAAAAACCTATAGATAAAAGAATAATCCATTCGATTTCAAATTTAAATAATTTAAATAATATATACATTTCAAAATGATGTCCTGCTAAATATACAGCCTGTTTTCGTATCTCGAATCACTCAATCCGCTCGTCGAAACAACGTAAATTATTTGCTTCGCGTTGCTGTATGTCAAACGCCCATATATTTGAGTGAAAACATAAAACTTTCCATTTTTCGTAAGTAGTTTTGGTTTCCATAGCACGAAACCAAACGCAACACACGAAACGAAACGACAAAACCAGAGGATCAAAAAACCCCAATCGTTTGGCGGAAAATATATATGAGTCACAGTGAAAATCGACAACTTGTAATATTTTACTTCAAAGATGATTATAACATTAAATAGATTCAAAATTTAAATTTATAATTTAATTTTTAGAACTTTGTTTATAAAATGAAAAATCATTAAAATGTATTCATTTAAAATATACAAAATTAAAGGAGAAGATATCGATAAGAAGCGATATCAAATTCATTATCGTTTTGTCGGTAGTGAAGTTTTATGAACTGTCATTATCGACATATCAGTATCGTTTTGGCGATTAACGTCATACAATAATTGGGCCCCAGTATTTGAGGATCACAGTGAAAATCATAGAACACATTTAATTTTGATTTCTTGCATGCGCATCCACTGTGGATCAGTGCAGGATCTGCTTTGTGTCTTTTTGGCACTTCGAAATTACTGCGTAGTTGAAATGGGTCCAGGGAAGGGCCAGACTACTTTCGCAGGACGCGAAATTCCAATTTTTCTACGAGTCTGGGAATTGTAGAAAAATGGACGAATAACTTAAATTGAATGACTCGTCATAGTTTGAGTTGAGAATCTATCGAGGGAAGTATGGACAAATGGATGCACGCAAAGTAAAAAAAACGTTTATTGCTCGGTTGCCGCAACAATACTTTGATTAATTTGTATTAATGTATTAATCGCAATCGTTCATGTAGTTCTCCCAAATACACTCATATATCTCAAATGTGTATCATTTTGTTGCGAACGAATTCTCAATCAAACGCGTACAAAATTATATTTGCCTCAAGTGTACAAACTGTTTGCGATAACTGAAATTAACCATTTTTCTAATGAGAGCACAGATTACGAAGAACGTAAATGCTCTCATTCTGTCGACTCTATATACAGTCTTATCCACTCGTTTGGCATACACACAAACGCATACACATAAAAGTGATCACACACTCTAATGCATCTACGTTGTCAATAACCAGCGGGCAAAAAACCGAGCCTTAGCGAGTGTTACGCTAAATGCTCGCAAACGGGCTCAGAAAAGAGTATTTACCGGACCAAAACCGGGGGAGAAATTAAACTCGCCCAAATGTTCGCAAACTGGTTTAAAAACGGGTGCTGAACGGACGAAAAAAGAGAGAAACATTGTTGTCGTTGTGTCGTGCGCCAAACAGAGGCACACACGTGCAGGTACACGACACAACAATAATGTTTTGGCAATTGCATTTTGTTTTATTTTTCGTGTTGTTCTCGCAAAACATATTGCAAAAGTCTCGCAAACGAATCTCTTGCAAGACATCGAAAACGAAACTTCTACTGCCACAAACTGAGCGACTGATGATTCATTTTCCGATCGTTTTCGGATCTGTTTTCGAGAGTTTTACCCGCAAAAGTTTCGCGTAACTCTCGTATGCGATATCGTATACGAAGTTTTGGTCCGCTGGGTATATCTTGGATGGACAATTGACGCGTCGTAGTTTGCTGAGCTTTTAGTTGTTATTTGAATGCAAGGCGAGACAGACGTGTAAGAAGACGGGAGTAATATAGACAAAAATGACAATTTGGGTAAAACCAAAATCATAATAGTTGGAAATTTAAACAAAAAAGAGCTTATCGAAGCCATAAATAAAAGTTTTAATTACAACTCGATTACTGTAACCGAAAGATCAGTTTTTATGCTTTCGTTTCTCATAACTCGTTTACTGCACACGTTTTTCAGTTCTCGCAAACGTTTATTTTGGAGTAACTGGAACTCGGTTGCTATAACCGAAACGACAGTTGCCGGAACCGTTTTTCGTTTCTCACAAACGTTTTTTCAGCTTATATTTTTCATAACTCGTTTGCTGCAAACATTTTTCGGTTCTCCCAACCGAAATGACATGTATGCATTAACAGAAGTTTGTTTCTCCCAACTACATTCCCCAAACGAACTTCAGTTATCTGCGATTTCGATTGGGAGGAACGAGTTTTTTCTTTGCGTGTGTGTCTTGACCTTCTTGAGGGTGGTGTTGGGGAATGTGCCACAAAGCTGGGAATTCATTTTTGTACGAAACAGCTTTCATACGGTTTTAAGAAACCGAATTTTAATCGTGTACGTTCGTCTGCCTTTCGTTCGTCTCGGCATTTCATTTTTCAATCGGTATACAGAAACAGCCTGGAAGACCCGACAATTTAACAGTTTTCATAAATATACTTTAGATGTGGAAACGTCAACCACCAAAAGTGCCCAGCACAAAAAAATGTTTGCCGTTCCCATATTCAGGACGCATCGTTTCGTTATGAAAATAAAATAAATATTTCTTAGTTAATGTATGAGAAATCTGTTTGTATGTCTGCATTTATATTTGCTAAATATACAATTTTTATCGATTCGGGTTTGTGCGGTTGACAGTGATTTTTCAATTAGCGGTTAATCGAATAATCAACAGATCGAAAAGTTCGATTAATTGAATGACCACCACCACCCACATTTTCTATTTGAATGTTAGTACATAAACGTTGTATATTAAATCCACTGTTTTGGACAACATTATTCCTATTTCCTAAATCGTTAGAAATGTTTCCGTCCAATGTTGTTCGACCAAATCCACGTTTCTAAGCATCTCTTAGTTTCAATACATTTATACATATATGACCAAAATCAATGGCATTCGTGTAAAGGATCAATTTTCCACTCTTTATGTCAACTTAGATTTAACCTTTTGGTGCGAGTACACTTATTTCTCCTGCCAGTACATAACACAAATTCTTCTGGGGATGATTTTGACAAAATATTTTCCTTTCACATGCATATCGTGCATGAGCAGAATGTACAAAATCCATTCATACATACGAGTATTTTCCAATTTCCGTTTTTGTATTCACTTCCATAGAAAAAAGAAGTCAAGAAAACGTGTCCTTAAGAAATTCCAATACATAAATCCCTATGCAATCACGCCAACACCTCCGTGTCTACTGCCCAATTGTATGTGGACTTTGTGAAGCATCATAATGATGAGGATAAATTCTTTTGTAAGGTAAACTGGTGCAAAAAATTTACCCGGTTTAACAAATTTCAAAAAAATTTTTTGGGCCACAATGGTAAGAAGACGGAAGAATCTTTCGAATGTGTAATAAAAAAATTCCAGAAACATTTCAACAGTTTGTCAAGGAACAAGTTGAATTTATTAAATACCGTCATCCATTGCCTGGCATTCTTTCCAAAAACTGAAGAAATGTATTTCAATCCCGCTCCAAAGCGCCCCTTAAACAATACAGAAATAGACAAGAGCCCCTGTCCCTCTCGTCTTCACGTTCTCTTGATGACGACGAGGTAGTAGGCCATTTCACCGAGTTCGAGTTGCTTTTGTAATTTACTCCTTGGTTGGACGTAATAAGGACAGAAATAAAAGGGAATGCGTATATTCGTTCGATGCAAACAACATAAAATATAATTTAGCTGTCATTAGTACCAATCAAACACTATTTAAACTTAGTTTGCTGCATGGCCTATAATCTCTATTTCTCTTTTGGTCTATCATTCTACATCATTTCCCTCATACCTTTTCCAACAGCTGTGCCATAGAAACCCCTTGCTTAAACTAAACAACACCATTTCAATGGGAATTTCGAAATGATTAAAAAATGGATAGAAAATTTACAATTTTAGAAATTGTAAATGTATTCTCATAAATACCTAACATGTTCAAGGTACGATTTCACAGTACATGATATTTGAAAATTTATAGTTTGAATTCAAAAACGAAACAGTTTAATTTCTAATTGGTCACATACATATTTTGAGATTTCAAACGTATATGGTTTGCGAACTTGGTCCAATTAAAGTGAACAACAATTTTTTAAGGCAAATTGACACTCAAATTGTATAAGTACACGCTGAAAAATCTGTCGTTTATTGTTGTTTGGATGCAAATATAACGTGTGTTTGGAGCTTGTCGGAAATATAATATACGTGCGTGCAAACACATTGGGTTTGCTATTCAATATTACATATTTGAGACTCAATGATTAATATGTTATAATATATGTGTTTGCGACCCAAATATATATGTGTTTGTGATACAAATACAGCTGTACTTGTCGTACTGCTTGTGCTCTGTCGAGAGCAAGAGAATAAAAGAGAGACAACGAGAGAGTATGTATTGTTAGTGTGTATCGGTATGTTTGCATTATTCTCTCAATCAGTGATTCATAAATATTGCTGAGTGGGCGTGTAAATTTCAGATGAAGTTTGATGTATTCAGTCGTCAATGGTTCATCCTACAGTGGATATCAAAAGCGCTTGATCAGTGAAAAAAGAATAAACAAAGACTGGACGGTTAAATGGTTTGTGATGTTGCTTTGGTTTTTGTGTATGGGTTTCGTATATATGTATGTATTTGTGCTACCAATGTGAGAAACGATTTTGAAGAAAGTAACTGGAAGGGGCAACAACGTGAAACAGTTTGTCTGTCCGAGCTTTAGCTGAGAAAATAAGAACGGCGGTTAAAAAAAAACACGAGTAATTAATACACGCTTGGCTTGCATGAACTGGATTGGCATATAAGTATATTGTTTGTGTACCAACGCATAGTTGAAACCTTCCATAGAGAAATATACAAGATTTGATATCCCTCTCCTTACGTTCTCTCGATGAAGACGAGGTAGTAGGCCATTTCATCGAGTTCGTGTTGCTGTTGAATTTGTCTCTTTGGTTGGACATCAAACGGACAGAAATAAAAGGAAATGCGTATTTTCGTTCGCTGCAACCAACATAAAATATAATTTAGCTGTCATTAGTATCAATCAATTTAAACTGAGTCTACTGCATGGTTTGCTTGTGGTTTCTTAACGGTCTCTCGCCTTTCCGCTCTGTTTTCTATCATTTTCGTACTACAGAGTCAATCAACTGTATCGTGGATACCCCCTGAACCATCTGAAAATAAAAACCTGAGAGACAACAAAAACAGGTTAATCAAAAGAGCAGCAGATTATCATTTCATAAAAAAAATAATGCGTTCAATGCAAGTAACTGTAAAAAGAGTCATTTTAAATCTCTTAATTTTTTGTATTAATTATTTATAAATGTGAATTTATATTGATAAAATTAATTATAATAAATAATACAAATATATTGATTTCAAATAATAATTCGTGCCTAAATATTATTATGTAATAATTTGACGCTCTAAATATTATCACGTAAAAGCATACATGTTTGCCAGTGAACATACTACTGTTTGCATTTAAATACAACTGTATTTGGGTCTACTTGGGAGAATATGTTACAGATGCCGTTTTTTCAGCGTGTATATGTTTCCCATCACATCTCATAGCTCTATTACATGAAATAGAAGTTAATAAAGAGTGGGACGTCATGACCGTTTTGATCCGGCCCTATTCAACCATCTTCACAACTCCCTCAGCTTGACATTTTCGTACATTTATAAAATAGTGGACAGAAATCATCCACAGTTTGGCTATTGGGACGATCTATTTTTGATAGCAGTCGCCTCTAACAATTACGGCAGCTACTATGTACAAAGTGATGCAATGTCTGTGACATGGCTACATACATATATATATGTATGTATATGTCCTTTAAACAAAATATCAATATTACAATATAAAGTTTAAATAAAAGGTTCACGAAGAACATAGGGCAGGGCGTCTACAGACATGGTCCAAAGATATTGCCACTAATTTTTGTTCTGAAAACATTCTTAACATTTGAGTTTTAAGCGAACCACACACTTGTCATTCCTGAGCATGAGCTTGGTCGATAACTTTTTATCTGACTGATGAATTTGGAAAAATATTACCAAACAGTTTTGTGAACATGATAGTGACGCGAACAACTTCGATGGCATTTCTATTTTCTATCAAGAAGGGCTGTAACAAGACAATTGACATCAACGATGACTGATGTTCGTGCTCATTAATGGTTTTACTCTTATATTTGAAAACAATCTCTCCATATACGTCAAATGTAAATTCACCTCTAGTAGGTGTAATAATAAATGTTCCCCTCTGATACTATTTAAATCAATCTTTTCCCATTCACTTTAATCATTTTAAAATAATAATTCCAAATATTCGTTCCAGCCTTAAAGAGCACTTAAAACTCGTATTCACAAAACAAGAACGAATCAATATATCTCATTTGCATTTGAGGGTTAAAACAGACAGACAAATTTCATATCTTCTCATGCTCCCTCCATTCGTTAGACACAAAATTCTCCACGCATTTTTTTAATCTTTTTTGCTTGTTTTACGCTTCTACCTTTGGCTCTAATGATTCTAATGCAAATTGGTAGGGTTTCAATAAAAGTATAACAACAAAAATGTGGTTGGTTTTTTTGTTTTGAAATATCTAAAACTCTTTATGCAAATATAACGAAAAAACAGATGATGGAAATTCCAAATGAATCCAACTAATGCTTTCCCTTCTACTTCTCCATCCGAATATTTAGTGCGGGTCTGTTGCATTTGAATTGCGTTAAAAAGAGATGTGCGCACGAAAAATCTGGTGAATACATCTTATCTTCATAGATTATATTTCAGATAAATGATTTCGTTAAACTGAACTGAATTAAAATCAGGTGTTTAGTAAAAATCACATGGTATTTTTTAAATAATATTAATGTCAGTCTTTAAGATCAACTGTTCAAAAATATAATTTGAGGCGTTCTTTTTTTATGATAGTAATACAATTTGATATTTTAAAAGAATAAACTCGTAGAAAAAGTAATTTTTAAAAGATACTTTAGATTTTGTTGCCTTTAACCCAGTGTTGCAATTGCTGGCTTTAAAATAGCAAAAGCACATAATTGTTTGCTTTGCCTAATTTAATTTCTTTCGTTTTCGCAGTCGAAAGCAGTATTGACACATTCTGCTGTGCTTGGAATCATAATATTTTTTATTAAATCCTGATATTCACATTTTGTGTTTTTATTTTATATTACATAATTTTCAGTCCGTTTTCGATTTACAGGTGATACCAGTTTTAAACTATTACCATCAACTATTTTCACAAAGCTGAATGCCTGAAACCGTAAGCGATAATAACGAAGTTAGCGTTTGTCCATTACAAGCACATCCACATTTTTCAAACTTTGCTTCAATGCTGCATTCGGCTGCAAAAACTACACAGTAAAGAATATAAGCTAAAGCAAAATAAGTATACTTATAGACAATAACTGGCTGCTTGCAGCAATAGCAATTCTGTGAAAAACTATTGCTTCGCTTGACAGCGTAAGAAAATCCCTTTTTCTTTTTCGCATTTCATTGTTCTTAAGCAAATTGTTATTAATCGTAGTTAAGCAATTGTAAATGCATTGAAAATAGTCAATTAATTTCAAACACTGATTTAATCAAACCTGTTTTCTCCTCTTTTGCGACAACCTCGGTGTTTTTTAATTCCATTTCGTTCATCTGATGAAGGAATTCGTCTGTTTTGAAGTGAGTGTATGACACGTCTAAATCGTGTGGCTGCAAGTGATTTTAAATCCGTGCGGTATGAGACATGTGATCTGATGTGATCTTGATTTAATTTTTTATTTCTCATATATTGTCCATTTATTTACAGTATTTTTTGTGCGCACACTTTGAACTACAAATTGTTTTGATGTTTTCAAATTTCTTGTCTATTTAATTATATTCGCAGTAGCTGTGAATATCACAAGGAAATTTTACTAATTAGCGAAACTGTACTTTATGGCGTCGTGGCAATTATTATTTGATTTATAAATGTTGGTCGTTGCTCGGTGTACTTGCATTGTTACATTCATCGCTGGCTGTCTACATCTTTGTTATGAAAGTGAAACTTTCATTTGAACCCCAGAAAACAGACGCTTTCATGCCAGCCTAAACCTTGGCAAGGTCAATTATGTTATCTGAAAGGCGCTGTGGGCACTAGGAGCTGTTTTTAATAAGAAATCTTAATTTTAAACACGTCATTTCTATTTGAATTTAATAGTAGAGAATAATAAGGGTACTCGTATAATCGTAGCAAAGGTAAATTCGGCGACCACATTAAAATACTTAAGACTTTTGTTTGACAAACACAGGTTTAAACAACATTTTGCAAGTGACATAGCGAAGATTTACTTGGTGTTCAGGTAATGGGTGATTTAAAGAAGACCATGTGCAAATCTCTCGTCCATAGTTAAACCTGAGGTGTCCTCGTTTTACTAATAAATTAAATTTAATTTTTTCTACAGTACTATAGAGAATTTCCAACCGCAATTCAAACCAGAGGGAAATAAAAATGAATTTTTTAGATTTTGGCCACATATACATTCATTCTGATTTTATCGCATCATCCTCCCTGACATTTAGATGACTGTTGCATTCCCATTGAGTATATTCCTCAATTCCTCAATATTCCTCATTCCTTATTCTCAAATCGCAAAGTCAGTACACGCTGAAAAATAACGGCCCCAGCAACATATTGCAGGAACCATGTACATGTTTGTAGGCATTGTTTTCGTGAATTGAAGATCTGATACTTTTTTCTTTATTGTCTGTCACGTTTTTGTTTTCAGAAGTTTTCAAGAAACAACCCCACATTTGGGTCACAAATACAAATATTATAACCTGTTAATCATTGTGTCCCAAACATTATATGTATATTGAATTGCAAACACAATTGGCCAATTCGCAAGGTCTCCTATTGTCCTATTGTCATACTTTATTTTTGTACGACAATAGGACAGTTGTGAACACACCATCATTAAATTTTTTGTCGTACGTCGTATTTTTCCAGCAGATTCAAGAAACAGCTGATTAAAAAAACATCAATCGTCAAATCAAATCAAACACCAATGACAACGATTTTGCAAAATTTTATTTATTAAAACTAATACAATGCGTCAACAAAACGAAAAGATTAAAATTATTAAAGCTTTGTGCGAAATGCATACATTTGATCTTCTTATGCGTGAATCAAGTAAGTAATAATCTGCCACTGACCACTTTTTTACGGCACTGTAGCGCTTGCGCTTTGCCCCAGGCTGAAAAAATTTCATGTTAGACACTACATAAACATTTGTTTATCTACATTATAACTTAACTCAAACCAAAACAATTGTTGCCTGTTTTGAGAGTGTTCAAAACCAAATCCGAAAAACCGGTGAATCCGGTTAACCGGTTCTTTAGCAATAAACCGTGTGCCGGTTTTTAAAAGAAAGTAATTTTATGTTTCAAAAATTTTTGTATTATTTTCAATCAGTAATTAATTTTTTGGATTAAGTAACACGATATGTTTTTTTTAATATAATTGTATAGTCTGAGTAAGATCTACTAAGATTTTAAATTCCAAAATTAATATGTATATATTTTGAAGAGCATTTAAATAATTTAAATTAGTATATAAATTAGATTCTTCCCTAATTTTCATATTTAAATGAGTTTAATGTGAATCTGAATTAAACTTATCAGTTTTATATTAAACACACATTCCAAATTGGATTCACATTGTAATATAAAAATTAAACGCGATAGTCAAATTTAAATACAGCGATGACCAACACCAATCCAATCCACTCCAGTCCAACGCAATCCAATTCAAGTCGATTAATTTCATTTCAATACAACTCATTTAGGTTCCATTCAATTCATTTCATTTATTTGCAATACTATTTAATTAAATTCAATCCAATCCAACTCAATTCAGTTCCGTTTAGTTTAGTTTAGTTTATTTCAGTTCAGTTCTCTCCAGTTCAGTTCAGTTCAATTCAGTTCAGTTCAGTTCAGTTCTGTTCAGTTCTGTTCAGTTCAGTTCAGTTCAGTTCAGCTCAGTTCAATTCAGTTCAGTTCAGTTCAGTTCAGTTCAGTTCAATTCCTTTCAATTCAATTCCGTTCCTTTCAATTCAACTCAATTCAATTCAGTTCAAATAAGCTCAATTGAAATCAATTCAATTCAACTCAATTCAATTCAACCCAATTCATTTCTATTATATTCTATTCAATTCAGTTAAATTCAGTTCAGTTCAATTCAATTCAATTCAATCCAATTCAATTCAATTCAATTCAATTCAATTCAATTCAATTCAATTCAATTCAATTCAATTCAATTCAATTCAATTCAATTCAATCCAATTCAATTCAATTCAATTCCATTCCATTCCATTCCATTCCATTCCATTCCATTCAATTCAATTCAATTCAATTCAATTCAATTCAACTCAATTCAACTCGACTCGACTCGACTCGACTCGACTCGACTCAACTCAATTCAATTAAATTAAATTAAATTCAATTCAATTCAATTCCATTCCATTCCATTCCTTTCCATTCAATTAAATTCCTTCCATTCAATTCAATTCAATTTAATTTCATTCAATTCAACTCAATTCAATTCAATTCAATTCAATTCAATTCAATTCAATTCAATTATGTTCAGTTCAATTCAATTCAATTCAATTCTGTTCAGTTCAATTCAATTCAATTCAGTTCAGATCAATTTAATTCAATTTTATTCTATTCAATTCAATTCAATTCAATTCAATTCAGTTCAATTCAATTCAATTCAATTCAATTCAATTCAATTCGATTCAATTCAATTCAATTCTATTCTATTCAATGCAATTCAATTCAGTTCAATTCAATTCAATTCAATTCAATTCAATTCAATTCAATTCAATTCAATTCAATTCAATTCAATTCAATTAAATTCAATTCAATTCAATTCAATTCAATTCAATTCTATTCAATTCAATTGAATTCAATTCAGTTCAATTCAATTCAATTCAATTCAATTCAATTCAATTCAGTTCAGTTGAGTTGAGTTGAGTTCAGTTCAGTTCAGTTCAGATCAGTTCAGTTCAGTTCAATTCAGTTCAATTCAATTCAATTCAATTCAATTCAATTCAATTCAATTCAATTCAATTCTATTCAATTCAATGCAATTCAATTCAATTCAATTCAATTCTATTCTATTCAATTCAATTCAATTCAATTCAATTCAATTCAATTCAATTCAAATCAATAATTTTACGGGCAAGGAAAAAAGACAAGAAAATTTTATTTTGTGCTGATTTTGTATTAATTTTCGTACAAAACGAAACCGAACGAAAAAACCGAAACTAAACCGTAAGTAAACCGATAATTAACCGGTTTCACTGGTTTTGTGGATTCAGTGAAACCGAATGCCGGTTTTCCGTTATTCGAAAATGTCGGTTTTGTGAACACTCGAACTGTGTTACACTGAGCTAGGAGGACGCTTAAGTATTCCATAGATTTTGCATATTTATTTTTATTAAAATTCCATAGAATTAATAATAAACATTAATTTGATTTTAAATTTAGCTAAATAGAAGGAAAATTAAGAGCTTCAGAACAATAGTGAGCATTAGTCATACTAGGTTTTCTTTTCTTGTTTAACAAAGGTAAGATCACCAAAAGACGATTATATAAGTAAACTATGACTGTTTTGAAATATTTCATATTTTATCTAATATTCCAAATTAAAAATATACTACAATTCAGAATCACTTTCTAGTTTTAATAAAGCTTCGATACCAAAGATTATTTTAATATTACAATTGGATAATAGCACCTCACTGGGCGTAAATAACGTCCGTGTAAACTTGAAACATATTCAGTTTCATAGCATCTACGCAGACAGTTTTCAATCTTAAGAACGAAAATAATCAAAAATTCTCTTCAATAATTGGGTATCACATATATTGTCATAAGTAACATCAAAAAATACATTCACTAATTTTAAATTAGATATACTACTTATTAAACTCAATCAAAAATATAAATAATTATATAAAAATTTAGTAGAATTTTTCCTATATGTATATTAAAAATGTTTCCATTATCTCCATAAGTTATAACAATAACGATTTAGGTTTTTAATAAAAATTAAGTAAACAAATATTAATATAATCCCCTTCTTGAAATTATTTGCACATGTTTATTAAATTTATTTACTTTTGCCCATATTTTAAACAATTTTTATTCATCCACATAAGTTAGATCATTAAGAAGTTTCGTTGTCAATTCAAATTAAGCAAACTCAAGCTCACTTTAGCCGTGATGGGTTATGATGGTTTTGTGTTTGAATGTGTCTTAATTTATGGTCAATAACAGGAAAAAATGTTTCCCATTGCAAATAAGAAATTGGAAAATAACATTTATTTGAAATTACACACATTTATTGAAATCGCAAACATCAACACAAAAATCGTCATTATTTAGTTGGTAAATCCATGATATTGGCACTTCTAGCAGCGTCCCTGCCTCTGGATACGAATGTGTCGCCCCAACTTCTGATATTCTCGTTGAGTACACTCGAACTCACATTCATTCATGTAGGTGATTTTATTGTTCCCGCACACTGGCTTCTTTATCGTCAAATCACAGGGACAGTAAATAGCATTTGTTGTCCTAGTCAAGACACTGGCCGCTATGATGGCAATCACCAGAAAGACGTTAATGTTTTTCATACTGTATCCTCTTCGGGTGCTTACGTGATTGAAACTAAAGTGAAAATAGCAAACTAAACATTTGTATATTCAAGAAATATTATCTTTTGCACTGCATACAAACAGTTCGAGTTCTCAGAAGTTAATCTATGTGCAGCAGTACAAGCCAGATACAAATACCTGTTTAAATAATCTCAGTCGTCAGATGTTTGTGAGCACTATCTGCCAAAAACAACAGCAAGTTGTTTCCATCTCTATCTCTCTTGTCTTTCTCTATTAAAGCTTTCTTATTTAAATCTGTGCCAAAAAGTAAAAACGGCGTGATTAAGGGCACTACGATGACCACTGGATTCGAAACTACTGTCAGATCTAGTTTTTGTTTAATTCTACCTATATACCAGGAAGTTATATACCCCATATCTTTGACTAATCTAATTAAATACCGGAACTTTACATGGAAAATACCTCACAACTTCTTTTTCCTTTTCCACACAGATTTAGAGATAAATAGTAAAGGGATAGACACTGCAGAATATGATGCCATCGAAACGATCGTCCAGCGAATGTGAGTTCGAATCGTACCCGCGGTATTTAAATTTGTTCACTAACCGGAAAAAACATCATCTGTTAGCCTAATAGGAATTACAACTTTAAAAATAACTCGGATCAAAGACAACAAAAATTGAGTAATCGTTTTAGTTTCATTTTCCCAAAATGTTTCATTTAAAGTATGTAGATGAACCCAAATTATTTTTGTTTACTGTTTGATATTTTTACGAGAACTTAAACAGCAGATAAGATGAGACTTGTTGATATTTTGTTTTTTGGTTGCTCTTCCAACTGGTCTGAAAACATTGTTAGCGATCTCATCCAATTCATTCGATACGAGATAATGAGACTGAGAATCACAGCATGAAAGACTTTCCTCGGGTGGGATATATTCAAATGAGCGGGCATGCAGATGAATTCCAGCATCGTAAATGGGTTCATTGCTGCGCTGAATATGTTTCATTTACAAACGCGTTGTTTATATTCACATGAGCGAAATTGTTATGTCTAATGGATGCAACTCATATACGGGATATGATGTTGCCCTTTCGGGGCACGTTTTGTATCCCACTTTTCTACAAATACAATACCAATACTATATAATATATCAGCATCCATAAGCTTGAACACCCCACTCGACACCAATATACCATACACATCGCACTCAAAGTACCTTCTCCACCACGACCACTCAAGACCCTCCTGCAGCCTTTCCATCACGTTTTATGTTATGGATGAGGCGGTATGTCGATTGATTAAACAACTGTTTCGTTACAGCAACGCATTCGTTTTGTGAACATTAGAAATAAATAATACTTGAGAAAAGTGTAAGAAACCCCAAAAACAATAGTTTAAATCTCAAAAACGACAAAATCGTCGGATGTACGAAACTTTTCATTGCAACTACGTAAACAATAACGAATATGTTTTGCATTATATATGATTCGATCTGAAAATGTCTTAGAAGAATATTTTTCCATTTCCTATTATTTTATGTCTGCAATTAGAAAAAATTTAAACAGTCGGCACCAGTATTTGTACTCACGTTGGATCGTTTCGAAGTTTGTAACTCTTCTCATCAGCGCCTTAGCGCTTTAGGCCAGTGACCGTCTTGTTCACATTGTAACTAATTGCAGTTGTCGTCGTCGGGGTTTCTCTTCACTTTCTATCATTCTTTTCTATCATTCATTCCTGCCACGAATCATTTAAACAACTAATTAATGAATATATTGGAGGTCAATATGTTTAAATCGATGATGAGGTTTTCTCAATAATCGAAAAAAATTAGCGACCACGTTGCTAAGCGAGTTAAAGTACGCCGGCTATATTCGTTGCGTCCTTGGTCCCCAGTACCGTAAAATATTCGACAACATAATGTCCAGTCAATAAAGTGGTAAAGAATCAACAACCAAACCCATAGAACCACTTCGGGGAAGAAAGCCTAAGCGACTTTACAGCGTTACGACGAAAATCAAAACAAAAAGAAGCCAGCAGGACTAGTAACCTATACGTATTCGCATTCATATAGTATACAAACTAGGCAGGGGTAGTGTGATCTTCACTATACGTGTCTAATATACGTTTGTTAAGGAATGGCGGCTTGTGTGGGTACAAACAATATAGCATACAAAGTATATGAAAAAATAATCTGCGTGCTTTGTCTTCGTATCTGATATACAACCTTTACCTACATTGTTTATAGTAATGTTTACATTTACAATACAATTCTGATGAAAATGTATGGCAGAATGGTGGTATACAATCAATACCTAGACTCGAATTAAATTGTATTTAGAAACGTTTGTAGAGTAGTCCTCAATTCTGAAGAGAAAATATAAGGAAAAGTGTACAACCCCCATACCACTGTATGTACCATGTATTCCGGCGCGTATAGAACCACTCAAAAAATTAATTTTTTGGATTTCTTATTAATAATTTTTAATATTTATGTACATTAAAATTTATATTTCATTTACATATTTTTATAAAACACGTGCGCACGCTTACACGTAACAAACACTACTAACGATTTATTAAGAATAAACACATTATGACTGTTCACGTTTTCAAAAAACAATGTATGCTAACAAGTATATTATACAAAAAGAATATTCTCATAAAATCGAATCAAAAATGTTAAGCTTCGTCATTGTACACTTTTTCTGTACACAAAGTATGTGAAGATGTATGAAATTGAATTAGAGACGAAAACAAATTTGTCATCTTCGTAGCTGCATATGAACTCTACTCTACATACAAAGTATGCGAAGATGTGTGTAGAGTATTTATTGTCCCATACACAACCCCTGTATACTTTCCGAAGTATTCGGGAAAAGTTCTATTGGGAAGTTGTATTTAAGCGCAGTTTATCACATTGTATTTAAAGATAATTGGACACAACAGACGGACAAGATTGAAACAATATATACAAAACTATTGCATCCTTCCATAATCATAAACATACTGGAGTTCTTTCGAAAATCTATTCTAATAGTCAAGACGTTGAAATAAAACTGGACTATTCCCAGATACAATAAGACCGTAGTTCGTCGCAAAACAATATGATAGCTGACTTTGTCTGTCTGTTCCCCGCTTCCCAAAAACAAAACAATCGCTGACGTCTACTTCATTGTGTTGTGGGTCATTTATACATAATCCAAGGTTATCGAAGCACCGATCCAACTACGAAATCAAAATACGTAATTAGGACTTAAACAGAATCAAAACAATTCCAATTCGATTTATTTATTACAATTATTAAATATGTATGCAACCATGTACATATATTTACGTATATATAAGTATACATATGTCCAGCTATCAAAGACTTGTCGATGAACTGTAGCGATTATTTCAGCCGATTGTGACTTAGCAGGGCTCCTTCTTTTTGATATTTAGAAGCCGTCCGAGTTTCCTATATTCACGTTGGGTGCACTCGAATTCACACTCGTTCTTGTAGTTAATGTTATTGGAACCACAAATTGGCTGCTTCTTGGTCAAATCACAAGGACAGTAAATAGCCTGAACGGCGCCCACCAAGGCGAGGATTGCAATTAAGAGGACACTGAGCAACTTCATTGCATCGAGCATGTCGTGTATCTGTTTCGTTGAATGATTTAAACAAGACTGAAGCTTAAAATTCAACACAGTCTAATATAGAGAAAAAAAGTGCTGCAAAATTAACTGAGAAGAAAATAAACAAAGTCTCTGTTCAACATTATCTACTCAGAGAGCTTGAGTTTTCACACAATTGGGAAAATATTTACTTGTTTAAATATTTAACACGACTTAATTGTTATGAGCAGGGGGGGGGGGGGTAGGCAAACAAAGTGTCTGTCTCTCGCGCTATCTATGTGTCATAGAGTGTTTTACGTGTTCTTTTTCTAAAATTGTACTTTTGTTTTTACTTTTTGAATCTGTTCTAGAATTCACATGAGTCCGTCGCTCCTCCGAAAGCATGTAGGGACGACAATTGATGTTCTCTGTTATACTCCAGGTTACGGTGACAAATGAGTAGAAAGATTCTCGAGAATATCATCAATGTCTTCTCACCGTGCACGGTGCTGTCAAACTGATGTTCATAATGAAATAGTTCAAGATAACTGTATGGGAAGACTTACTTGGGTCCAATTAAAAACAATTAATATCGACACGGCTATTGGGTAATAGTATTACAGAACTTAATCTCATCATGTAAGAACAGCAAAATTGGGCAGAAGTAGAAATAGAGTGCCATGAAAAGAAATTGACTGCAAACAATTTCTTTCGAGACTCCGTGATAAAAAGAAACAATAATTTTAAATGCTGTAATTAGGCTTCTTCTGTTTTGGCGCTCATGCGTGATATAAACGGCTAGTAAAGTAACAGTCAATATTGTTCTTCCCACTTATACACGCGTTTATCAAACAATAGTCATATAGCCGCTATCAAAAACTTTATGTCTCCATGAATGAAATATTGATGAGTTAATGGAGAACGCGAAGAGTAAAAACCGCAAGAAACCTCAATGACTGGGTGTAAAGGAGGATGGTGTATACCATAATCGCAGTAGATATTGTTGTAATTGTGGGCAACAACAACAGGCATTTTATTTTTGTTTTGACTGTGGTCATATCAAATTCATTACATATATAAGTATACCAACAATAAATGTAAACTAAAAAGTACAAATCAACCAAAACAAACAACCAACACAAACCAAAACAAAACCAAAAAAAAAGCAAGAAAAAATTAAAATTAGGTGTTCTAATTCTACCATGGTTAACCTGACCAGCCGTCGCGTTGTTTACTGGATGAATGAAATGATAATATGGGCCAAAGTCAAAAACTTTTGAAACTCTTGAAGTCGACATACACCCTCCATTATTTCACAACTGGTGGTATCTGAAATAATGTGATTAATGCATTTTCATCCTATACTCTTACAGAAGTTAGAATGTACAGAGACTTTGGCGATATTTGTATTTCTTCCCACGTTTTCAGCCACTACATGTTTTTATAGCTTATGATCAGTGAGGGAATTGGTGCGTAACTCACGCAATGTAGTGGTTTGCCCCAAAATATCAAATAATTCAACAGATATTAATTACGTATATTGCTTACAACTTCAAGGACGCAACTTACATTCTCTGGCTTTCATGTTAATTTCAGTTTTTTAAAAGATCTTCTTATATTTAAAAGTGGAGTAAAGGATACAAATTAACAACCAATACAGAAAGATCATAAGATGTCGACATCATAAGTTGAACGCACTTCGAAAATTGCATGAGTCTAGCTTTCGAGCTTGGCCAGAATTTTGATTACTCAGATTTAGGACCACAATTCCCTCTCACAATTTAAATGTTCCGATTTTGAACATATTTCTCAATATTTTAAGATTCTAGACTCAAATTTTTGATGATTTTTTATTCCACGCCACTTTTCCCCCCTAAGTATAAGTATATGGTTTTTGTTTTCAAATATTTTAAGTTTATGAATTTGAAAGTACTACGAAGCAACACTGATCGAAGCCACAAACCTCTACATATAAAATACTTTAAAAACAGAATTGCCAGCAGACAAAAATAATTAAAAGCATTCCCATATTTATTTACAATTGGTATCCGATTTCATAACTTGCTTCGCATTGTCTGAGCAAATGGAGATTAAAAGTTTTCTAATTGTTATTGCGAACAATGTTAATACTTTTGTATTTGCATTACATAAAGTAATGCAAATTAATATCCAATGCAAACTAAAAACCCCATCACTGGTTAAAATTATTAAGAAGAAAAGATTTCCTTGACCGACATCTACATTTAAATGTGAAGATTTATGGAATGAAATATATTCGCCTAAAAGTAGTCTCTACGCGTTATTACATTTATATACATTATTGATTTCTCGACTACCATATTTTCCTCGATCATCTTCTATGCCTCTCTTCGTGTTATCTTAATGACGACGAGGTACACAGAAAAAAATATTGGCCTGTACATTTCAATTAAAAATATAATTGAATTGTTTCAAAAAATTCAATTAAAAATTAATTGAATCAATTAAATTTTTAATCATATTTACAATTTATTTTTTGAGTTTACAACTGAACTTGGATTTGGCAAGGTGCAACTCTACGGCGCTAAAAACGTTTAATTTTTAAGTGCATTATCGAATTTTTGCTGTAAATCTTTCTAAATTAGTATAAGTAAGCATGATATGTTCTTAACAAACCTTAATATAAACAATTTTTGTAAACAAAAATTGTTGTAATGAAATATTTTACAGAAAGTTGAATTTTACAGCGCCGTTGTGAGGAAATATTTGTGGCAGCTGAGTCACCAGCCGTCGTCGGCACTTTTCGTACGGCTCTAGTCTTTCAAATACAACACTGTTGTTATTTGTAATTCGTTTATTGATGATTGAAAGATTTTATTTTGTGAACTTAAAGAATAATATTGTTAAATTGTCTTGTTTCGTGATTAAAACTGCGTTTTTTATAGCCTCCACCGTAAGTGATAGAGGGTATATATCAGTTTGTCATTCTGATTGTAACATATAGAAATAAGGCTTTGCGACCCCATAAAGTAAATATATTCTTGATCCTTATAACAACCGGAGTCGATATAGCCATGTCCGTCTGTCCGTCTGTTGAAAACATTCTCACGACTTCAATCGGCGATAACGCGGTTTGGTTTTTGGCCAGAATGTTCCACGTATTCCTGAGCAGTTTGGTATTGAAAATCAGCGAAATTGGTCCATTGGAAAAAATGTTATGATTGGAAACGTAAAAAAACTCATAAAATTTTCACATTAATTTTTGTAGTTTTATACTAAACTACTCCTTTTGCCGTGTGGTGAATTTCCTTGTTGAAAATCTTTGTTATTGTGCTTTATAATAGGTAAGTACTTTAGAATGTTTAGATGTACTTTCATGTGTACATACATTTATATGAATTGTCACGCTTCATCCAAGGTCGCTGTGGCCTGATGTGTAAAGGGTTGCGCGTTGGAGTCTGAGGGTTGTTGGTTCAACTCTCGTCCCAGCTGTTTTTTTTTTTAACAGTTCTTCAAAAAATGTTTTTTGTTTTTAAAAAATGCTTTTTGCAGCTTGTTTTTTTTTTAACAGTTCTTCAAAATATGCTTTTTTATTTTTAAAAAATGCTTTGCAGCTTGTTTTTTTTTTTAACAGTTCTTTAAAAAATGCTTTTTTATTTTTAAAAAATGCTTTTTTATTTTACTTGTGAAAAGTAACTTATTTTTACTTTTTTTAAAAAAGTACATTTTCTTAAAAAAAAGTACATTTCTTAAGTACGTTTCAAAGTACATTTCAAAGTACATTAAGTACATTAAATACATTGAGTACATTTCAAAGTACATTTCTTAAGTACATTTCATTAAATACATTTCTTAAGTACATTTCTTAAGTACATTTCTTTCTTAAGTACATTTCGTAAGTACATTTCTTCTTAAGTACATTTCTTAAGTACATTTCTTCTTAAGTACTTAAGCATGTGAGCATTGTGAGCAATGCATTTGTGAGCATTGTGAGCATTTGTGAGCATCCTGCATTTGTGAGCATTTGTGAACAAGTAATTGCATTTGTGAACAAGTAACTTATTTTTATTTTTTTTTAAAAAGTACATTACAATTTAATATTTTGCTGGTTAACACTAAGGTGGAGGGTATCAAAGATTCGGCACAGCCGAATTTAACACTTTTACTTGTTGTAATTGTGTTTAATTGGCAAGTGTTTTTGAACAAATTTTATTTAAAATGAAATTGAAATTTTATTTGTTTGCATTGAGTGTTTTGTTTGTAATGAAAAATGTGGCTGCCCCCAAACATTTTTTATGCACTCAAAAATACACAATTTGCCGCCTTATGCCACATACAATTGTTCACACGAAAATTTGTTTCAGAAATTTCACATAAAAAGAAACACCATACACATTTTGAACGTGTAAAACAAGAGTGCCCTAAATTGGATAAAAAGATTCAGAAGAGATGGAATGCGACAATGGCTGACTGTTGCTGCGGAAGGAGCAGATAAATTTAATGTTTCTCCAGAACCACCAGAGCAATTCCACTCTTTCAGTTACAAAAACAAAATGGATATAATTTGTGACAACGCAATGGAATCTATTGTTGAATTACATTCCCTCAATCAGAATTTATTCGAACTGTTTTTTGTGATGTATTTATTTTGTATTCAATACAAACCGTTAAACATGGAGATTAAAACCGTTAACCATTAATTGTTAAACATTAAATGTTTAATATATAATTATAGTTTAAGCGAACCCGACATTAGTTCCTATTATGAATCCGAATTGTAAACAATTTAATTTTTTTATAGATATAAGTCATGAGTCGTCGCAGGGGGTGGGGTTTTATGTTTAAAAAATCAATAACGGTTTTAATTGAGTCAATTCAAAATTTAATCAAAAATCGCGAAAAAAATCAATAATTTTTTTAATTAACTTGATTACATACTTTATCAATATTTTTGAAAACATTCAATAAATGTTTTAATCAAATTTACAAATTTTTTAATTGAAGTTTTTTTGTACAAATTTACAAATACCTTTAATTAATATTATCATTTTCGTGATTACACCAAAATCAATTGAAAAATTAATCAAATAAACAAATTTTTTAATTGAAATTGATTTTTATTTTTTTCTGTGTAGTAGGCCATATCGATTTCAAATTGCTTTGGTAATTTACTCTTTTGTTGGCATAATATGGACAGAAATAAAAGGGAATGCGTATTTTCGATCGATGAAAACATAATTTAGCTGTCATTAGTATCAATCAAACACTTTTAAACTTAGTTTGCTGCATGGTCTATAATCTGTATGTTTTCGTTTGTCTCTCATTCTACATTATTTCTTTTCGAACAGCTGTGCCATGGAAACCCAATATAAGCTCTAAAGACACATTTCGTCTAACTTTGCTGGGAGGTGGTAATCGCATAAACTCATCTGATAATCTGTCAAATTGTATCTTGCTTCTTTTGGTAACATTTGCTTTGTTGACAAAATGTCAAAGAATTTCAAATAGGACGCAATTCGAATCGCAGACATTGTATCAAGTTAGACGAGCTGATTGTGTGTGCATCCAGGGGAGTATCCGCGGCACAGCTGATCGAAATGAGAGTAGAGTAGATGAAAGAATACTAGACCTATAAACAAGTAGGAAACTAAGTTCAAATATTGATTGATACTAATAACATCTAAATTATGTTTCTTGTTGGTTAAAAAATGCCCAACTCTACAATGCACAAATCATACGATATCGACAACAAGTGTTGGAATACTTCCTGGTTGCTTTAATCATGTTCAGGTTATTGACTGAAATCATTAAGATCTTTTTTTATCTTTACTTAATGATCTTTACTTAAATTTATTAGATTCAAAAACTATTATTAGGAATAAACTTAAGTTGGAGCTCAAATGCTAGATGAAGTGTAGAAAATATTTTGAAATTCATAGAATCGCACTATATATAGAGATTCCCCACTATACCTTCCTTGCGCTATATAGAGATTCCTCACTATGCCCTCGTACTCGTTGACAAAGCTTTGGGTTAGAAAAAGCTCAACAATTACCATTAATGACGTTTAAAAGAAATGAATAGATCAAGTAATACCTAAACTATAAGCTACCATATTATCAACAACTAAATTCCTATGCCGGTGTACTGTTCCATACCGGGTGGTTTTTTGTTATCACTTACATAAATACAACACTTGTGTTCCCCACAAAGTTACTCATTGAGTCAACCGAGTACTTTGCCTGGTTCGTTATCAATTTAGAAGCGTTTTTTGCGGATATTTTTTCATTTTATAAACCACAATAATATGAAAATATTGTGAAAGAGGGGAAGAAGTTAATGATAAACCTCCATTTGAAATAAAAACTCCCCTCTTTCTGGTGAAGACTGCTAATATGGAATCGAATAGCCTAGACTACAAATTCATCCTCTCTCTTTTTCCGGTGGACGTACGCATATGCTTTTCATAAACCAAAGATAAGATAGACACGTCAATACGAGTACACGGCGAGCAATATGAAATTCATTGCAAGATATTGTCGATATACAAAAACAAAATCAAGAAGGAACCCCATTTACTGATATAGTGAGACACTGTTGACTAATCGAATCAGTCAGCTCTTATACTTCAAACGTTTAACATATAAAATAGAAATCAAGTTGATATTGGATTCAAACATGAAATTCTTATATCTATTTTCCACATTGATGTTGATGATCTTCGCCTTCAGCGTCCAGCCATCCAGTGGTGCTTTGTGCCCCTGCCCACGTAACTATGATCCCGTATGTGGTTCCAATGCGATAACCTATTCAAATCGCTGTGAGTTCGAGTGTTCCAAGCGTGAAGAAGAACGTAGCGGACGCAGTTTGGGCATGGCTCGTAGTGGTCAATGCTAAATCGCAAAAGGCGCTTCCACATATGTATGATGGTGTTTTCAAATGTATTCTACAATTCAATAAAGTCCTGATAATAGACAACTAATCAGCTGAGTTTTATTTGGTGGAATGTTTGTTTGTTTTTTACTAGAAATAAAGTAGTGCTTAATAGTAATCAAGTGGTCACAGGCCAAAATTACCAGAGCAAATTTTTGTGCAACCAAGGCATTGGATGACTATATTATACCCTACATCATAAAACAATATGTGCTGTATGTCAACTATACAAAAGCGAAGATGTTCTGCTATAAAATTTTAAAAAATTACCATCACTGATCGGACGGAGTCTTACGAACCAATTTTTTTGAAATCGGCCACGACTTGTAAACTCTGAAGCCGAAAGTACCAAGCTACATCTATATTTTGGACGATATGATCCATTTTCAAAATTTACTACCCCTGATCTAAGAACGGATTGTTTACGAAATCTTGTTGAAATAGGTCAAGGTTTGTAAAATCTGCTGCCGATAGCATCAAGCTTGGTTGGACAGTTTGTATGGTTGCTATATCAAAATGAGTAGCCAGGTGATCCATTTTCGGTCTATCCACATTTGGTGATATTTCCATTTTTAATATTGTTCTATTCCGAAGAAATGTGTACTACCTAAACCCTGCAGAACAGAATTTGTATAGTCCATTTACCATTTATCGTCGTTGGTACAATTCTGAACAAATTACCAATGTTTGGCCAAATCGAGTCATATTTGCTACTTGTAGTTTGATTACAAGCTTTACATGGACAGCAGACAGACAGACGGACATAGCTTAATCGATTCAGAAAGTGATTCTGAACATATTCTGGTATACATTTTGGTGGGTCTATCTCTAATATAAGTATTTCTGGATGTTACAAATATTACGACCCCAGCACTAACTTAAAATACCCTGTCTCACAGTGTAGGCTATAAAAAGGATACAAACATTGATAATTGCTATGGCAACTTCTGAAAATAAAATTCGTCATATAGATTTCAATGGAAACATTTACATTAAATGATACGTAAAAGTCTGCGATTCGACGGAGTATATTGCAGATTTTCACAGAACAGCGATAGCAGGGAGTGAATTATATCAATTGTTATCTGGACAGGAGAGCTGATAGTAATCGAAAAATGCTAATCAAAATTTCTGTTTTCTATGGTGAAATTTATAGACGTTGAACAGAATGATGAATATACAACCATGGACTTTTGACCAATCAACTTGTCCAAAGCTTAGCAGATTGAAACAACGTACCAAGGCATCATTGAATAAAATCGTTCGTCTTCTTTGCAACGCTGTCTATGGTGATTTCATTTCTGAAAGTTCAAAAATTTTTACCCTTTACAGTAAAAGAGCCTTTTTGTATTCCTTAGTTTTCTGCGAATGTTGCACTCAAAAAGTGCTAGAATTTAAAAAGCGAAACTAAAAAGTGGTGAATTTTGTTCTGCCATCACAATAATTTTGTAAAATTCCTTTCCTTTTAATCTTGGAGTTTGGTTAGTTCCGCTTTTGAAGTTCGATTCGATCTGGCGTCAATTAATATGATTTGAACTCATTCTCCGACCACTTTCCATGGGGAGCCAACCGATATTAAGCAGTGTTACTTAAGAATTTTTACTAAAATTACGATATGAGATCAGCGAATGGATTCCAAAATGTTGACATAAAAACACAACGCATTTCCCCCTTACTATGGGGTGTAAGAGGTTTTCTTTTCCCGGGAAATTTGTTACTTCTTGACAGCGGGATATATTTTTAGATTTCATCGGAATCCTGGGATTCCGAAAGATAAATATATTGACAACGAAAATGTTTTTTTTTTTTTGAACGAAGTTCCTTATCGTACGGTGCGGAATGGAGGCTAAATGAAAAAAAATTAAACAATTTTTTTTTAACATTATTATGCTACAACCCAGTATTATCAACTGGTATCAATTGGGTACTTTTGCATTGGTTTGTGTCTAGACTAACATATGGTAAATTTCTTATTTAATGGGAAGTTTTCTAGGTGGAGCCTGTAACCAATATTTAGTATATATTTAATATATATAAAAATTTCGATTTCTTCAAAAAATACCTTCTCTAAAAAAATCTTAAAAATAAGTAGCCCTTCTGAAAATAAGTAAATTTTCTTAAAAACATAACATTTACATAAAAAGAGTACCACTTCTTTAAAAAGTACCTGTTCAGAAAAAAAGACTTCTTTGTAAAAAAAATGCATACTCTTATGGCCTCTTCTTCCAGAAAGTACTTCTTCTTCATCTTTCAAAAACATTAGCTTTTAATAAAAGAAGTACCTCTCTTTAAAAAATTACCCTTTCGGGAAAATATAATACTTTACACATTCTTACAAAAAGGACCTACAAATATACTGTTAAAAAAAATACATTCAATAAAAAAAGATTTCTTAAAAAAAGTTTATCATTTTACAAAAGTATCTTTTCTTACAGATCCATTTAAATTATGGTATTTTTCAACAAGCGCCTTAGTCGTGTTGGAACTAACTAGAACATAATATATAGCGAAAGGAACTTCGTTCCAACCGGGTGTCCCCTGACACCTCATTTAATTTTTTGCATAAATGGATTATTTAACATGTTATTTTTATACACACAAATAATATATGTGACCTGGTCTACGGAAAGGTGCCTATGGTCGCAAAAATGGATTTTTGTTTTCTGTACTAATTTTATGGAAAACTTAACGCTCTTTTCAACGAAACAAACCGCAGACTTATGTAAAATACACCAAAATGGGGTAGACAAAATATGCATGATAAAGATTTCAAAATGACGTCGTGAAAAAAATTATATAGAAAATTATATAGACACGTCGTTTGAGCCCCATTTGTCAAAAAAAAATAATATTTTTTTTTCGAAAATGTACTACTAGGAATCGAAACTTCAACGCCCGGTAGGGGACTATAAGTATAAAAAAAAGTTTGACGTTCACCTCTTTAATACGCGTCGTTTAAGAGACCCCCCCCCCCCCCACATTTGAAATTCATTTGAAAACATATTTCAGTACACCCTAATACACATGTTTGCCAGCATTGATTTATTGCGTTGAATATCTCCTGCTTTCTTCTTTCCTTGGTTGTCTGTCCCGTTTTTGTTTTCAGCAGTTTTCAACAAACAAAACCACATTTGTGTCACGAAATCATATATGATAACATAATAATCATTGTATCTTCAATATGTAAAAGTGTATAGCAAACACAATGTGTTTGGACACAAGTATACTATATTTGCGACAAGCTACAAACAAGTTATATTTGCATCCAAACAACAAAAAGGTACAGATTATTCAGTGCGTATTAAAATAAGTTATGGATGTTTCAGGAAACATAGGTCGATGCAGCAGTCAATACATTAATAGATTAACCCATCCTCAGTTAACAGAGATGAAAAATATATTTTAAGAAAATGTAAGACATTCCTAGTGGGTGTTTCTGTTCGCTACGTAACCTAAGCTGTAATATTAATACACTGTATAATAAAGGATTTTCCAATTTGAGTGCTATGATTTATTTAAAAACAAACAACACACTAATTGTTCAGGAAATTCAAATGTTTTTTATTTAATGTGAAGTACAATGAATAAAACGTCTTTTAAATGGCCTCCACGTCTTCTTTTGCAGGAACGAATTCGATAAACCGAATTTTCGAGCACTTGTTCCACTAAATCAATGTTCAATATTGACTTGTAATGCTTGAAGAGAGTCTGGTTTATAGCTAAAGACCGATGACTTCAAAAAACCCCACAACAAATAGTCTAATGGTGTTAAATCACAACTTCTTGGAGGCCATTCAATGTCACAATTTCTTGAAATAATCGAATCTCCAACCTCTCTCGCAATAGTTCGGTTGTTGCACGTGCTGTGTTGCACGTAGCCCCGTCTTGTTGGAACCAGACGTTGTCAATATCAACTTCTTTCCAATTTGGCTGCTCTCCATTCACAGTAACGGTGTTACCAGCTTCATTTCGAAAGAAGCACGGACCGATGATTCCAACAGTCGAAAAACCACACCAAATTGGACAATTTGGGTGAATGTAATGATTGTTCATGAATAATTTGTGGATTTTCTTCGCACCCGAATCGTCAGTTTTGTGTATTTACCGCACCACTCAGATGAAAGTGAGCCTCATTGGAGAAGATGTTTTTCTTAAAAAAATCGTTATCGTTTTCAAGTTGTTCCAAGAAAAAAACAGCAAATTCATGACAGTTACGGTAGTCCAATGGCTTCAGTTCTTGAGTGATAACAATTGTAAACATTACTGAATACAATGAAAAAAAAGACCGATCATGACATACTACAAATGGCCGAAACGTCACTTAGAAATCATATCACTCAAATTGGAAAACCCTTTATTACCTATGAGCTACGAAAAATAACGTTCCGAGTGAAATATTTGTTTTTTCCGTTTGCCTTGCAGCGTCCATTCTTGTAGTACTCGCAAGCATAAATCTATCCCGCAGCATTTGTTTAGGCCAAGGAATCCCCTTATAACGACCCACACAAACTGGTTACTTTATTACTCTATATAGCTTCAAGTAAAATGTACCACTCGATTTTATGCCCACCCATTATTCATTTTAACATTAACGTTGACAGAGAATTGGTCTTGCTACTGCGATGCTAAAATTTTGATTCATTAAAGCGTTAAAGGGTATCATATTAACTCTCTACTTAAGTCGTTCTTCCTTGTGATTACATATATTTAAATGTCATTACATCCAGCTTTAAGGCCATTCAACTCGATTGTCGATTTAAGGCCAACTTGCCCGATTGTGAAACCTCTGAGGGGTTTTGAAAATCAATTCAAACACTTAAATATTTGAATGTGTTTTTATTTCCTACATCCGTCCGTCTTTGCATCTATCCGTGTACGATATTCAAAAAACAAGTCGCAAATATGAATCGATTTATGAATATGTATAATGTAATGGATATGTATATGTATAATATAATGTAATCTGTCATATGTATAATCCAATCTGCCAAATCAAATTGATATTACATATTTCAGGGTATCCCTCTTATCGGTTATTAGCATTCACACAAAAGGAAATTGTCACTTGTCCCATTCTAATGGAATTACCTGATAAAATATGGATTTGTCAACACCACCGTGGATCGCTCTCCATGTCGCACTTTGAATTCCATTATATTTCACCATGTATACGGTTAACCTTGGCAAAATAACAGTAAACATTAACCCCCATTTCCAATAATAATGTTGTGGGAAAACCTCATTTAATTAGGTTTTGTTGCCAAAACGCTTAACTTTAATTGCACATACCAATCGAACAAACTACATAAGTATATGCGCGGCGGTATTTCAAAACCGCTTGTGCTAAAATACAAATAAGCCAATTAGTTATTTCATTATTTTATTTGCAATTTCAGAACAAACAATGGCCAATTTAACTCAGGTCCAATTTTTTATCCAGGTTTAACAGCTGCCAGCGTGCGCCAATCCAATATTTCTGCCCTTGCGAGCCATTTTCTTTTGGACGCACAAGAACTCACAGGAATTGGGATATGTTTGGGAGTCCGAGCCACAGACAGGTTCCAGAATACGTGGGCACATACAGTCGGCTTTAGCTTCGCTATCACTAGCAGCCACGCGAATATCAGCCGATGCAAAGGACAATACGGCCAGTAGAACAAAAGCAAAAACAGCGAATAATTTCATGATTTTCTTTGAAACTGTGGTTGCTTGCAGTAGTGGTTCGAAGTTTACGAATCGAAACTCTTTAGTTGACTAAGCACAGGGAGTAAGTGTTTCCACAATTATAGGTGAGACGACAACTTCGATTGTGATTAAATAGACGCGAAAGTATGAGGGTGATAAGGAAAAGCAAATGTAACAACAACATGGTCATATTTTATAAAACAACATAGAGTATTAGGGCCACATCGGTGAAATTGATTACGACTAAACACCAAGATAGCCAATTGAATTACAACCAAGTGTATATAAATATAAGTATGGAGGAGGCAACAGTGCACCCAGCAAAGAATGTTGCTTGTTCAGTGACGTTTTGCGATTAACGGAAAATGCAAATTTGACAACGGGGTTAAAATATAATTGCAATTATATATAACAGAACTAACATCTAAAGTGTGTTAACGGACATCAAACAAAACTGAACCGATAAAAATTAGTACAGGTCCCAAAGTCTATTTCAATTCAAAAAACATAGTTTCGATTCAAACGATTTTGAAACTTTCTAATTGCAAAATGCAAATTTCAAAATTTTCTCACTCCAAAATTATAAACATATTATAAATCGGGTTTAAATTATCCTAAAGGACTCTTCCCGGAGAATACTTTGTAGTACACAGTTCCAAACCGAAAATATTGTTTTGTGACTGACTGTAAAGTATATATACATAAAAATATGAATCTATCATTATTTCCCTTGCGGGAGTTTTTACTCGGCCTGTTTTCTAAACTTGGCAAGATCCAAAATAGCTATACAGATAGCCTTGGTATCATTGGAACATTTTTGTGCTCGACTTTTTTGAAAATAATATAAAGCTAATAAATAGGCTTTATATTATTTAAAAAGGTCTTGAGCTTGAATAAGTTTAGAAAATTATAAATATGAATCTATGGAATCCGTAGATCCATGGCTAATGGGTAATTTTACAAAGAGGCTACATACACTGAACGAAAAACGCTTCGTCGAATGGATGAAACATTTTCGTTAATGTTTTTGCGTTGTTATAGTGAAAAGTATCGTATATCCGACAATTCGGTAGTCGCTGCAACGAAAAATTGTATACTTGACTTCTTTGACAATTTTTCATTTCCTTGTTGCAACAATATATTTTTCGTTCCTGCAACAATTTTATTTAATTTGAATTTTGTAAAAAAAAAAATGGGTTGAAAATCAAAAAAAGTAAAGGCATAAGATACTATAATCCACTGATATTTGGTGTATCTCTTACTTTTAATAGGTTATATTTATTTGGGCGGTGAATTTTTAGTTGGTGAAACATTTTCGTTATTGTAACGAAACAAATTTTTATGACGGTATAGAGAGAGAAGCAGTCGAATAAATGAGCGAGCGTAAATTGTAGGCCAGCAAAAGAAAAAAGTGAGCGTGAGTGGAGGGTCACATACACATCTTAAATCAGTTGCATTGCAACAACCGAAAGTGGTAGACATATTTCACCGCCGGTATAATTTAAATAAATTTGTTAAATCAGATCAATTAGTTATACTTAGTAATAATCTTTTATAGTGAAAACTAAATTGTGTGAATTTATATGTTTGCTGTGATCGTTTGTGCAGCTTGCGAATCTATAAGTCAAATAGATAAATACACAGAATGCAAGGAGCAACACGACAGCAAAGAAAGTGACCCATCGATAGCAGAAAAACTACACCGAAATATGAAACTGAACATTTGTGTGTGTGTATGGGCGTGACAAAATGTTTGTATTTTTGTATTTTAATCATAATTCGGTCGCGCCTGTTTCGTTTTGTTGGAATTTGGATTCAGAATAAAACGAAAGACGTACATACATTTGTGCGGGCAGACGAAGTAAAAGAAACAAAGTGTTTTAAGTATTCAATCAAATATCCAGACATAGACATGTACATATTTTACTAAGAAACCTGAGTAATAAATTCCTCATATTTGTTTTTAATTGCAGGACCTGAATACTACGGCCACAATAACACTCAGCCCCTCGACTAACACAATCTTTTCCAGACGAGTGTTTCAACGTGGAAAGAATATACTATATTTAGCAAATTGAAACCATTTTCGAAACAAAAATTCAAAATATTGTTATCAAAATACCTGCAATGTAATACTAGCAGTGTATTTGTGTACAATTTTCAATAAATAATTTCAAACACACTTTAAAACATTCATTGCAGCAATGAAACAAAATAATTGTAGTTATGAAACAAATTCATTGCAACAATGACTCAAATTCGTTGCACTAATGAAACAAATTCATTGCAGCAACGAAACAAATTCGTTGCAGTAATGAATCAAATTCATTGCAGCAACAACCATACTTTCACCACAGTAACGAACAATTTGCAGTTGATGAACGCATTTTCATAGCGGGAGTGTAACGTTACGTTAGCTCACTTTCGATGACAAAAGTTGTTGAGGTAATGAACAGTTTCATTCCTGTGACGATGCTTTTCCGTTCAGTGTAGAAGCGTGCGCCGGTATTTCATTGCAATCATATCGTTGGCTACGATTATATAGCATGTCATCCTATCCAGTGCAACACGAATAATAGCAAGTCCAGTCAATTATTGTAGACTAATTCAGGGACATTCGATTTGTGATACACAGAGTGTGCATGGAATGGTTTGTTGGGTTTGATTCATACCATTAGCAGTAACGAACAACTACCACTAGCTGGGCATTTATTGCAGAGCTTATTTGGGAATTGAAATACCGTTAAATGTACACAAATTGCTATCAATGCCAAGAATGTACACAAAATGAATATCTCTCGATGCCTCATGAAACTGCTAAATCAAAATCCGCATCGAGAACATTCACTGGAGTGGGCTGGTGGGTGGACAGGTGGGCAAGTGTTATAAACATTTCTACAGAGATATTCAGATTTTTTATGAATCACCTGTGGGCCACATTTCAAATTAAGTTTTGACATGACTCATTTAGAAAGGGAAAAGGTTAAACATTTACTCCAGATGGAATAATTTCGTCATTTTGTATCGAGAAAGTCATTAAAAATTTAATAAGAGTAACAGATTTTCCCCTGTCAACGCTAACAATTTGGAATGAATTCATTTCAACTTGAATAACTCCTGTCGGTTAGGCCGCCCAATAACATGAAACCGCAAATTCCATTTTAGGGGTAAACACAGGAAACTAATTCTACTCACAACTTATCCACCCCGACAGCCTAAACAATGACCAAACAAAACGTACACTGAGCAAAAATGTGAAAGCGAACTGTAACTTAGAGTAATTCTTTAAAGAGAGAAACTTTAACTCATCTGACGTTTCCTTTCACACTCTTCGTGAAGCGGTCGGTATGATAGAGAGATGTTTGCCGAAAACTGACTTACACCTGGTGGAATTACAAGAACTTGTGACTTTAATTTTTCATGTCGTTTTGGTGAACAACTGTGAAATTTAAATGTGGTTTACACTTTCTTATTGACTGTTATTGTTAGCATACATTTGTGTTGTATTTAACACAATAATTCTAACCCACAAAACGAAATGCCGTTGTTGTTATATTGTTCGTTGTTTTGAACCATTGCCTCTATCTGGTATTATTGAAGCAATTCTTTTCAACATTCAACGTTCATATCACACCAGGCCAAATGTCAGAAATGTGCTGAGCGAAAGAAAAGCTCTAGTTATAAAAATTACTCTATGGACTGTAAGTGTGACTTAGTATGAGTATGGTCTAAGGCACACGTTGTAAGGGTGTGATGGGTGTGATGGGAAACCATTTATTTATTAATTTTTATGACAAAAAATGTGTATTATTCACTAGTATATGTATATCAACTAAATATCATTAAAATCGAAAAGGGTCTGATTGAAACCTTTCACAGGCCTGCTTAAATATCGTTAAATTTAAGACGACATAGTTTAATTTTTTTAAAATGTTGTTTGGATTCTTAAGTTTTTTCCGATAATTTTGAAAATTATATCGAACAAGTGGGTGGCCCCATTGTTGATTGCCCACTTACAGGATAATCTCTTTGAGAACTTCTAGTTTGTAGCTTCTTCACATAGGTTTTTGACTAAAAATAACCAGTCGGGAGCGGTCAAATATTGCCGGCAACTACAAATCTTCAAAACGAGACACTAGGCGCCACGGAAACTCATCCTTCAAAATGTCCGATACGCGATGGAACCAAATGTCGCACAGTCCCAATTCATCAATTTGCAGCAATGCAATTTTGTTAGTCATGCTTTGTTTGTTGCCCACAACATTGCACTGAAATGTAGATTTTCCCTATCATGTGAATTTTAAAGTTTATTTCTTCTTCCTTTTTCTTCTTCCGTCTCTTTACTCATCAATGAAACTAAACTCTCTGATATCGGTCAATGTGGGCGGTGACTAAAGGGGCAAAGCGTGGATCGCTTTCTAAGTATTTTGTCAACGTCCTTCACGAATTTCTGTTTCCAAAATCCCCAATAAGGAAAACTTTTCAAATTAAAAATGGCTTCCCCTTACATCCCATGAAGGGATTAGGAAGAGCTTCTCACAAACCAGTGAGCAGTGCCTGACCTAGTTTTACACTCACTAATTGGGATCTACAGTTTTACTCCGGTTTTTCATGGCTAAATACTCGATAGTGTCGCCGTCACTTAGCAAGATGACCGCCGTCAAAAGAAATTTAAGGTGGGCACAGAAGCGATGGAACCCACGTTCTCATGCAAAAGATCCGCGTACACTACCATTGCACTATGAAACTTGGCAAATAGTGTCCTCATAAACTTCGAGGAAAATCCCAATGTAACGACAAAAAAGATTTTAACACTTGTTTTGATTCTCCATTGAGAGGCAGATAACAATTCAGAGTGCATTGTCTGTTTTAGTTCGCACGTGATTATTGATGGGTTATTTCCTTGTTCATTGAGATTATGTCGACAATTCGTACCAAATGGAATACAGCAGTGTTAAATTTTTCCACAATATTTGAAATTGCTAGTAGGTTCTAACTTGGGGTTTGGTATCAGTTTTCCAATAACTCGATACCTTCACAAATTGCATATCTACCTCCTGACCGTGATCTGTTGGTAAGTGTGCTTTTGTGTAATGCGTTTTTGGAAGGTTCATATAAATAAAAAAAATTTAATCCTAGTATATAAACAGAAGACGATGTATATTAATTTAATTTCCAAAATGTGATGATGGTATACATATTACTGACCAAGTTGCAGCTACAGTTTTCGCTAGTTTCTTCTGGCTATGACTTGTTAGTATTTTATTTCCCTCGAAAAGTATAAAATTTCCGTTACGCCAGTTAGGAAAAAATGTTTTAGTTTTGTCAGATACGTCGAACGGCAGCTGAAGATAGATGTATAAAATTTATACAAAACATCCAGAATGAAAGGGGAACTCAAATGGCATCTTTATCACGATTTTTGGAAAAAAATATAGGTTGCGTCGGCCAGTCATGAAAGCGACGATATACTCGTTAATTTTAGAAAATGCAGATCTGAAATTGGCTTTATATATTATAGATTTTTAAATCAAAACATATAGTATCAACATAGAATTTCTTCTATAAGCACTAAAGTAACTTGTGTGGTGGTTCAATGTAATTTTTTTTTTTAATATTTTATTTTTTTTTTTTACTATTTTGAATAAAAATCATTTATAGCAAGCAGAGATTTACTTTTTCGACATGTCTGAAAATAGTTTTTGCTTATAGAAATTTTGTAGCCTTGGGCGTATTCTTCCGGGACATCACATGGTTTACCATTACATACCATGATGACATTGGGGAGACTTGTCACCTACGCGCTTTCTAGTTTGTACACTCGCTGATACATTCACATACATTCAAATTTAAATAGAAAATGTAATACCTCGTGATCATGGCGGAATTTTTTTTAACCTTTCTATAGTTCACCTAAGTTTAATGACAAAAAAGTTGGGAGTTCATTTTCCAAACTTCATGTGCACTAAATATCAAGGGGAAAAGGCGTGGCGTCCGAACAAGATTTTTGATGTGTTAACATTTATAGGCACGGGTAGGGCAATCTATCAAAGTGAACACATGCAAACAACACACAGCGTTAGCATCGCATACGTGGTTATTGTACAACAAGTTTCTGCCTGAAAATAAGTATGATGTAGTATTAGTATTGATGTAGCGGCAGCGAACAAACTAGCCGGTCGTTGTCGCCAAAGAGTATTGAATAGTATAGAGACCTCATGGAACGAATTGTATAACTCAAAAGCACTGCCGACATCTGGCGAATGATTCAAAACGTATTACTCTCTTTTTGTCATATCTTGGTCTATTTATAATTTTGATGCGAAAAATTTATGCCTTTTCAAACATTTATGATTTTTGTATTGTTTTATGTAATAACGTTGTCGAAATAATGCATTTATATTGAAATATTCTATAAAGAGAATAAGACTCGTTTACGCTCTTTTCTCTCTACTCTACTCGACTCTACTCTCTACATGAGAGCGGAAAAATAATGCAATAAGTTCTCTATAATATTCAATCCTTTTTGTCGTCGCTCTGTTTATGACAAAACAAAAACAATTATTTCAGTGAGCTAAATATTGCTTTATTGATGTGTTAACATCTATAGGGCAGGGTATAATCTAACAAAATCAACACTTGCAAACAACACTCAGCGTTATCTACGTCGAAGCTATTCAGCGTTAGCATTGAAAATAATATGCGATTGTTGTATAACAATAGTCTCTGCCTGAAAATAAGTATGATGGTATTGCTGTAGCGGCAGCAAATAGTTGTCTTAAAAGACGAAGTCTTGCTACTCGTAAGCTTACGAACATAACACAATGTATGTACATGCGTCTATTGCTTTGCATTCTCTTTGTTTTTTGTGGGAATAAAATACAAAGTATTAAGCAAGAAAATATTGACACCCGTGCTTGCACTTGTCTTCCCTCGAGGTTCTAAATCAAATTTCCATATATGCAGTTTATAGCCCTGTTAAACTCTTTAATTTTGCTTATGTCAAGGAAATTCATAACTTTAGTATTTTTCACGATAATTAGGGAAACCCGATAAAATTCCCTAACGTCCGGGACATTGCAAATACCCGTATTTAAAAAAAATAATAATTTTGACTGACAGACCACTTTTTAAATTAGAATACACGCGCTGCTGTTGTGCATAAAACGAACTATGTCTTTGTAATAGCACAAGAACAGTACAAGGAACTGATTAACACAACGCATAAAATGTGCATACCTCAATTTGGCTGGTTTCCGGACATAGACCACTGTCAACTTGTACATACAAACATACATATATATGTTCTAGAATGAAATATAATTTTGAAACCTGAAGGTCGTATGATGTCAAAAGTTGTTTCGCAATTCAGAAGTTGACACTCTTGATTACGAGTAATAATAAAGAGTAACAAATCATGCATGGTCGGTGGTGGTATCGAATCGGTGCTTTGTACACTGATGTTGACTTGACCCCAAGATGGATACAAATGAATAAATTTTCATTTGTTTCTTTGTTACTCTTGACACCTTTCGAGTCGTTAGTTAATACAGGAAATTAACTAGAAAGGAACGGAAAATGACTAATTTTGTGTTTCCGTTCGATTAAATGTGCTACCAAATCCTTAACATCACAACTAATTTTTTCCAGTGTACTATTCACACCGACTTCCTTTCCTTTGAACATTTTGGATTTACTTTCAATTAGATTTACTTCGCTTTGTGCTCTATGCCTGAGTGGCTTTACAAAAGGGGTTTCTCCTATTAATTTCCAATGACCCTAAACCTGTGGCTTTGTATTCTTCTTCCCCTGATTCACCTCTGCAGAAACTGTAACATTATGAAAAATATGTCTGGGCACGAACCAAGGGATAAAAGGCGGGTAGACTGAGGTCGGATGATGGTTATAAATTGAATGAAAAATGTTACTTAGAAATGTGTAGCATATGTTGAACATTATGTCTTTAAATACCTGTTGGAATCAAATGGTGAACTTGGGAATTATACTGAACAAAAAACTTAAGTAACAAACAACATAGGAAATTACTTTTTTAATTTAAAATTTTAATTACTGAAATTATAATAAATGTACATCCCATGAAGGAATAATAGCGAGGAGCTTTTTAGAATCCATCACATACGATTTTAGAACTGGGTTGGGAATGCAGTTTAATTGTTCCCCTATATGTAGTTGTACGTATTAATAGAAAAATCCTGTTTGATTTCTTTGTACTTCTACTTACAGTTGCCAGCACACCAGAGAATCTTCCCAAAAGAGACGATTCATCTTGTTCGAGCGGTGGTGGCAGCAGTAACATCAATAACACTGGCAGTGGTGGTACTGGTTGTTCCTTCCAAAGCGGCATCGTGTCCAATCCGCTGTCTGACTGTAATTCGAGCACACAAACAGCCACAGGCGTTGGATCTGGCAGCGGAGGCGTTGGCGGTAACAATACACTCGAGTTCTCAAATCCCTCCTGTGCAGATGGCACGTCAGAAAGCACAAACATCTCAATTACAAGTAATAACATTGTGTCGTCTCTAAATGGTCAAGTTGCAAGTAAGTATCGCCTGTTCAATTTCATTCCCTGTATTTTGTTTTTAGTTTTGTCCATTTAAAAACTGGTTGGGGAATTAAAATTTATATTTTAGCTTAAAATGAAGGAGGAATATTTCCAGCTTGGGTATGAGATCACATCCTGACTGTCACCAGTGGCTGTACAAATGCCCCAGTCTTTTCTGTAGAAGTTACAAATACAATGAGGTCTTGCTAGAAATGTACATCATACTATCCAATACTCACTCGTACACCGATAAATGAGTCTGCAATGGAACAGCATTGCATCATCTTTTAATGAAATCACGATTTCTCCTTTTCGTGTCTTTTATTACCCATTCTTTATCTGCACTATAAATCTAATTAATCTCTGGTGAAAATATATACACGTTTCACACTCAATCGACCGAGTGTCTTCCCTTCCCTTGTATTCCGATGTCTGCAGCGACCATTAGACAAATTACATGGTTACTATTTTTAACACAATAAGCTGGTGGAGATTTGGGTTTAAATCTTTTGGTATATTGGCAAATGTTGTTACATAAATCCTTGTGTCTTTAATAAATCCTTTGAGTACAACTAAAATAATTTATATGTCCAAGTAATGGGACACACACACCCACCGCTGCATAGAATCGAATTGGTTGCAACTTGTATGGATACAGTCAAATTCGACAGGAAGTGTTGTAAAGGGATTTGTTTGTATATACACATACTACATACAGTGGGGGATAAAAGAAAATAATATAACAAGTATATAAAAATAAACCTCGCGCAGGATTTTAGTATTAAAAACTCGATAGTGGCTAGGATTGATGTAAGACCATTGCTTAAAATGTATATTGTAACCTTGTAACCGTAGAAGACTATAATTTAAGGCGATGATTTGTGTGATTGCATACAGACCCATAATTTCCAAAAACAATTACAAAAGTATTTGCTGGAATATCTCCTTCTATGAGATGGATATTTTTACAATTCATGCATTTCCGTATGAAAAGTGTTCCTGATGCTAAAGTAGTCAAGATTGTCGATAGCTTTCAGTGACATCTTTCAATCGAAAGCGTTGTGAATCATAAAAGACCATTACGTTGGCGTTAACATTTACCTTCACTCATACGCTGCATTTGTGTTTTATAAAATGACCCGGTTGGGGATTTTTCTAGTAAAGTTGTCTATCAATCTGGAGGTTATACAAAATATTTTCCCATTTGATTTCATGGCTTCCACCATACAGGGAGTTGTGTGGTTTGACTAGACACACTCATCGGAACGTACACTTTAACACCGATTCCCATAGGGTTTTAAGGGGAATCAACTTGGTTACCCTTTTTAAAGCTTCACTTCAGAACGTGGATAAAAAGAGCACGAAAAACGTTATGCAGGCATTTTTGTTGTTGTTTTAATGAAAAGTTCAATTACTAACGAATTTTAAGAACAAAGTTGAATTTTTCTCATTAATAGACTTCCTTTCTTTGAATACTCGTAAATCCACGAGCACTTTCTTTATAAAACAATGTAAAATATATTACCAAAGTTGAAAAATGTCGATAAAAATCAAAAAACATATGTATATTTCGTTCGAAGGGTCTGTGTCATCTTCTTTTTAAATCCGATGAGAAAATGATCATTCATAATTCATAATCTACTAACTTGTTATACGGTTAAAGGTATGCAAACCCGAGTTGTAACCGCAAGTGATGATTTTGGGGGTGTTTGGCAAAATTTCACAAACAGATTCTTGTTTTACTCGACAACACCTTCAAAAAAATAGTATGGCTTTCCCTGTATTTTGGACTGTTAAATCAATCCTTTTCCTTTTAGTTTCCAGTTGTGCATTAACCCATTTTGAGCCACTGTTCGAGATTTCGAACGACAATGTTTACTATTTTCAACCCAATTTTTTCTATGACGATCTATACTCGATGGAAAAAGGAATAATGCAGTGATGTAGAAAATTTTGTTGGCTTTCAAAAAATAAATACATTACTCACCCCCCCATCCCATTTATGGGCTCTGGGGACGTGTTAATAAAACCCTTATATTTAGGCCAAATTTCCAAAAGGAAAATAACACATTAAAAGAATTATTTTTTCAAAAATATATTACTATTCAAGATGAAGCTACAAATAAGGTTTTGTTGAAGTACCAGCTGCCTTCGGTCGGAAAACAAAATTGGGATAATTTTATGTGATTGATGATTTTTATGATTTTTAGTTCTTCTACGAGCTAACACATCAGGATTTGTCTGCAAGTAGTGAAAAAATTAAACAGTCGGAACTGGGATTTGAACTCACGAGGGCGGACGATCGTTTCGAAGATTGTGAGTCTTCAAATGGGCATAGTTCGACTTCTCGGATAGCCGATATCGGTGGGTGATATGAGATAGCGAAATTCTGACGACGGATTTGAGTTCAGCGGACCCTAATTACCATAAAAAGTCATTTTCAATATAAAATTCAAAACTTTTTGCAACGCGGCCCAAAATGGATTAACCGCGTCAAAAAAATATTTTGTGTAAAGCAGCTTCTTTACCAGATTCAAACCAAAAGAAAAGTGACGAAAGAAAAATTGTACTTTGTCAAACCGTCTCGAATAAACACCAGCACCCAAACAAAACTTTTCTATGGACACTTGTAAAACGTTTAGTCTTTAAGATCTTAATGAAACTGATAATAAAAACATCTGGATTTTAAGACCATTTCCCATTACATCCCGTGAAGAGATTGGGGAGAACTTCTCACAGCCAGTGCTGTGCTGTGCGCTTTCTAATTTTGCACTCACTGATTGGGACCTACAGTTTTACACCGGTTCCGAACGGTATTTTGAGGAGCTTTTTCCCGGCTAAGTACTCGATAGTGTCGCCATCACTAAGCGAGGTGGCCGTAGTCGAAGGAAATGTAAGTTGGTCAGAGCAGTGATCGAACCCACGTTCTCGCGCACACTTGCCATTGCACCACCCACGGCCACACATCTGGATTTGACACGAATAAAACCATCAGCAGCAAAAGCCACATGCAGTTCGCATATGCTGATGATATACAAGTAGATATTATTGGGAGGACAATGCGAGAAGTTACTGCTGTATTTTCGAGAAAAGTCTGTGAAGACGTGACAAAGTTAATGGTTTCGACGAGTAGAGCGCCAACGTTGTTAGTCGTTATAACTTCGATGTTGTAGACGAATTTATTTACCTCATTTCTGCTCAAAACAAAATCAATACCATTAGTCTTGAGATCAAGCGTAGTATTGTTTAAACAGCTGTTATTTCGGGCTAGGCAAGCACTTCAGAGATAAACCCCTCTCTCGAGAAAAGAAGATCCAGCTATATTAGACTCTCATACAATGAGTATTGCTTTATGGCGCAGAATACTGGGTCATATCGGAAGCTGACGAAACAGCAAAAATTATCCTGAAAATACGACCGTGACAAACATAATTAATATAAAAGGTAGTGTTATAAGAACATCTAAATACTGATGTCTTCCTTTATTTTCTAAATACTAACAAAATTTCAAGAAATTCTAAATAAATTCCACATAAAAATATCTTTAATTAAATAAAAAGTTATTTATACACATATAGAAAAAGAAAAAATGACTGACTCACAGAATAGTATGATACTAATCCACACAAATCCTCCTGCCATCACCTGGTATAATTCCTTAATGGCATCATGAAATTCAAAAATGTCAAAACTAAATTAAGTAAAAATTCATATAAACACCTTTTTGCCGCAGAATGATAATCACGACATTATCGTGATAAAAGAGTGCATGTAAACGCGCTATAAGACCTAACTCAATTAGGATCCTAAGCGGTTTTGGGGATTTTGTCGTTCCTACCATCCAATTGTCCGTCCAAAATTGGTATGGGAGTTACAAAAATGGTCACGGCGAAATTGATCATTTGTTATATCACAAAATATTGCCCAGAAACGAATTTCAGTAGCATCGGTTGTAGTTTACTGAAGATATCTTGAATGGAAGTATACCAGAATGGAAGTGGCATTTCCCATAGAAGAGTAGCTTTTGACTAAATTTTGTCTAACACAAAATTTCAAAAAGATTGGGTTTTGCGTTAGTTATTTTGTCGAACAACCAGCCGGCCATACAACTTTTGTATGGGAGGTACCAAAATGGGACAAAATCACCCTTGTTATAGCCGGCGACTGGCGTTTGACGGCATGAAGACTGATAGGTAATTTAATTAAGATCGGAAGTGTTTTACGTGATTTATCGTATTGTTAACCCGGACGACCATCCAGCTTTTGTATGGGAGGTACCAGAATCGTTTGCCAAGCCTCGTCAATTTTCTCCAGTTAAGTAGACATTTACAGATTAAGTAACCAATGTCTGATTTGAATCTAATCACACAGACCAGAAAAAAAGATGTAGAAGACACATTATTTTGCACTAAATGTGTCGATTTGTATGGGAGATGCCTGTTCCAGTATCAAAAGTCAAAAGGCCCATTTTCAATCCAAAACTAAGTTTGGACATGTGTGATACTAAGAATCTAATATGGTTCCTCCTTTGCGTTTAATTTGTTCCGTGTTAAATGATATACACCGCCATCCCTTTGGGTGAGGGTGTAATGACCAACACGAGAGGTATGCGAAAACGTGCTCAAAGCAAACCGAAAATTAGGACGACCAAGACTCCGCTGGAGTCTAGTATATTCCCTCCATGACCAATCTTCGCCTTCGATGTGTAGCTCTCTTATACCCAAATAGAAGTGATGATATGACAGCTAAAACGTGTTATAAAAGTATTTGATTTCCATTAACAAAACCATCGATGTGGAACAGAGGCGCGTAGTCAATTTTGTTATTGGATTATTAAATAATTCCGAAAATGTCTCCGAACTTATAGGATTATATTTTAACAGTTGCGCAAGTTGAAGCTGCAAATGCTAATATCGTACCATTCGTCAAAGTTTATCGGCCGCTGAGCGAATACAAATCACATTCTATATTTTCAAAATCTATGTTTACCTAATGTATGTACGCTTGCTGCGGTTTCTGTCTTGAAGACACATTTCCCAAATACATTGCACCTGACGTGTTTTGCCATGGTTTAAAGAAGTCATAACATCTGTTTCCATCGGTTAATAAAAATGTAATATCTTTTTTATTTTATTTATTTAAAAGGGCGAATAAATAAAAATCAAAATGTAATATCTTCTATAAAGGTGGAAGGTCTTATTGTACTTAAGGCTGGAAGCAAAGGTTAATTGTTTGCTTATACTCAGGCTCCTCCTCCTCACAGGGTTCATCTGGCTTTGCGTTTCCATAAATTACTTACTGGGGTAGTTGGTTGAAAGCATCCCAATACTATTGTCAACATTTGGATGTTTCGTTTGACAATGAAAAAGCTAATGCAATTCGATCTTCCAAAAAAAACAATTTAATTCAAGTGTGACAGTGTGCTTGCTCGGGAATTTAACGTATAACATGTAGTCTTTCGAAACTAGAAGAGAAGGGTATATCGCTATAACCCTGTATCGAGATGATTGAGGAGTACCGCATAAAGTTGAATTCGAACGACTATAACCTACTTTATATTGGAAACCATTTGATGCTATTTTACAACATAACACAGATTCCCAGCTGTATTGCGTGGGTGTTTTTTTATTTATCAGTTTACACCACGAAAGATGGAAAATTGACAGAGTTTTGTCAGTCTTGAATTTTAAAAAAAAATTAACAAAATATAAGGGTATTCGTGACCCTATTTGCCGCGTTCACAATGTTACATATACACAAATAATTTATTTTTTTTCGCGCTTGAAATACACATGTACATAATTTTTTTAACTTTTTTCGAATACCAAAATGATATGAGGCATAAAAAAATATGAAGAACTGCGTCTTTACTTTTTTGATATTGCAAAAAACCTTCCGCACCAAATGGAATTACTTTTAATCAAACCCGATTTTTCACTTTTCTTTTTTTGTGATTTTTAAAATGTGAAAAAAAAAATCCTTTCAAATATTTAATGTGGCGGTTCTTAGTTAAGTTTGGTACGGTAATTACGAATCTGTTGTCCGATCATTAATTGGTCATTTAATTTCCGGGATTTTAAATTCGGCTTGAGGAAATGTTTAATTTTTTTTGTGATTTTTAAGATTTGACAAGTATTTTTTTCGATTTATATTTTTTAAAAGCCGGTCCGTAGCTAAGTTTGGTGCGATGATGACAAATCGGCTGTTCGCTCAAGAAGTGGGTGTTTGACTTGGATTACAAAATTGCAAAACTCTGCGAATTTGGCAAGACCTTTTTTTATGAAACTATTTTTAGTAGCATCTAAAGTTTACATAAGCATTTTAAATTTACCTTAGTATCTGACGTGACGTTACATGACGTTACGTTACTTAAATTTCCACTGGGAAATTTTTAGTTCAAATTGTTATTAAAAAATGACTTAACGCAAATAAAACATGAATTTTAGTTTTTATATGTATATTTTAACTTTTAAGATATATTTCGCTTGTTGAAAAGGCATTTTAAGCGAAAAATGTTTTTTTTTGTCTAAAATAATGATTAGGAGAACAAGATGAGATAGTAGATAGTTATAAAAAAATTATATAAGGGTCTTAAATTATTGTTCTAGTTGAAAATTAAGTTTGAGCTGCTTTTATTTGCACCTCTTCCACTTTCGAAGATTCGAATTGCATAATTACTCTTAGAAATGTAAATTGTAAAACATGAACCTGTATTTTGTAGCCCGATAACACACCATCGCAACTAAGGAAAGCTACTAATCTTCTATTTAATTAATTTTGAATACTTCTTTTTTAATAATAGATGTAAAAAAATCTGGTGGATAACTTTTAATTATCGGTCAGGGTGGACCTTACTGTGGAAATGCCCATATCTTAAAAACCACAAAAAATTAAAACTGAAAATATCTGGTTTGAGTAAAAGTAATTGAATTTGGTGCGGAAGGTGTTTTTGCAATATCAAAAATGTAAAGCCACAGACAGTTCTGCATACGTATTTGTTCATGTCCTATATCATACTCCGAGAGCATTTGCCTCAAAAACTGACTAACCCTAATGTACATAGATACGTATGTTGTCTCTTTTCCTCCATTTGTTTTTTAGTTACCCTGTAGTAATAATCTTTGGCATTAATCAAATCAGAAGTCTATTAAATTGAATGTAAAATATTAATACCTTGAATAAATTTTTAAGTAAGTATATGTGATGGCTTTTAGAACAATAAAATCTAGTCCATGGTTGAAATATGAGGTTGTGTTATAAGATCAGCTGATCGAAGTTTTTTCATGTCGTGGCCGTTTGTGGCCGTCGGAGGTGCAATGGTAGTGTGCGCGGCTCTTGTGCATGAGAACGTGGGTTCGATCCCTGCTCTGACCACCTTAAATTTCTTTCGACGGCGGTCACCTCGTTTAGTGACGGCGACTACTTAGCCATGAAAAAGTTTCTCAAAAATACCGTTCGGAACCGGTGTAAAAATGTAGGTCCCAATCAGTGAGTGTAAAACTAGAACGCGCACAACTCACTGGTTTGGGAGAAACTCTCCCTAACCCCTTCATGGGATGTAATGGGAAACCATGTATTTATTTTGCAGAGTTCTGTCAAATTTTATCTAATTTGTGTTTATTTAGTAAATACTTAGCAGATTTTCGATATAAATCCAGTTTGATCACATACTAATTTTTTTTGTTAATTATATGAAAAGTTGTTTGTAAAATTAAAGAAAGAAAGAAAAAAAATTACAGCAGACAGTTGTCCGAGGCCTTCGGCCACGGACTGTCCCTGCAGGCTGTGTCAGAGACACGGCCATTAAGTTTAACGTAGAATACGCCATCCGATAAGACAGAAAACATATATAACAATAAATTCATTTGCTTATATTATTTATCATTTATTGTTATATATGTTTTCTGTCTTATCGGACGGCGTATTCTACGTTAAACTTAATGGCCGTGTCTCTGACACAGCCTGCAGGGACAGTCCGTGGCCGAAGGCCTCGGACAACTGTCTGCTGTAATTTTTATATTTACCAACGGCATTTGATTCAAGTCCGTTTAAAAAAAAAATATTATGTTCAATTTTTTTAAACTTAATTTAATTTATGTATTTTAATTAATATTTTTATTGAAATAAGTTCTGCGAATGTTGAGAGGGCCGCCCTAATATTAAAAAAGGTTTACCTTATCGAGTCTTCGCATTGGCATTCGAGCGTTGTGTGAAAGCTTTACGCTTTACAATTCAAAATTAATGTTACAACAGCTTTATTGAAGCTTTCGCAAAAAAGCTTTATTACGTTAGCTTGCTGTTCGTTTCACCTTTTCCTAGATACATGTTCCTAAGCAATGTTGAGCAACCAAAAACACTCAACCAAACACCACACATATGTTTGAGTGTATGTGTTTAAACAATTTTCATTTGAGAAATTTAAATATTAGGAAGATATCAACCAATATGAAATGTATATCAAACAAAAGATAACATCTTCATTTACCTACAAAAAAAATTTTAAAAAAATTCATCTAGCCATTTCCTCAAATTCAATGAAATAAAGATTACAACAATAAAAACCTGACATGACTCCTCATACCGTAAGGTAAGACGTGTTCTACGTCAAAAATAGAAAAATCAACTGAGTTTGACAGAACTCTGTGTTACTAATACATACTCAATCCCCCTGCTATCACCTGATTAATTTCATCATGATCTAGTCTGAATTTAATTTAATACAAATCAATAGGTTTGTTTCTTTACTTTACCGCGGGATCCCGAATTTACCCAGACATTTTCTTCGGGTATGTTTGGGCAAAGTGTCAAACAATCAGCTGTTCAAGACGTCAACATAAAAACATACATATGTATTATTTGTGAAAAAATAAAACAAGTGAAAAAATTTATTGAATTCACAATTTTATTAATTTGAGAAGTGATTGCTTTGAGAGTGCTTATTTAAAGACGATGGAAAGTGTGCAAATGAACAGTGAAAATGAACATGATATGCAAGATTTGTTGTCAAGCATATGTTTTGTGTTTTGACATTTGTTTTCGGGCTAGAAAATTTGTTTCTGCGTTTCTTTACCTTTGGGTAATATTGAGTATTTGAGGGAGAATTTTGCTTTTACACTCTTTTACCCGAACTTTGCCCAAAAAGTAAAGAAACAAAGCTAATAAATTTCGTATTTTTTTGTGAATCCTATTTATTTATCATTAATTTACCCATTTTGTTACACAATAACCATTCAATTACTCCAAACAGTAGATTTAACATTATTTTCTAATTTTAAGTTTTCACATAAAAACAATGGCCAAGCCCATTTCTATCCGCTCTTAAAATCTGTCATTTTCTTTTACTTTTCGTAAAAAAAACCCATATGAATATGTCTATTATGAAGAATTTTCAGACATTTTTAAACCCAATAAAACCAGTTTCCTGTGAAAGTACGTTCGATGCCATTATGTATGGAACTCGATTTCTTTTGCATGGCCACCACGGGCACGCTTGCAGAAGTCCAGACGCTGAACCCAATTTTCGACGGTTTTCAAGCATAAATCGGCCGATACTGCTGCAATTTCACGTTCGATATTCGTACGAAGTTCATCAATCGTCGCTGGCTTGTTGGCATAGACCATAGACTAGACGTAGCTCCACAGGAAATAATCTAACGGCGTCAAATCGCACGACCAGGGCGGCCAATCGACTGGGCCATTTCGTGAGATAACACGTTCACCAAACTTGGTTTCCAATAAATTGATTGTGGCATTCGCTGTGTGGCTTGTGGCACCGTCCTGTTGGAACCACATGTCCTCCAAGTCCATATTATCCAAATGGGGCCATATTATCCAAATATTCGGTTATCATTGAACGGTAGCGATTCGCATTCACAGTAATGTGCCGGTCTTGATCATTACGGAAGAAGTACGGCCCAATGACGCCGCCGGCCCATAAACCGCACCAAACCGTAATTTTTTCGGGATGCAATGATGATTCTTGGATTACGTGTGGATTGCTATTTGACCAATAACGCATATTTTGCTTATTGACGAAGCCATTCAGCCAGAAATGAAATTCAGAATTCAGAAATTGGACGTAGCGCTCTTAAAGTTGAGGCCACTGACTCTAAATTTCGGTAGTAAATTTTAATAATTTCGACTCGTTGTTGGCTCGTATATCTTTCCATGATGAAATGGCAAACCTTACTGAAGAGAAATGTCAAAAGAGCGGGAAAAAATATGGCGTCGTTTGCTGTCCCTATCGATTTACTTTTGTAGCGTCTCTGTTGAAAAACCCTTTAGTATGGGTCCATATAACATTAAAATATCTAAATATTTTGCTAAAGATAACCCTGAACCACGCCGAATGACAAAAGCGGACAAAGGAAATAAATAATTACACATTCATGAATTATATATATGTAAGTATAATTTAAACGTTCAGCTGGAAAAATGTATCATACGAGGGCGGACTTTTTGAATGCAACAGTTATTTTTCCAAAAAAAAAAAATTTTTTCAACATAATCTCCTTTGAGCTCAATACACTTAGTCAACGTTTCTCCAATTGTTGTATCTCTTCCAAAAAATAGGATTTTTCGAGGTCCGTAAAATAGGCATTTGTTTGATCAATAATTTCATGGTTGGAGCTAAATATCTTTCCACCGAGCCATTTTGTTAAGTTTGGAAATAGGAAATAGTCACTGGGGGGGGCTAAATCCGGAGAATATGGCGGATGAGATACACATTCGTAGCCGAATTCATGGAATTTTGCCATTGAGACTACACACGTGTGCACCCGTACGTTTATGGTCAATTGAGAGCAAACGCGGCACCCATCTTGCAGACAGCCTTCTTAAACCCAACTGATCATTTAAAATCGAAACCACATTGCCATATGAAATGCCTACGGCATCAACAATCTCACGCACTATTACTCTTCGATCGACCAACACTATATCGTGGAGTTTTTCGAAATTTTCGGGTGTATTGACCTCAATTGAACGAACAGAACATTTGTACTTGTGCGACCACAACGAAAGTCAGTAAACCATTTTTTACCAAAAAAAACTCGAAATTCACGTTTTTCCATATTTAAACAAATGCACGAAGTTGTATGTTTTAAACAGTTGTTAAACGCAAAGTAAATAACGGAACTTGATAACATTTTGACAGTAGTCTATTAACAGATGGTACTTAATGGGAGCAGGGTGGCATTTCATATAACTACGAGGGAAGTTCGTAAAATCACCGACTTTTTGATCCGCCCTCGTATGCATTCAAAACATATGGCTAATCTTTTATTTTAAATTCGCAAAAATAAATTATCCAACTGCAAAGGGAAATTGTTTTGTTTTGTTTAATTTTTGCGAATTTCACTGATAACATTCGTTTTAATACGGAATAATATGGCAATACGGAATAATTTGTCCCTAAAGAGTTTCAAACTTGCTGTAGGAATTTGCATGCTTTGTTGACTTTAACTGTTTGAATTGGATGTGTTCCGTGTAAATATGAATATGTACAGATGTATGAATGTATACATATTCGAAAGTTCGTTTGTGTGCGTACTCACACCCACACACACATGTGTGTCCTAAGCTTAGAGTAATACATATATGTATATAGAGTTAACATTTCGCTCAGCAAATTTATGACATTTGATTATGATTGGGACATACAATTTTACACCGATTCCGAACGGTATTTTGAGAAGCTTTTTAATGGCTAAGTTCTCGATAGTGTCGCCGTCACTAAGCGAGGTGACCGCCGTCGAAAGAAATGTTAAGGTGGTCGGAGCAGGGGTTGAACCCACGTTCTCATGCATAAGAGCCGATCGAACCCACGTTCTCATGCATACGGTTCCCAACCAAAACGACATGATAAATTTAAGAACTCCACCTGTTGTAAGCCCACCAGCTTCTATCACACCGACCTCACCAAGAAGAGTGTGAACGAAACGCCAGAAGAGCGAAATATTTCCTCTATATATGTATGTACATATATGTATTACTCTATGGTCCTAAGGTGGTAACAAAAATTCAAAAGTAACAAAATAGAATCCATGTAGTAATGAAATCAAACAAAAGATATACAAGAGTATAACTCAGTATATCATACAATATAGGGTTTTGGCAAAATCTAAATGCGTCATACAAGTTGTTACGTTATAGTCCGTTTTTATTTGGTTGCACACAATTTTCTATATGAGAAACTTTTTACCGTAACTGGATTACAATTGCATCGCTGATTGCAGAAACCACGTGAGGAAATTTTTTCAAAATCGTGTTTCTGCTGTTTTCACATTCTACATTCTTACAAAATGTGTGCAGAAATGACATGAGTCTGGTGGTTAAAATTTTCAAAGTTCAGAGTGCAAGAGTTGAAATTAGTGTAGAAACCGTATGAGTCAGTGGACCTCAAACAAACCAGAGGGTTCAAGGACCTTACAAAATGAGGATATCATGTTTCCCCAACCGGCTCGATCTTTAGCTTTCCTCCGCCAGGTTGTAACACCAAGCACTTGCAGGCAATATTTCCAGCGAAGCATTGGTGTTTTTTTTTTCGATGTCCTTCGAGTACGTCTTCGAATATCTTTCGCACTGGTGTATATTCTCATCCATTCCACTGACAGCGTAAACGCCCTATTATGATACACATAACTAGATCGATGTAGGGATACAGATTATACAGCTCGTGGTTCATCAGTCGTTGATACTCGCCGTTTTCTATTATAGGACCATATATTTTTTGGAGCATTATTTTTTATTTTTCTCTCGAAGACTCCGGTGATGTTTCATCAGCATGCGATATGAGAAACTGATATAGTTGGATCTTCGTTTCTTGAGGAAGGGTCTTAAGTGCTTGCTTAGCCCGAAATAACACCTGTTTGCAAGCACAATTCTCTGTCTGATTTCTAGGCTGACGTTATTGCTTCTGTTCACGGCAGATCCGAGGTAAATAAATTCGCCCGTTCACCATTTCATCCAATCGGGTGGATGTTCTGTGTCGAAACCATTAAATTTGTTTTGCTTATTCCTTTTCAATTCTCGAAAATAAATAATAAATAAAATTCTCGAAATCGTCGGACATGCATTCATCTAGCCAGATTTTGCATTTGAGCTGATTCATAGCCGCCAGCCTTAAACAGCTCTGCCGGTAGTCCATTAGCACCAGGGGCTTTGTTGTTCTTAAGTCGGGAAATTGCAGTTCTAACTTCACTTTGCCTAGCGGGGGAGTCGACGCTATCGTCCTTTATTTGCTCAACTCCCTCATCTGTATTGAAGTAAAGCATAGAAGTGATCTCTCCATGTCCCCAACATACTCTTCACATCTATGACAAGATTCCCGTCATTATCTCTACAATTGTAATTATCTCTACATTATCTCTACTTTGTACTTTTCGGTAGAATGTACGGGTCTCATTCTTCCTTCTGTGTGGCCGTCAGTGGTGCAATGGTTGGTGTGCGCGCCTCTTGTACATGAGATCCCGGGTTCGATTCCTGCTCTGTCCACCTTAAAGTTCTTTCGGCGGCGGTCACCTCGCATAGTGACGGCGACACTACCGAGTATTTAACCATGAAAAAGCTTCTCAAAATACCGATCGGAACCGAAGTAAAACTGTAGGTCACTGTAGTAGGCTCACTGGTTGTGAGAAGCTCCCCCCAATTCCTTCATGGGATGTAACGGGAAACCATTTATTTATTCTTCCTTCTGTAAGATTCAATTTTCGGTTCGTCTCTCCTATTCTCACTATACCCCTCTGTTGCGGCTCGCGTTGCAACTGCCTTGCTATACTACTGCTATACGTGCAGCGTTCATTTCATCACTTGCCATGCGACACTCTTCATCATACCATGATTTGTATTTAAGCGGTTTTTCATAACCAAGTGCGGCCTCTGAAGCAGTTTCCACGATCATGAGGCGGAGGAGCTTTCTGCACGAGTATCTGAGTGAGCTTCTCTGCATAGGCCGTGGCTATCTCTGGTAATTGCAGCTTTTCGATGTCCAGCTGTCTATATGTCTGGTTTCATACGACTTTCGCTCTGCGTAACCTTGTGCGAACCTTTGCTGCAACCAAGTAGGGATATTACCTCCTCAAATCACACGTACGCCCATTACACTAGTAGAGAGCCTACCATCAATTACCAGGTGATCAATCTGGTTGTTCGTCTCTTGATCAGGGGATATACAAATTGCCTTGTGGATGTATTTATGTTGGACTCTCGTACTAGTGGCAACCATGTTTTTCGACATGGCACAATCTAACAGTCTCACTCGGTAATCAGAAGTGATGGCGTGTAGAATTTAACGAGATTGGTTCAAATACATTTTCTCTGTCGACTTTAGCAATAACATCACCTAGAACAATCTTTAATGTCATGGCCAGGGCAGCGGTCGTATGTTTCCACTCGCCGTTTTCTTCCATCTGGGCATGTACACAGGGTTGAACCTTGAGACCAGATGTCGCAGTCTTTTGTCAATTACAAATCCGCAACCAAATTCATGCTTTTCTCATGGCAGCTGTAGTATATGTCTCACTTCTTCCAGTTGGATAGTGGCACCAGATATGTATAGTGTTCTAACAATCGGTAACTATTTACGTATTTACCTATTCCCATCAGAGTCAAAATTTCAGAATATGTTGCCCTATAGAAAAAATATGGGATAATTTTTTAATTTGTCTCACTTTCACTCCGTTCACTTCCCCTTTCATTCCACAAAAGTGAATGTTACCACTGATAGATTTCGTGTGAAATACAATTTTCGAAATTTTATTACAATTAACATATTTCTCGAATTTGACTAATTTCTTGATTTGTTAATGGCAACACTCCGGGCGCACCAGTTTTTCGAACATTTCCGAAATCACTTAAAATATCTCAATTGAAATTTCAAAATTCTATTTGAAAACATCAACTGAAGTTTAAAACATATCACTTGATATTTAAAAGATACCTATTGAAATTTAAAAGACAGCAATTGAATTTTTAAATACAATTTAAGAAGCATCAATTGAAATGTAAAACACATCAATTGAAATTTAAAAATCTAATACATAAAATCAGTTAATAATTTTTTGATTTCAACTGACGGAATTTAAATTTCAATTGATTATTTCAAATTACTGATTATATTATTAAAATTTCAAATCAATACTGAAAAATTACACAGTGTAACAAAATTGAGATATTTGTCTGGGGCGTGAATGATTCATTTAGCCTATATTAATACTACGGAAGGGCAGACTACTCTTAGATCTTCCTCTATTTTTTTCTTGATGAAATATTTATTTTGAGCCGAAGTAGTATTTGAAAAATTCCCAACAAACTATGATTGTCAATACCGTAGCGCATTTTCGAGATAAGATGTCTTCATTGAAATTGAATTAGTCTTTTTTCGGCGAATATTTCAATCCTCATCTCGGTCTCTTATTTGGACAAATGTCAAAAAGTACCTTGAAGATGTTTTGGGCATTCAAATGTTCCACGAAAATGTTCCTCACAAAACTTCAGTAGGGGTTGTGAAAGACGAGAAATCGATATATTCAACTTTTGCAGGACCTGTTGGTCCTTTTTCACGGCGTATTTAGATAGAGAACTAGAAGCGCCCGTTTGAGGGGCTTAAGGGCAAATTTCTCATTCGACATTTAAAAGCTCACAGAAAATTTTCATATTAAAAGACATTTAAATAACAAACATCGGGCAATTAAAGTCCATTTAAATGGAGAATTTTCAACTGTGAAACTGGGCATAAATATTCTAGAAAATGGATTTTAGAGTACGCGGTGGGAAATAAAAGGAATGTTCCAAAAATGTATTTGAGCATAAAAATCGAAACAACGCATCCCTAACTAGGACTTCACTCATCTACTCAAACATACATTCGAAAAGCAAAGTGTAGCTATGTATAACGCACTCACAGTCAAATACCATAACACAATTGTGTCGTAGTAAATGAAGGTTTTCTGTTCTTGGAAGGCCCGAGGCCGACAACAGTTGAATATACCAAATTCCCAACCGAACACTACACACTACCAATACAACAGTAACAAGAGAATCTGGCAGAATTGAATTGTGTTTACTGATTTTTATAAATTGATTGCTTTTACGATTCTATGAGAGACAAAGAAAATGCTCGAATGATTCTCAATCGTATACATAAACTTAAGATAACTAAAGTATATAACAAAAACAAAAACAGGGTTCTCACTTGACAATACATATGCGTGTACATAAATGTCTATATACATACTATTCGAACACATCCGATATTGAATTAGAAGTAGGTATTTGTTTATTTATTACCCCCTTTTACATTTTGTGTTGCTTAAGTAGGTCCTTTTATCCACTTTGTTAAGATTTCTTTGTCAATAGAGATAAACACTCACGCACATGCACAAACTCATATACAGGGGTCACCGGCGGTACGTCAACTCAGGTATAAAGTAAATAAAGCGCAATCTGGCATCCCAAAACATATAATAATTAAACGCCTCAAAGCCAAAACAGTAAACGTTAAAAGCTTTAAATTCACTTTAACTCAATTCAATTGAAAACAGATCCAAATCAATTTAATTTAATTCAATTCAATAAAAATATAGTTCAATTTAATTTAGTACAATTCAATTCAATTCAATAAAATACAATTCAATTCACTTCAATTCAATTGAATTCAATTCAATTCAATTCTATTTAATTCATTTCAATGAAATTCAAGTCACTCAATTCAATTCATTCAATTCAATGCAATACAATTCAATGCAATTCAATTCAATTCAATTCGATTCAATTCAATTCGATTCGATTCGATTCGATTCAATTCAATTCTATTCAATACATTCAATTAATTTCAATGAAATTCAATTCAACTCAGTTATAACCGGCGGGGTTTTTTCAAGTCGTTATAATTCGGTTTATAACACTCTAATTCTAACACAATCCGGCATGTGATGCAAATCGATCGAGTCAAAATCGAATACGATTTGACTATTTGATGAATTTTATTGACATAATTCCTAATAGTGGGGAACCAGTATTTTATATACACTTCATTTAATGGCATAAAAAGAGGAATAAATTAATTGATATCCATTATTTTCAAAAATAAACATCATTATTATGTCAAATCGTATTCGATTTAAATCGATCGATTTCCATCACATACCAGAATACCTTAGAATATTTAGTTAGTTCTGATTTTGTTTAGAGTTCGTTGACCACCGTTAGTTATAGGATGAATTAATAAGGTTTTTTCATTATTCATCAGTTGTTTTTAAGGTAAAAATAATCAACTGGATGATTTTCGCTTGATTTGTCATCAGATATATTATACAGCATAAGACTCAAACGAATAAGCTGGGACTTCCTAAATGACAAGCCTCCTTAGGGATTATCTCTTTTTTTCAGTTATCATTTCAAATAAATATATTGTTTACGTCAAATCTTGGGCTTGAATTATATTTAATACAAAATAATTAGCGAATAGTTTTAGATTATGTTGAAAATAAGAACTATTCCATCGATAGCAACGTAATTCGATTGTAATCTATTTTTAATTATTTTTTAGGGCACGGCGCTCTGACCATAGTACGTCGCTCAAATAGCCGCAAAAATTTCACTCAACTCGAAACTCAGCATTTACTTCAACACCAACAACAAGTATCAAGTCCAACACCGTCGTCTACCAGAGGCTCAATTCTATCCGAAGATTGCTTGGGAAAGGCGTCTTCCGCCGCCAGCTCTGCCGTACAACAAGACAATCGTCTCAACGAATCCTCAGCAAATATAACACAACAGTCCTTTTCCTCAGCACAAACACCGCCCATACATAACGTCCAACAGCAACAACCAACACCACCACCATTAAAAATGTTACCCACATCACCGAATGCTAGCAATAATGCACCACTACTACCAACCGCCACCGATACTCAGGATGATAACATGTCCGAATCCATTATGTCGATGGATGATAGCGCGTCTACGCTCGCGTCGGCAAAGGCCAACGTCGATTTGGCCACGGAAAATTTACCAGCTGTCGATACACCAGATGCCTGTGATAAAGCTGCATTGAGGTAAGAAGAATATGATTTTAGCAAATTTAATTTAATTTACTGTTTTTTACACTTTATATCTAATGCACATTGTAATTTGCTGTAATTGAACAAAAACCTTTAAATTACAGAAGAGGTTGAAAGGCAAAATACAATTTGCCCTATAGTATAGGTACCTCCTCAATCTCCAGGAAGATAATTCCCAGTTTAGAAACATTTTTATTTTGTTCCACGATTAAAGATTTCCGTGGGATTATCCTTCAGCATTTCATTGGTGCGATGCATTCCCAGAAAAAGTGCAGATTCTTGAATGTTTTCAAAAGAAACTTTTAATAGAACACACATACGCAATTTGAATATTTATCTTATAAAGGGTTTTACAATGTGAGTGATATGATTCCTTTAAAAAACAAAACACACTAATTGTTAAGGAAATTCAAATGTTTTTACAGTGTTTTATTTAACTTGCTTTGTTGTCTGTCAGTCTGTATTGTTCAAATCTAGTAACTCATTTTTAACACAGTTGCAGTTGACCAATCGAATTAAATTTTTGCACACTTGTCAGATTTGGATGACAATAGGTCTGCCTGCGTACTTTTCCAGTAGCAAATACTCAGTAACTTTTTTTGGAGAGTAAGAACAATTTTACTCTCTCGGTTGAAAATATATCAAAAAGTACGCAGACAGCATCCAGTGAAATCTTGCAAGAAAACAGCTGATCGGTGTGTAAACAATTGAAATAGCAAAGCAAAAGAATTTTAGCATATGCGTCACACGGTCGCACTGTATATTTGCACGTTTCTAGCATGAAGTAAAATGTTTTGTTTATTATAATTTATTATAAACGTTAAAAATCAACACAATTCTAACTACTTACCTGTGCCATTAGCTCTGTCTGCGTACACATATTTTGCATCATTTTGTGCAAAATGTTGCAAAATCTTGCAAAATGTTGTCTGCGTACTTCAAATCTCTGGCACCGAGAGAGCCAAAAAGAGAATTTTTTGACAATTGGAAGTTAGAGAACTTGCAAAATGTTGCTGGAGAAATTTCTGCTTGCAAGATTTTGCAACTAGAAGAACAGCTGTTTTTATTTACTGTTTGAATGAAATAATTTTTGTGAAATGAAAATAAAAATTGAAATTTAACAATGGCAGAGGTAAGTAGTTAGAATTGTGTTGATTTTTAACGTTTATAATAAATTATAATAAACAAAACATTTTACTTCATGCTAGAAACGTGCAAATATACAGTGCGACCGTGCGACGCATATGCTAAAATTCTTTTGCTTTGTTATTTCAATTGTTTACACACCGATTAGCTGATTTCTTGCAAGATTTCACTGGATGCTGTCTGCGTACTTTTTGAGATATTTTCAACTGAGAGAGTAAAATTGTTCTTACTCTCCCAAAAAAAGTTACTGAGTATTTGCTACTGGAAAAGTACGCAGACAGACCTATTGTTAAATTTCAATTTTTATTTTCATTTCACAAAAATTATTTCATTCAAACAGTAAATACAAACAGCTGTTCAAACTATGTAGTTGCAAAATCTTGCAAGAAGAAATTTCTCCAGCAACATTTTGCAACTTCTCTAACTTCCAACTGTCAAAAAATTCTCTTTTTCGCTCTCTCGCTGCAAGAGATTTGGAGTACGTAGACAACATTTTGCAAGATTTTGCAACATTTTGCACAAAATGATGCAAAATATGTGTACGCAGACAGACCTAATACATGAATATGAAAAAAAATTAAAACATTAACAATTTGTTTACTAAAAAATTAAAAATAAAAAAATAATTTAAAAAAAATTAAGTTACAGTGTTTTATTTATAAATGCACTAAAAACTAGAAAATAATTTTTCTCTTAGCCTCAATAAGTATATTCTTCTTCATGATGGGGTTGTACAATGGTCCGCCTACTTAGCACTTCAACAACAATGGTCTAGATACTTTCAATAAAGTGCGTAATTAAAATGAATTAGTTAATTAATTTTCTAGGGATTTCTCAAATAAAACGCTTGCACTTAAATTAAAAATGGTGTCAATATTAAATGTCAAAGTTAAATGTCAAAATTAAATGTCAAATTAAGTGTCAAAATTAAATGTCAATTTTCGAGCACTTGCTCCACTAAATCAAGTCGTATGTCATGAATAGCACGTTAAATATTGACTTGTAAAGCTTGAAGAGTCTGGTTTATAGCTAAAGACCAATGACTTAAAATAACCCCACAAGAAAAAAATCACAATTTCTTGGAGGCCATTCAATGTCACAATTTCGGGAAATAATCGAATCTCCAAACTTTTCTCGCAATAATTCGGTTGTTGTTGTTGTAACAGATTTTCTGTTTCCACTCGTTCGTCCCTGGAAGATATAAAAAACGAAATTAGGTGTAATTCCCCTATGTGTCACTGGAGGTAGCGGTGGGGAGCTGGAGAAATTGTGCCACCTCCAAGGGTCTGTCCCATAGGTCCACTGGGCGCAAGTCAGTAGGCCTATCAGGACAGTTGAAAATGTGAATAGTGTCATGAGGGCTGTCTAGGCAGTGTGGGCACTGATCTAAGGTGCCTGGGATTATTCGAAGTGCACTATTTTGGATCCTCTGTAGACCTTTCCACTGGGTATCACTTAAGAAAGATGACCACACCGGGGCGGCATAGTAGAAGACCATAGTAGCTTTATAGGTCACTACAATTGTCTCCTTCTCCTTGCCCCAAGTTGTCCCTGCAAGGGCCTTTAGGACATTGTTGCGGGTGTGGACTTTTCTTCTGATGTAATCCGCATGTTTAGAGAAAGTAAGGAGATTATCGAAAATAACTCCATGTGCCTGAAGCCATGTTGGTGATTGGCGAGCTGAAAATGCTCTTTCAGGGTCGGCAAGAGTAGGGACTCCAAAACCTTTGCTACGGGTGATAAGAGTGCTGTGTGGCACGTAGCCCCGTCTTGTTGGAACCAGATGTTGTCTAGATCAACTTCATCCAATTTCGCCCGTAAAAAGTTGGTTATCATCGATATACACCGCTCTACATAGACAGTAACGGTATTACCAGCTTCACTTCGAAGAATTGCGGTCTTAAACTACACTTGCCTGAACGGCAGCAATATTTTCATTGATCATTATGTAAAGATCACTTGATCATTATGTAAAGATCACTTGATCATTATGTAAAGAAAATGTGCGCTCGTAATTTTCAACAATTCGACGAATAGCGAGCACATGTGGACGATTATTGCGACCATAAAATGGAAAAAGCACACGAAAAGTTGCAATTGGAGAACGATTATTTTGATAAAAAAATTTAATAATTTGTAAACGTTGTTCTTACGTATATCTCTCGATGATGAAATTGTAAACATTACTGAATACAATGCATAAAAAGACAGATCATGAGACTACAAATGGCCGAAACTTCACTTTGAAATCATATCACTCAAATTGTAAAGGGAATTTATCTTGGAGTTGCATTCATTCAGCAGTTAGTTTGAAAAGAGGGGTGCGGTGTTGAGTGTTCAAAATGATCACTCTAAACCTTCCCATGTCAGTAGATATACAGTTAAGCCGCTGATTCGACCTGTTGTGCGCTCTAAGTTTACCCTACCCAGCAGTTAATCGTTCGAGAAAGTTTAAAATAGTTTGGGTTTTTCTAGCCATTACCAGAGAAGTACCTAGCGGCTCAAAATTGTGCTGATACTTCGTGAATAAATTTTGTACTGAATAAATGTATTTAAACCTAATGACTGTTGTTTGTTATCGAAAACACTATCTGATAGATCGTTGGGCTTGCTAGGAACATACATAAGTCTAAAATTACTGTATGTAAAGTGGCACAGCTCTTCAAGCATATTTGGAATAGAGAATCACTTAAGCGTGATAACTAACGTTAATTTTTTATGTCTTGTATTTGTAAAAGTTAAACCATAACTCGAGCGATTGTAACTAAATGTATTATTAATACCCTGAATATTCATCTTTCCAGATTGCGATCTCTTTTGCGCATGCTCAACTCAGGCGAAATATCCGCCGAGGTATTGCAAAAGAACTTGCACTATGCAGCACGTGTCCTGGAAGCTGTTTTCATTGACGAATCCAAGTAAGTATTGTTCCACATCAACCTTTAAGCTCTCCTTTAAAGTCTTCCTTAAAGTCAGCAGCTTTTTGTGAAGCTGGCTTGGCCGAAAGTCCATGACGCTAATAAACATAGTAGAGCAAACAATACAATTTAACAGCGCCCCATGTAATAACCAACAAAACTGCAGCAAATGCTATTAAAATTTCAAGCAACTTATAGTCATAGAATAGTTTGAATACAAAAATATCGATAAATGAAAAATGACGCAAACGATGCATTATTCTAACTTAATTGGAGACGGAATGGTGAGACATTGCTTCTATCAATTCTCTGCGAAGAGGAGCTTACGTGATATAATACAAAGCATCCTGCTGATGATCCATCGCATTACAACCACGAAAGGGTTCTCTCTCTCTTTCCAAAAAAAAAAACATGCATACATATGTACCATATATTCAATCTAATCACCTGAAAGAAATGAATGCAAGCTTCATCTTAATCCAAATGCTTGTAGCTGGAGAGGGTAAACATTACATGATACATGTTCGCTCGTTTGTCGTTGGCATCACACTAACACGTTGTAAATAGAGCTCATCATCCGTGACATTGCAAGTTATGTGAATGTGGCCTAATGTCATTGCCTCCTCCTCATCGAATGCCATGTACTGTGTCAAATCACATCGCGATCGAATGTACTTAGTAGTGTATTTGACCCGCCATTTCAATGTTTGTGCAGTGTTGCTTTCAATGTTTCCCATTTTTTATTTGTTTAGAAATTCGATATTTTTATTTTGTATAATTTATTTTGTTTTCTCTCCTCGTCATGGCCAACAACACCACCAAAATGTGAACATTTTCCAGAAGCCCCACGTCAGGTAAATCAAAGTTGAGGCAAAACTCCTGTTCGTCTGTCGAGTGTGAAGAGTAAGTTTCCGGTTTGTTACTCATATCATGATGATGTGATTTGTGATTGTGTTTTTACTTTCGTCCTGCCTTTAACAATATTGATGACTCCTACTCATCCCTCGCCGAACCTTCTAAACCTTTAAAGTTTCTGCCTCTTGTGTAATTGTCTAACTATTCATATACCAAGATAGTTTATACTGTATAGATTTTTGTGCGTAATTTTCAGTTTTAGGGGCTACTCTTCTAATTTTTTAGTTTTCTTTCATGGCATGTTCTGCTTCAACTCCTCCTGTGTACCCATCATTCATCGTTCGTCAATATCATATTCATAATTATAAAAGCTAGAACGTCTTTCTTGTATTGAAACCTGATCACAAATGTGAGTTTTCCTTCCATCAGCAAACATCGTCATTTCAGCATCCCTATCATGTGTTCCGTTTCTCTCCGCGTGAACACCTAATGATGGAACAATGTTAGCCTCCTTGATCCCTCTTCATGCTGTTGTCCTTCTTAAGCCTTTTTGGATAAACGTATCAAATTTTAGTTTGCGGCGATGATAACCGCTACCACTCCATCCAGTCTATTTTCGTTGAATCCTTAGTTATCGGTGTATACATTTAAATATGTGTGTGTGTGTGTGTGTCTTCTTAGTTTTCATTTATGTGAATGTTTATATGTCCAAATTATTGAATATTTTACAAATACTTTAATATAGTTTAGTTTAGCCCAACTAATACCAATGAGAGCGAAAGAGAGAGAGAGAGAGAAAGAGAAGTGTGAAATGATAGCGCATCGTTCAAAGATTCTTTAATGTAGTTAATGTCCTTATTTTGACTATAAGGTTACCTTTCCAGATATGCCGTACCAAGGTGAATGGTTTGATCCTGCATTTTTTCTTCTTCTCTGAATGTTATAGTCTGTATTGTTATCGCACTCTTAATCAATACTAGATTCTACAAAAGTATGGATCTATTTACTTTCTACACTTCAAAATTTCAGTTTCAATCTTCTTCTATAAACTGTAATTGTATTGTGTATACTTGGCCTTGTTATGTTGAAGAAGGATATCTGATGTTAATACAAATAGCACAATTCGGAATTAAGAATGAAACATTCTCTACTTCTTCACCTCTTTAGGTGAATTGACAAAAGAAATCTTTCTTTTTTCTTTTTGATTTACACGCCAGTTTCAGTGAAAAATTTTTTGATTAAAATTAAAAACAGACTGTTTACAAAATAGAACCAAAGAAGGTTATTACGATTTTGCAGTACCTGCTTATAGCTGACAATTATATTCTTAAACTTGGCAATTTTATGCCACTATTTACTATTTCATGGTAATCTGACGACTTCAAATGACAAAAGTTAAAGCAATTTATTCGCATGTTTGTATTATTGACATCAGATACCGAACACTTCGAACGAAACAACTGCCATCCCATCTCTTAAATGGCCCTAAACACAAGCCAGTATCACAAAACAAAAAATAAATTAATTTTTTCACAATCCTACAAATAAATATTATTAGACAGCAGGAGACAACAGTTTTGCACAACAGAAACTATTACAATGTTCGACTCCGAAAACTACGACGATGGAACACGTCCCTTCGCTGTCGTTATACCCAAATGCAACTGTATTTGCCAACTTAATTACTGCATCCCTTACAGAAACACAAGTTACAATAACTTTTTTAGTTTTTGTTCTAACCAAATACTGTGATTATAGTCAAAAACTAAAAGCCAACATTAAAATGCTCTTTTGTATTCATTATGTGACCACAGCATACGGTCGGTCATCACAGCATTTGAAATCGGGGCTGTCCGACCAAATGATCAACAGTGTTTCTGAATCTCTTCGGTTTTGTTTACACAATATATTTTACAACAACAAGTATATCAAAAGGTTAATTAAAATAACGAGGAACAAATGTGTACAAAAAGGTCGATAAAAATAAAGCAGTTAAAACAAATTCGGTCAACCAAAATTATTTTACCTGCTGTAACTTGTTTGTTAACACAATAAAAGTTTGTAAGTTAACAAACGAAAATAATGATATGTTTATTACCCACTTTAATGTATCAGCATTTGCTGTAAAATCGAGACCTCTAGAAAGCCATAGGATTCAGAATTAAGCGCGGATTTCTGCTTGCATTGCAGATGTACTATCGATTCCACAAATTTGTTGTGTAAGCGAAAAAAAATACGATAGTTCCGTGAAAGATAAACTAACGCCCAAGCGTAATAGAGTCGCAATAGTTGTAGCTTTACGGCCTTTTTCATAAAAAGCTAGCAGAGTTTTGAGAGAAGATTTATCATACAAAAAACGTGTCTCAAACCTGTGACAACTTTTTATGAATAAGGCAGTTATATAATATAATTCGAATCAGAATTGAGGCACTTACGTTTAACATTTTTAGTATACAATTGTCAAAAGGATTGACCATGTAGTAAATTTTTAATACAATTAAGGAAATCCCATAAATGTTCATGGAGATTTCGTTGATATTTACCCAATTCTGTAATAATCGCGGACAATCATTATAAGGTATATCAACACCAAGTATAATAGTATATCATAAAGTATAATCCTAGTATGAGGATCGAAGTAGTAAATTGAATTTAACAACCAACAAATAAATTTCATTACCACGACTTCGAAACAAAACCAAATCAGCAAGTTTGTAAGACGTAAGATAGTCTCAACGTGAATTAATTACTAAACTGACATTTTCATCTTGTTTTGGTAACCCTGGTCCATCCTAAATCAGTTACAAAAAGAAACTTTAAAATTATAGCACCTTGTGGAACTTTCAATTCATTAACGAGGATCACTGTCTTGACAGTCTGACAACCGCAATTTATATGAATTGCCAACAATGTTTATCCTCAATTAGTATGAGTCCATGCAACTGGTAGATTTGCGACGTCACTTTGTGAGGGATTTCTTTTCTTTACAGCCAGTCCATTATGACTTGTAAATTTGCATATTTGGATACAGGAAGCGAAACAACGTTAATCGAAAATCTTCTTTTATTTCTATTTTTATTTATTCTCTTAACTGCCGCCGAATCCCACAACGAAAACGAACAATATATTCATTCACTAACAAATGTGTTGTTATGTGAAATTTGATTTGTATGATTGATGGATTCGCCTTTCGTTGAAATGAATTTTGGTTGCTACTTGCTCCACTGCTAAATGCTGAATTTACTGTTATTTTCCTGTGGCCATAACATGGGTCATCCGCCACCATTTGCGCCACCACACTACTTTTTCGCAGGGACGAAACAAAGAATGACAAATGTAATGGGGATTGCAAAAACGTGGAATGCCAGCAGCATCATCATCAGCGTCATCACACCCACACGACGTGCGAGAGAGCCGATGATGAAGCGAGATCAAATGATAACAACAATACCGATCAAAGTCTGTGCTCCCTGAATAGGAGTGAGGAAGCGTCAAAGACGGCACCTTCAGAAGATGCACCCAACAATCAGATTAGTATAGACAGCCGCACCAAGGGTGTATGTTCAGCGCCACAAACTCATAGTGGTCCCACCGGGCCGCCGGGAGCAGACCAAAGTCATGAGCCACACGCGGCTACTGCTTCGGACAACACAGGTGGGGATCAGAATGACAAAAATAGCGAAGCTACTCCCACCACCTGCTCAAGCACTTTGACGGCGACGACATCTGGCAGCGCAAATAACAGTACAGTTAGCAGTAGCAGTTGTAGCAACAAGGCAACCATACAAAGGCAAAAACGTCTGAGAACACCGGTCTGGGCGAGATCCATGTCAACAAATAAAACGTACATAATTTCAAATTGTATTATCTATAATAAGATCAACTTACTTTTGTTTTCGTTCTCTTGTTTTGTCTGAGAATTCACTTTGGTTTTATACAAAACGTTTAAGTTTTCCTTACAACTCTTACACAGCCACAAAAAAACCTATAATCCACGATAACAAAAAACAAAAAGTCTTCCTCCTATCCAGAAAAACTTTACACTTTGCGTCAAGTTTGTCTTCTTCTACTTCTACACTGCCACTATTACTACTCTGCTGTCCTTGTCTATTGTCTTTCTTCTATTCTTGTCTATTGTCTATTTCCGCTAACTGTAAATACGTTACACTCACTGTACTAGAAACTATTTTTGCATGTTAAGTTAACAGAGAATGCAGATGTAAACAAATAAAACTATGGTCTAATATTTAAATTAACTAAACAAATTTGCATGAAGGAATGTTTTATGCTAAGTTGGTTGACAGACAAAAGGTTGTCCTAAATGAGAGCGCAAATATAATAGAAGTTTTATTTTTGCTCTACCTCTACTGGCGCGAAACGTAATACGAACTCTTACGTTGTTATTTAGATGATGACCAGCTGTTGATGTTCAGAAAATACAACTCTTTCGCACATCTGCTGTCGATAATAGTGTTCATTCATTTACCCGCCACTTTTGCTGTCATTTATTAATGTTTTTGTTTGAATCAAGTGTTTGTACCAAAAGTTGGGAAAATTTATTGCGTGCGTAAATATATTAAATAAAGAGTTATCAAGTAATTGTGAGATATGTCGAAAGCAAAGACAGATAAGCTTTCGCCCAAAGACAGCGCCAAAGCTGATAATAGTGAAAATGAGTCAATTGGAGTAAGTACAGTGAATGAAGCAAACTTTTCAAGGTAATATATGTCATACATCTTTCTTTAGGACGACACAGCCAGTGTGGCTACAAGTACCACTTCACGCAGCAAATCACCAGGGTCAAGAGGTCGTAGACAAAGTAGAGGCCACAGTAAATCGAAGGTGAACAGACCGGCCTATAAATACGAGTAAGTTTGTATGACGGACTATCGGCCGTGTTCAGCTTGGTAATTGTCGTTATACTTTTTCACATTTACCCAAGTTGTCATTTAAAGGAGGATCATGGTCAGGCCATATTTGGTGTGGCCTTCAATCATTTGCTGGGAAAAGATCAGCCGATGGTTTTTGCTACGGCCGGCAGTAATCGATGTAACATTTATGAATGTGCCCGCAAAGGGGGATTAAAACTCATCATGTGCTATGCAGATCCAGATGTAAGATATACTTGTATGTTAAGCATGTGAATACGAATTCATAAGACACTCATCCTCAGCCAGATGAGGTATTTTATACTTGCAGTTGGTCTTATGATATGAAAACGTCAGGGCCTCTTTTAGCCACTGCTGGTTATCGTGGTGTTATACGTGTGATTGATATTCATAAGAATGAGGCAGTTGGAAACTATGTTGGCCACGGACAGGCGATAAATGAACTGAAATTCCATCCCAGACAACCGAATCTTCTGCTGTCGGGCAGCAAAGATCATGCCATTCGTTTGTGGAACATACAGACGCATGTGTGCATCGCTATATTTGGTGGTGTGGAGGGTCATCGTGATGAAGTTCTGTCGGTTGACTTTGATTTGCGGGGCGAACGCATAATGTCCAGTGGCATGGATCACTCTCTGAAGCTGTGGCGCATAGACACTACCGAGTTTAAGGAGAAAATCGAGCTGTCCCGTACTTTTAACCCCAATAAATCGCTGTTGCCTTTCCCCACTATAATGCAACATTTTCCCGATTTCTCAACCCGTGACATTCACCGAAACTACGTGGACTGTGTTCAGTGGTTCGGAGATTTCATTCTGTCAAAATCGTGCGAGAACTCTATTGTTTGCTGGAAACCAGGACAGCTGCATCAAAGTCTGTCACAGCTGAAACCGAATGATGCATCGTGCACAATTATATGTGAATTTGATTACGATGAGTGTGAGATTTGGTTTGTTCGTTTCGGCTTTAATCCGTGGCATAAGATAGTTGCCCTAGGTAATCAATATGGCAAGGTGTATGTGTGGGAATTGGACCCATCCGACCCAAGGCATACGCACTCAAGTACTTTGAATAACAACCGATGCTCTTCGATAGTGCGGCAAACGGCATTTTCACGCGATGCTACAGTTCTGGTATGGGTGTGTGACGACGGTACTGTATGGCGGTGGAATCGTCGGAATTCCGAGGTTCATACACCTTAAAAGCGAAACTAATAAATTAAAAAAACAAAAATTAAAAACTGAATTTTTACTTTTGGCTATTAAGCTGAACAGAAATATCTCATGAGTTCATTATTTGCTATGCAAGAAAACGCTTTCTGCTTACGTTATTTATATGAATATCAGTCGCCTGCTTTGTCTTCTTACACCATGAACGCAAAACGTTTCATGCAAACAGTTGGTCCAACAACAGCGGCGACGATGACGCACAGACAACAACTGTTCCCGGAGCCATGGACAAGTCGCGAACGGAAAACTGAAAGGAAAAGGAAACTCCAGATGACGACAATACATACTCCCAAGTATTTATACATGAACCCAACGTCGGCAAATGTAAATGAGCCTTTAGTGGCTTGACAGAATTACAATTTGAATTTAAACGAAAATGTTAACGAAGATGGAAAGTGAAAAGTAAATTACCATTTTCTTCTCAAACAGATTCCAATTGAACTAAAGAGTAAGAGATTGGACCTAAAATCTTATTTAGTTGGCATATTGAGCGACTTTAAAATTCTATTGCATTCAACTATATTGAGCAGTCTTTGTTGGGATTTGCAGGTGGAATGAAACGTCATGCTTGCTTACACGTATTGGAACTAGAATTCCAGCGATACGTGTGGTAGAATCATGTTTCATACATTTGTACACATTGACTACGCATAGTATTTGTGTATACAAGGAATTCCGCCCACTGTCTGTAGTATGAAACTGTTCCCACGTAGGTCATTTATGCGTAAGAATTTTTGTACATCGGAGCCAATTTGAATTTGGCTTAAATGTAGTTTGCCACGAAATTGATTTTTGCACACTAAAAGTTGTTTGTGCAAATTGATGAAACTGTAATCTATAGTAATGGAAATTGGATACTCAGCATTTTCTGTTCTGTTACGGCTATGTAGTAAGCAACATCGCCGTTGGCAAAAATAAACACTTAGACACAGTATTATGTTTCCACATAAATTGTTTTCTAGGTGTGTAAGAAGACGACTGCAGATTTAATGAATAATTCTACAAGGTTTAATGTTTATGCGATCTCATTGGAATATTTTATTTTTCATTTAAAATATGCTAATTGAAATTGACACACTTGTTTTACGCTAAATCCCTTCAAGTTACCAAGAAATAATAATGTTCAGCCACCATTTAAAGATACCATTAACGCTTCTTCTGTGATGACATCAAACACAACAACAACCTGCAAAGTTTTTATAATTTTGTCAGGCGAACATGCCTACATGTGTACGTACAAGTACGTATTTTTTGTGAAGACATGATATGTCAATTACTAATTTTTGGAATTAAAGAGTCATTTATGTGTTATATTATCACAGAAACGGACGGGAAAGTGCGCACGCAATATTTCCATTGCATCAACTAATTGTACAAAGGGACCCCAATTCATAACTCCCACTCTGTGTCTGAGGGCCATAATTTTTATTATATTAAGGCTCCTAGAGCATTACTGGCCCGGTAATTTTTCATTTTTATTATAACCGTTGTCATCGCTGGTTTGATGTTACAATGCCATTGGTGTCATACGTGTGTCCTTAGTAATTTTCCTTTGATTCCTTGTTGGGTCAGCTCTATGCAGTAGAAACATCGAAAATGTGTAAAAGAAGACAAGAACAAAGCAAAAAAGTTATAAAAAAACAATATATCTGTGCTCAGTACTGACTCAAACTGTAGCAGAAAATTACTTGTCCTTACGATCTTAATAAATAACAATTCCTGAATAACAATCAACTGAGGAATGACGTTAACGGTTCGGAAATAATTCAAAATAAATATGAAAATATTTTATATATTTCTTATAAATAGAATATTTGATTGCAAAACACTGAAACTGGTGATCAACATTTCCAATTGTAATTAAAAAAATTTCAATGTAATTTTGAAAAATATCATTGAAGTTTAAAAATATATTTGAAATTTAAAATATGTACATCAATTAAAATTTAAAAAACATCAATTTAAATTTAAAAAATATCAATTGATATTTACATAACATCACTTGAAATTTAAAATTCGTCATGTTTTGTCAATATGGGCACAAGATGAGAGTGGGTGGGGCCGAATAATAAAAATGTAAGCTACAGATTTGTCTAGCAAAAAATCATTCTAGGAGTGATGTAGAATTCACACACATAATTTCAGAAGTCAATTAATCATATAGCCTTCCCCTCCCGCAATTTATACTATGATACTATAATAGTGAAGTAATAGCTGTGTTCGAGAACATGATAATTTGTACAAATTGTTACTATTTCTTATTTATTTCTTACTTTATGAAAATTTGCACAAAAAGTGAACCAGCTGATGCAGTTTTATCCTTTGCTACACACATTTTGACTTGTTGTTTTGTTACATATGTAGCTACTGCCACAGTTGTCCAATTATGACGTCGTCCGTTCACCAGCATTTTCTGAATACCGCTAATTTCCATGCTTATTGGTTTCCATTTTCTTTCTAAGTTTCAGTAATATATTAAATAAAAAAATGAATATTATTTCTGCTGATTTCAAACAGTTCTATCTTGCAAATTTTTGTTGGCTAAATTTTCTCCAACCGAAATTTGCAAGATCTCTAACATCAAACTGTCAAAATTTTCATTCTCAGGCTCTCATTTACTGGACATTTGGAATAAACGAACACGATTCAGTAAAAATTTGCACTAATTTTCGAGTAATCGAACAGAGCTATTTTCGTATACATATTTGGTTTTAAATTTTGTGTAGAGACTAGCCGACCGGGCAAACGTTGTTTTGCCTTCAAATTTTATTTTCACTGCAAGTCTTGTTCCGCTAACAAAATTAAATAAGTGTGTTTGAAAAAAAAGAAAATTTTGTTAATTTATTAACTTCTTTATCTTAATGCTAGCGGATAAACAATATTTTGAGTTTTTTGGGTAGGTGTGTAAACATAAAGATTTGTTGGCGTTCCAACTCTAGAGCAAGCAACATATAATTGGCCGTGCGAAAAACAGGAATTTTCTAAGTTCAAACCAGCAACACTTAGCGATTGGCCTTGAGCCTTATTGATGGTTATGGCGAAAGCAAGACGCACTGGAAACTGTAATCGCTTGAAATCGAATGGTAAATCTGTTGAAATCATAGGAATTCGTGGTATCAGCACTTCTTCTCCTTTACATTTGCCGCTGATGATTGTGGCTTCGATTAAATTTGGAGATAGTTTTTTAACTGCAAGTCTTGTTCCGTTGCACAATTTCGGTGGATCTAAGTTGCGAATGAGCATCACTGGTGAACCAAGTTTTAAAGTTAAGATGTGTGGTGGCATTCCAGAAGGTTCCAGAGAGTTAAGAAACTCTATTGGATAGTTAACAGCTTGGTTTTCATCTATAACTGTATCAATCGATTTGTACTTCACAACTTCGCCGGGTAGCTTCAATTGAATTTGATGGTTTATTTTGTTGACATCATCATTCTTCGGAGCCAAAATTGCTCGTTCGCAAAGCCAATCATGTTTTTTGAAATTATTTGTAATATCGGGAAAAACTTTCTGCACAACATGTTGAATTGATGACTGCATTTGGCAAAAGTTTAGCGGAAAAGATATTTCATGGGTAGTCGGTTCATACAGAAGTTTTCCATCGCCCATATCCAAAAGCTGTTTGGCGAATGTTTGTGCAGCAGCATCTTGAAGGAAATGTACACGCATATTTGTCGACAATGTAATTTTCTTTACATGTCTCCAAAGATATGACGCTTTCAAACATGCATTTAGTTCATCTGCTGGTGACCCGGGCAAACGTTGTTTTGCCTTCAAATTTTATTTTGACTGCATTTGGCAAAAGTTTAGCGGAAAAGATATTTCATGGGTAGTCGGTTCATACGGAAGTTTTCCATCGCCCATATCCAAAAGCTGTTTGGCGAATGTTTGTGCAGCAGCATGGACAGACAGATGGAAAACTTCCGTATGAACCGACTACCCATGAAATATCTTTTCCGCTAAACTTTTGCCAAATGCAGTCAAAATAAAATTTGAAGGCAAAACAACGTTTGCCCGGGTCACCAGCAGATGAACTAAATGCATGTTTGAAAGCGTCATATCTTTGGAGACATGTAAAAAAACTTACATTGTCGACAAACTAAATATTGCGCCATCTGTCGGACGAACTTCAGACTACACAGAAACACTCCTCACTCCCCATAGAGCATGTATATAAAATTTGGTCAACATCGGTCCAGTAGTTCTTGAGTTACGGTGCAAAAACACAAAAAAAACTAAATATTGCGCCATCTGTCGGACGAACTTCAAACTACACAGAAACACTCCTCACGCCCCATAGAGCATGTATATAAAGTTTGGTCAAAATCGGTTCAGTTGTTCTTGAGTTACGGTGCAAAAACACAAAAAAACTAAATATTGCGCCATCTGTCGGACGAATTTCAAACTACACAGAAACACTCCTCACGCCCCATAGAGCATGTATATAAAGTTTGGTCAAAATCGGTGCAGTTGTTCTTGAGTTACGGTGCAAAAACACAAAAAAACTAAATATTGCGCCATCTGTCGGACGAACTTCAAACTACACAGAAACACTACTCACGGCCCATAGAGCATCCATATAAAATTTGGTCAAAATCGGTCCAGTAGTTTTAGAGTCTATAGAGGACAAACATACTATTGTATTTTATATATATAGATTTTGTAACCATATAAGGCCTCGAGGCTCGGTTATGTAACTGAAGAAATAAATAAAAATAAAAAATAAACACCAGATGCAAGTAGCATTTTCGAAAATTTTAATATAATTTCATTACAGTTTAAAAATTCTAGCGATGGTGAAATATAGCATGTGGGCATTTCCACAGAAAGGTCCAACTGCATTTTCAACTAGAACAATAAGACCTTTATATAATTTTTTTTATAACTATCTACTATCTCATCTTGTTCTCCTAATCATTATTTTAGAAAAAAAAAAACATTTTTCGCTTAAAATGCCTTTTCAACAAGCGAAATATATCTTAAAAGTTAAAATATACATATAAAAGCTAAAATTCATGTTTTATTTGCGTTAAGTCATTTTTTAATAACAATTTTAACTAAAAATTTTCCAGTGGAAATTTAAGTAACGTAACGTTATGAATGTCGCGTCAGATACTAAGGTAAATAAAAAAAAAAACTTAGAAAAGATTTTTAAATTTTATAACTTGGAAAAGAACTTATATTGATTTAAATGCTACTAAAAAAAGTTTCATAAAAACAGTCTTGCCAAATTCGCAGAGTTTTGCAATTTTGTAATCCAAGTCAAACACCCACTTCTGTTTTTTGTAACATCACGCCAGCTCATATTTTTGCTTCTATTTTTGAATCCTCCGTGTCGATTGATCTCTCAAGTGTTACCCAATTACTACGCAAATATAAAAAAAGCTTTTTAAAAATATAACTTTTTCATATTTTGTTTTTAAATATTTTTTCGTACAAATGTGACGTAACGTCAAAATGGAAATGCCCATATGAAATATTCCGAATAAAAAGATTTTAAGAAAAACATTTGAAGTAATCTAGAAATGCAGTTTACTTTAAATTTTAAAGTAGGAAGCTTTCTTTTTTGCCGGTTTTGCTCTTTAAAACTGCAGGTACACAATTTTGTATTCGCAATTTACACAACAAAAACTGATTATACGGGCATGTGGTGAGAATCGTGCGATTTGTTAATCACATGTGATTTGGAAATCGCACAATTTATATCGCAATGTGCTGGAGTTCACGCGTTTCACTTCGATTTTCATTCGATTTTGTATTCCAAAAATGAAAACGTATGTTTTTACTGTCAAACATAATCAAAAACAGAAGAAAGAGCGGTTTAAAAACGAATACTAGGGGATTCTTCCAATACATTCGACTTACCAAAACAGTGCTTTAAGCTGCATCAGCAAAACATGTAACGCAGAAATGCAATTTAAGTAATATTTTCCAGCATTCAATTTAAATACAAAGTGTTGTAAATTAAGTTACAAATCACTTGATAAAAGACAAAATTACTATATAATAGTTATTTTCATGAGATTCTTTAAATTCAAGTACAAATAATAGCTTCTACTAAATAAATAAAATTCCGAATATTTTCCTTAAACTTCTTTTTCAAATAACTTTTTTGTGAGCATTGTAAACTTTTTGTTAAGGTTTAAACTTTTTGATGTTACAGATGTTATTCGACACCTACAATAAATACTCTTGTTTCGCCTTTTAGTAACTTCTTCGCCTATTTTTAAATAATGTATCAGAACCCCACAATTTTCTGTACTTTGGTACAGTTACATTTATTAATGTACTTATACATATTAATAAATATAGAGAACAAATTTCCATTATGAAAGTTAATAGAATGTATTAACAAGATATAAAAGAAATTCGTTAAAACTTTTACAGAAATTGTTTAAATAACGGCTGTTGACCAAAAGCTCAATATTAAACTTTAGATTGCCGGCATTCTACAACTTATCTCCTACATTAAAACGCGCTAATTTAAAAAAACGCGCCTATGAGAGGAAATGCGACTTTTGGGTTGTTGAAAAGCGCAATATCTAGCGTGAAACACGCTAAATTGGCAACGCTGCAAATCAAAACGTCTACAAGCGTTAAATTTCCGAAAACCAATTTAACTGTGTTGCTTTAAATCGCCTGATTTGAGAAATCAAATTAGGAAAATTGTCGATACAATTTTTAAACTACTATATTGTATAAAAATTGTTCGCACATACTACGACTTTTTATCATAAATTAAAACAAACATGTTGAATTTTATTTGTGCATCATTGTGTTGCCTCTTTGATGCTCCGCTTAAGAAAAACACATCAGTTCACCTCGGTGTGAGCTTGTGATTTAAAGTCGTCAGATTTTTAGCGATCGCGAACGACATCAACCCTTTAAGGCGATTTGAAATCGTAATCGCAAATGTCATACGAAATGCGATTGCTATCACATGGCCCATGGAGATTTTTCGATGTAGCGTATTTACAATATTCTCAAAAATTAATACAGAGTTCCTGTGGATGGGAGGGAAATCTTTTGCTCGTTTTTCCATGATGGTAATGGAATAAGCTCATTTTATTTCGATTTAAATTATATTTATTTTCACATCAAACAAACTTATTATGCCTAAGCTCACCAACAATACAAAGTGTGGCAATACAAAGTAGTCGAAACATAATCAAGCACGCTACAGTCGACGACGATTGTTTTACATAGTTTTGTTATTGCAGGGAAAAATTGTCACGAAAGTCCGCTGCGGCTGACGACTCGCCGCTAGAATATAATCTTTTTTACTTGCTTGGTGGCGCTCTCACGAAATCCCTCAATTGAGAGAATGAAGTTCCCACATTTTCATGAGAAAGTTTCTCATTCCATCCCATGAAGGGATTGGGGAGAGCTTTCCACGAACAGTGAGCCGTGCGCTTTCTGGTTTTACACTCGCTAATTGGGACCTACAGTTTTACACCTGTTGCAAACAGTAACAACACTAAGCGAGGTGACCGTCATCGAAATAAATGAAAGGTGTTCAGAGCAGGGATCGAACCAACGTAATGTACAAGAGCCGCGCACATTACACATCGCACCAACGACGTTCATGTAAATATAAAATTAATTTTCCAAACCTCCAAACAAATTTCAGAAAAGAACTGAAGTCGACAGACCCTCTGTCTCATTTCGTTTAGATGCTAGCGATTTCTGTCGTCGTCATCGACAGCGTGTTTGGTTCTGTTTGGACTCTTATAGGTTACTAATAGGTTTGTTTCTTTACTTTTTGTGTAAAGTGCGTGCAAATGAGAGTAAAAGCAAAATTCACTGTCAACTACTCAAAATTACACAAAAGTAAAGAAACGCAAAAAACCACTTTTCTTAAACGCAAACAAATGTCAAAACACAAAACATATGTTTGACAACAAATCTTGCATATCATGTTAATATTCACTGTTCATTTGCACACTTCCCATCTTCTTTAAATAAGCACTCTCAAAGCAATCACTTTTCAAGTTAATAAAATTGTAAATTCAATAATTTTTTTTCACTTGCGTTATTTTTTTCACAAATAATACATATGTTTTTATGTTGACGTTTCGAACAGCTGATTTTTCACTACTTTACACAAACTTACCCGAAGAAAAAGTCTGTGTAAATTTGGGTAAAAGAGAAACGCATTTTGACGTTAAGAGAAAAAAAATCTCTCTCATTTACACAATTTTGGAGTAAAGAAACGCTTTTGTGTAACTTTGTGTAAATTTGTGTAACTTTGTGTAAAATTGTGCAAGTAAAGAAACAGAGCTAATATGTAGTGTAAGTTTAAAACAGGGTAACTCAAATAAATTCACTACATGAATTATTCTTATGCCTTGTCTTCACCGGCTACTCAATTTCGAATTTGCCTCAACCCGTCACGCCGGCAAATTTTAATTTCGTTTGTCATATTGTTGGTTAAGCGTAGTACTCAGATGAAACTAAAATAAACCCCTGTTTTATTACAAATACTTTATATGGGAGGCTTTAATTCTGGTTTATCTGAGTACTGGGCTTAAACAGTAGAATTGATACACAGGGTGTCTATGAATGTATTTTTCATGTTCATTTCAGTGCCAAATTCAGTGAAATGAGCTAATTTAAATTTCGATTTTATGCATCATTTCGTCGAAATTACAAAAAGTGTTAATAATCATCCCTTATTGGAGAAAATAACGTATAAAAGTATAGAGAATGAAAAAATATGTTCCGTATTTAAATATAAATAGCTTATAATAGCCGTATCAAAATCTTCTTGTTTGGAAATTAAATGTTAATTATGTTGGATTTCCATCCCAACTGCAAGTACCCTGTACATTTTTTTGAAGGTATTCTTAATGTGTTGTGTGTAGGAAATAGCCTCTACTCTAAATTAATTTTTGCCAATTTTTCAAAAATGCGTTGTTTGCAGTTTTAAAGAGCAGAAACAGCAATAAAATGCCGTTTCTACTTTAAAATATAAATACATTTGTTGCTTATTTCAAATCATAGAGTCATGACGTATAGAGACGCCATCTCTCCCAGTAAATTGATGACATTTGATGTGTTGCAGATGGGCGGTTGGATGTTGGGAAGTATTACTTAAATAATACCAGATAGAGGCGATGGCTCAAAATACGTATAAATTCCACAGTTTTTCATCAAAACGACATGAAAAATGTAAGTCAACATATTTTGTAATTCTCGTCTTTTTGTGAATAAGGTGCTTACTTTTTACGAACGTTGTTTTAGATATAATGTTGGTAATGTTGGGTTGCAAATAAAGCAAAGACATAGTTCATGTAAAAACCCTGTCATATATTTGTGGGAAATTTTTACGTGATTTTCGTGAATCACGCGTGAATGTGGATAGTATCAAATATTGCTCACATGAGCGTGCGTGAACGTGAGTAGCGGGAAAATTATCCTGTGTGAGTCTTCCGTCTTCCTTTTGTGAGCGTGAACCAAAACTTAATCACGTGCCCATCTCTACTCCCAATACATTGTTCGTAATGGATTGAAATCCAGTAGTGCAAGATTGAAAGCGATCGAAAATGCAAAAATTATATTTGCGACTTGAACTCGGCGAAAAAATATATTCGACAATCGTTTTCACTGACGATTTCACTATCGTTTTTACGACGCATCTAATTGATATTCTTTGGTAATGGAATTTTTATGGAATTTACATTACTGTTACATTTAATTAGCAAAGACACAAACCTCATACATCAAATTTTTCAAACCACAATTTTCGTAAAAAAATTATTTCATGATGAAAAAAATGTAAATGGCTTTTTTGATTAATACATAATAGCACTGTTAATACCGGTGGCAAAGGTTGTTTTACGCTTTTGATTATACATCCGATCTGAAATGAAATCAGGATGTGATGTGCTCCTATGGTGTTAATTTTGAATACATATACAGAAAAACACGCATCTAAATCTTTCATAATATAAGTGAGTTTTTAAAGTTTCGGAGTGTGAATAGTTTGGTATTGATAAACGTTTGACAGACTCATTACTGGAACTGACCCTATCCCGCACGTTGTCTCCAAGTAACACTACATTTAAAATTAATAAATTATTATTAAAAACGTTCGCACCCTTAAAACTCGTAATTAGTTGATTCGCAATATTTCGTGAGATTTTTTTTATTTTATATCAATTACACATTTCATTGAATCTATGAAATCTTTATGTACTCGAATTATTTTCGGATAATATTTTTTGAGTGCGTCTAAGGACTATAATTAACAAAACATTTACAAATGTCTGGATCCAGTTGGTTGCAACAAGGATTATAAACTTCTTTCATCATCAAAAAAGTATACATAAGTATATTGTCATTTGCGTCGTCCTCCCACACATTCTGGTCTACAGACTCGGGAACAAACTTATTTTGTCTGGTATGAATTGAATTGGAATAACGATTTTATACCTAAAATTTAAACCGCATACTGTCTTCATTCACTGTACTTAGCTTCCATTGACTTCGATTGGAAGATACGGTGTTAGTTCAATTATACAGAAATATAAAATACATTGTTATTAAATTTTCGCATAAATGAATTTCTGTATTATCACATTAGAAAAATGTTTGTATGTACATATGTATGTATATTAATATCATTGAGGACAATTTTCTTAAAAATAACAATATGAAATATGATCCTCTTCAGGAGGTGGTGGTTACGAATTGTATTCGAAAATTGTATGTATGTAGTATGTATATTTCATCGGAACCATTTGGCAACTTTAATAGAGCCTGTGGAGGAGCTACAATTTCGAATGGATTTTTCCTTTTATGTTGTTTTAATTAAATCTATTTTTTGTCAAACTCAAAATATGTATGTAAGTGTGAACAGGGTATTGTACCTTCTATCTTCCTTTACTTACGTATTCCAGCAGATGCTCATCGGCCTCCTCCTCATCGACGCTACAGTTCGCCAGTGCCACAGTGAATGTTTCCCTGGTGAACAGACGTAATCGCAGTCGACAACACGTATCTGTGCAACACCATCATCGTCACTCCAATAACAATGGCGACAGACATCATCACAGCTATAACAATAACTGTCCACTGGGGTTAGTTGGTTTGTTTCGGAAGATTTCGTCGTTGTTGTTTGGTTCTCCATTCATGTTTCGTTGTTCTAGCTGCCGTTGTTGTTGTTATCGTATTCTTCTTATAATAATAGAAAAATCATGAGATTTTCCGTTGTTATTGCTCATCCGTGAGATCTTTTAGATTAAATACAGAGTATTATTAACATTACAAAACGCACATACACATCCATCCATACTTATACGATATTACATGTCTAATGAGTGTGGCAAAGGGATAGTGTAAACTAAAAATAGAGCAGCTTACAGGCAAACAGACACTTGTGTCAGTTACGACCCCAGCGGGAAAATAAAGACATTTGCTGGGCTTTCTAGAAGTCCATCTTAGGGAGCAACAAGTTATGGTTGCTGCATATAATAGTGATTTATAATATTCTTGTGGTAGGATTGGAGAGCAAGGCTTGCTGTTTAAAGGCCTGAAAAATATTCCTCCATAAGGACTTTTGGAAAGGGTACTCTAAGGAGAAGAGTTATGACTAGATTTAACGAGCATTGTTGTGTGTTTCAAATGTTCTTATCACCGAATATTAGACAACAGAAGTTAGTTGAGCTTGAATGTAGCAGAAGTGTAGAAATCCATGAACCATTATAGAATCAAAGTCCTTCCGCTCTGCCTTTGAACACCAGGCATGCAGCGTGGCATCAGTGGAAAAAATGTTTCTTCACTTATTGAATAGATTCATAGAAAGTTGGCTGACGTATTATTTAATTAAATTGGCGATTTTGTCATTGCTTCAATGAATATTTACGATGAGGAGATGAATATCTAAGTTAGCTCACCTTCGATGAAATTATTCGCCAAAGTGACGATGCTTTTTTCAGTGTTCAAAACGAAGGGAGATTTGATTGTTATTAGATATTTATAATAGGTTATGAGAAGTACTTCTTGAATGCCTTCAAGAATAAATCAATTAGCGCATCGGGATCGGAATGTGTACAGAATATTTATATGCAAGATATCATGTACATATAAGGCCTTCAGGAATGCAATTTTTTGAAGATGTGATATCATGTGTTTTTGGGAGTAAAAATGTCTTTAAAATTTTCCCGCTGGGACTACTCCTCACCCGCATAGATGTGTCGGTGTGTATGAATGATGAAAGAAACTCAGCGCACAATCGCAACAAGCACTACTACTTCTACTAACTACCAGAACCATCACTTGTTTAGCCTAGAAATGAAAATCCTCACTGACCGGATGAAGTTCACTTACTAACACTCACTTCCGCATACATACCCACATGTGTGTATGGACATACACACATATATGTATGTATATCTATAAACTCGTACCTGAATGTAATTCTAATCCCACACACACCTATTGCATACACACTTAAATACACACAATGAATGTGAATGTAACAAATTTAAGTTAGTTTAACAATAATCCTTTTTCTGACTGGAATTCAATTGTGGTAAAGCCATTTGAGTCCAAAGACGAAAGTGGAATAAACATTAAATTCATAGAGTAATTCTTTAAAGAGAGAATATTTGACTCATCTGGCGATTCCTTTCACACTCTTCGTGGTGCGGTCGGTGTGATAGAGTGATTTGTGACGAAAAGTGACTTACACCAGGTTGAATTACAAGAACTTCAGACTTTAATTTTTCATGTCGTTTTGGTGAAAAACTGAGAAATTTAAATGTGTTTTGCACTTTTTTATTGACTGTTATTGTTAGAATACATTTGTGTTGTATTTCACACAATAATTTTAACACACAAAACGAAATATCGTTGTTGTAATTTTTTTGGTTGTTTTAAACCATTATCTCTATCTGGTATTATTGAAGCAATTCTTTTCAACATCCAACGTTCGTATTACACCAGACCAAATGTGATCAAGAATCAGTCTATGATTAAATTTCATGCATATGTAACGGGTTTTTCAACAGAGACGCTACAAAAGTAAATCGATAGGGACAGCAAACGACGCCATATTTTTTCCCGCTCTTTTGACATTTCTCTTCAGTAAGGTTTGCCATTTCATCATTGAAAGATATACGAGCCAACAACGAGTCGAAATTATTAAAATTTACTACCGAAATTCAACTCAACTTTAAGAGCGCTACGTCCAATTTATGGTAGTCATAATCGTCCTACCCTTTCAACAATTGAGCGTCTAGTGGAAAAATTTGAATCCACAGGCACAGTACAAAATGTTCCCGTGCCAGTGAGACAAAGAAGTGCCCGTAGTGTCGAGAATATTGCTGCCGCTGAGGCTTCAGTTCAAGAAAGCCCAAATGTGCCTCTCACACGTCGTTCTCAAGCGTTGGGCATCTCTGTGACGTCGTTGTGGCGAATTTTGCGAAAAGATCTTGGCCTACATCCTTACAAGATCAAATTGACGCAAGAACTGAAGCCGCTTGACCACCATAAGCGTCCCGAAAAAATTACGGTCGCTACCGTTCAATGACAACCGACAATTTTTGGCCCCAATTGGATAATATGGACTTGGAGGACATGTTGTTCCAACAGGACGGCGCCACAAGCCACACAGCGAATGCCACAATCAATTTATTGGAAACCTAGTTTGGTGAACGTGTTATCTCACGAAATGGCCCAGTCGATTGGCCGTCTCGGTCGTGCGATTTGACGCCGTAAGATTATTTCCTGTGGGGCTATGTCAAGTCTATGGTCTATGCCAACAAGCCAGCGACGATTGATGAACTTCGTACGAATATCGAACGTGAAATTGCAGCAGTATCGGCCGATTTATGCTTGAAAACCGTCGACTTCTGCAAGCGTGCCCGTGGTGGCCATGCAAAAGAAATCGAGTTCCATACATAATGGCATCGAACGTACTTTCACGGGAATAAAGAATTTCATTGCTATCTAAAACCGGTTTTGTTTTATTTAAAAAAACTTTTGTAGCGCTCTTATTGAAAAACCCTTATGTAGAATAAACTAAATACACATGCATTTTATTAGGTATCTATCATAGAGTAATGACGAATAGAGTAGCAAACTCTCTCAGTAAATTGATGACATTTGGTGTGTTGCTGATGGGCGGTTGGATATTGGAATGTATTGGTTTAATAATGCCAGATAGAGGCAATGGCTCAAATCAACCAACAATAAACAACAAACGTGTTGTGCGTTAAACTTTTTGTGTAAATACACCACAAATATGTACTAACAATAAAATATAACAAAAGAGTCCAAAATACGTTTAAATTTCACAGATTTTCATTAAAACGACATGAGAATTTTAAGTCAACAATTTTTGTAATTCCACCTGGTGTAACTCAATTTAAGCCAAATAACTCTCTATCGCACCGACCGCACCACAAATAGTGTGAAAGAAAATGTCAGCTCTATATGACATTACTCTATGGTATCTATAGTCTTAAAAGCCACTTTCACGATGTAATTAAATTCTAGTGATTCGAGATTCAGTTTAGTCTGACATTAACAAGCGATTTTCATATTAAGTAGACCTTACATTGGCAGATCTGCATGACCGACAAGTAATCTGTTCATACTTATCTGCCGGTGTAAGGTATTCAGTTTTTATAAAATTTTCTTTACCATGTTTTCTTTACCATTGTTTTATGAACCGAAATTTCGCCCAAATTTCGTAGGCAAAATCAATTGCAGGGTTGTTACTCAAAAGTTATTTCATACGAAAACAATTGTTTGATTATTGTTTGGAACCGGAATTTTGACATTTTGATTATTTTAAACAACTTCTTTCCATCTCCAGAGAACAACACAATGTTTACAGGCAATTGTTATTGCCTGTTGTTTCGTCGTGCTCTACGTTCATCAGGGATGCTTTTTTTAAATTTATTCGGCCTTTTGATTGGAACTTTTTATTTCATTGTTCAAAGTGTTTCAAAATTTATTTTTTAATAAAAGTTGATCATGAACCAAGTAATGATTGAAAAACATAACATTACAGTCCTATTGATTTATTTTTATTCCCGCACATTAAAAACAAATTGCGTGATCAACGTTTTTGACGCTTGAAGAAGCGGTTGATGCGTTCAGACAAAATGTTTTGGAGCTGCAACATTCGGAGAGGCCAATTGCGTCGGAAATTGCTTCAAATGTATGCAAAAATGTATTGATGTTAATGGAGAATAAAATTATTATCAATTTTAAAAATTTTTTTTTCATTATTAGGTCAAAAATATAAACAGCAAACCTCGTACTACTCAATTGGTATGTATCCAGTTGTGATAACCCTCAATGTGCTTAATGTGTTTCTCAGACTCTAGTGATTAGATATCCTTTTTAGAAAATCCCACATGAAATGAATTTTCAAATAAATATTAATTTTTAAAATGGTTTTAGTCTTGGTAAGCGTTGTCGCTGACACAAATGTTTTATTTATGGATGAATTCATATGAAGAAGTATTTAAACTACAACATTCGTTTGAATTCGGTCGATATCCTCGATACGCATAACACAGTGGGCCTGTTCGCGTACTCGTTAAACACATGTTACACTATTAGAGAAATCGTTGGATATGTCAAAACTTGCATTGGCAGAGAGCGAATGGAGGAGTGTATATAAATATGAGGATAGCGATTTGCAGAACAAATGTTGACAGATCTGTTAGATTTCTCTCATTTGTTGTCCCCCAATAAATTATGCGTTCTGGGTTGCAGTTGGAATGAAAACGGGACTAAAAGCCTAATCCATTTCGGATTGTATTTTTAGAGGCTTCATCTATCGTATATTTACAAATTCTAACTGTTGGATTTTGTTTGCTACTTGGCAATCAGATTAGAGATCGACCAAAAGCGGATTTTTAGGCCGAAGCCTAACTTCGGCAAACATCTGAAACTTCAGTCAAAGACGAAGCCGATGTTGTTTAAATTTTAAATAATTAATTAAAGAAGGGATTTTTTAAATATTATCAAAGAAAAAACTGAAATTTTGGTTACAGATCAATAAAAAAATTTTAATCAAGTATATTGGATACAAGGGAAATGAAAACAGAATAAACAATTCATTAAAAAATACGAACGAATTATTAGAAACTTGTATATTAGGGGTATAACTTTTGAACAATTTTTGAAAATATAACACAATACCTATCCACGCCATATATACCCAGAAAAGCTATGATGAAAAATGGTGTCACTTTTTTGAGGGCGTTACAAAAGTTTGTCAGATTTTAGTACAGTTTATTAAAAATTACAATATTTCTATGTATTTAACGTAGTTTTTTAGTTTAGTTTTAGATAAAAAAGTTTAACAAAAATTAACTAGTTTCTTGATATACACATCAGTGGCCACCTCATGGTGATACGTATTATTTATACCCCATTATTATGTTTTCGGCGATAACTTCATGTAAGCTGTATCTTATTTCAGAAAAGAGTCGTCCAGCGACACTGAATAGTTGTTCTCACTAGCAAGTAGCGTTACTGCACTCAAATATTTTATAGTCGCTGTTTTTAAAATTCGAAAAGGAAGACTTCCAACATTCGAATATTTCATTGATCAATTTGTATACCCTCACCCATAGGATATATCATTTAATACGGATAAAATGTAACGCCTCGAAGGTGCCGTTTTAGGCCCTTTGGACGAAATTCGTTTTACGACCTTCTAAGACGATTGAGCCATGCCCATTTGTCTGTCTGGCTGGTCAATACGATAACTGCCGTAAATCTCTACAGATCACAATGGAATTTTTCTCAGTGACTATTATTTGTCAATACATAATTTGGGATTGAAAATGTGCGTTTTGCCACGCCCCTTCTGGTACATCCTATACAAATCGACACATTTAGCACAAAATCATATTTCTTCCAAACCAAACTTCAATTCACAAATCGGTTAATAATCTGTAAATGCCTACTTAACTGAAGAAAATGGGCGAGATTGTCACGTCCATTCTGGTACCTCCCATACAAAACAGGGTGTTCGTCCGGGTTGTCAATCCGATAAATCGCGTGAAACACTTCCGATCTTAATGAAATTGGGTATAAGGCTTCACGTTATCAAACGCCAATCACCGATTAAGACAAAGGTGATTTTGCCACGCCCATTGTGGTATCTCCCATACAAAAGTTGTTTGGCCGTCTGGTTGTTCGGCACGAGAAATCCCGCAAAACCGAACCAATCTTTATGAAATTTTGTTAACGTCAATAGTTGGTCAAATACCACTTTTCTATAGAAAATGGGCGGTTGTGCCACACCCATTCTGGTACCTCCCATATTAAACTTGGACGGATGACCCATTGATCGACATGATAACTCTCGAAAACTACAACCGATCTTAATAAAATTTGGTACTAGGCAATATTTAGCTAAAATCTATAAAATAAATAAATGGTTTCCCATTACATCCCATGAAGGGACAGGGGAGAGCTTCTCACAATCACTTAGCAGTGCGCATTAAAGTTTTCACTCACTGATTGGGACCTACAGTTTTACACCGATTCCGAACAGTATTTTGAGAAGCGTTTTCATGGCTAAATGCTCGATAGTGTCGCCGTCACTATGCAAGGTGACCGCCGCCGAAAGAAATTTAAGGTGGTCAGAGCAGGGATCTAGGATCTCATATACAAGAGGCGCGCACACTAACCATTACACCACCGACGGCTAAAAACTACTATGTAATTAATAACTGACTACTTTGCCACGCCCACTTTCCCACCTCCCACATAAAAGTTGGGTGTATTTCCGATTTGCCGACTCAATGTATCCAATAAATTATAACCGATCGTAATAAAAATTGGTACTGATCAAATTGTTTGTACCTCGCATATAAATATTGGAGGGGCAATTGGTTGGTAGTCAAAAAAATTCCCCAAAACCTCTTAGGATCTTAACTAATTTGGGTATTAAATAATATTTAGCGTAATGTCAATCTGCTATTGATTATGGTCACTTCTGGGTATAGGCGTTTTTTAACAAAACTGCCACCCAATGGATGACTTCGGGTGAGGGTATGATCAAGTCGGTCCTCCCGACTGAAATTTATGTACTGGTTTTCTTCAAAATTATATAGGCTCCACACTTGTTGTATTTCAAGCCTCAGCTTATTATACATACATATATTAAACTCAATGGAAATTGACAGCGAACAACGAAATTTTACAGAGAGGCTAATCGGCCTCTTTTTGTAGAAGACAGAATGCTGGCCGAATATCTATTTTTGGGCGAAACTGAAGCCGATTAATCGGTCGAGATGGTTTTGTATTCTCTAAAACTGATAGTGTAAATCGAAAGCAGAATTACAAGACAGTTTCATTTCATTTCTAGTCGTTTTCGTTGTTGCTATTGTTTTACTGGAAGTTGTTCGTTTACTTCAAAAAACTTGTAACAATAGATCAAACGACAGAGCAAGTGCCAGTTAAATATAAATAACTTACAACTTTTTACTGGAGAAATTTTTATTTCGATTTCAAATATATAATCTGAAAATTGTGGCTGTCGGTTCTTTAATCTGTAAATTTTTACATACAAAAGTGGTTATTTTTTTAAAGTGGTTTTGGATACCATTTGGGATATTTTTGAATGAGCGAACAAAATTATTCTTACTTACTCCCTCAAATGTAGCCACTAGATAGTTTTAATGGAAAGTACGCGAACAGACCTAATAACATCGCTGGTGATATTTTAATATGTTCATAGTACATTTGAAGAACATCTGTGTGCGATTTCATATTTCGTAAGAACCTTTGAAAAACAGTTCCATATACATATATACATATATATGTATACTTTGTGGTTAGTTGTAAATATATGCATGTGGATTAATGTTACAATTTATGGAGAATTTTTAATTGTATTACACACATTGTTTATTTATAACCATGTGTTTGCACCGTCTGCGTCAACCGATACCGCATATTAATTTTACTCGAAAATTAACCTCAACTGTAAGACCCGAATGTAATTTTTATCTCATTCTGATAATTAAGGCCCAACAAGCGAAATAAATGGATTTTACAAAATGTTATTAAGGGAGACGCATGTAAATCGATTCATCAACAGTCAAGAATTCATAACTCAACCCCTTTACATTTACGACGATTAAACACTTCATAACTTTAGTGGAAAACTCCATACACGAGACCCTTTAGATTTCGTTGCTACAAGTAGTCACGTACATTTGAATGAAACTTTTGGACTCCATTTGATTCGCGAAGAATACAAGTATTGATGGTGTCAGGCAGCAGGTTAATACTAGCTTTAAAAATTAATTTAAGCTGTTTTGAATAAATTCATTGATAACACTGAAGAACTGACAAATTCTATAGATAACAACCATTGAATGGGAGCCGATTAAACTCTGTGAATTAAATCATTTCATTACATTTTATACAGACACAACACACATGACGCGTAAACCTTCTCCATTACTAACGCGTAACTTAGTATATTTTATTCATATACGGAATAAATTAATTACATGACAATTATAATTTAAAGTAGCAGAATCTTGCACTCGACATTCGAGTGTCATTAATAGTTATTAACGTTAATTTAAAAAACAAACAAAAATTATAAAAATGTTGAAAAGAAATATGATTCCGATTGCGGTAAAGTCACTCCAATGGCATAATATTTTTACAAAATTTGTGTTTAAAATACACTCTAAAATGGTAACGCAAAAATTAAAACTCAGTACTGCTTAAAAAAAGCATCAAGCCCTTGCGAAATTTCGTACGACATTTTGTCATTTATCTCTAAACGGAAAATTTTTTCACAGAGAGTTACCACATAATTTTAAAAAATAAATGAAAGGAAAGGAATATTCAATTGCCTATTGAATTTTAAAATTGTTTTCTTCAATTTTCGTTTGGAGATCATCTATATAATTTAAATTATTTTATACCAAAAATATAATTGTTGACAAAACGAAATGATGGCGAACTAACCGTTGGGCCGGTCTTCGATTTCGATTTTTGGTTACTCTAAGAATGCATGCATATAGATATATATATAGCGCTTTATTCAGAAAATGTTGTCCGAGATTTGAGAGATGTTTTTTGTTTGATAAATCATCGCTCAAACCTCTCATAACTTTTTATGAATATGGCCGATATTGTCTAATGCTTGTTAAGATCAGCGGAAAATTCATAGAGGTCAAAGTACCGACAGTTTTTAAGGTTCAGGTTTATCTGAAGAAAAAAACTGATTTCCGGTTTTAAACTTTGGTTAAAACCTGTGAATTACTTCACATTTCAAAAATTGTTACGTGGCTAATATCAAAATAGTCCGATTATGAAGTTTTACTAGATTTTCAGTTTGGGCACTAAGTCCTTTGGGCACTCTAGTGCAGCGTAGGATTTGGGAAATGCGACTTTGCCCCGACAGTCACTGTATGTTTTGGTATCACCCACATTGAGGGTTGTATGTAATAGGAAAATGCATCCATTTGACAAACGGTACCTGCATTTTTGTTTTGATGAGTTCAAATTCTGTGGTGGACATTAGGATTCAGCGTCTGTAATGTAACCAGATACCAAACGTGAACATGATACAAGATGTTGTTATATTCCAGGCCGACAGGCGTCTAATGCACCAACAGTGTTTTGAAGTTATTAAAACATTTTATCTAAATAATTGTTCAATTGTAAAAACGCGAAGAATTTTGCGGGATTTTTTTTTGGTTCAAATAAAGTGTCGAGCAAGTCAACCATTCAGCGAATTTTAAAGAATTTTGAAACTTTGTATACACTGGGAGATAAAGTGAAGTCTGACCGAACACAAAACAATTCAGATGCTAAAGAAGGTGACCGGTCAGAACGCCCAGCGGACAAAAGGCCCATTATTTTTTCTGGGCCTTATGACCACTTTTTGGGCGGTTATAAGGCCCAATTTCCATCTGGGCTTTATGACCGCCCCTATAGCGGCCAAAAGGCCCAATGGGCTCTAAGGCCATCTACATTTTTTCTCCCCCAATACAAACAAATGTTTTAATAAATTCAATATTTATTGGAATTCAGGAAAAACTAATTGGTATAAATATAAATCAAAAGTATGTATATTTCTTCGACATAAATTCAATATTTTTTGGAATTGAAGAAAAAGTAATTGCTGTAAATACGTAATCAAATGTACATTTCTTCGACATGACCGACAATTTGTCGACAAAACGGGCATAGTGTCAGTGTTCCCTTTTTTTGGTTGTTGCTTTGGATCTCATCAAAGCAAGAACGACAAATTTTGGCATGTTTGCAAGGCTTCATAATTGAATTTTTAGGATTTTTGAAGCAGATTTCACAAAGCACTCCTTCTGGGATAATGCTTTCAGTTTCGTTGTCTGACGAATCAGTATCCTCAGTAAAAGGAGTTTTGGGTAATGGTGGTGGGGAGAGGTTGTTGATTTTATTTGTCATTATTTGTAAAAAAATGGTTGACGATATTTCTTTGGCATCGAACTTATCAGTAATTTTTTTTATTTGGTCACTGCGGTCCCTATTTCGCTTTTTTGGGCTTTCGCGCGATTTCAGTTATAAAATGCATTTTCCCCGCCGGCGCAATTTTCTTCACAATTATTTTTTTATCATTTCTTCCAACATTTACTTACAATTCCAACAGCTGCAAAGTATTTTAAATAAGTATTTACATTTCCAATTACTACTCACGATATTTCCATTACTTACATGTCTGCCGTATCCAAAGTGGAGTATCAATAGTTGCTTGTATCCGCACGATGGCACAACAGAAAATGTGGCATCAACTAAATAGTGCCGATCATCAAGAGTAATGTTTTTAATAATACTTAGGGTTGGTAGGGAGCAAAATAGTGTGTACGCGAATTCTGCCTCTAATACTGTTGTTTGATAGAAGGGTTCGTCCGGTATACTCTCGCACATGCCGTACGCTTTCATAAATTCAAAATTTTTGAACGTATCTACGAAGTCTTGCGGCTTCTTAGGCGCCTTCGGCATAGCTTCAGACTTAATTCGTCGCAAAGTCCGTTGCAATCTTTTATAGACCACCAGTTGGGCACTCTCCTTGTCTTTACGACATTCAGCATCAAACACATTTCGCACTTTATTCGCTTTAAGATTGGGCACTGAAACCTCTTTCTTAATAGCATTTTTCAATTTCAATGCCTTCATTTCTTGTTCTTGGTCTGGGTGTTCCCCGTGAATGTTATTGTTAAGTCGTTGTTTGCAGTGTTCTCTGTTAGTAATAATCAGAGATGCCCTGCAGTTTTCCTGATAGCATACATATCTTTTCACAGTTTCTTTACTTTTATTTTTATATTGTGTTTTATATTTATAAAGTTGCTTATCACACGGTGTATACACAAGTTCACAATTACGCCGAGCACCTGGTACAAATCGAAATTCAATATTTTCGCCCATTCTGTTCACTGGTTTCAAATCAACTGTGACAAAGCTACAATAAGTCACTTTATCCCGACTCATCGCAAAAAAAATATAACTGTACTTTAGAAACTAGTTTCAACATTACAGCAGCCCTTTTTATAAACAACGTCCGATTTGATAATTAGAGAAATTATAAATGCAAAAATAATATTGGGCCTTGTGTCCGTACTTAGGATGGCCATAAATCCCAGAAAAAATTGGGCTATATGACCGTTCTTTATTGGGCCTTTTGGCCGCTATAGGGGCGGTCATAAAGCCCAGATGGAAATTGGGCCTTTGTCCGCTGGGCGTTCTGACCGGTCACCGCTAAAGATCAACATTATTGAAGAAATTGGAGAAATAACACCCGTAATATACCAAAATGTTCTGCAAAATATGGTTAAAAGAGCACTCATTTGCGCTGCGGCTAGAGGCGGCCATGTAGTCGATATTATATTTTATACATAATTGTTATAAACCAAACTTTCATGCAATAAAATATTATTAAAACATATTGTACCGTTTAAGATTTATTCAAAAAAAACATCGGCCTGGAACATAAAATTTAGAACATAAATTATATTTGGCTAGGCCGGTCGCCATACAAAATCATAGTTCAGGCATTTTGACGTAGTTTAGCAGCCTTATTAAAAAATCAACAACAACAATTTTTGAATGGTACAGTTTTTTTTTAAAAAATTGTTTTTAAAAATATCTTGTTTTTCAAAATGGTACGTTCATTTTAATTGAATTTTCTAAGGATTCCCTTCATCGATTTTCTCGAAATTTATCTTAAAAAGATGTCCCTAAAAATAGCTTTGAAATGAGTGAAAATATTTCAAATCGGAAAAAAAACTGTACCATTGAAAAATTTTTGTTGTTGATTTTTTTAATAAGGCTGCTAAACTACGTCAAAAAATTGGGTTGGCATTTCTGGTTGATCAACTTTTTTTTCATTTTGTTGCATAGTGTTATGTGCCTAATGACAAATTACAATTTCTATAAATGTGGTGGTTCTAGGTTTTTTAAATTTTTGTAATCAAACACCAAAATGGTCCACGCGAAAAATTTAGCTACTCGATAAACTTAAACAACGCTGTATCGCGCGTTAAGAACGGGACCATCTATGGTGGACCGAAAAAATGTTGGTGGTCCCGAACTTATCTTTACCTAAATAAACTTTAAAACTACATTTTTTCGACCCAGCCTATAGCATATCTCTCCTTAACTTTTAACCATTCATATTTAAATAAAATCTTCCTCGTGAACATTCAATTCGAGTAATACAGCAATGCATACTCGTCGAAATAACCACATTCATGAATACCCCAATGACTATTTGAGTATTCTTTAGAGTGATATCCGAACATTCCCTCCAAAAAACACAAAAAGAAACAACAAGCGTCGTCCAATTACCAATTGGCCGCATATCAGTAATGATATTTTTCTTTAATCAGTATAAAAACTATAATGAACTCTATTTGTTTTTGAATAAAAAGTAAGCCGCTTCGAAACTAAAAAAATGTATTTACTATGTGTTATGACGAAGAAACGTTAAAACATACGCCAAACGAAAATAACAAATGTTGATTTTATTAATCAAATTAGTAATATTTTAACCTCTCGCGCTGTTTGTAGACTTGAAAAAAAAACATCTGGATAATGCGGTCCTTTCAATTCAATTCAGTATCGAAATAGTTCAAATTGAATCAATGAATGAAATGGTGATGCAACAACATTCATCGTCACACAACAGTAAAACGTACGTACGTAATTGTGGTAAGGATTTTGAAACATTTTACAAAGTGACACATACATATTCGGATGTCAATTACTAAGAAACTCTCTTTGGCAACCGAAAGTAAATGCATAAATTAAACACTTCCGTTCAAAATATTCTTAAGGGTTGCAACCGATTTGTACAAAGTGCAAAAGTTCTGAAGCTACAGCATTTCCCCATAGTTCCCGACGGCTGCCAACAACTACATACATTTGTCACATTTCTTTCCATTTTATATTGTTCCTTTGCTAAAGCGTTGTGGGCTGTGTGCATCATCAAGATGGTGCCAATGTTGTGATTATGTCCAAATTGTGATTGCTATTAATGGTGTGTCAATTGATTGGCGATATTAGATTTCATTTACACCGGAACATTTCAAATCATTATTATCTTCTAACAGTTTTTGTAATGCAATTAAATGAGTGAATGTGACAGCACTGGCAATTAATCTCCTGTCCAGTGCAAACAGTTTTGAAAAAACTTTCAGCATAATAATTTATTACACAGAATGTAATAAAAAGGATCTGAATTCCATTAAATTTGATCCCACACACCAATGATGCACGTTCACGCATAATCATTATTCCGGAAACTCAACTTAAAACTTAATTGTCCCAACCAGCATTCTATGGAATATTTGTGACTTAAAATATTCAAAACCCTAATAAGCGCAGTTATTTACCTAATTAAGTCTATAATTTGAATTTACATAATAAATTTGGATTTTTTCTCTCTCTATTATTTCGCTCGGAAATAGGTCAATCAATACAATTGGATGGAAATATACTTTTACAATTCCTTCACAATTTGAAGGTTAAATTTTTGCAATTGTCCTTGTGTAGCAGGACTTGAAATAGTCGCATCTAGTCATATCACCATTAAATTTCTGTGTATTAATCAATCATCATTTGTTCTTCCTCTTTCTAATAACGACACCGCTTCGAAGGATATCATGGCAATGAGAGTGAACTTGTATGTGTGTTTAACTAATACTCGTACAATGGCTGTTGGCAAACAACTAATAAATGAGTATTTTTGAAAACATTTATATAAAGTAGATACAGACCAGTCGTCATTTTCACTCCCTCCCATCTAAGGAATAAATGTTACTACGTAAATACTTTGTATCTATTACAACCCCCAACTAGTCAATATGGATAAACAATGTTGTCCATTGTCAATATGATCTAGAAAATAAAATAGGAAAATTCAAGTAAAAATTGGGAAATTGATTAATACCAATGCATTTTATTAGAACATTGGTATCGTCTGCCGATTAGTATGACAGTATCGTCTGAATTAGTAGGACAGTGGGTCTAGTCAGTTCCACCTATTGGTGTCCCTACTATTTGCTGCTTCGTACATTCTAAATATACACTATGTTACTAAATATATGTATATCTATCTTACAGTGCCAGCTCAATTTTCGCCTCATATACCAAGTCTATAAGCATTTTTGTAAAACTTGTAGATAATTGATTTATGCCATTAGGAATTAGTTGTTAATGATTAACAAGGTTTTATGGAACACAATTCGGAAGGGGCAATTTTTATATATACATAATAAGCTTAGTTCTAGGCGAAATATAGATAAGTGTTTCGGTTGTTTCTAAAAATTTAAATTTTGAGGTTTAAAATTTACAAAATTATTAAAAACTATTTTTAAAAACAAATGTCATTGAAAAATCTCAAACACAAAATAATTTTAAATTTTTTTTTTCAAAAATAAGCAATCTATGTTGTAAAGTTTTATATAAAAATAGATCAAAACAAATTTGTGTCTTCTTTTAATTTCATTTAAAAAATTGTTTTTAATTTCTTTGATAAGTTTTTTTTATGAAAATTACCGTAGAATATATTACATATTAAAAAATAATGTGAAATTGATTATTATGGTGTATGGTTGGCAAGATAGCTATTTCAATGCCCACCAAGGCATATCATCAGCTCCCTTCTCCACAAGTATTTACAATCATCACACATTATAGGTATAAACAAATCTCAACTAAGCGAGAATTGTGCGAAAACATCCACAACAATACTTTGCCTTACCGTTCAATATTCCAAACATTTCTTTCATAAAGTCCCATATTCACTTCTTGAAAATATTCATAAGAAATTTTGTCATTTATCTCTAAACGGAAATTTTTGTTGCAGAGAGTTACCACCTATCTTTGATTTAACTTGCAAATACTTCATTTATAATTTCTCTACGCACTGCATTTTATTTTTAAGTTTTTAACGCATGTCGTGTTACTTTTTGTTGACAAAATTTTCGAAATGTCAAAATTCCGGTCCCAAACAATTATCAGACAATTGTTTTCGTACGAAATAACTTTGGCGTAACAACCCTGTACTTGATCTTGCCTACGAAATTTTCGCAATGAGCTGTGTACCAGGCAAATGAAAAGTGTGCGAAATTTTCGGTTCAGGACATTTCCGTTATTTTTTTACACGTACATACTTCTTATGGCAAGGAATATTCATCAAAACTGAATACCGGGCTTATGCAGGCTTTAGTCGAAAGCCATTGCATAGATGTTATTGTTTTAAAAAAAGAAACAACTACATATTGCCATGAGATTGACGTTACAGTTTTTAAACTTTGTGGAAAAAACTGTAATAACAGTAGGTCCCAATCGGTGCGTGTAAAAAATAGAAAGTGCTCAGATCACTGAATGTGAGAAGCTCTCCTCTGCCCCTTGATATAATGGGAAAATATTTATTTTATTTTTGAATCATTTGACATTTTTTTTTTTTTGAAAATTAAATATAAAATTGCATTCTTTTTAGAGGATTTTGACGTAGAATACGTCTTACCTTACGGTATGAGGAGTCATGTCAGGTTTTTATTGTTGTAATCTTTATTTCATTGAATTTGTGGAAACGGCTAGATGAATTTTTTTACAATTTTTTTTGTAGGTAAATGAAGATGTTATCTTTCGTTTGATATACATTTCATATTGGTTGATATATTTCTAGTATTTTAATTTCTCAAATGAAAATTGTTGGTTGAGTGTTTTTGGTTGCTCAACATTGCTTAGGAACATGTATCTAGTAAAAAGTGAAACGAACAGCAAGCTAATGTTGCTTGGCAACATGTATCTAGTAAAAAGTGAAACAAACAGTAAGTGAAACAAAGTAACGTAAAAAAGCTTTTTTGCGAAAGCTTCAATAAAGCTGTTGTAACATTAATTTTGAATTGTAAAGCGTAAAGCTTTCACACAACGCTCGAATGCTAATGCGAAGACTCGATAAGGTAAACCTTTTTTAATATTAGGGCGGCCCTCTCAACATTCGCAGAACTTATTTCAATAAAAATATTAATTAAAATACATAAATTAAATTAAGTTTAAAAAAATTAAACATAATATTTTTTTTTTAAACGGACTTGAATCAAATGCCGTTGGTAAATATAAAAATTACAGCAGACAGTTGTCCGAGGCCTTCGGTCACGGACTGTCCCTGCAGGCTGTGTCAGAGACACGGCCATTAAGTTTAACGTAGAATACGCCATCCGATAAGACAGAAAACATATATACCAATAAATGATATATAATATAAGCAAATGAATTTATTGTTATATATATTTTCTGTCTTATCGGATGGCGTATTCTACGTTAAACTTAATGGCCGTGTCTCTGACACAGCCTGCAGGGACAGTCCGTGGCCGAAGGCCTCGGACAACTGTGTGCTGTTTTTTTTAACAACATTAATACCGGTGAAACCGGCTGTAAAAACCTGGTTCCACCGATTGTTTGATGATCAGAAAACCGGTAGACCGGTACATGAAAAAGTGGGTTCGATCCCTGCGCAGACCACCTTACATTTCTTTTGACGACAGTCCGCTTAGTGATGACGACACTGTCGAGTACTTAGCCAAGAAAAAACCTTCTCAAAATACAGTTCGGAACCGGTGCAAAACTGTAGGTCCCAATCAGTGAGTACAAAACTAGAAAGCGTTAACCTCACTAATTCTGAGTAGGTCTCCCCAATCCCTTCATGGGATGAAATGGGAAACCATTGTTGTTTTATTTTTTATCAACTAAAAATTAAAATCCAACATATTAAAATTAACAAAATTTGTTTAAAATGTAATTGTATTTTCTTGTATTTGAAATAAATAAGAATTAATATTAATTTTGTGTTCAAGTTTGTTAGGGCTTGAGGTCATATGTGAAAAAGAGAACAATGTCTTTTCGTCACGATTTTATTAGTTAATTCCAATATTTCGACCAACTTCGTTGGTCATATTCAAGGATATCAAGAAGGATATTTGAAGAATATTTCAAGTTGACCGAAATACTGGAATTAACTAATAAAATCGTGGCGAAAAGAAATCCTATACATAGTTTTCTTTTTCACATATGACCTCAAGCCGGAACAAATTTGAACACAAATATTTTGAAAGGTCAACTATACATAGAACTAACATTAATATTAATTAAAATGAAAAAATACTTGGTATTGATATTTGCCGACTAAAGTGGTTGTAGAAAGTTTCAATCCTACGTATTAGATTTCCAATAGGCAAGCCAATTTGTGCATTTGCCAAAATTTAAAAACCTACCACGCCCCTTTAAAATCAATTCAATTCCTTTTATACGAGACTTGTGATAAATTGATCGCAACTTTAATAGCATATAAATATAATAAATCGTCGCTGCGCCGGTAAAAAGAGTTATATGTAATTTTTTGAAAAAAAATTTATTGCATATTTGAAAACCATTTGTATTTATACATGCGCTCACGTCGCTTTATACTGATATTTGCATCGAATTCGAAGTATATGCTACCAGCAAAGACGAAGTTGTAGAACAAATGTTCCAGGAAAATTTTAGCTATTTTGCTTTCCTGATAAGTTAACATACAACTCATAACTGTTTCGTTGGTGCAGCGACGATATTTATTTCTAGCTTAAATACCCAAACTGGCATTTTCTGTTTTGGTTTCTTCAATCAATAGCACTGGAAGGGTACAGCTCGCCGAATTGAAAAAACCTTGTCCAATGCATTCATGCCTCGTAAAGGGAAATATTAGTTCATTAAAGAAATCAGAAATATAAATTTATAAATCATCATGTTGCCTAAATTGCGCCTTTACTGTATTGCCATAGAAACAGCCGCTTAAAAATATGTTTGAGCGGGAGAAGCGTGTCCTTAACGATTTTCTTCTTTATTTCATATTCATTTGACGTTCGGCATCATTAAGAATCTTATATTTTTGTGTGTTTTGCAAGGATGTTGATGTAACCATTATGGAGGAGGAGCGGGCATAAAACGAGATAGTCGTCTACGGTGAGGTTAAGCGCCGTTTAACGTGTATTTCCCATTCTTCGGATATAAGGCACATATTTCTAATGACTCAATTGCTAATTTTTGCTTCGTTTGTAAAGGAAACAATACAGCATTTGATACAAACCTATTACATGAGTATTTTAACAAAAACATCATGAAAACGCTTTTATAGTGGTGAATCCAAGTACGTATGTATGTACTTATATATGTAATTTTGTAACTTCCATTCAAGGTTGTACTTAATCTTTATGTTTGGCATGAAATCTGGAATTTTGCAGCATTTCCTTAAGTCTCTTTTGCACATATCGTATAAACTTTAATGCGAATCTTCTTACTGTTGCCGGTAACTGCTTGGCACGTGTCACTTTTATGACGTGTAAACCGGCTTGTACTTATCCCTACCCTTAGAACTTCTGAGTAATTTTCAGTGATTTTTATACAATTGCAATCCTAACACACTCGTATTGTTGCTACAAATGCGTTACACTTTGTCTATATTAACATTTGAATGTAAACGGACAGTTTGAGGTGTGTTAAAGCAACATTCGGGTTCCAACGAACAGTTTGTGGTATGTTAAACTAACATTTGAAGGTCTACTGGCAGTTTGTGATGTAAATTGCAATAGAATTGTTCAAACGGTTTCTCAGATTAATGGAGCCTAATGTAACTGAAAGGATCACATAGTTGTGTGAATTGAAAGCTCTCTGGGTACGAGCACACCACAATTCATTAACTGGGGAATATTCTGGCAAATATAAGAGGCAATTAGATGGCACAAGAGAGATTTATGACTGCTGAAGGGTTGAGATTACAACAAATACACGAGCATCGTCACATTACGAGTCAGTCTGCTTTGATGGCGCGAAAATTATACAGCATCGAGTGATAATAAAAATGTTCTGACAATTGAACGTTGTTATTTAATATTGGAACCAGTGCAGAAATTTCAGTCGGGTGAACCGACTTAAATATACCCTCACCCTAAGTCATCCATTGCGTCAGAGTTCTGTTAAAAATATTCACTCTTATGTTGAACGAATGGACGTAGCAAATGTGACCATATTGAATAGCAGATTGAGATTGCGCTATATATTATTCAATACCCAACTTCCTAATCATAATGATTTTGAGGATTTATCGTGACTACCAGTCAATTGTCCACCCAATATTTGTATGGGAGGTACAAAAATGGGCTTGGCGAAGATGTTCATTTGTCATTACACACTAGCTTTTGACAAAATATTGATCAGTACCAAATTTTGATAAGATCGGTTATGGTTTACGGGAGATATTGATTCGGCCAACCGGACAGTCTTCCAACTTTTGTATGGGAGGTACGAAAATGGAGGTGGTACAGTAGTTAATTATTAATTTTTAGGATAACATTGCCTAGTACCGAATTTGGTCATCCGCTCAACTTTTGTGTGGGAGGGATCAAAATGGGTGTGGCAAAACAACTCATTTTCCATATAAGAGTAGAATTTGACTAAATTTAGTTTAGTTCCAAATTTCATAAACAAACAGCCGGCCGAAAAACTTATGTATGGGAGGCACCAACATGGGCGTGACAATATTACCCTTGTGTTAATCGATGACTTGCGTTTGATGGCATGAAGCCTAATACCTAAATTTTATTAATATCGGAAGTGTTTCGCAAGACTTATGGCATAAATAACCCGGGCGACCACCAAGCTTTTGTATGGGAGGTACCAGAATGGGCGTGGAAACCTCGACCATTTTCTCCAGTTAAGTAGACATTTACAGATTATTAACCAGTGTTTGAGTTGAAGCATAGAGAAATACTTAAGAGTTTCCATTACTCTCTTAGACGCCTCTTCATGACGGCGTGGTAGTAGGCCATTTCATAGAGTTTTATTTGCTGCTGTATTTTACCAATTTTACACCTTCGTTGGACATAAAACGGACAGAAATCAAAGGGAATGCGTATTTTCGTTCAATGCAAACAACATAAAACATAATTTAGCTGTCATTAGTATCAATAAACACTATTTAAAATGAATTCCCGTCTTCTTTGGTGTATCCTTCTCTATCATTTCCCTAGTACGAGTACCTTTTCGATCAGCTGTGAAATAGAATCCCCCTGGTTGATGCTAATCATATCGACGAGAAAAAAGTTTTAGAAGAAATATAATTTTGTACTAAAAGTTGCGATTTGTATGAGAGATACCAGAAGGGGTATGATCATAACGCCCATTGTCAAATCCAAACTAAGTTTGGACAAATTTTCATTGTGATCGGTAACGATTTACGGCAGTTATCGTGTTGGCCAGCCAGCCAGCCAGCCAGCCAGACTGACGGACATGGCTCAATCGACTTAAAAAGTCCTAAATCGAATTTCGTCCAATGATACTAAGGGTTTAATATGGCTCTTTCTATGTGTTACAGTTTTTTCCGTATTAAATGATATATACCGCCATCCCTATGGGTGAGGGTATACAAATGTGAAGTTTTAAGTTTCGTACCGTATAAATAAAATGTACAATTGTCACGATCATAATTTGCAGAGAATCTTGTATTATTAACGCTAAATAAATCATAAAAGACGAGTTACATCCCATAGAGTAATTGTTATAAATAGAGCTTTTCTTTCGCTGAGCAAATTTCTGACATTTGGCCTGGTGTGATATGAACGTTGGATGTTGAAAAGATATGCTTTACTAATACCAGATAGAGGCAATGGTTCAAAACAACCAACAAAATAATAACAACGGCATTTCATTTTGTCTGGTAAAATTATTGTGTTAAATACAACATAATAAAAAAGTCAATAAAAAAGTGTAAAACACATTTAAATTTCACAATTTTGCACCAAAATGACATGAAAAATTAAACTCAGAAGTTCTTGTAATTCCACCTGGTGTAAGTCACTTTTCGTCAAACATCTCTCTATCACACTGACCGCACCACGAACACTGTGAAAGGAAACGTCAGATGAGTCAAAGTTTCTCTCTTTAAATAATTACTGTATGGTTCATCCCATAGAGTAATCTCAGGCTAGAGAGAATATTTGGCTCATCTGACGTTTCCTTTCACACTCTTCGTGATGCGGTCGGTGTGATAGAGGGATGTTTGACGAAAAGTGATATACACCAGGTGGAATTACAAGAACTTCTGAGTTTAATTTTTCATATCATTTTGGTGCAAAATTGTGAAATTTAAATGTGTTTTACACTTTTTTATTGACTGTTATTGTTAGCATACATTTGTGTTGTATTTAACACAATAATTTTAACACAGAAAACGAAATGCCGTTGTTGGTATTTTGTTCGTTGTTTTGAACCATTACCTCTATCTGGTATTAGTAAAGCAATTCTTTTCAACATCAAACGTAAATAACACACCAGGCCAAATGTCATAAATTTGGTGGGAGAACTAGTAGATCTACTATAAGTATTAATCTATGGTAAATTTTGTAAATTTTTATTTAACTAGAGAAAATTGGAAAATTGTTAATGCTGATTCTGGTACCTCATATACAAACGCTGTGCGGGCGGTCGAGTTTAGCCCATTCGGGCAACTGTTGGTTGACAAACATATATACATAAACATATATACAAATGACATTTAAGAAAATGTATTATTTTTAAGAAGACGTACTTTCTGTAAGGAAAGGCCATAAGAGTATGCATTTTTTTACAAAGAAGAATTTTTTTAAGAATAGGTACTTTTTAATGAAGTCATACTCTTTTTAGGAAAAGGTTATTTTTTTAAGAAAATTTTCTTATTTTCAGAAAGGCTACTTATCTCAAGAAAAGAAAAGGTATTATTTAATTTTTAAGAAACGGTACTTTTAAGAAAAGGAATTTTTGTAAGAAAAGGTATTTTTTTTAGGATTGGTCCTTTTTTCAAGAATAGGTAAATTTTTAAGAGTATGTACTTATCGCAAGAAAAGTTATTTTGTTTCACAAAAAATTAACTCTTTAAAGAAAAGGTAGTCTTTTAAGAAATGCCAATTTGTTGTAATAAAATTTCCTTTTTTAAGAAAAGCTATTTACTTATTTTAAAAAAATTATTTTTTTTAAGAAAAGTTACTTCTTGTAAGTAAATTTAATTTTGTGAAATTTACTTTTTAAGATAAGGTATTTTTTAAAGAAAAGGTACTTTGTTTAAGAATATGACTAGGCATTTTTTTGAGAAAATTTACCTTTTTTAAGAAAAGGCACTTTATTTAAGAAAATTTTCTTTTTTTAAACTTCTTTCACTTTAGAATTTCTAAATTTACTTTTATTGGGTTCAAAACTACAATATATACTAAATATTGGTTACAGGCTCCAACTACGAAACTTCCCATTAAACAAGAAATTTCCCAATATATGTGAGACATCTGGTTAGTCTAGAAACAAACCAAACCAAAAGTAAAAAATATAGTTGACAATAGTGGGTTGTAACATAATAGTGTTAAAACAAAAGTTGTTTAATTTTTGTTTATTTAGACCCCATTACGCAACGTGCGATAAGGAACTTCGTTCCAAAAGAAAGAATAAATAAAAAACATTTCTGATGAATTTGGGAACGTAGAGCATGATGAAACTGCATGTAAGAATTGTGTTGTCTTTTAGGTCTAATGGCAAAATGTTTTCTTGTGCGTTTTGCATGCGATATTTTTAGAACAATTGCGTATTTGGAAGTTCTTAATTGAAATGAGTTTTCGTTTGCATTTAGTTGGATGATTCTTTAAATAGCATTATTCCAAAAAACCGCTAATGAAGATCTGTGGCGAGATCTTAAATAGCTATACGGTTGGTCGGGAATCATAAGTATACATTCACAAAACTTATTTTTGAAAACTATATCTCTATTGATAGAGATATCGAATGACCTTTAGCTTGAATAATGAAATAAGAGGTACAAATTAAAAGGTCGAATATATAAAAATCAACCCTGATGAATTACGCATTTACTTAAAATACAATTTTTTTATTACTTACTTATATTTTCGATAATTTTTCGTTTTGTTTATAAAAAAGTATAGTCATGACGCATCGCCAGAATCGGCATTGACGTCAAACAGAAAGTACTCATTGACCTCTAAACAAAGGAAACCTTAATTGCCGAAAAGAATCCAAAATTACCCTACACAAACTGCATCGTTTTGAAAAACACCATAAAATTATAAATTGAAAATGCATGAAAATAATGGCGTCATTTCAAAAAACGCAACTAGCCAATACACTGATTTTAGGATTTTATAAAACGCAAACTCTTGTTACTAGGGTACCCATTTAATCGGGTTTTTTGATTAATCGTTAATCGTAAATTTCAATCTGACAATTAACCGAACAAAACGCAGTCAAATTATTCGATTAATCGATTATTCGAATAAAATAAAACAAAAAAAAATATTGTACTGGGCACATTTATTAACACAAAACAAAACGTAACGAAAGCAACTTCATTATAAAGTATAATATATATGTAAGTACAATTACAAAATTGGTACCAAGCCAAAATTCAAAAAAATCTCAAAGTTTGGACCCAAAATTGCCGCGCTTGCTGGTACCTCCCATACAAAGGGTAGGGTCGCTCTGAAACTATATCACACTATAACACCCTATTGGATTGATTAATTTGAACAAAAACGTTGAAAACGTAATTTTCTGACTATTATCCTTATTGTATATAGTTTGAGCAGAATCGGACCAGGTATTTTGATGCCCCCCATACAAAGTGACCAGTGGGTCTTGAAATTTTATCAGACTATTTTGAGCCAAAGCACTGTGCGACGCTTTCTCTCAACAAACCATCAAATCTGTTCGAAATGTGTGTAAAGTTATGAAATTTGTTCGCAAATCGTTGTCATATGAGTTGCCACATTGTAGGAGTGTTTCAAGACGGACTGCTTGCCATAAACACGCACTTATATTTTATTAATCGATTAATCGCTATGATTTGTTCGAATTAATCGTTAATCGAAAAATTTTATTTCTAAAATGTTCGGTTAATTTTATAGCACGATTAATCGATTAACCGAATAATTATTCATTATAATGATTAATTGAATGGTTACCCTAGTAACTAGCTACGTTTGTTTCTAGCGCTTTATAGGCCATCAATACTTTTTTCGTCACTTATGTTGTATGTCAAAACATATATTTTATAAAAATTTGCAAAAATATGTACACAAGTCATTTATACAATTTTTTTGTCTTGGCAATAACACAGTTACACTGAAACGCAAAAGTGCCATGAATTACATAATAACATTTGTTCAACGTTATGTTAGTGTTGGCGTTAAACGTTCGTTCACACAACCAATGTTACGAGTATTTCCGTTTCACAAAATAACACGGTAAATCTTAAGTATTTAACTATTTGGTTATTTAACCCCTTTTCCCCAAAATGAACAATTCCTGTAATGGACAGTTTCCGTTGCAGTGCACCAACAAACACATTTCATCCTTGCGACGTGTGTTTTGTAGAAATTAATTTTGTAAATAATTTAATTAGGCAATTTAAGTTTCGTGTGTAAAATAACAGGCCTATTTTTTTTATTTCCCCACACAAAGTGGATGAGAAATTAGTATAACAGGGAGAAAAAACAGGCCTAATGTTTTCTATTGAATATCTATCTGTTTGTTTATTTAACACAGATTTTACTTATCCAAACTTATTTCAAATGAAACAGTTTTTTATTTATCTGAGCATCTGCTAAATGAAACAGTTTTCACCAATCGTATTTCGTTTTATTGAAAACATCGGATAAGTGAACAAACGTTATGTAAATAATTTTCCATTTTCAATTATTCAGATTTGACTGTAGTGTAATTAAAATTTTTTTCAAATTTGTATTGATGAGAATGTAGTAAATAGTGATGTTACATTTGCATTTGTATCAAAAATCACACTGTCTGACTGCAAATATATAAAGAATAAACACCCTTTCATCTCCTTAGTCAATGAATGTGGGCACTTTGTGTACTAATCGTTAGATGTGGACTCCTTGTCCTTCTAACCTTGGAGAAACAAATATCAATATTCAAATTGATATCAACTTAAACATGCAAATCCTGTACGATATGCGTTAGGTGCCTTAGAACTTTATCCTTGAAACCCTATTCGTCCATTTCGTATTCCCCTTTCCACCTTTCAATGTTCTGCTACGACTGAATATTAATGTTTGGGTTGCTTAGTAAAGATAAAGAAAATAAGAACAAATAGGAAAGTTTCATCAAAAGAAAAAAGTTCCAGGTGGTTCATATCTCTCCTTGACACTTCCGCTTGGCGTTGCTGTTGTCAGGATACACAACAGCCAATTTCTACCAAGAAAAAAGTTCAACAGAAAAAACAAGAATTGTTACAATAAAAATTTATTTTGTTTCACCATTCGGGATGGCATTTCATGACTCTATGACATTTCTTATAAATGTATATTGTTGTCGTTGTTGTTGCTTAGCTGGTTTTTATTGTCGGATGGGCACAAGGGAATCAAAAGGATGAAGACCACGGCGCAGAATTAAGTGGAAACAAGTTGTTGTGGCCATTGAAAGACTCTGAGAGCACGAAACCCGTAGTGTTAAGTACTATTTGTAGTGGCAACATAATTGATATCCTTTTTAACGAAAATCCTTACAACAACAACAAAAGCTAGTTATACAGTTTAATCTAAATAGCGTGAGCTGACAAAAGCAACAGCAACAAAACTATAGAGAAAAAGAAAATTTGCCACCCAATGCAAAAGCAGAAGCAACGAAGAAAATGTCCTTTAATTACCACCAGAAAAATGAATTGGCGGACACTCGAACGGATGGATGGATGGTTTATGAAGTACACATTTGCAAGTATTTAGTTTAAATTTCAACCTCGAACTATTGAGTCATATCTCTTCAAACAGTGCTCCATTCAACTGCTGAACGGTCAAACAGTCACTTCTATCGCAACGAAGACTCTGTCCGAGTATAAAAGCAAGACGAGCAAAAAAGGAACAAGTTCTAAATTCGCTATTTAAATATTAGATCACGCATTAGAAACCCATAATTAGCCTTCTGCACACTCGCTTACTGGGTCCGCTCGACTCGTCTCATTTAGTGCATGCAAAATCGCGCTTAAGCTTTTGAACCTAGATGTCCTCTGGGCCATATCTATGTGTAAAAAAACGACAAAGAGAATTTTCATTGCCGCCATTGACAACACCAAACATCGCGCATAGAAGCAACACAGGAAGAACTGTAAAGATTTCCGTGGCACCTGCAGTTTGAGTTAGGAAGCGACATGAGTCGTTTAAGACGCGAAAATAGTCATAACAGTGTGATAACCGTCGAGCTCATTCAGTTCATTATACAGTATCGCGCTAAGGAGACGAAAAAAAGGTGTGCATCCCTATCGAATTACAAACCATCCTACAAACCAGATTTCAAACGATTCAATACAAGTCTAGTGCTATTCGTAGTACTAACACACGGTATCTAAAGTGCAACTGTGTTGAGTTTTGTGTTTCCACATTGAGATCTGTGTCTCTAGATGTTGTATTTTGATTACGGAAGGAAAGTGTTAATGAATTTTGACTTGTCAACAATAAATACCCACCAATTTTTAATTAAGCAACTGCACCAATTTTCTGTTGACACATAGAAACTGAGTATGTACAACAAAATTATTGCACTGACAGAAAATCAATTAACAATAAAATAAGATGAGACCACTTCGTAGCGCAAAGGACATACTATGTGTGAAACACTTGTAAACCAAAGGACTTGTGCTGTGAATCTAAATAGAGACAATAAGTGGTTACTCGTGTGCATGGTGCTTGTTGTTGTGAATTAGTGTTCTGTAAAATGTATTAATTGTTGTTCAATTGTAAAGCCAGTACACAATTTAAAGGGAATTTAAATGTCTAACTTTAAGCCTAAAAATGTGAAAGGGCCAAACTTATACTTAAGTACGAGGTATGTGACTAGAGAATCCAAAGCCTAAACCGAAATACCGGTGAAACCGGTTATCCGGTTTTTTCTCTTAACCGTGTGCCGGTTTTTTAAAAAACGTAATTTCGAACAAACCGGAAACTGGATATTTGACGTCGGTTAATCGGGTTTTACTTAATTTGTGTTCATATCCTTAAACAAATTAATAATAAATTATATTATTTTCGAATTTTAATGAAATTTTGGAATTAAGGAACATGATTTTTTTTCTCAAATATGATTTTATGTTCCAAAAAGTTGTAAATAATATTTCCAAACAATTTTCTTAATCAAATTTCGAAATGATTTTATGACAAATTACAAATTATTTAAGAATTAATTGAACTTTCCAAACATTTCTTTTTCAAATTTAAAAATTAAAATTATTTTATAAATAAATGTTTTAAACTTAATAAGATTTTCATACATGGAAATCTCTTCCAAATTTGAATATGGTTTTCGAATTTAAATCAGTTTAATGTAAATTTGAGCAAAACTTTTAAATTTTATATTAAACACTCATTCCAAAGTAGAATATGACATATTTGTTTGATTTAAAATTAAAACGGAACTGTCATATTTATATAGAGATGTGAAATCTTGAGTTTTAAACACTAATAAGTATATGAAATGATCGCTAAACAAATGTATGGTAAGTTCTACATGTGTAGTTTAATTTGAAGCAAAAAAAAGGTTCCACCGGTTTTTGCCAAAATTAAAAACCGAAAACCAGTTTCTTGAAAACTTGATTTTTCGAGCAAACCGAAAACCGGTTTCTTGAAAACTTCATTTATCGAACAAACCGACACTCTATACGTGACACATGTGGAATTGTGTCCATGACAACTGAACAGATATTTAGACTAATTGAAATAGTATCAATTGAATCATGCACGTTGAAAAATCTGTCTTTTTTTGTTGTTTGGATGCATAAATATAACGTGTTTAACGCAAATATACTATCCTTGTGCCCAAACATATTGTGTTTGCTATTCAATATATCATGTTTGAGACACAATGATTAATGGGCTTTAATATATATGTTTTTGAGAACCAAATGAGATTTTTTTGTTGAAAACCGCTAAAAAACAAATACGAGAAAGACGACAAAGAAACAATAAGGCAGCAAATCTTCAATTCATGAAAACAGTGCTTTCTGGGGCTGATATTTTTCAGCGTGTGGGTGTTGCTGTGTTGAATCCCCAAAGAAATTTAAAATGAATTCCCTCTAACGAATTTGAATATCTATTTTACGTGTTTCTGCGTCTAAATTCAGTTTTACACTGAAACGCAGTTTGCTGCCATTGTTTGCAATAATATATTTAATGACAGTGGTTATTTGCATTTCATTCTGTATTGGGTTTATTTAACCCGAACCACAGACTTGTCATTCATGAGCATGAGCTTGGTCGATAACTTTTTATCTTGCTGATGAATTTGAAAAATAACCATAGAAAACATTTGCGTGGATTGGAGCTCTATTACACGATGAATTTATCCCCGCAAGAATATTCGTGAATTTTACGTTTAGGCAAGAGGTGTAGAGAAGTAAGAGAAAATGATGCCATGAAATGCCCTGGTATTGTGTTTCGGGGAATTTTTTTAAATTTCTCTTTGTGTAGTTTCCGTTTTTGTCTTGATTTGGACATTTCATGGCTATTGCTTTTGTTATAATTCAATAATTCGAAATTGGAAAAATGCAACGTGTAATAGCTCGATGAATTACGTAGCAACTTTAAAAGAGAACTGAAAAATATGCCCGCAAGAAATGGCATCGTGTAATAAAGCTCTTACTCTTTCAAAACTACGGATGCCTTAAAAATAATGAATGCGAAATTAACCAGTCATGTTATATTTGAAAACTTAAAAGTTATATGTCAAAGCTACAGAAAGGGTCTGCAAATGTCGAAGGACATTTGCTTCAAAATGGACCAAAAGTTCCAGAAACCAAAATAGAAATTGTGTCGTGGATTCATTTGGGCACTTAAATCGGCTCTCAAGATCAACATAATGGTCCACTTATTATACAACACGAACAACATTTTGTTTAAGGATGGATGTTAATTCAATATCTTATGTACCCTAATTAGGGTGGGTCAATTTGTATTGGACCAAAAAAACCTGACAAAGAGTATAGCAGAAACGCAATCTACGGCAAATTTTAAGAAAATATTACCAAGAAACCATGGTTCTAAAATCAAAATCGAACCCGAGATTTTTCACTTGAAAATTTGTATATTAGCGTAAAAAATCGACCCAAAGGCCATACTTTTGCAACTTGGTACTTTTCGATTTCGATGAAATTTCACACGTATGTTCTACTCGTTGCTGCCATTACAACGACGTTTATTTTAGGTGGGTTCATATTTTATAGCTGTGTAAAATTGGTCATCTACAGCATTTTTGTGTAATGTTGGAATAACTTTTGAATGCGATATCAGATTGTAACGATCAAGGTAACGCATGATAGGTTTTAACCTTATCTTTAGGAGTAAAAATAGGATTCTAAAGTTATTTTAACATTAACACAGGTATCTCTTCACAAAAGTGCTGCAGATGACCAACTTTACACAGCTATAAAACATGAACTGTGGGGAGTTTCGACCTAAAATAAACGTTGTTGTAATAGCAGCAGCTAGAATACATGTGTGAAATTTCATCGAAATCGAACAGTATCAAGTTTCAAAAGAATGGCTTTTGGTAGATTTTTTACGCTAATATGTATAGAAATTTTTAAGTGAAAAATCGCGGGCTCGATTTTGATTTAAGAACCATGGTTTCTTACTCTTACTCTTCACTTGGTCGGCAAAAAAATTGACCCACCCTAACCCTCTTACCAAAGTTCAAGATGCCTCAATGTAGCCGTATATCACATAACAATATACTGTGCGCAGTACCGATGTTTAGTGGTACAAAAAAAAAATAGTTTCCCGATACTTTCGACACTTTTGGACAAAGCTCCCCTACTTTGACTCAATTTTATAATGTAAAATCTCCGACTCCGTTAAATGACATTCAATTATTTTCCATAAATTTTTGGGGGTTACTTTATAGAAAATAACACCCGATATTTTGGGATGTCGTTTTATTAATTTGGGAGTTATTTCACTTTTCCCTTGGGTTTTAATTTATTATGAAATTAATCGATTAATATTCAGTTTGATAAATCAGTGTTCATGATTAATTGATTAATCTAAAAAATGGTTTATTAAAAATTGGCGTGATTGGACAATTCATGGTTTTAGGTTTGAACTGTTTGTTTTACTCAAAATTTAAAAATTGTTCCTTTTGTATGTGTAGCATTGGGTGTGGAAAACCCCTTCATTTGTTTTTCTTTCGATGATTATGCCAGGAAAAAAATCTTACAAGTTAATCAAACAGTTTAATTATTCCATAAGTAATTTCTTAGGATAAGGTAGTACTTAGTGTTTTGCACACATCCAACTAAGGCATTCGGAATTAGTAAAAAGGTCACTTTAAACATTGGTAATTGAATATATAATTTAAAAGCAACACGGAAATAAGCAAAACGTAACTAATTGAAACCACAATTTTCAACCTATACCGGCAATTGATCAGAAAAGTACTTAAACGTATTCACTGTCGACCATTTCTTTGTCGGCCAGTAACGAAATGCCAAGTCTAAAACCATTTTTCGTATGCAATTGTACACCAATGTTTGGCAGATAACGCACGCTGAAAAATGTGTCTTTTTTATTGTTTGTATGCAAATATAACGTGTTATATATAGTATACTTGTGTCCAAAAACATTGTGTTTGCTATTCAATATAACATGTTTGGTGCACAATGATTCATAGGTTTTAATATATGTATTTGTGACCCAAATGTGGATTTGTTAGTTGAAAGCTGGTTAAAACAAAAATGTGACAGACAATAAAAAAAAAAGGAGCAGATCTTCATTTCACGAAAACAATGATTGCAAACATGTGCATGCTTCATGCAATATGTTGTTCAACCGTTATTTTTCAGTGTGCACAAAACTTAAACGTAGATAAGACTGACTGCCAGACTGACTGCATTGGGAGCAATGTAATGTCTATTACACATAATTCAAGAGAGATGTCCAGAGCTGTGGAGTTGGAGTTGGTGTCGGAGTCTGGGACATTTGCATAGAGTCGGAGTCGCAAAAGATTGGACGTCTACGACTCCCAAGCTTATGATTTGGCGGAAGTACAACTATTAGAATTTAAAATACTATTGAATACATCGTCCTTACTTGTTTGGCATAGAAATGCAAATAGTTCGACTTTTGTTACCATGCAAAATATTCAAATGTATTTTCGGTCCCGGTTTTTAAATCGTAATTTTCACTATAATATTGGGTTGGCGAGAAAGTAATTTCGGTTTTTTTGTTCAAAGAATTTTTCCATTAATTTATTTAAATAATTAGTTGTAATCTATAATGGAGGTGTCATTCTATTCGCTGATCTTTTGTTATCGTTTAGGAAACTTTTTGATCCCAGATTCATACCATGACTGGTCCGTCCCACAAATAAGTAAACTCGAACAACTCGGTATGTAGGTCAAAAAGTTTTATAGACTCCGGAATAAATGAAAATTCAAAGGTGCCAGATCAGGACTATACGGTGGATGTGGCATCAATTCCCATCCAAACTCCAATATTTTTGTTCCGAGTCTGCAAATATCTGTGAGGCCTAGCGTTTCCGTGATGGAAAGCCACGACTTTGCGATTTACCAATTCAGGTCGTGTTTCTTTTAGTGCCCTATCAAGGTTCGGCAAATGATGGCAATATACCATTTAGGGTTTAGAAGGAGTTGAAAATAAATTACTCCTTTAAAGTCCCACCAAATGGACAACATAATCTTTTTTGGTGCAGTTCAGACTTTGATGAAGTTTGAGTGCGTTCATCGTGGAAGGACCGGGATCTCTTTCGGTTGACATTGTTGTAAAGAATCTATTTTCCATCTCCAGTGACTATACGCTTCACAAATGGATAATTTTTTTGTGCTTCAGCAAAAAATCGCTTGTGGCCGTAGGTGGTGCAATGTTTAGCGTGCGCGGCTCTTGTACATGAGAACGTGGGTTCGATCCATGATCAGACCACCTGACATTTCTTTCGACGACGGTCACACCGTTTAGTGATGGCGACATTATCGAGTAATTAGCCATGAAACAGCTTCTCAAATTCCGCTCGGAACCGGTTTAAAACAGTAGGTCCCAATCGGTGAGTGTAAAACTATAAAACACACATCTCACTGATTGTGAGAAGCTCTCGCCAATCCCTTCATGGGATGTAAGGGGAAATCATTTTTTTATCCGCTTTGTTAATTCGAATTCCTTAAGCTCGTCTGGAAGCCAAATATCAAGCGTTTTAATAAGTCTAAGCCATTTCAAATGGTTTTCAATGGTCGTGTGCGATACCTTCAGCTTGTCTCGATAACTGCTTTGATTTCGTCCTCAACCACCACATTGGGCCTATCGCTCCTGTGGCCATTCTTGATCGTGGAATTTCCAGAACGACAATTTTTGAACCAGCTTTGGCATGTACGTTCCGGTAGAGCATCCAAACCATACACATCACAAATGTCCTTTGATCATCCTTACTCACAACACGATTTAAATGAAAACTGACCACGGCAAATCATGTGAGAAATCAGAAAAATATGCTTGAAATGTTAGCTCTGTAACTGTACAACAAAGAATTTAGTCAGCTGATCAAAAACATTTCAAAAGTAACAAAAGCACCATCTATATGAGAAAACCGAAGTTAGCTTCCTGCCAACCCAATACTAACCCCCATTCAGTTCACCATTTCCCATCACCATTTTCAGTTATCAGACAGTTAAAGCTAACTAAAAGTGTCAACTGTCACTTTGTACGGAATTTAAAAATGTAAACTGTTAGTTAGTTCTAACTAGGTATTGCTGAACACATATTCTGTTCGATGACACCTATCATTAATAGAAGTTTTAGTGTAGGGCTTCAAAGTTGACAACAATTTTTAATACAAATTGTGAACATTTTTCGCTCTTTCATCCCAGAAGAACAAATCTACAAGCAACAGACCTATTTGTGCTGGCATCTCGCTGACGATCAAATAAAATGTATACTTCTTTTTTACTCAACATCAAAAACTTTAGCTTAATGCTCTACTAATTGAGGCACTGATACGAAAAGTGGACCACATATTTATTTTTGTATCTTTGATTAAACTATAGAACCGGGATAATCTTTCCAAATTACATCTCCAATTTTCAACTGGAGAACGGAATTGCTAGACGTTTACAATTAATAAATATAAAAAATCTAACTTCTTTGCAATTCGAAAATACAGTTAGTATATTTTAAAATGTAGGAATAAATTTTACTACATGCTGAAAAATATCGTCCTCTGTAACATATTCTCCCAAATATATTCCGCATGAACCAAGTATAGGTTTGGAATACACTCCAATCATTCATATGTCTACATGTCCCAAAATCACTTGTATTTAAATGCAAACATTAGCATGTTTACTACCAAATATGTATTCCTTTACGTGGAAACATATGCGTGTCATCCCAAACATTCATATACTTACGTGGAAGCATTCGTTTGATTCCTCCCAAACCTCCATGTACTTACCTGGAAACATGTTTGTATTTCCACCCAAACATTATAATAATTATAAATGAATTATTTTTTGATTTCAATATGTATATATGTATTCTTTTCCTAATATAAATCTACATTTTTAAACAAAAAAAATAAATGATTTAAACCGACCTTTTATATTTAATTGCATTATTAGTTTTTTTCATGAAATGAGAATCTGCTGATCACAAATATTTTCTACTAATATAACATATTTAACAGCATAGTTATTTATCCGACCAAGCGCTATTTATATCCTCTGTCCGATGAACCATTGACAACTGAATGCATAAATCTATAACGCAATACATTAGTCAAACTACGAAACACCCACTTCATCTGCAATTTACACACACTTTCAGAATATTTATGAGTCACTGACTGAAAGGATATTGCAAAACTACAGTTGCACACATACAAGATAGAATGTGAATATTCTCTCGTTGTACCTCTTTTATTCTCGTGCTCTCGAGAGACAATTGCAACAAACACAGATCTGTTCATATCACAAACATAGATATATTTGGATCATTAAAATTGTAATCACTTTGTGCTATATTTGCGACAAGCTCCAAAGACAAGTTATATGTGCATCCAAACAACAAAAAACGACAGATTTTCGGCGTGTATGAAACTAAAATGCAATAAATTAGTCAACATAAGAACGACTCGCTTCATCCCCAATATTCACACGCATTCAGGAAATTTATGCATCACTGACTGAAAGAATAATACAAAAATATAGTTACACTTTTACAACTTAATCTCCCTTTGTCCCTCTTTTATTCTCTTGCTTTAAACAGAGCATAAACAGTGCAGTAAACACAGCTGTATTTGTATCACAAGCAAAGATATAATTGGGTCACAAACACACGTTTATCATTATGACCCCAACTTGTAATATTGAATAGCAAACACAAGCGACAAGCTGCAAACATTTGTTATATTTACATCCAAACAACAACTAAAGACAGATTTTTCAGTGTGTAGAACAAAATATATAATTTGGTAATACCCAGGGTCTAGCCAAGACATGCCACATTAAAAATATTACTTGTCCTACTAACATTCTCTTACTTGTTCTGCCAATAGTTTCGTATTATGTGTAGACCAAAAACATATTTTTCCTGATTTGGGACGGCGTTTAGCCAAATACGCTTCATTGCTTTATAAGTGAAAAGAATATCTAAGAAAACGGTCTTATTTAATATTGGATTCGGGGTCGTAGTGGAGTCGTGTATACTCAAAATTCTTTAGTCGGAGCGAAGTCGTACAATTCCAAATGCTAGAGTCTGACCAGAGTCGTGCAGTTTCCAAATGCAGTAGTCGGAGTCAGAGTCGTCACATTTTGGCCCGACTCCACAGCCCTGGTGATGTCATATTATGTGTGTCCTTGAAGTTCGTAAGGTTTATATGCAATTAATTGAAAACCACTCCATATGTCAACAATGTACATTTCGCAATCAAGAACTTCTATAAATGTAAGAAAAAGAGGAATTTTTAATACGATGAAATTAATTGGCTTTAAGATGCATATGGAACCAGGAAATAAACAGAAAACAACCTTTGTAAAAGTCGTAAACACCATTTAAAGTGCCCGGGAAGATTGCCTTATTTTTCTCGCTAAAGTTTAAAAGTGTTCACTCCCGTTGGTCGTCCTCACTGCGGAGAAAGTTAAATATTGTTTTTGTACTAATCGTTATACAACTTATACATACAGTCTTCAGGAAAGCTGTACCCCTCAACCAACCACCATATAATACGGCTACTTACTCTGCGTCCCTGCAACCACCAATAAAAACTATCGCAAAGAACCCGAAAGCAAGGACAACTTGTTAACTTCATTTCCAGTGGGAGTGCTACTCTTTCAACTGACTTCTTCCATGTTTATAAAATTTTTGTCAATAAAACCAAACTAAAGTTCAGACATACATACATAGTTTGAAAGTTTTCAAACAACGAGACCAAACTATTATTAAGTTGTAGCGCTATGTACAGATACGGATGCGATAGCATCTGTTCCATGGATTGCATGTGTTCCATCCTACCAACTACGAGTACTAACTTGTTGTGACAAATTCGTCTGTCCATCCGTGCGTATGAATTATGACAAATTTGTCTGTTCACGAATTTAGTGGTTGTGACATTTACATTGTGTTCGCTGTATGTAAATGTATGTACGAGTATTTATCTGTAGTAGTTATATTTCATATGATGTAGATTATCGCACATCCATGCTTGTATGTCCTTCATTGGATTATTTTCAAATCATATAAAGTGACTGACAACAGATCATTTAATTACAGTTCTTGTGTTTGCACGCTTAGATATTTTGTTATTACTTGCTTAAGAGTCCTATGATGGACACTCGTGTGTACAAACACAGTAAACCCAATACATGAATGTTTGAAAATACATGAATGTCTGAAATGAAACAGTACAAATTTTTTAAGTGATTTTTTTTAAAATTCGTTTAAATCTAATTTTGTCGCGTATGTCAAGGACCGTTCACAAAGTGGAATTTGTTTCTAAATACCTAGCGGTAGCAACCTTCAATGATTTTTACATTCAGGGTGTAACAACGCATTGTCAACATTGCATTGTCAACAACTGCTGTCCTTGTAATTTCTAACTTCGACAACCTTAAGCATTTAAATCGTAACTCCCAGCGTTAATAAATTTGCAAACTTAAAATCACAATGAAACACGTTAAATTTTTAGAACTGATCAATATTATAAATTGTTATGTTGAGTTTGAATGAAATCTGTAGCTTAAAGTCCATTGCAATAGTATTCGTATTCAACATAAGTGTTCACACGCATGATTTGCCTATATGTGATGCACTTATAAGGAGTTTCATTTGAACTATGGCCAGAGCCGTGCACAGTAATTTATTTCTGGGGGGGGTCGGGGTTTTAACTTTACAAAAAATTATTTTTAACCATCAATATGACTTTTTGAGATGAACTCGAATATACATAGTATATTATTTTTTTTCGCTCAGCCCAAAAAAAAAGTTTATTTCTACTGATAGTGAAATTTAATTTGCATTACAAGTAAAAAAAATGCTGATGCACAGTCAACGCAAATGCAGTATGGATGGTTTTTCAAAAATAAACTCGTTTAATTATAGAAAAACACACATAACATTTTACAAAATTGAAGAAAAATCAAATTACAATTTTCCATAATTATTTTAATCCCCAAATCCCCCCCCCCCCATGCGCATGGGCCTGACTATGGCCGTCGCTAGTGCAATGGTTAGTGTGCGCGCCTTTTGTACATGAGATCTTGGGTTAGATCCCTGTTCTAACCACCTCAAATTTCTTTCGGAGGCGATCACCTCACATGGTGACGGCGACACTACCGAGTATTTAGCCATAAAATAGATTCTCAAAATACCGTTCGGAATCGGTGTAAAAACTGTAGGTCCCAATCAGTGAGTATAAAAACTAGAAAGCGCACAGCTCCCTGGTTGTGAGAAGCTCTCCCCAAACTCCTTCATGGGATGTAATGGGAAACCATTTATTTATTTTAAACTAAACAATTTCTGAGCCTTTTTGTGTTTAGTTTCTATGAAGCTGGATGTACAAAATACACTTCCTTACTCGTGGAAGTTAGATTTATGATTAATAAATACATAGTGGAAATCTAGCGTCGAGCTTGTGTTTGCAGAGTGAACTACGAATGCAGTTTACCATTTAAACCATTTATTTGTTTTATTCCTCAGAAGGTGGAACATTTCCCTTCAAAAGTGGTAACAAGTCTTTCAAACGAGTCAATTATGTCCTCCAATCACGTTTATTCGCTACTTAAATTTGGGACGAATTAACTAAAATTGAGGAAACTCTTCCTTGAATAAAGGAGCAATTTCCTGAAACCTGTATCATGTTTTACTTGTAGTAAGAACATGTTTCTTCACTTGTTGGACAATTTTCTTATACGAGAAAATCCTTCTATCAAGGAAATTATTTACTCAAAATTCCTCTATGAAATTTAAGAAGAACGAACTTAAAATCGGGAAATACTTCATTGAATAAATATATAACCAGTCCTTATAAGCGATACCGACTACGAACAAAAGTCGAATACTTATACGACAACCGCCATGAACTAAATGAGAATTGTGAAGGTAATATACAATTTAATTATAATGTATTGTTACTCCATTTAAGTAAAAAAGGTTCTTAAATATGGTACATAGTATTAATGCTCAACATACCTAATACCTAACCTTAAAAGTATTACAACTGTACTTAAAATTAAGTACAACTATGAACTCAGTTTTAATATTTGAAAAAAAAATTTATTCCGACACGATCTTAAGATATTTTTGACTATACCATTATTTGCAGGGTTTTATGAGCTAAATTTTAATACGCTTGTGGTAGAATTAAGTATAATTTTCCTCAAATTTAGCAAAATTGAATTAATTTTAAGGAAATTTGGCCTAGGAATATTTATTAAATTTGTTATATTATTTTGATTCCGTACTTTTTTTACGAGTACTCCGATTAAATAAACTTTCCTTAAATGCGAGTATAGTTCCATTTCCAAATGTTGGTAAAAATGGACTACAATTGAATAACTAAGTTGAACTAAATTTGAGGAAGTTCTGAATTCAAATTTAGGATATATTTTTTTCTGAGTGTATAACTCGAGGTCTTGTTTTGTCTATCGTTGGAATTTTTTTTTATTCAATATTTGGTTCATTATTGACGGACATCTTCAAGAATTAAGAAAAATGTATTCAAACAAAATACAAAAATAACAGCTCAATAAAATCAATCGACTGTCATACACGTTAAAAAATTTGTCTTTTTTTGTTATTTGTATTTAAATGTAACGTGTTTGTAGCTTGTCGCAAATACAGGATACTTGTGACCCAACACATTGTGTTTGCTATTTAATATAATATGTTTGGGACACAATGATTAACAGGTTAAAATATGTGTCTTTGTGACGCAAATGCCGATTTGTTTGTTAAAAACTGCTAAAAACGAAAGCGTAGAAGAAACAAAAAGCACCAGATCTTCAATTCACGAAAACAGTGCTTGCAAACATGTACATGGTTCCTGCAATATGTTGCTGGGGCCGATATTTTTCAGCGTGTAGTAATACTGCAGACAAAGACAATTCGTCAAGCAATTGTTTTGTCGTCACGTTAGCTATTTTCCGGGAAAATATTTAATATAAAATATTGAGAAATCGAAGTTGGACAAAATTTAAAATCCAAATATAATTAATAACTTTTTTTTTTTGTTTTAAAGGCTTTATTTCATGCTTTTGGTCGTGAATCCCTAATTCCTTCTCAAACAAAATATCTCAGCTATAACAGAAAAATTTCGCGTCGTGAGAAGTTTGACATAAATAATTGAGAATGAGAGCAAAAATATTTCATGACTCGCTTTATAGAAAACTCTGCAAATATTGCATTCGACAAATCAGATTATTAACTATTAATCGGTGATTTCTCCTTTTGAAGTGGGATTCTGTTTATCAACACCGAGGGGCACAAGGACAGAAAACACTAAACACCTCTTTCGCGCGTGTTCTCGCCAATAATGCCTAGGACCTCAATGTCAGATGCTTCCAAGCTGTGTTGTTAATGCCTTGCAATTACTCTATCCTGTGGTATTATCGTATAAGTTGTGCATGCCAAAAAGCAGTATTGGAAGGAGGAATCTCTTCGGAAGCACTTGCCAATGCGCTTATACTTCCCACTTAGAAGCAGTCGATAGTGCCAACTAAACGCAATATATTCATTGCTTTCAAGAAGTTCTTTATATATTGCAGAATAAATAATGTTGAATCATGTGCTTATTTTACGGCTCATAAATCAGTCTAAAAGAAGGGAAAAATTGTAATTTTGATTTGTCTCTTGATATTAACGGAATTCTGTCTCAACAGCATCGTGATCGTGTTTCATATTTGTGTCGTTTGAACTGTCGTGGTACAGTTTTAGTTATTTTGTTTGTATCTGTTTGATAATTCTCAGAAGCTCTTCAGAGCACCATTCTTATTATATATATATTCTGCCTTACTTAAGAAGCAGGAAGCAGTGCTTCCTGCTGCAACTGCTTCCAAGGTCTCAATGCTTCCAACGAGATATGCTATGATTTTGCTTGTTTCCAGTTTGATCATCCTTACTCAAACTTTATAATGCCAATCATCTTAAGCTGTTTCAAATGCTGCTACTATCACAAATCTTTTAAAAACAATCAGAGTGCTGTGATGATTTCAGTACGTACAGTTTAAAGCCGATTCCGAACGGTAATACTCACAGAAACATTTTCATATATTTTACTCAATTATGAGGGGGTCCATTGCACAACCGACATTCACAAAAATATGGCACAGCAACTTTTTGAAAATCGCCACGGCCACAAAAAACATGTTTCTTAAAAAATTGTAACATTTGTGGGGACTGTAGACTAGGAATCATTTGAAACTACCTGCCGTAAAAATAAACAGACCCAACTTTTATTTTAGAGGCACTTTTCCACTATGATTTTTCTAACAGATCAAACTGTCATGGTATTTTTGTTCAGTATTGCTTGATACGTCATAACTGAAAGACAGCCTGGCACAGCGTCTACAAATTATTATTTACTTTCGACCAACATTTTTGTCAGCGATGAGGGTAATTTCTTACTTAATGACTAAATCAATAAGCTAAATTTCCACATTTGTTCAGAAGCTCCTACTAACGAACTGTCATGAACAAACCGTGCTTAAGATAAATAAATTTTCCCCTAACATCCAATGAAAGACAGAGGAGTGCTTCTCACATTTAATTAGATTGGGACCCACACATTTACACCGATTCCGAACGGTTTTTGAAAAGCTGTACAAGTTTCCAAAAAAGTAGACGTCAATTCTTGGTGACAGACTACACTGTGGAACAAAAAAAATAACACGGTTGTAACAACGAATTCTGGTAGAGCGGGTAAGAAAAAATATACGTGTATTGGTGTTTTGAGCGATTAGGTCTGAATTTTTTTTAAGGGAGGGGGGGGGGGTGAAATTATCCCCCTTTTGCACATTCTTATGATGAATATGCATAGGGAACCATATTATCGTTACATTTTACGTATAGGATGTGTTCAGCAACTTATAGTGAAATATTACGTAGAACATTTTTTCAATACACACCAACCCCTTAAAATGCAGTTTTGTGGGATATTTTAGCGCCAACTCGGAATAAGTACGAAATTAACCCTTAAATGGATTTTAAGTTTTGATTTATTTTTGGCATTCAAGTTGAGTTTTGAGCTTTGGTGTGTTAAGAAACTGATAGTGGAATTTTATGAGGAATATTTTTGTATTACATTTTAGACCCATATATTGAGGCGGTAGAGGGTTAAAGTATTCCACAAAAATGTTTCTCGTACATTTTTACAGAAAATTACTGAACACATCCTATACCTAAAATGTAATGATAACATTCATCATAAGAATGTGAAACGGGGCAAAATGCAACCCTCTCCACCTTAAAAAAATGCAGACGTAAACTTTCAAAACGCCGACACACGTATACTTTTCTTTTGCCCCCTCGACCAGAATACTTTGTGAGAACCTTGTTATTTTCGAAAGAGTTTAATGTTGTTCTACAGTATTATATATATACTCATAAGTTGCACAAAACTTCATAAGCTATAACTTTAAAAACATGAAAATTTTGCCGACAATTGTTGAACATAGAGCAAATACGATCATACGACAAAGCTTATGAATATCCCTATAATATTAATTTTATTATATATTTATATTTCTATGTGTGTACAAATGTTTAAATTCATGTTTAAAATGTTTAAATTTATATTTCTATGTGTGTACAAATTGAAAATAAAAAGAGAACTTTATATATGTGAAACAAGTGTATCACAAGCGAATTAGTGAACGTCGACTGAACTGTGTACATATTTTTACCCAAACTGTCATAAATAGTTTTTAACTTGCATTATTTGCATATGTATGTACATATATATATATATACAATATCCTTTTGTAGTGTGGCCTGAGATATGTGTATAAGTAATTTCGTCGCTGGGCTTTCAAAAATGCTTTGTTTTTTTTTACCAAATTTTCAGGAAATCAAATAAAATAAAGTTTTCTTAGAACAATTGCGAAAAATTACACATGGCGCATTTTGCGGGCACAGCGACGATATGCGCCTTAGGCGATTGATCATTTATTTATTTATTAAAATTTTTTTATTGTATTTAAAAAAAATCTTGTATTTTTCGACTACATAGCCTAGAGAGTGAATGAATTATAATGTAAATAATAAAAATAACCTATTTATGTGCTTAGATATTAGAATATGAGTTACTGTGTAAACCCACCATAAAATGCAACCACACTTGTTAAAACGCTTCTATGTAGTTGATAGCAACGAAATAGCAAAGTGCGCATAGTGAAGGATTTTTCATCAACGTCACTCTGCTGTTTCATCCCCTTATTGCCAAACACAACCATATCCGTCCATGACAAAACAGACCCACCAACACCCATGAAAAACACACCCAACTCGTGCACAAACACATAGGCATAATTTGAATATCACAATTGCAATATAGAACGTAATAACTTTTAATTGATTTGTATGTTTTTCTTTTCGTTCGAAGAGATTGATTTCCGTTTAATTTCGTTTAGAGCTTAACCAAGCGAGTTATTAGTAGTTACAACAAATCGCTATTTTGGGTTATCCTTATGGTTTCTACTGCATTTTCGTTAAAACCAACTTTTGTTTTCGATTGCTTTTTGTTTTCATAATTTTACTTTCGATTCAATTACTGAACGAAAGGCTACGAATGGTATACTAATCGTTTTGGTGTTTTTTCTTTCTTCCCACTTCCTTAATTGCCCCTTAATATATCCTTGAAAATCCTTTACAAACCCCTTTAGACGTCTAGCCGATGAAGACGATGAACTGTCAGAAGTGCAACCGGATGCTGTGCCACCAGAAGTGCGTGAATGGTTGGCCTCGACGTTTACACGGCAGTTGGCCACAACGCGGAAGAAAACCGATGAGAAGCCCAAGTTTCGTTCGGTGGCTCATGCCATACGAGCTGGAATTTTTGTGGATCGTATTTATCGCAGGGTGTCGAGTACAGCCCTTATGACATTTCCCGCAGAAGTGGTCAAAGTACTCAAGGTAAATTATGGGCAATAGTTGTTCACTGTAATTTCATAAGAACCGTTTATGTTTTATGTATTTCACAGACTTTGGACGATTGGTGCTTTGATGTGTTTGCATTGGCCGAAGCAGCCAATGGCCAACCCGTCAAGTTCATTGGGTACGATTTGCTCAATCGCTATGGCATCATTCACAAATTCAAGATTGCGCCCGCTACACTGGAAACGTTTTTAAATCGCATCGAGGAGGGCTACTGTCGCTATCGCAATCCATATCATAACAATTTGCATGCCGCAGATGTTACCCAAACTGTTCACCATATGCTGTGCCAAACGGGTCTCATGAATTGGTTAACAGATCTCGAGATTTTCGCCACCCTCCTGGCTGCTCTAATTCACGATTATGAACACACCGGCACCACGAACAATTTCCATGTAATGTCTGGCTCGGAGACGGCCTTGTTGTACAATGATAGGGCTGTTTTGGAGAATCATCATATTAGTGCCGCTTTCCGCTTGCTCAAGGACGACGATTGTAATGTGCTCTCAAATTTATCGCGAGAGGAGTACCGCGAATTGCGGACTCTCATCATTGACATGGTTCTTTCGACGGACATGTCCTTCCACTTTCAACAATTGAAGAATATGAAAAATCTACTCACTCTTAACGAGGCCACTGTCGACAAATCGAAAGCACTGGCTTTGGTCCTACATTGTTGTGACATCTCACATCCTGCCAAACGTTGGAATCTTCATCATCGCTGGACGATGTTATTGCTAGAAGAATTCTTCCGTCAGGGTGATCTCGAGCGGGAATTGGGACTGCCGTTCAGTCCACTATGTGATCGTAATAACACTTTGGTCGCTGAATCCCAGATAGGTTTTATTGATTTCATTGTCGATCCTAGCATGTCGGTAATGGCCGATATGCTGGAACATGCTTTGGCTCCAATAGCACCCATGTGCAAGAATGTCAATGCCAGCATAGATGCCGGTGACGTTCCTGTCGACAGCCCTGTACCACCAGGCAGCGGAAGCCGTCACAGTTTGAAGGGTCGTCCCACCTGCGAAGCTATTACCGAAGACAATGAAAACAAAGCCTCGGAGGGAAATAATGCTACATCGCCTGCAGTGCCACAGAGTGGCAGTGCTGGAGGCAGCAGCTCAACAGCGGCGACTGCATTTAAGCAAAAGTTCACTATCCGTAAACCATGGGTAGCATGTCTGACGGATAACAAGAAGATTTGGAAAGAGCAAGCCATTAAAGGTAAGTCAGGCCAAGAACACTTCTACATTCAAATATCTTCATTTTGTTATTTGTAAATGAATACACAAGTGAACACAATGAATACAGAAAAAGGATTTTTCACCTAATTCTGTTGAACAAGAAATAGGTTCTAGGTAAAATAAATGCAATACAAAAGAATACTCCTGAATTCCTGTGCTACAATGTGGTGCTACTGATTCCAAACCCAGAATAAGAATTACCCTTTCTTTAAATAAATGGTTCCCCATTACATCCCACGAAGGAATTGGGGAGAGCTTCCTACAACCAGTGAACTGTACGATTTCTATTTGTATATTCACTGATTGGAACCTACAGCTTTTCCACCGAATCCGAACGATATTTTGAGAAGCTTTTTCCATGGCTAAATAATCGATAGTGTCGCCATCACTATGCGAGGTGACCGCCGCCGAAAAAATTTTAAGGTGGTCAGAGCAGGGATCGTACCCAGGACCTCATGTACAAGAGGCGCGCACACTAACTATTGCACCACCGACGACCACAAACCCTTTCTTTACCCTTTCCTCTGCATTACTGATATTTTAATTAACCACTGTAGCCATAAATACTTGCTGATGCAGTTTTTGTTTAATTTGATTGACATTTCAGGAAGTTATAAACCAAATGTTGTTTACTTTTTGGTTAATGTATGGGAAATTCATACTACAAGCTTACAAGTCATGAACATTTTTCGAATTGAAAAATTGTTGGTTTTGGTTGGAAATAATAGACAATTCAGTTTCAACACACACTCACGTTTCGAACTCCGTGACAAGTTTATCATCAGATGCCTAACTACTGTGTTTACTTTTCTAATTAAATGTCAGAATTGTCAATGTCAAAATTTTCTAATTAAATGTCAGAATTTTCACATATGTAAGTGGTTTTGCCTTCATGGCACAGATATGATAATACGAGGATTACTATTTATATTTCGGGAATAGCAAATAATAACTACAATTTTTAAATGAAAATTACTTTATTGTTTTTCAAAATAGTACCCTTGATGATCAATACACTTTTACACTATAACCATTTGTCATAGCAATTTTTCCATTCCTCTTGAGACACCTCCAAAACATGGTTTTGAACGCTTCAACTGCTTCTTCGGCGCTCTTAAATCGTTGACCACGCAGTTTACCTTTTGATATTCGGGAACAATAAGAAGTCATTATGTCAATTCGATGTTTTGACTGCTCAAAAGTTCTCCTGTTTGCCGAGATGATTCACCGGTTTGCAAAGATTCGTCTTTGGCGGTTGATTTTACGAATTTCTCCGAAGATATCTGGCAAACAAATGGTCGTGTGCCACCCAGAATTTACCGTCCTATGGTGCTCAAGCGGAACAGAGGCCACATGACCCATTCGGCCGAAGAAACAGGCGACCATTTGCTTCCCTGTGCTTCTTCCACGAACAACATTTGTTGGATTGAGCTCGCCTTGAAAGACCTACACGGTCGATTGCTGTTCTGTTTCCGGCTCGAGCGATTGTCAAATTATGTGGGATCTAACGCGAACAAATCTTTTTTAAAGTCTAATGTTCATGCAAATTCGAATGAATTGAAGTGGAACTAATATGCAAGGATGCCTCTATCTGACGATATGTTACATGACGATCTTGCATTATCAGTTCACGGACTACATCGATATTTTGTGGCAGAACAACCGTTTTTGGACGACCTTAACGAAATTCATCCTGGAGCGAACGGCGTCCGATACTGAACTCTTAGTACCAGTGATTTACAGTGGTTTTTGACGATGCTTCATCACCAAAAGCTGAAACAAGTAAAACCGTTTTTGGGCGTCCTTCACGAAATGCATCCTGGAGCGGACGGCGTCCGAGACTGAACTCTTGGTACCAGCGATTTACAGTGGTTTTTGATGGTGCTTCATCGCCAAAAGCTGAAACAAGTTGATTGAGACAATCTTGTCTCGATAATCCACACCGCAAATCGTAAAAAATCATCGCGCGACAATTTTCACGGGTTAATTCCATTTTTTTGACCGAGATGAATTTTTCAACACACTGTAAATACAAAAAATAGTGTTCGTAAGTGAAGACGTTCTTTGAATGTTTATGCTAAAAATGGCAAACTTTCCAATGGAAGTTACAGTTTGCATCTGGGAACACTAATATTGCCAATTCCCGAAATATAAATCGTATCATGACAGTATTCGAGGCGTAACGAAAATAAAAATTTATATTTCGGCAAATGCTTGAAAGGAACTAAAAGTACAAATAAAAATAAAACTCAAATAATTGTTAGAACAATAAGACCCCTACCTCACTTCACTCGTGAGTTATCGTCGTTTACATTTTCTGCAGGTAGTTATTAGGAAGTGGCCGTCGGTGGTGCAATGGGTAGTGTGCGCGCCTCTTGTACTTGAGGTCCTGGGTTCGATCCCTGCTAAAAAAAATTACTTTCGACGGCGGTCACCTCGCATAGTGATGGCGACACTATCGAGTATTTAGCCATGAAAATGCTTCTCAAAAATACCGTTCGCAACCGGTGTAAAATTGTAGGTCCCAATCAGTGAGTATAAAACTTGAAAGCGCACTGCTCACTGGTTGTGAGAAGCTCTCCCCGATTCCTTCATGGGATGTAATGGGAAACCATTTATTTATTTATAGTTATTAGGAAAGGAAAGTGTCTTTCGCCCAACCTCCGATAATGGAATAAGACTGATAGACTTCGCCCCTGCAAAGAACATGGTAGTTAGTAGCACACGATTCCAGCATAAGGACATTCATAGGGCGACCTGGATATCTCCTGATCAGCGGACGAAGAGCCAGATTGATCACTTGGTAATAGATGGCAGGCACTCTTCTAGTGTAATGGATGTACGTGTGATTCGAGGTGGCAATATCGACTCGGATCATTACCTGGTGGCACAAGACTGAACAGGGCGTAAAACGTACGAAGCCGAACACAGGAAAAGCTAAACGTTGACAACCGATTTAATTTTGAAGTGGTAGATGAATTTGTCTACCTTGGATCCGCCGTGGACAAGGATAACAACGTCAGTCTGGAGATATATAGGAGAATTGTGCTTTTGGGCTCAGCAAGCAGTTTAGGAACAAAGCCCTCTCTCGACGGACAAAAGTCCAGCTATATCAGACTCTCATTTTACCTGTCTTGACATATGGCTCCGAAACTTGGGTGAAAACACCTGGGAGTTTTCGGGGGAAAAATTCTCCGTAAATTATATGGTCCTGTTAGGGAAAACGGCGAGTACCGACATCGCTGGAACCCAGAGCTATATAATCTATATTCTGACGTGGACATAGCTAGACGAATCAAATTGGACCAATTGCGTTGGCTAGGCCATGTTATCAGAATGGATGAAGATGACCAAGACTCCGCTGGAAAGACCAGGCAGAAGAATCCCTCCGTATCCTTGGTGTTACCAACTGGGGAGAAAAGGCGAAGGATAGATCCAGTTGGAAGAATATGTTGAAATTTGTTTGTTTAATTAATATGTGTAAGACGTCTGACCTCATGAGGTTGTAAAATAGTCAATATAAGTAAAGTAAATTACACATAAAACAAAAGCTTTGTAACACGAACGAAAATGTTCGTCACCGCGACGAATATTTTCAGTGAAAGTGGCAAAAAATATCGCCGCTATGGAAGTTGTTTCATTAATTGAAATAGTTTATTCACTGTGGAATATGTTTCGTTGCTGCGATGTTGTGTCAAGACCTTAATTTCAGCCAGGTAACTTAAATCTCGTGAAACCTTAGATTTTTGAACTTTTTCCCTCGAGAGTGTAATGGTATATGAATACAAATTTAGTTGCCCTGTGCAAGAATACAGTCGTAATTTTGGAATACAAATATCATCGTTTCTTTTGTATTGCATTCATTTACCAAGATCTCTATTTTGACTATGTGTGGGGAAAACTCCTATATTTATAGTTCGAATTTCAATTTATGAGGTGTACGAGCTACATAAGGGTTTGTAGTTTAAATTTAAAAAAAAAACTTAATCCAGTATGAGATGAAAAACGATCGACTCAAAATCGAATACTTTTTGGGGAGCAAAAAATTTATATATAATTATATAAACAAAAACACTTTTGGGTTCCAAAATAATTGTACCAATTTAGGTATGGTTGATAGAGGCAATAGTACAGATAGAGGCAATAGTACAGATAGAGGCAATAGTACAGAACGTCCAACAAAGGAACCACAACCGCATTTTGTGTTTTTGTGGCAAAATAGTTGATTTAAATACAATACAAATGTATATTAAAGATAAAAGTCAACAAAAAAACATTTAAATTTCACAGTTCTATACGAAAATCAATTGAAAAAGTTAAGTAAACAGTTCTTGTAACTCCACCTGCTGTAAGTTCATTTTTTTCAAATTTCTCTCATTTCCACAAACCTACTCTTCGTCGTAATGAAATGTCAGATGAGAGAATTATTGTGTCTACACTAAATTCGGCTAAGTTTTGAAACAGACTGCAGTTATCTTAGACTGCAATAATATCTAGTATAAGTTATATCGTCGCTAGTAATTTTACCTACTGACTTACGAGCATTTAGGGCCAAATCTACCTTTGCATGCTGGTTTAAATTGTGGGAATATCCAACGGTAGTCAGTTATTGAATTAAGTTTCAACACGGATGCAATCACCAAATTTGGAGTCCTTCCTTGGTATCTTACCGAATTGTCACAGCTGAACTAACTATGGATATTGTGGCCCTTAAAGTCGGAATACAAAATGAACTTAAGCACTGTATTCAGCGTTGGCAGAATTTTTTTTTTTGAAAAAAGCTAAATTTTATGAGAAAACCCGCTAAAAAAAACGCCAAAAAACTAAAAAAAAAGCAACATTTTTCATTCAAAGAACAGTGTAGTTTTGTAACAGAAAGTAAAAAGAATTCATAACTTTCGTTTGATCCAATCATTTTAAGCAATCATTTTAAGAAATCTTCTTGGAACTTCATACTGAAAACAGCATTTTTCATTATTCACAAGATTACTGTTACAAAAAATCGCTCTACGTCTGCATTGGACCAAGGAAGACATAACAGCTTCAGAACAAAGTCTGATATTGATTTAAATTGTTTGTTTCCAGCCGCATCTCTATATTCAAATACTTCAGCCCAAAAGTTTGTAGTATTAGTCGTGCAAAATGGCAGCGGTTTGAAAATTTTCAGATGGGTGGTCGGAAGATACTAGGATAAAATTGCTATGTTCTGAACCAGTGGTCGGATATTTTTGTTTTTGGTCTTGTCTTACCTTTCCAATATTACCTAAACGAATCCCAGAGGTCTTACCGAACATGTCCGATGTGGTTCGCAAACGGCTGCAATTGTGTTTAGTAGAAAACGGGAACCAAATTGAAAACTTCTTAATATCAAATGTTTTTTTTTCCCTTTGTGTTTGATTGATTCTTCACTAAAAATTTCAATAAAATAAAATCTTAAACGTGTTAATTTAAAAAACAAATAAATGTGTGCTGAAATTTCGCTTCCAAAAAAATTTTTGCCTTTCAGCCAAATATTTATTTTAGAGAAAAAAAAACAAAAGTTATCTGCCGTCTGGTTAAGAAAATTGAGGTTATGTGCACGTTCTTATGTCTGTTTTTTCCAAATTTTTTTTGATGCTCCGTATCTCGGCGATTTCACTTTTTTAAACCCAAAAACAAAAAATCCGACCACTTGTTCAGAACTTAGCAATTTTTCCCTAGTGCCCCCTTGAATTTTCGGGGATGGTCGTAGATGAACATATTTTCATGAAATGAGCCAAGGAATACGCTGGTAAAATTTGTCCAGTCGGGACTGAACCACCCTGTATTGTCGGGTAATCCAAAATTAATGAAACATTTACGCAAGTTAGAATATAATATATGCATATGAAATCAAATTCATAAATTTGTTTCAATGATTCATTAGCCCAACAATGAAGTATGAGCATTTGTTGTTCATTACTGGAACTTAATTTGCCTGACTCTTTCAATTTGTTGGTGAAAGTTTCGAATTCAAATCCAAGATAACAATTAAATGAAATCTAGATTTCAAAGTCTTCAGAAAAAACATCAATGTGAGCATCGTCCAGTACCTTTTTTCTTAAGAAATTTCATTTCTTCGTCGTTATTGTTGTAATATTTGTTATAATAAGTGCCAAAGTATGAAGAGCTAAAAAAAATCTGAAAATCATTGAAAAAATCAAAAAACAAAAAGCTTAAAGCTAAATTCCATTTTCTCCCGCTTAGGACGTTAAAATAATTCTAAATCTAGCGGTAAAATGTATGACTAATAGGTCTTCAAAATGATACAATAAAGAAGCTTTGAAAAATTAAACACTGTCCAGAAATCGTTCAAGAAATCCCCCTGTTTGTTTGTCTAGATACTAGGAGGATAATGTTACAATAAGGAGCACAAGCTACCCAGTGACTATAAATTTGTACTATTTAAGATTGATTGCTATTTCGTGCAACCAATTGCAGATTCTTATATCGCCTATTGTTTAAACTCACAAAAACTTTTGTTTTCTTCTAATTTATTATTTTGCAGACGCCGAAGCTAGAGCCGCCGCATCAGCGTTGGAAGATGCTGACAAACCATCTGAGAATTAAAATGCCTCCTAATCGGGTCAATCAGTCATCTCAAGCAAACGTCCAATTTTGGAAGAAAAAGCTCAAATATACTTTAAACGACAAAAAAAACATTACATGATTTTCACAGAAGAAATGGTGAAAACAAATCAGAAACCCCTAAAGAAGGACTTGTCAACTATGAAATCCTTAAAACATGCAACAAGAGCAACACAATATCTGAATTCATTCAACATTTTCGCTTTAAGGATGTGTGTTGTAATTGCAGTTACTTGTATGGCTACAACAAAAGAGTCAAAATAATATCATTAACCAGTAAATGGCAAGCAAAAATAAATATAAAAACAAAAAACACCACATGATTACGCTTCAAATATAAATACTAAAATACCTATATGTTCTTATTTTAAATGCAACATATGTAGACACATACATACAAACGTATGTAGTTAAATTACTTACGTATTTTTTGGTATTTTTTTTTTGTAAATATTCACAATTTTAACTTAAATAAATTTAAACATACAAACGCATATTTAGTTCGTAGAAAATACTTACGCACATACATATGTATGTGACAGCAAATTCTGAACAAAAAAAACACAGTGTGCATCTGTCGTATATTAAACCCATAGGATACTTTTCGGTTCTTCAGATCCTTACATATACATATGTATGTAATAGTTACAAACAGTTCGTAGGCAAACATATGTAATCCCTACTCCATACATATGTATGTATATTTTAATCGAGTTCGAGTTCTTGTTCTGCGGAAAGATTCAATTGTTTCATTATCACATTTTTTCGTGCCACTATTTATGTTCAACAACCTTATTTGGATCCATTTTCCACACCAAGTTTGCTGCAAGAGTAAACGGAGGCAGACTACACTGTGGCAAAAGACGGAACTTATTTTAAATTTAAAACTATGAAATGATTTCTAAGTTAGTAGTGCAGAAAAATATTCTTGTTTATATTTAAATTTGACCACATGTAACAAGGGCCGGTTAGAAATCCTTAAACAACATACGTTTCCAGACGTTTGTAACTGAACTGCTGTTCGTTCCACTCCAATAAGTCATACAATGGTCTTCCATTTGGTCATGGAAACCTATTTACTCGCTGTATGAAAATTAATGTAATTTCATGGAAATGAAGCTCGAACTGTATTTCCGCTTCCGCCGCTGTTTGCACCATTTTATGTGCATATGTATGTGCAACTTCGTGTACCCAATGGAATGAAAATTATTTACAAAAGAAACATGACCTTCATCCAGATAGAAAGAAGTACCTTAATTCTTCATTGATTATAATATTAAATATTATTTAAAACAAATTGTACATAATTTATCAGTTCAGAGTAACTTCACTGGTATAGAAGGCTCGTTGCAAATACTCTCTCTCACTCTCTCTATCTCTCTCTCTCTCTCTCTCTATCTATCCTATTTAGCTATTACGGACTATTCCTCTCTATAAATTGTTCTCTATCTCTTTCACTCTCAAATTAAGCAATTTTATTTTTAAAAGAATATTTACACATTACACCAATGTAATAATTAAACAACAACTATTTGTTAAGAACTTATTAGCTAAACAAAAATATAAAATAAAACTATATATGAATATATTTTAAAGAAAAAATAAAACAAAAACATAATGCTCTTTTTATACAAACAAAGAAAAAGGATTTGGGTTAAACAAATATGTTGTACATTTTGTTGTTGCCGATCGATGATTATTTTGATCTTTTTGTTCTTTTGTTATGATTATTAACTCATCATTGAGAATATACACACAAACAAGTGTTAAAATATATTTAAAAACGTTTTTCAAAATGTCTGATAGCGGGACCAGTCTTTTAAGGTTTACCATTGCTCTGAGCCACTGTATCTCTCTCTCTCTCTCTCTCCGGCTCTCCCAAACACTTAACACTAACGTATCATTACGCATGTAGCAAAGGATTTCGCGGGACGAAAACGCCATAGTTACTAGTGATTACACTTGATTTCGTTTTCGAATAAGATATATTTAAATCTCCAATAGAACTTACGATCAAAAATCCCCTAACCATTTTAAGGATCATATGGTAGATTGTACTCGTTGTGCTCTGCCTCCTTCTTCTCTAACTAGATCAGAGCAATGGTAAATTTACTTAGCAGTAAGGTACCATAATATCAGCTGAAATTGGGATCATAGCTTTATTAAGGTAGTCAAAACAATTGATGAAATACACCAGATATAAACAATATTAAAAACAAAAAGATATACACTACTATATATTTAAAAATAAAACAAAACAAATTAATTATAACCTAAAAGTAAATGAAAATAAAACAAACAAATGTATTTAACCAAACATTGCACGTCCTTTACACTTGTAAACTATGTAAAAGTGAGCACATGCCGGATTATTACATGATTTACATTTAAAAACGTGAACGGTCAACTCCCGTAAACTGGATTTCAGCGTAAATAGTGTGAATCTTTTTCAATATTTTGAAATTTGACTGAATATTTATAACTCATTTTTAATCCCTAAATTTGGGAATGGAAATCTCCAATTTTAACTGGTCGCCAAAACACATTTGTGCTTGCAACTTAATTTTTTTCACCAGAGACGTACGATTAAGCGGAAGAATGCAGTATATTTTATTTTCTCAGGAACGCAATAAATAATATTTTCCTTTTGAGCCGGATCAAAGTCTGCAAACGCGAGCTGGCATTTGCCCATAGTGTTTCGATGCCACAGCTGATCAACTACGTAGTTGGAATTTTGTAAAGAATAAAGTTTAAAAAAGTGATAGGAAGAATTCAAAAATATTTGCAGGCGCGTGTGGAACCAAAAATAAATACAAAACACCACATCAGCTGAGAGTATTTTTACGGAAAATTTTGCCAATTGAATCGAGAGAAAAGACGGACAACAATCAAATTGTTTTCTTTACAATTTGAGTAAAATTATTTGTGTAAATGCAATTTGTTAAAATTAAAGACCTTTTTCACTCGCTAAGTTTTTCAACTAATTCGGTGATTCTCCAAAATTTACCGCGAATGGAAAACAAATGTAATTGATATTGCCTACGAAATTTTCGCAGGGAGCTGAGTACCAAGTAGAGTGTCCAAAAAACCGTAATTTGTTGGATACCGGTTTTCGGTTTGTTCGAAAAATCAAGTTTTCAAGAAACCAGTTTTCGGCTTATTCGAAAAATCAGTTTTTCAAAAACCCGGTTTTGGGTTTTTAATTATGGCAAAAACCGGTGGAACCGGGTATTTTCGATTTATTTTATTAAACTTAAATTACACATGTAGCACTTTAATTACATTTGTTTAGTGATCATTTCATATACGTGTTTAAAACTCAAAATTTCACAACTATATTTAAATATGACAATTTCGTTTTAATTTTAAATAAAACAATTATATCATATTCCAATTTGGAATGCGTGTTTAATCTACAATTTTAAAGTTTTATTCAAATTTACGTAAAAGTGATTTATGTTCGAAAATCATATTCATATTTGAAAGAGATTCTCATGTATGATAATCTTATTAAATTTAAAGCATTTATGTATAAAATAATTTTAATTTTTAAATTTGAAAAAAATGATGTTTGGAAACTTCAATTAATTCTTAAATAATTTGTACTTATTTCTTATTCAAGTCATAAAATCAATTTGAAATTTGATTAAAAAATTGTTTGGAAATGTCATATAGTAATTTTTGGAACATTAAATCATATTTGAAAATAGAAATCATGCTTCTTAATTCCAAAATTTCATTAAAATTCGAAAATCATATAATTTTTTATTAATTTGTTTAAGGATATGAACACAAATTAAGAAAACCCCGGTTAACCGACGTTAAATAAACGGTTTCCGGTTAGTTCGAAAATTACGTTTTTTAAAAAACCGGGACACGGTTAAGAGCAAAAAAACTGGTTAACCGGTTTCGCCGATTTTTCGGTTTCTGTTTTGGACTCTCTAGTACCAAGCAATTCAAAAGTGCGCGAAATTTTCGGTTCATGACATATTCGTTATTTTTTATACACGTAAATATAAACTGAATACCGGGTTTATAAGGGTTACATTATTTTGCCAAGCTACCAAATAGTTTCGTTCCTATTTTATTTAAGTTTTAACCAAAATTAACTCCTGTTTACATAGTGATGTATGTTAAATTATCCGGTTTTATATTCGACTACCCAAAAACACAATCCAATTCGATATGCCTTTTTGAAACCTCTTCCAAATTTAAGAAGATAACAAATATTAATTAGTCTTTTTGTTGAATATTTCTTTAAATTAATGATTAAAATTTTTCCAAAAATGCATTGACACAATAAAATAATTCATAATAATAATTTTTAATTCGGTCTATCGGTTAAACCCTGTATTCGGTTTTTATGGAATTTTCGTTGCCATAAGAAGTACGTGTATAATGAATCGAAAATTTCGTTCACTTTTCATTTGCTCAACTATGCGAAAATTTCGCAGGCAAAATCAATTGCAGGGTTGTTTCGCCAGTTATTTCGTACGAAAACAATTGTTTGATAGTTGCTTGGCACCGGAATTTAATTCTAACAACCAAAAATGGTGATGAAATAAATAAATGAAGTATTTACAAGGTTAATAATCGCTCTACACACAATCAGTAAATGTCTTCGGTTAGTGACTTGTGTAAATACACACCGCAGTGGCTTAACGGGCTAGACGCTGCTGAAGATGATGGATGCTTCACAAACATCGAAACGATCGTCCAGCGAATGTGAGTTCGAATCCCACCCGCGGCATTTACTTTTTTTTCACTAACCGGAAAAAAATAATAATCTCTTACAGCCTTAAAGGAAATTACAACTTTAAACATAACGAGGATCTAAAAAACAACTTAATAAAATATAGGTGTTAACTCTCCGCGACAGAATTTTCCGCTTAGAGATAAATGGCAAAATTTCGCAAGAACTGAATACGGGGCTTTATTGCTTGTCTTGTTTTTACATCACAGGCACTGTGAGAAAACACAAAACAGGGTTGACAGTCAAATACCTGTTCCCTGGATAAAAGACACATTTTGAATACGGTACTGTTAAAACCTTCACTAAATCTTAAAGCTTTCAATAACTGATGAATGTTTTAGAACTAATTTATTGTGTTTTTTATGAGAAAGGCCGTTAATATATTCCTCTATGGATTTTTCTCTACGAGAACGACAAATATTGGATAAGAAATTAAACAGCCATAGGTACTATTGACCGGCCGTCGGTGGCGCAATGGCTAGTGTGCGTGGCTCTTGTGCATGAGAACTTGGGTTCGATCTCTGCTCTGACCACCTTACATTTCCTCCGACGACGGTCACTTCGCTTAGTGATGGCGACACTATCGAGTACTTAGCCATGAAAAAGCTTCTCAAAATGCCGTTCAGAATCGGTGTAAAACTGTAGGTCCCAATCAGTGAATAAAAAATTAGAAAGCGCACAGCTTCATGGGATGTAATGTGCAACGGGTTTTTAGGTACTATTGAGGGCTAAATTGAAAATTGAATCGAAGGAACATTTTCCTCCGAGATAACTCCGTCTCTAAAGCGTTCATCAGATATTGAAAGCTTTAAGATTTGGCGAAGGTTTTATTAGAACCGTATTCATAATGAGTATTTTAACTAGAGAACAGATAATTGACTGACAACCCTGTTTTATGTATTCTCACAGTGCTTGTGATGTAAAAACAAGCTGAACAATAACCGATAGACCGAATTAAATTTGTTTTATTTAAATGCGTCAATGCATTTTTACAAAATTTTAAACATTTATGGAAAAAACAATTCAATAAAAATATCAATTAATATTTGCTATATTCATAAATTTGGAAGAAGTGTCAAAAACTCATATTGAATTGGATTTCAGTTTTGGGTAGTCGAATATTAAACCGGATAATAAGTTGTAGTTTCAATGTTTTGATTTTATATACATCAATATGTAAACAAGAGTTCATTTTGGTTAAAAATTGGAACGAAACTATTTGGCAGGATAATGTGACACTATAAACGAAGCAAATATACACAAAAAAATAATTCCAATTGTTTATATTGAATAAATATTTAAGTACGGCACGTTCAATAAAAATGGGGACGTTGGAAAACTCGTAACAGAGGAATTTTTCGATTATGAATACAATTTTTGGGCTTTACCTTCGTAAACCTTAAACAAACCCATGACAACTTTTATGAATAAGGCCGATAGTATTTTCCTTATTCACCGTCCACCATACTCACGTTAACTTGTATGCCCCTGATTCATATACTCTCTGCTCTTTTCACAAACATATATATGTATGATTAATAAGTAGAGCCGACTTTTGGGCATGGGACATGATTGCGCTTTCTAAACGCTTTTGCAAATTTATCACCAAAAATTTTATTTTGGATATATATTTATACATGGCAAAAGTTTAAATTAAATAAAATCAATATATTTTAAATTTGTATTCGCATGACACATGAGAATAATCTAGAGATCACAGTGCATCCAGTTATACCAAATAAATATTAAGACCCAAACTCGAATACTTCATGCTTTTTTCCATCTACTAATGAAAAACTATTGAGAACATTTCAAAAAAGGGTTTTAATATTTTGAACATTAGAGGGAATAATTAGTAAAGTAATACAGATTGCTGGATTTCGATTCGTATTTGATTCACAAAGCATTTTAAATTCACAAGTATTCGAGTTTGGTGTTTTAAGATTTCATTTTTCGAACTTATCGTACAATGATAACAATGACATTTTACATTTCCCATACTCGCGGTTATACGAGCTATATTTTCTTAGGCGTGTATCTAATGTTGCATCGAGAGCAAATGTGGTATACAAAAGCGAGGTTTAAATATTCCTAATAAAAATAAAAATATTCCTGAAAAATAAAGCCATTGTTAATTAGTGGTTGTTCGCAAATTTAGGATTACATTTCTACCGAAATATTTTAAATGAAAATTCTCAAACTCAAAAATGGATTAAGATATATGGTTTATACACGAAGAGAACATAGAATGGCTTCAAGAATCTTTATAACGTTTTTGGAATGGCATTCAAGTCGCTCCACCCTAATGATTAACCCTCTGCCGGCCACAGGCAAATATGCGTTTCAAAGAGGTTTTGACACATGTATATTGACCAGATAGAAGCCGAGGAAAATTGGTCCAAATGTGGTTTGTAGAAGTGGATTGGGATACTAATTTGCCCAAACCAATTTAAATGTTTTTGAATTTAATGACCGATTTGCATGTGGTCGGCAAAGAGTTAAGATAGAGAAATGCGACGAGACTAACTTTCGAAAAGGTATTTACTCATAAATCGATAATGGGGTTGTTTTTACGTATAGTTTGTACAAGAAGTGAATTCGGGTCGAAAAGAACATATTCCCTTTAACAAAAATTAATTTTACTGCACTTTTGTCGACTACCAACTTTCGAAAACTGTAAAAATAAAGCAATTTACTTTTTTTTAATATTTGCTTCTTTATTTGTCACCTTAGCTTTGCCACGGCTTCTGATATTTTAGCCTGCAAATCAATAGAACGTGAGTGAAAACCTCAGAGGAGGAACATAATTTAAAGGTTTTTTCAATATTTATCGTTCTTATTACATTTTTTAACACAACTAACTTATCAACAATACGAAAAAGAATAAAATCATTAAAAACTAAGTAATAATTTACCAGGATTCTAATACCACTTGAAAACTTGTGATTGTTTCAGGAAATATCCAGCATATGCGTTTCCCCATACAAATGACAAAGTGCATACATTACAGTCGATACTTTTAACCAAAAAGTCGAGCAGTGGATAGCAGGGTTGTCGGGTTTCAAACAAACTGTAAAATAAATGAAAATATGAACTTGGCAACATTTTTTAGTTTCAATACTTTAATTTTCAAATTTTCTGTACTCAAGTATTGTTCCGCCGTTTGCACTACGAAGGTGACATTATGAGTAGCCCTTATTCAAGTCTTGGGTAGGTCGCATACTTTTTAAATGGAATATTTAGCTTTTAAGTATATTTTTATTGACCTTATTTTTGTAATATTGATGGTATTACATGATGGTATTATTTTGTGCCTCCTCTGAGATTTGAACACACGTTCTATCGATTTGTTTGCAGAAATGTAGGACATAGACCAGAAGCACTGACATAGTTAACGCGAAATCAAATACAGTCGGCAAAAGTGTTGCCAAATTAAAGTTGCTTAAGGGGAATGTATTCTTTTCGACCCGTGTACCCTTTTAGTATATCGATGGCTTAATATGAAAAAGACGTACATCTCAATCTCAGTTTTCTGTTACTTTACAGGAGAAGGAAAAAGCTGAATAAAATCGCAGCGATTTGGCACATTATTTGTTTTTAGTAAAACGAAAATAAAATATGCAAAAATCTCGATTTCGTAAAGAAAAACAAAATCAAAATACGACCTAATGTTGGATCTAAATATGTTGCCTAGTTCACATTATAATTTATTTTCCCTGTTTTTGAACCCACCAGCCCTGCTGTTCACTGCTCGACTGTAACGTATACACTTTTTCATCTGAATAGGGAAACGCATATGTTGGACGACTAAAACGACACTAATATAATTTTTAAATTGTGGAAAGAATGTCATACAATTCAGAAGGGGTCAAATATTGGTCTTTAAAGCTTATCAGACATATCTAGGTCAAATATAGATATGATATGTACGTAGAGTTTTCTTATTAATTTCTTATCTGTCAGTTTAACCAGATACAATACCAATCAGCTCGTTAAAATCACATAAAGCCCCTCCCTCACCAGTTTGACGCATTTTTCATATAAATTCAAAATTCAGTTTTGGTTCACTGTATTTGTAAATTCTTCGAAAATATGATATGGATTTTGTTTGAAATTATTTTCCAAGTTGATGGTCACACCGTCCTACAATGTCCGCTATATACTTACTACAAACAAATTTATGTTTCTCTGCACTCAGTGCCTCTAAGACTGTGAAATACAAAATGAAATTGTTAATTCTGTTAATAAGTTAATATATAATATTGTAATACACTACAATATTGTATTTTTGGATTCCGTTTGTAAAAATCGAATACAAATACCATTAACCTATTACACAAACACACAAATACCTACACACTCACATGTTTGCTAATTACTTTTGTAAAATTCCTTTTTTGGCTCCAGTTCTTAAACTAAATATAAAAACAAAACTAGAGTTTCAAAATCTGTTGGCGCATATCGTTTCTTTATACTTATACTTTTAAGCGAACCAAACATAACAACAAAATGAAGATTATTTACATATTAAATAAATTTAAAAAAAACAAACACAAGTTGTTGCAATAAATAAGTAAATAAACTATTTGTTATTAATAAATGGAAATAATCTTTATTAAAACAAAAAGATGTGTAGTTTTTTGTAGAAGACTATTAGTTGACCATATTAAACTTAACTTTAATTAAATTTGAAACAAAATAAAACGCAGCAAAAAATACTAAATGCAACAAATAAAACAAGACAAAACACAGATTATAAAACAACAAATAAAATACATTGAAAAGAAAGCAATCATTTAAAATTAGTTGGTTTTTGTGAACAACAAAAAAACAAACAAACAAAAAGATACATGATATATTGGAATATAAAGTAGACATATATACATACACATACATACGTATATACTCATCCAGATGATATAGTATTTATGTATAAATAATAAAGTAGTAGTAAACAAAAGCATAGAACAAGCAAAATAAAATAAAAACAAAACAAAAAAAACATGGCATTGCAAAACTACTATTAACAAAAAGGAGAAAAACAAACAATAATTTAAGTGAAAATATAAAACCATTTCCCATTTCCAAACTTTTTTGTGTTTCTAATTCAAATTCAGATCTGAATATTTCCCTAAGCGTTCTTACACCAACAACAACATTAATTGTATTAAGATTTTATTAATTAATTATGTCATTTAGAAATATTTGATTTTAATTACACAACATCGCAGTCACAGTAACAATAACAACCGAAACCCGCTAGGGTTAATCACCCGGGCACTTTCAACCATTTAAACAACTAACAAGACAAATTATAAAACAAAATTAAAAAATAATGAAAAAAAATAAAATAAAGTAAAAAATAAAGACATTTATTATATCCATATACTTATTTAATATATACATACATTATAAATTATTATAATTAAAACAGATGATGATTCAATAAAACTATGAATACAATAAAATAAAATATAAACCTGTTTAATTTTCATTCTAAGTAAAATCTAATCTAAGTCAATACGGAAACATTGTTTAGTGTAGTCGATGAATAAATGCTCCTCAGGGGTTCGATTCTGCTTCTATGACAACATTTCAGTGAAAATTTGTAGTAAATAAACATTGCATTTCACAGCAAGATTTTTTATTTGAAAGATTTCAATTCTACGCATGAATAATAGTGGGGTAATGACAACTATGTAACACATTTGTTTCATTCCACTCTATTCCAGAATTTCAAAAACATTTTATGGAAACAAACTTGAATTATGTTAGTGGTATTCATGCAAACAAGAAAACCTAGAACTTTTGCTCAGCGTAAGTTTGCCCCGAAGCGTTTCATGAGGCACAAAATAAAGTTGCTCAGTATATCTATGCAGTAATTGTCCTATACCTATTCCATTATTTTATTTTTTTCACATAAATCAAAAACCCTATCTTTCTTTCAATACAAAAATATTGACATTGAAATGTCAAAAGTTTTCACGTTTCTTTTTCCAGGTTTGCTCAGCAAATTTGCCTCGAAAACTTCCACTTTTGTGCAAGTCGCTTTGTATGGGAAATTTGTTTGTTTTGACGTTTACTGTGCAAGTTTACGAGGTTCTTTCGAGCTTTCATAAAGACCACTATTGTGATTGGATTAGGTCTTATTAAATACGATGTTAAGCCCGGTATTCAGTTTTATGAAATTTTCGTTGTCATAAGAAGTACGTGTATAAAAAAAATATCGAAAATTGCATGAGCTGAAATTTTCGCTCACTTTTCATTTGCTTGGTACTCATCTCCGTGCGAAAATTTCGTAGGCAAATTAATTACAGGGTCGTTATGGCTACGAAACAATAGTACGAAAACAATTGTTTGGGACCGGAGTTTTGAGATTTCGATAATTTTAACAACCAAAAGTAGCACCACATGCGTTAGAAATAAAACGGGGTGCATAGAGAAATTATAAATAAAATATTTGCAAGGTAAATCAAAGATAGGTGGTAACTCTCTACAAGAAACATTCAGTTTAGAGATAAGTAACAAAATTTCGCAAGAACTGAATACGGGGCTTAAGACTATTAGAGAAATCTATACATTTTTTTTAAACGTGCTAAATGATTTTTAGCATTTTTTTGGGCAATTTTGGCAAACTTTTTCGCTTCATTTTTAGCATTTAGTCAGCTGAGAATTATTTAGGCCTAAAAGCCATTTTAGGAAAATGGAGTTAGGTATTGCTTACATAAGTATATAATTTAAGTATGATCTTTCTGATTCCGAAATCCGTTTTTCGATATATCTCACCAATGTTTCATAATCATTACTCTGGTGCATATGCCGCTGTTTGGCGTATTCGTCAAATTTTGTATTCAAAACGTACAAAAATTACTTTATATTTGTTTTGGTCCACGAAACATACCCCAAAGCAAACACTGGGCCATAGACTAATTCTTATACTAGGCTTAAAATTTCTCTCAGCAAATTTGTGAGATTTGGCCTGGTGTGATATGAACGTTGGATGTTGAAAAGAATTGCTTAACTAGAGGCAATGGTTCGAAAATACGAACAAAATAACAACAAGGGCAATTAATATTGTGTGTTTTAAAATTATTATGTTAAATACAACACAAATGTTTGCTAATGCCATGTCTCCACTGACTGCTCAATTTCAAATTTGTTTCAACCCGTCCACACCGAACAATTTTAATTTCGTTTGACATATCATTGTTTAAGCGTAGTACTCAGCTGAAACTGAACTTTAGGTTTGCATATAAATATATGTAAGTAACCACTTGCTTTTTTACATAGACTTCATATGGAATCCTGAAATTCAGGTTTATCTGAATATTGGGATTAAAAAGTGGAATTGATACACAGGGTGTCTAGCATAGACTAATACATACCTAGATAAACTTATTCTCTCATCTGACGTTTCATTTCACACTCTTCGTGATGCGGTCGGTGTGATAGAGAGATGTTTGACGAAAAGTGATATACACCAGGTGGAATTACAATAACTTCTTGCTTTAATTTTTCATGCCATTTTGGTGAAAAACTGTGAAATTTAATTGTGTTTTAAACTTTTTTATTGACTGTTATTGTTAGCATACATTTGTGTTGTATTTAACACATTAATTTTAACACACAAAACGAAATGCCGTCGTTGTTATTTTGTTCGTTGTTTTGAACCATTGCCTCTATCTGGTATTAGTAAAGCAATTCTTTTCAACATCAAACGTATACATCACACAAGGACAAATGTCAGAAATTTGGTGAGTGAAAGATTTTCTCTACGTATGTATTACTCTATGGTGTCTAGTAATTTCTTTTTATGCTCATTTCAATGCAAAATTCATTGAAATGTCGATTTTGTATGGAAAATGTTACCTAATTTCAGCGAAATTACAAAAATTGCTCGTAATCATCCAGTGGAGATGCCTTATAACAATAACAGTCAATGTAAAACAGATTTAAATTTCACAGTTTTTCACGAAAACGACATGATAAATTAAAGTCAGAAGTTCTTGTAATTCCACCTGGTGTAAGTCACTTTTCGTCAAACATCTCTCAATCCACGAAGAGTGTGAAAGGAAACACCAGATGAGTCAAATTTTCTCTCTTTAAAGAAATTCTCTATGCACTGGGCCGTATTAGTTGACGGCGTTTTAAAAGTAGACGACGGCGTTGGACTCCACCATATGGCAGTCTACATAAAATATATGTATTTGGGCCCACGTCGAACAAAAAGATCAACTTCTAAAAAAAGGTGCCTATGGGCCACAAAACCAGAAAATTTTACTTCAGTAAAAGCTTAATAACTTTTGAGATATTGTATGTAATTGAAAGAGAATTTATATTTGTGTTTAAAAATGAAAGGTGGTGAGCGCAAATCGGAAATATTCTGTGCCGACGAAATATCGATATTTTATCGATAACTCCTTCAGATATGCCTGTCATATCTATCTATTAAGTGGAGTTCAGATTATCAGACGGATTTGACGATCTGTCGAATCTGAAGAAAAATTGATAATGTGAACAGCTATCATCAGATAAATCTGATGGTCTTCAAAACAGTTTGAAAACTAAACGATTTCTGTGAGGTTATCGATAAAACAGAGAGTGAGAGATAAAATGCCGGAGAGAACAAACGAAGAGGAGAAGAGCGAAAACTATAAATTACATAGAATTTCTGGAATTTAATGTGAAATGAAAAAAATACAAACCTTCAGTGTAATTTATTAAAATAAAATGTTAATAAATAAAACCCATAAACGCTTGTAAAAATAAAGAAATTACACATAGCGGAGGGAGCTGGGATTTGTGTGCTTAGTTTTTTTTCCTAGAACTTAGGTTGTTTAATTGAGTATATGTAGGGATGTGTGTTCATGTGCAAAACAAATATCCTCCTTCCTTTCATTTCCTGTGAACTAGCAAGTAATTGTTACAAGACATTTGGAAGCGCAAACCGTTGATGTTGACACTGTAGTGTCTTGTTTCAAATGATGTCTGTCAGATAAATTTTTCTGTGTGGACGAAAAATTGATATTTTATCGATAACTCCTTCAGATATGTCTGTCAGATCTGTATGATAATTTGAACTTCACTTTAGAGGGCTGTTTTTTTTATTCCATTAAGCTATCGCCACTTACGGCTTTCCAAATAAAACGATCCACACTTAATACTACGAAATGTGGCAACATTTGCTGTAATGGGTGAAAAAATGCGATATAGCAACACGTTTGTAGCCAGTGCCAAAATACATGGTAGCAGCAGATGTTGTTGTAGTTGTAAGCAGCAACAACAACAAATTTTATTTTCGTTCATTCAAACCATAGAGTAAATTTAAGTAGAGCCGCCATTTGTCTCATCTGACGTTTCCTTTCACACTCTTCGTGATGCGGTCGGTGTGATAGAGAGATGTTTGACGAAAAGTGATATACACCAGGTGGAATTACAATAACTTCTTGCTTTAATTTTTCATGTAATTTTGGTGACAAACTGTGAAATTTAAATGTGTTTTAAACTTTTTTATTGACTGTTATTGTTAGCATACATTTGTGTTGTATGTAACACAATAATTTTAACACACAAAACGAAATGCCGTTGTTGTTATTTTGTTCGTTGTTTTGAAACATTGCCTCTATCTGGTATTAGTAAAGCAATTCTTTTCAACATCAAACGTATACATCACACGAGGACAAATGTCTGAAATTTGGTGAGTGAAAGATTTTCTCTACCCATATTTACTCTATGATTCAAACTCTACACAAACATATACCAGCAATACAAGAATACAAAAAAGTAGAAAAACAAAATACATATGATTTTGACAAGTGAAGCGAAAAATGACAAAATGAAAATATGTCATCACCTGTTTAAACGACTATACCTGATAGATAATTTTACCGCGTTCAATATTAAGAATGATTTTGATCTCTGAGTAAAAAATATCACAAAAGGTACGCGAACGACATCCAGTAAAATCTTGCAAGAATTAAAAACTTTGTATACAAACAGGTGATTTGCAATGTAAACATTGGAAAAAACCAACAAACGCAGTTCGAACAAAACATTACAAATCACCAAAACTGTTTTCTTTTTAAACAGAAATACTTAAAGATTAATAACAAAGCATTAAAAATTCATATTTTCTCTTAAAAGCTAATATGCCAACGATTAATTTATTATTTTGTATTCTTTCTACGTCCTAAGTTTGTTTGTTTACATAAAACATATGTTATTACTTGCAAATTCTTACTGGCAAAAATTTCTCCAGTAAAAACTTGCAAGTTCTCTATTATCGAACTGTCAAAATAATCTCTCTCTTGCTCTCTCGTTACTGGCTTTTTGGTGTAAACGAACACTATCAAGTAAGAAATAGTAATAATTTGTAGAAATTTGTACAAATTATCCAGTACGCGAACAGACTTTATAACATTTACCGCGCGTTGTTGTGAACAATTTATTTCCAATTTTGTTTTCAATCGCAAATAAAAATCTATGCTTCAAATGTAGAGATATAAAAGTATACGTAGTCTTCCATTGCCGTCGGTGGTGCAATGGTAGTGTGCGCGGCTTTTGTACATGAGAACTTGGGTTCGATCCCCGCTCAGACCATCTCACATTTCTTTGACGACGGTCACCTCGCTTAGAGGTGGCGACACTAACGAGTACTTAGCCATGAAAAAGCTTCTCAAAATACCGTTCGGAACCGGTGTAAAAGCTGTAGGTCCCAATCAGTGAGTGTAAAACTAGAAAGCGCATATCTCACTGATTGTGAGAAGCTCTCCTCAATCCCTCCATGGGATGTTATGGGATACCATTTTTTTTTTTAGTCTTCCATTAAATAAAATAATTTGAATGATCTTAAAATGTGTAAGCCATTTTACACATTTCTGCTTTTGAGTCTCTTCTTCATAACATTTTCATTCGCAAGAAATGATAACAAAATTTATCTAACATAAGTTTTTGTTGCCATTTCTTGAAATTGAACATGTGGCAGCATTGTCATTGCTCAAGTGGGAATTTAAGTGGGAAACTGAAATGCCACTTAATATCGCTTAGATGTCCCGTACAAATTAAGCTATAATTAGCTTTAGCGGGGTAAAAAAAAAACACACTTTAGGTTAGGTTTAGGACACGTGACAACAAGAGGTAGTATAAGTATACAACTTACTTATTGTCACTACACTCGGAGGTCGGTTGACTCATTGTGATTGTCCATATATACGAAGAGAAGATAGAGAAGGGAGAGAAGAGAGTGGAGGAGCCCCACTGATAATAAAAACTTTGAAAGATAGATAGACGTAAGACAGACAGAAGAACCACTCAATGTTCCCAGTGTATATATACAGTAGTAACTCGATTCTTGCACATACTTGATACTTGCACACCTCGATTCTTGCAACATAGAAATATTTTTCATTATGCACTCAGTACTTGCGACATCCGAAAATTTTTAACTCGATACTTGCAACATTTTTGTATTACTCTTACGTGCTGCTTTGTTTACGTTTTCTTAGACTGAATATATTTCGGGAAATCCCCGTCGTTTTATGCTGCTGATGAAATGTTGTAATTTGAATCAGTTTTAAGCTGACTATTGAGAGGTGCGGTGTCATAAACAGATGTATGTGCCTTTTATTTTATATGGGAAATTAATACTCGGTGCATGTGACAACCTCGAAACTTGCACCGAGCCGGGTTTTCATTACGTGCAAGAATCGAGTTTCTACTGTACATACTTCACCTGATAAGGTCTGATATATACATACAATACCATCCGAGATGAGGATCCATATGTGCAGGTCAAGGTTTACCATTCCAGATTCCCATTGGGGTAGAAAGAACCAATAGACAAAGTATCAGATGATGGATCTATCAAAGAGTATGGAATTTTAAATAGAGAAGACAATTTACTCATGGAGTGGAATGCCAATAAAGAAAACAAGTGAAGCGCCTCGTTTCTCTGCTCTCTCTCTCTTACTCTCTTTGTTGAATATTTCAATACACGAGCAGTTGTCTGATGATGTTACAGTATTTAATTATAGAAATTCCAACGATGTTTAAATAAAATTCCGTAAAGTATGTAAAAAGTGTGAAATAATCAAGTTATGACGCGAGATATAAATATGTTTGAGTGAATCGCGTCGACTTGTTTGGTTCATAAAGCAACTATTGTATAGAGAAAAAAATCCACTCATGGAGTGGAATGCCAACAAAGAAAACGAGAGAAGCGCGTCGTTTCTCTGCTCGCTCTCTTACTCTCTTCGTTGAATATTTCAATACAAGAGCAGTTCTCTGATGATGATAACTATAGAAATTCCAACCGTATTTAAATAAAATTGCATACAGTATGTAAAAAGTATGAAATAATCAAGTTATGACGCGGGAAGAAATGCGTTTGAGTGAATCGCGTCGACTTTTTTGGTTCTCTTCAAAGACGATTTAGAATTAGACGACCAGAAGATGTGCGCAACTTGGCAACCCTGGTAAAAGAGAACCAAAAAGTGCTATCAGTTCTATCAAACGCATTTCTCTCTCGCGTCATATCTTGCTTATTTCATACTTTTTGCATAGTTTATGTAATTTTACTTCAACATGGTTACAATTTGTATAGTTATATACAATAACACTATCAAAAAGCTGCTCGTGTATTGAAATATTCAATGAAGAGAGTAAGAGAGAGAGTAGAGAAGTACTAGGGTTTCACTCGTTTTGTTTGTTGGCATTTGAGTGAAAAGAAATTTTGACTGTCTACTGCTATGAACAGAATTGGTGCGTACTGCGTATTTTACGCAGCGTAAATTTACGCAGGTCAAGAAAACGCAGTGGAAATACGTCGTATGAAACACAATAACGCCGTAACGTACGACGTAAAACTAAACACAGCTGATAAAGTTGTTTACTATTTGTGAATGCGAACATTGCAAAAAATTAATAATGGAAAAAATTAATCAAAAGCATACAAATGTTATGAAAATTATTAAATTAATAAACATAATGTTTATTTTAAATAAATGTTTTGAATTTATGCGTAAGCGTTTACGGAGAAGATGGTGGGTACGGCCAGTAAATCTTAATAGAAGCGATGAAGGTTTTCTTTTTGTCAACAACTGATAAGGTGACCATATGTAAAAAAAAGTACTTCACAAATGAAACATAAACAAAAACTCAACTAAAAAGCTTTTTTGTACTTAATTTTATTTATATATTATTATTTTAAATGTTAATAAGTAAAAATAAACAATTTCTTAAGTAAAAAGTAACTTTAATTACTGAAATACTTAACATATTAAAACAATATGGTCACTCGGTACTGTTTTGTACGCCGTACGCAGGCGTATGAAATAGAAATAAATCTATTTTCAGCTGCTGCGTACTTGCGTATTTTACGACGCCGTCGTGATTCTGCTCATTTCCATATACACAAATGTGTTCTATTTTTGACGACGTATTTACGCTGCGTAAAATACGCAGTACGCACCAATTCTGTTCACACCATACATCATAGAGTAATCTCAGACTAGAGAGAATATTTGGCTCATCTGACGTTTCCTTTCACACTCTTCGTGATGCGGTCGGTGTGATAGAGAGATGTTTGACGAAAAGTGATATACACCAGGTGGAATTACAATAACTTCTTGCTTTAATTTTTCATGCCATTTTGGTGAAAAACTGTGAAATTTAAATGTGTTTTAAACTTTTTTATTGACTGTTATTGTTAGCATACATTTGTGTTGTATTTAACACAATAATTTTAACACAGAAAACGAAATGCCGTTGTTGTTATTTTGTTCGTTGTTTTGAACCATTGCCTCTATCTGGTATTAGTAAAGCAATTCTTTTCAATATCAAACGTAAATATCACACCAGGCCAAATGTCATAAATTTGGTGGGAGAACTAGTAGATCTACTATAAGTATTAATCTATGGTCTACATGTACATCGTTTTTGTTCTCTTCTACTAGGGTTGCCAAATTGTTAGGTTTTTTCTTCTCTACCTGTACATCCTTTTTGTTTGGTTCTCTTCTACGAGGGTTGCCAAATTGCGCCGGTTTTTTTTTCTCTACTTGTACATCCTAGGTACCTAGATGGCGCTTCTGGACGGGGGAGAAATCGGAGTGGGAGTCTGGCGACTTCAGTTGATTTTTTCTCTTTGCTTCGTGTATAGTGGCGGTTCTTTTCTGGAATTTGTTTGAAAGTTTGGAAACAATATATTATTGATGTGGAAGATTTTAATTGATTTTACTGTTTTTCACTTTAATTTTATTGTGTTTAACAATAAACCATTTTCATCCCTTCTCTTTAATTTTCTTTTGTATCCACAAGTATCATAATATGTAAGCATAGATAAAGGAAATAAGTAGATATCGCACAGGCGTTGTCAAGTACTGCCACTAGGTGCTGTATTGTCGTTTTGTAACTTTCACTGACGTTTCTCATAACATTCACTGACGTTTATTCAACAGTGTGGGACATTTTTTCAATACAAAAATAGAATCATTTTCCAGGTTGTGCTAATCGAACAACTAATTTAGTTTTTTCCATGTCATTGTGTTCCCCACTTTCTAATTCAAATGCATTTTGGTTATAGGCAAAATACACGACACAAAATGCTTGCGCAAAACACACTTTGTGCAAGACGTTGTGCCGTGTGTGGTAGTGGTTGTGCTGTCTGCACAAATTTTGTGTAAAAATCAAATTGTTTTGATTTTTGTACGTTTTGCGCAAGCGTTTTGTAAAGTGTATCGGTATTTTGGGCAAAATCTGTGTCAGTTGCATAGTCTAATAATATAAGTCGACGCGTGGCGTGTTGTTGTAATAATAAACGATTTTGACAGAATTTTGTTGTACTATTGTTATGACAATACACTCGATATGTCAAAATCATTTTATATACGAAGAGAGGCAAAGGAAAAACGCCAAAGTAAATAATTACATGCATAGAATTACATGTATTAAAAAAAAGTAATAGGCAGAAAGTTGGAACGCATTTAAGATCCAAATTGGTAAGTATCCATCAGTAAGTCCATACATATGTATGTAGGTAATTTTAGTTACTTCTATATATTTTTAGCCATCAAAAAAACTACAGGCGGTGAAACGACCAGCGTAAGCAAAGAGGGCAAGGAAGATTCAAAACAAATGATGCGATAAGTTTGACACTTCGAGTGTATTACGTAAACAAAGAATGATAAAAAGAAACAACCCGATAACAAAATGCCTGATCAGCTGGGCTTATGCTTCCACTTATATTATTACACTATGGTCCATAGATTAATACTTATAGTAGATCTACTAGTTCTCCCACCAAATTTATGACATTTGGCCTGGTGTGATATTTACGTTTGATGTTGAAAAGAATTGCTTTACTAATACCAGATAGAGGCAATGGTTCAAAACAACGAACAAAATAACAACAACGGCATTTCGTTTTCTGTGTTAAAATTATTGTGTTAAATACAACACAAATGTATGCTAACAATAACAGTCAGTAAAAAAGTTTAAAACACATTTAAATTTCACAGTTTTTCACCAAAATGGCATGAAAAATTAAAGCAAGAAGTTATTGTAATTCCACCTGGTGTATATCACTTTTCGTCAAACATCTCTCTATCACACCGACCGCATCACGAAGAGTGTGAAAGGAAACGTCAGATGAGCCAAATATTCTCTCTAGTCTGAGATTACTCTATGCTATGGTCAGTTGTGAAAATTATTCAACGAAGAGAGCAAAACAATGGCGGACGATCAAAAGTTTTGGGCAGAATTCATAGAAGAATATGAAAATTTGCCAGCATTATGGAAAATTAAAAGTAAAGAGTATATCAACAGAGTCCAGAAAACCAGTGGATACGAAATTTTAGTGGAAAAGTTAAAAGAAAAGGACCCTGCAGCGACAGAGAGCTCGCTGTAAGAAAAATAAATAATTTTCGTACAAATTACCGTCATGAGTTAAAAAAAAAATAAGGACAGCTAAAAATCAGGTGCAGGTGCTGACAATATTTACGCCCATCGTTATGGTATTTTCCATTGCTTTATTTTCTCGAGGAGCAGGAAGATAACATTGAAAGCAGAAATTCAATGGATGAGTGCATTATCAATGAGGTAAGAGAATGTGCAAGCGAAGCAAAACAAAACAAAAACCATAGAAATTAATCCTTTTTTTAACTTTCACACATAATTGAAATTTTTATACAATTGCCTTTAGCCAGTTTAATTTCAAATTATTTTCTTTTGAAGAAAATCCACATGTTGACATTTTTTTTTAAAAATTTTTAATTATCTTGATTAAAGACTGAATATTTTCAATTTTAAATAATATCAATTTAAGATTGTTTTCATATGTTTGAAAATCTTTAATTAAAGATTCGTTTTTTTTATCTTCTTACGAAAGATACTTACCAAGTTTCGGATGTTTATATTTTGGTGAAAATCTAAGTACATAATTTTTTAGTTAAAAATAGTGTATGTATATTTCAACGAAAATTTTTACAATGTTCTTTTTTCTTATTCGTACTTTTTTAATACACATCTTCTTGCCAGGGTACACAGCCTTTTGAATTAAAATATTGATAAAATTGCATCCGAACATTTTTTGCAGAATTGGTAGAATTTCTGTTAGATGAAGCATTAATCGGGCATAGAAGCTTGGGCTCATTGCGCCAATCTGCATTTTCCACGACACCTGTATCCGTGTGCTCCGTATCAATGCCCCCTTCTAGATACAATGTGTCTTTCTTTCTACGCAAAAAGTTGTGAAGGTAACAACTATTGGTTACAATAGTTGTCACTTTTTCTGGCGGCAAGTTAATGGTTGTCAACAATACCCGAAATCTGGAAGCCAATATTCCAAAGGTGTTCTCCACAATTCTTCGCGCCCTTGACAATCTGTAGTTAAAAATTACTTCTTCCTTCTGTAGAGTATTGCGGGCAAAGGTCTTCATAATGTTTTCCATCAAAGGGAAAGCATCGTCACTCACAAAAACAAATGGCGTTTCAAAATTGTCTCCTGGGAGAGGCTCTGGAGCTGAAAACTTCGTTTGGTTGAAGAGCCCAGCATCAGATGCTCTGCCATTTGTGCCAACATCAACCATTAAAAATTCATAGTTGGCATTAACGATAGCCAAAAGCAGTACGGAAAAAAAAATTTATAGTTGAAGTACTGAGATCCAGTTCCTGGGGGCTGTGTTATACTAACGTGCTTCCCATCTATAGCTCCTAGGCAGTTAGGAAAATTCCTAACATCCCTAAATGCGTAGGCTTCTTTTTTCCATGCATTTTCGTCTTCCGGTAACTGAAAAATATAAAACAAAAAATTTTATTTGCAGGACAATGAGCCACGGTCAAAAAAAATAAGCTTTCCGAGGAGGACCACTTAATTATGTTGGCACGACAAACATTGGAAAAAGCAAATAGTAGTGATGGCACTTAGTCACAATCTTGGGCATCGGAGTACAACCAAATGAATGAACAACTAAAAATATTGTCAAGAAAAATGATCTCGGATATTTTGTTTCAAGGAAGTATGGGGAACTTACAATTAAATCACACGGTTCAACTACAAAATATGTTTAATCCGTCGGTATCAAAATCTCCTGTACCGTCATCACAATTGAATACCATCTATCCAACACCTCGAGCCCTCTTCATTAATAATCGCATCAGAGTTCCCACTCCTTTGAGTAGTAATGGATCCGCATATATCAACCGAATATCCACTTCGATCAACGCTTACTCAACATCCCAACCCAACTTTGTAAATAACCGGATCATTACAGTCCCTACTCCTTTGAGTAGTAATGAATCCTCATCATTTGATGATCACTCGGAGTACGTTTTGGATGCACCTATTTATTGCGAAGCCTCATCAGGAGATGAATCAGCGACAAACACAAAAATTCAAGATTATTATTCTCAATTCGGCTCAAATATGAGTTCTGAAGCCTAAAACAGTATAACTGCCAATTTTCCCATTTATTTTTGTCTTTAAATTCTTTGTACTTTATTTATCTACATTAAACAGATACATAAATAAAAGCTTTTATTTTCTGGAATTTGCTTACCTCTATGTAATCCCTTAGCTGCTTTATTATAGCTTCACAGGTCTCTATTACAATATTTCCAATTGCTTGAGGTGAAATTGCGGTTAGAAACTTTAAATCCTCATAATTTTTAACGCTGGCCAAAAATCGTAAGGTTAAAGCAAGGCGATGACGAGCTGGGATTGCCTGTCTCATAATCGTATCTTGCTTAGTTATAAGGTGCTGGGGCCAAATCACCGCATTCGATATCGAGTACTTTGCCTCCGATATGTTGTTAACGTGGATCACGGTACTCGTTATCGAATCGTATTTACTCGAAGTTGTACACGATTGGTAGTTTATTATCGAAATCGAACAAACTACCATTTTTGCACGCTAAAAACAAGGAATGCAAAGAGGAACAAAGAAAGATTGCAGTTCAAAGACGCGAAAAAAATTCAAAGTTGAGAATAAATTGAGTTGAAAATATTTTTTTTGGAAAGAAATTTTTAAAAATGTGAGTATTTTATTTTTTTTAGCAAAATAAGTTAACACAATATAATTTTACTTGTTTTCAGGGAAAATTAACATCAATTAAAAAAAACAGCGGAAGCCGCTCACTTCAAAACAACTACAACTTCCTCATCTTCAGGTAATGACAAAGGATTGCTTTTTTCGCGAATATTTCTTCTCAATACGCTTATATTTCATTCATCCTCCGAATCCGACGATGAAGACAACAAAAAAACACAAGGATTCATTTTCAAAGTTAAATTTTCCGTATAATACTTTTGCCTTCGTCTTTCCTGTTGTTTTTCGTAACACCATATGCTTACAGCAATGTAAAAAAGAGTAGTAGACAAAATAGATTACGATCGAATACCGTGATCCAACAAATTTCGACTATCGAAATGTTTTACGCTACGAAAGTGAACTCGATAACGAATGCGGTGATTTGGCCCCTGAACTGTGTCAAAAAGCTCATCAAATGTGGCTTTATCCATACGGAGATAGTTTTTAAAATCTGCTTCGGATGTGCACTCCAGCTCTTTCAGCAGTTCTTGCTGTCCCAAAAGCGATCTTTTTAAACACCGTTCCTTACTCCATATCCTTTTTGTTTTTGCCCATCTTTTATTTTTCTTCATCTTTTTAAAGCGACTGCAAGCAGAATTACAGCAGCACAATTAGCATCCATCTCTGTCGGGTGTTAAAACTTGATTGCTAATAATATTTTGCACAAACTTTTTTGTGTCGTGTATAGTGAGAATATTAGTTTGTGCAAAGTGTGTTTTGCGCAAGCATTTTGTGTCGTGTATTTTGTCTATTATGTGCTTTTTTGGTGTACTGTTATTGTAGGTATTCGTTTGTGTTGGCTTTTACAGAATCGACTCACCAAACAAAAACATAATGCCTCTTGATGTTGCCTACAACACCTACTGCTATCACCTGTTCTAAATACATCTCGCAAGGTTTGTTTCATGGTAAAATAAGTAAGGTAAACGCACTAGGAATTGTTACAACAAACACAGGCATTTTGTTTTTGTTTGGTGTCCATAATCTGTCAAATTTTCTTCATGGGTGTACCTACTGTATAAGTAAACAAAAAAGTACAACAACAAAATGCATGTGAATTTGACATAAGAGTGACACCTAAGCAAGAAATTTGTTGAAATCAGCTGTTCTAACGAGTTTACCTTACTCATTTTACCATGGTTTGTTTGGTTTGGGCATAGAATAATACATATGTACATAGATAAACTTATTCTCTCATCTGACGTTTCATTTCACACTCTTCATCGTAGATTTGTGGAAATGAGAGCAATTAAATTTAAAATTACCTTATACCAGGTGGAGGATATGTTTACTTAACTTTTTCCTGTCGTTTTGGTGTAGAACTGAAAAATTTAAATATATTTTGCACTTTTTTGTTGGCTTTTATCGTTGGTATACATTTGTATTGTATTTAACACAACTAGTTTGCCACAAAAACACGAAATTCGGTTGCTGTTCCTTTGTTGATCACTGTATACCGCTATCTGGTATTATTGAACCCATATTTTCCACCACCAATGTTTACTTTCCATCGTACCTATGACGTTTAATTTATTGAGCGAATAAAAGCTTCTATGGTATGTATTATTCTATGGGTTTGGGATCAAATGTTATAATTATTGCTTTCAGCTCCATCTAGAAAATATCCTATTGAACAAGAAATTTCCCAAGGAGTGTGCGATGATATCTAGTTATTTCCTTTATCTATGATGTAAGTATGTGTTGGTTGCTCTTCTGATTTTTGTGAAAATGTGGCAACCCCATTCTCTCAATTGAGAGGCTGTAGCGTATTTGATTATGTTTGAACTCTTAAGCTGAGTACAGACACATCAAATTCTCGTCAAACATTGTCAGTGTTTTAGTAAAACTCAGTTGGACGTTGAATACAGACATATCAAACATGAAGTTTCAAACATTCATTTTTAGAGTCCAACCAGAACCAGAAACGCTTCAGACGACGACGGAAAAAATCTCTAGCGTCTAAACGAAATGAGAGAGAGAGAGAGAGCGTCTGGGGACTTTGGTTGATTTTTTTCTCTCTGCATCGTATGTATGAAGGAATGGCTAAAAAAGAAGCGAATTTTCTCAATGACTTCCAGAAGAAAACTTTTATCCTCCATTTTATCAAAAAGAAAACAAATTCTACAGACGATGTTAACACTTCGGTGGCAATGCAAAAATTATGTTTGAACCACAGCGATACACACACGTCAAAGAGCTTCAAACATGGCCTCTTGTTTGATCGAAAATCAAAATGATTTGATTTTGCTTCAAACATTACACTGATGTATACGTGTGAAGGTTTACACTCATACACTCTCAATGTTTGACGAGAATTTGATGTGTCTGTACCCTGCAAGCATTTCAATGGTCGTTTTCATCGCCATCCCTAAATATTTACTTAACCGTCACTTTTCTAAGTTGACTTTTAAATGTAAACAACTTTACAAAAACAAAATGCACGCCTATCATATTTTCATCTTTTAAACATATGCCTTCACGACAGTTTGAATTTTTAGAATTTACCGTATTTGCAAAGTGGAAAGAAGTCAGAAAACCAATTCCCTTAGATTACGATGAATTTCATCCACACAAACTGTTGGCATGGGTAAGACTTAAATATAACTTGTAAAAGATGCTATTGGCTTACTTTTTATTGTAACGTGATACAATCTTATGAAAGTATCACAAGAGTTGAAACATCATGGTATCTTAGGCGGGTTACACTTTCTCACCAAACAAGATGCAATTAAGATACAACTACGGTATCGTATACGATGTTTTTCATCCAGACAGCGTCACAGGCACGTAACTTATGCGATAGAAAATGTTTGCAGGGTACTCAGCTTTAGGCCCCTTAATGACTAAATCTCGGATTGTAGGAAAGAGGCATGGTAGAATAAGTAAGGAAAGTCGTTAGAACACCTGATTTGAACTTTAGGATGGCTTAGGTGTTTCTCTTATGTCAAATTCACATGTATTTAGTGTTTGTAGTTTTTGCTTACTTTTACTGTATACACCCATGATCAAATTTGACAAGAAAAAACAAAAAAAATGCGTCCTTGTTGCCTAAAATTACAACAATTCCAATTCAATTATTTTACTCTGGTTAGAGGTAAGTGTGTAGACGTCGTAGAGCCGCAGGCAAATATTTTAGTAAAAAAACCGCTCGTATTTAAACGAAAAGTATTTGTCGTTAGATTGTACATTAACCAGTACATAAGTTTCAGTTGGGTGAATCGACTTAATCATACCCTCACCCTAAGTCATACATTGCGTGGGAGTTCTGTTAAATAAAAAAACGCCCATACTCAGAAGTGGCAATATTCAATAGCAGATTGACATTGCGCTAAATATTATTGAATACCCAAATTAGTTAGTTTCCCTCCGAATATTTACATGCGAGGTACAAAAGTGGGCATAGCAAGTTGTTGCCAAAATTTTGATCAGTACCATATTTTGTTAAGATCTGTTATGATATATTGGAGATATCGAGTCAGCAAACTGCAAATACGCCCAACTTTTGTATGGGAGGTACGAAACTGGGCGTGGCACAATTGTCAGTTATGAATTACACAGTAGCTCTTAGCAAAATATTACCTAGTACCGAATTTTATTAAGATCGGTTATAGTTTACGAGAGTTATCGTGTCGATCAACCGGTCATCCGCCCAATTTTTATATGGGAGGTACCAGAGTGGGTGTGACAAAACAGCTCATTTTCTATAGGAGAGTTTTATTTGACTAAATATTGACTAGTACAAACTTTCATAAAGATTGATTCGGTTTTGCGGGACTTCTCGTGCCGAACAACCAGACAGCCAAACATATTTTGAATGGGAGGTACCACAATGGGCGTGGAAAAATCATCCTTGTTTTAATCGGTGATCGGCGTTTGTTAACGTGAAGCCTTATACCTAATTTCATTAAGGTCGGAAGTGTTTAACGTGATTTATCGGATTGAAAAGCCGAACGAACACCCTGTTTTGTATGGGAGGTACCAGAATGGGCGTGACAATCTCGCCCATTTCCTCCAGTTAACTAGGCATTTACAGATTATTTACCGGTGTGAGAGTTAAAGCTAAACACATCTACCAGACGAAAGGTTTGAAAGAAATATGATTTTGTGCTAAATGTGTCGATTTGTATGGGAGGTACCAGAAGGGGCGTGGTCACAAAGCTCATTTTCAATCCCAAACTCAATATTGGCCAATAAGAGTCACTGACAAAATTTCATTGTAATCTGTAAAGATTTACGGCAGTTATCGTGTTGACCAGCCAGCCAGACAGACGGACATGGCTCAAACGTCCTAGAAAGTCCTAAAACGAATTTCGACCAAAGATACTAAGGGTCTAATATGGGTTCTATGTGTTACATTTTTTTACGTATTAAATGATATATACCCCCATCCCTATGGGTGAGGGTATACAAATGTATGTGTTTTCCGTTTTCCGATTCTTAAGACCAATATAATATTGATAAACTTTCGTTATCTTGGCCCACCGACATAGCACCACAAAAATAAAGTCACCAATGAACCCGTGAAAAGACTACCTCCAATTTAAGTACCCACACTTGAATGTTCCACGTTCCATGTTTTTTGTTTTTCGTGTTCTTATATTTTTTAAATTACGAATTTTTTTGGGTGGCTCGCCTGCCAGGTGCATTTTATCCGAGATTAGTTAACTGTGCTCCTTTTCATCATGGTCCGAAATCCGATATCATTTCACGCATTTCAATTCTTTACCAATTCCAGAACTTCTTGGCCAACCAATTCGGCTTGCCATCATCCACATCATTTAATCCAGCTCAAAAAAATCAGTTTGAATTTCTTGCCAGGAGAGGCTCACGATGTATGTAAGTCGAGTTATTTTAATGGCGAATTATAGTTTTAATGAATAAAACCTGATAAATTTACAAATGGTTGAATTTTTTAAAATATGTAAATTTTATCGAAAAATTAACATTGCTAGTAAAAATGCGATAGAAATGATTGATTAAATCTAACCTATTTTGGTCAAAATTGCCGACCTCTAAGCGATGATGATAAAAACAAAAAAAAAACATAAGAGGAAAATATAAGAACCGGAAAAATTAAAGAAATTCCTGGCAGTCGGAACCATGAGGGTCACAGGGTCAAAAAAACGGGCCCACCTGGAGATATCTACCAGTAGGCAAGTGCGTGTACTCAAATGAAAGGTCTAAGATAACCCTATTTTACGAATATAATACATATGTGAGTTTTGAGAATCGAAAAAGTGATATTACGTACACAGAACAAATAAACATCGGTAATATTACCCAGTTTGTGTTTGGTGATTTTTATTTTATATGAAGACAAAAAGGATGTACATGTAGAGAAGAAAAAATTCCGCAATTTGGCAACCCTAGCAGAAGCGAACTAGAAAAGTTGACGCGATTCACTCAAAAGCATTTCTTTCCCGCGTCGTAACTTGATTATTTCATACCTTTTACATACTTTATGTAATTTTATTTAAATATAGTTGGAACTTCTATAGTTAGATAGAATATCATAATCAGAAAACTGCTCGTGTATTGAAATATTCAACGAAGAGGGTAAGAGAGCGAGCAGAGGAACGACGCGCTTCACTCGTTTTCTTTGTTGGCATTCCATCCATGAGTAAATTTTCTTCTCTATACAATAGTTGCTTTATGATGAAGACAAGAAAAGGTGGCATTATTGCCTAAATCAAAAGTACAAAAAACACACTACCAACAGCAATGCTGAATTTACATTCTAATGTTGGCAAATACCAAGGCTGATCTAGTAGAGGTTAACGCATTAGAACAGCTGATTTTGCTTTCTTATGACTCTATCTGCCAAATTCAGTGTATTTTGTTATTGTACTTTTTTGTTTACTTAGTTTGGTCATTTGCGTTTGTGTTGACAAAACAAAATCCCTGTTGTTGGTGCCCACAACAGGGATTTTGTTTTGTCAACACAAAATTTCGCCAAAGTTAATCTGCGTCCATTTTATTAAATTTCCAAAAAAATTGTGCAAATTTTCAATTTCATAAAGAATTTTGAAATTTGTGTAATTAGAAAAGTGTCTTGTCTTGGTTGTCTCGAGCGACTGGAAAATAAATACCTCTTAGACACTTGCAGAATATAAATGTGTGTCCAAACTTTGTAGCAAAACGTTTGATAGGGAACGTGATTCAAGTCAATGACAGAAATAAACCAAGGTTGGAACTATATTCCAGGAGCCTGGGCTTTCTTTATTATAATATTATCGTTTGCTTAAATTTTATTGTATCTAATTATTCAATAAATGGTTCAATATTAAAATACGACAAAATTTGTTTCTGTAAATATGGAAAATATGGGGTAAATATTTGGTAAGAATGCACATTTTGATTGAACATAATTCACCTACATAAATTCTGTAAATTGCCCTTTCTTCTTTGGGTAAATATACAAGCAAATGACACTATGGTTTGACAACGTAAAATTGCCTACGTTAATTTGTAATATTGCCCAATTAAATAGCTGACCGTATGTTGCCCAGTGCACTGGCTGATATCAGACCATGAATTTGGGTAATTTTACACAAAGTTTTTTTCTGTGTACTTATAATACAGTGAAAAAATTTTAATTTATTATACTGTATTATACGTAATAGCAGTTTTTCGATTCTCAAGACCTACATATCGTATTAGGTTGTAAAATTGGTTTATCTTGGTCCACACATTTCGGACCGGAAAAATAAATAAACAAATTAATTCGTGAGATGAATACCTTTCAGGGCTCCATGGGTCCGACCGCCACGATTTTTTGACGTAGAATACGTCTTACCTTACGGTATGAGGAGTCATGTCAGGTTTTTATTGTTGTAATCTTTATTTCATTGAATTTGAGGAAACGGCTAGATGAATTTTTTTAAAATTTTTTTTGTAGGTAAATGAAGATGTTATCTTTCGTTTGATATACATTTCATATTGGTTGATATATTTCTAGTATTTTAATTTCTCAAATGAAAATTGTTTAAACACATACACTCAAACATATGTGTGGTGTTTGGTTGAGTGTTTTTGGTTGCTCAACATTGCTTAGGAACATGTATCTAGTAAAAAGTGAAACGAACAGCAAGCTAATGTTGCTTGGCAACATGTATCTAGTAAAAAGTGAAACAAACAGTAAGCTAACGTAATAAAGCTTTTTTGCGAAAGCTTCAATAAAGCTGTTGTAACATTAATTTTGAATTGTAAAGCGTAAAGCTTTCACACAACGCTCGAATGCTAATGCGAAGACTCGATAAGGTAAACCTTTTTTAATATTAGGGCGGCCCTCTCAACATTCGCAGAACTTATTTCAATAAAAATATTAATTAAAATACATAAATTAAATTAAGTTTAAAAAAATTGAACATAATATTTTTTTTTTAAACGGACTTGAATCAAATGCCGTTGGTAAATATAAAAATTACAGCAGACAGTTGTCCGAGGCCATCGGCCACGGACTGTCCCTGCAGGCTGTGTCAGAGACACGGCCATTAAGTTTAACGTAGAATACGCCATCCGATAAGACAGAAAACATATATAACAATAAATGATAAATAATATAAGCAAATGAATTTATTGTTATATATGTTTTCTGTCTTATCAGATGGCGTATTCTACGTTAAACTTAATGGCCGTGTCTCTGACACAGCCTGCAGGGACAGTCCGTGGCCGAAGTCCTCGGACAACTGTCTGCTGTAATTTTTTTTTTTCATTTGTCGGGTTCATATAGTTTACTCGAATTTTGGTTTTGGTTATTTTTATTATCTCTTGAGGTCGGCAATTCAGCCCTTTATGCGGCATTTACACCGACCAAATTATCGCATTTTTGGGATTATCGACGTTTTTTTCTTATGGAGTTTGACATTTATAATCTCGAAAACGCGATAATCTTGGTAGGTGTAACTGCAGTTTTACTCTAATTTTGGTAATTGTTTTTTTTTTAATCATCATCGCTGGGAGGACGGAAATTCAGCCCTATTTTGTATAGAGTGACAAATCTATCTTGAGATAGAACTCCACCTAACGCCATCTACCAGTATTAATAATACAGCAGTTTTCCGTTGATAAAGCAGTATCGCTGTAGTGTTGCCAAGCTCCATTAATATTCTTTGGTATTGCCACCGCGAACCTACCTGAAACTTGGTGTCACTTTTTCCAAACATTCGACTTGTCAGCATTGGAATTTTTGTCAAGACGAATAAGGAAAACCGGATAGAGCAAAATACCAAAGACATATATAACAAATACCACAAATTATTTTTTATCCAGGCACTTAATTCGAAATCCAGCCAGAAATTTAAATAAAAACAAATAATTTGCTAACAACTGTCTGCCGCACACTATGGCAAAGCTAAGGCGAATGAACGGAATACGAATAAAGTAAAGTGAGCAACAAAAATCACCAGCCAAACAAGCAGCTGAGTGAAAAAGTAAGAGGTCGAACGATAGTAATCCCGCGACTACTGCTGATAATGAATGAAGAAAAAGCTGATGACAATTATTCTAAACAAACCTTTTTGTAAATTATGCAAACGTGAAGTGTAAACATTTACTCCCGATCCAATAAAAAGGAAAGAAGCGCACTCAGTCATCCCAAGAAGCACAAATTCATTCCGACATTCTTCGACTCGTCAGTTTGTCAAGTGATTGAAAAACGGATTAATTCATATAGACGACGATAGCAGCAGAAACAAAATCACCCACCCCCACCCATTTTAACAAAACGACCGACGAAGAGGAGATGAACAAAAAAATTTGGTGAGTAAAAAAGTTTCGGCTCACTTTCTTCTCCAGAGGAAAATGGTAATAGTGATTTTTATATAGATTTCAATTAAGAAAATACTGAGTAAATATTTGTTTGATTTGAACATTTAATTTGCTCTCTAATATCTTAATTAGCATTATCAATATTGATATTTGTAGTTCTCACTATGTACACAACGATTAAGCAGACATCCGGACTTATAGACAATTGGACGTACAAAGTAGTTAATACGGGGGCTACTCCACTTGTATGTAGGAGTGTTAATATTAACGTTTGTGTATGTGCAGTCATGCTGTTGCTGCATACTTCCAAACAGCAAAGGTGGCCAAAGTAGCACACTGTCAATAATAATCACACTTGGATTAAAGTGGTATTAAAGCCGAATTTCCATTGTTCGAAGCCTTGTACACGGGGGACATCACATTGGCATTGTTGCCATTTTGGTGCAAATTAACTTTGGCACCACAAATAAATTATTTAATTTATACTGTTTTTAAGGGCAAATTTCGTAAACGCACATACATGTCATTTCCGCACAGACTAGACATCTGCATCTATGAGCATGAGCTTGATTAACAACATTTTATAAGGCTGATGAAATCGAAAAATATTTCCAAATAATTGTATTAGACAATAGTGATGCGAACAGTATCGATTACAATCTTATTTGTTATTAAGAGGGTCTGTCTGTATGACGACAATAAATCTCAAATACATATAATCGATGCTTAGAATATTTTCTAGGTCTTACATAAGTCTAGAAAATTTCATTTATATTTATGATATTTTTTTCTCTTTCGAACTTTTAAAAACCCACAGAAACCGGGAAATTTATTGTTTCATTTCTATGTTTGACGGTAATCATTCATACTTAGGGTCATTGTATACTAATTTTTGTTCCACCATGTGCCTTTTATTTCTCGAAATTCTTATCAGAACATGTTTTTAACCCTAGAACGTCATCCTAATTTTTTGTACGCTAACGTTATCCTAAATAATATGGTGAACAAAATTGGGGACCAACATTAATGTTATTTTTTTTTATTTAGTTAATTTAGTTATTTAGCAAGCGACTAACGCTATACGAAAAATGCGGGCAAAACAAACGAAAAACACTTACTCAAGCTCGAAAATAAAATCGCGCGTTGTCGTTTTGACGATAGTTATTTTAGCTCCCAGGATCATTCACCGTGACAACAACACACATTTGCATACATACAGTAGTGATAATCCCATTAACACACTGCAGCGTTTACAGAGTTAATTGTGTTATTAGTGGATATCTATGCCAGAGCTGATCGAAATGGTAACCTTTAGTCAACTCAGTTTAATAGCTTCCCAGAAGGAAACCGATGAACTAGTCCAAAAAAGTACTAGTTCATAAACTATAGAGATTTTGATCTAGTTCTATTGGTACCAGTTTACGATCTTGTACGACCTTATTTTTTGGTGAGAACGCGTAAAATGGATAAAAAATCAATAGATGAAACCTTTGTAAAGCACTATACACATGGTTTTGTAAACCTGATTTTATAACTGGATAACCGAATTAAACACCGAAGTTTTTTTTATAAAATTTTCTTTTTAATTTGAAAATTGACTTTCAAATTGTTACGCCTGATATCTTGATGTCAAAGCAATTTATCGATATATTTTATTATTTTAATTATTCGTAAAAAACCACTTATTTCTAAATTAAAACTCGCAATATCTGTATCATTAAGATAGATATGGAAAAAATGTATTTAATGTTTTCAAAATGAATTCATTACAATAAACTACAAAAAGAAACACTTCTGTGTGCCCATTGTTAATTAATAGAACACATCAATCACAAACAAACCGGTCAAGTAATATTTCCATTAGGTCTAGTCAGAAACCAGTTACATTTTCTGAACCATGCTTCGGAACCATCTAAAGTATCTCCGAATGTCCCAGTTAGTGAGTGCAAAACTAGAAAGCGCACATCTCACTGATTGTGAGAAGGCTCTCCCCAATCCCTTCATGGGATGTTATGCGACACCATTTTTATTTTACTTGATGCAAAGTCTATGCTATATATTGCATTTTGATTGCAATTCTTTGAATTTTATTAACAAACGAAACGAAATAAAATCAAACTTGAGATCTTACCAACGGAAATGATGAAAAAACACAAATCAGCTGGGCTAACGCGTTTACCTGGTAGATAATTCTAACATGGCTGTTGATATTGAAAATAATGAATAAAACACACAAATGTACATACTTTACAACTAAAACAAATAGAAGAGAAGAACATAACAAGAAACCATCATCCATCGTGAGATTGTTTTTTCAAATTTACGAATAATATCTTCTGAACATACGGCCAGTAGTGCGTAAGTTCTGAAAGGATCGAGTCATACTTTTCAAATGACTCATATTACTAAAGCCGTTTGTTTTAGGTTTGGCTAAGAGGTTTTTATCTAATGATTCATACGCAATGCATCATCTTAGTTTTTCTACAATTACACTGTTACAAGAGATCAAATGCAGAAAAAACTATGTTCTAACATAAAATCTTACGCTTCAATCAAAATAATATCTTGTTCCAAATCAATTCCCGTGTCGGATAGCCAGACACAGAGAGATGACATCAGAATATTGCATTTAAAGTCATCAAAACGAATTCATTTCATATGATAATTTCAATAACCAAGCAACAATAGACTGCAGTTACATATTATAAAGGTTGGAATTTTACAACACTGCTCTTATACTTGTCACAAGTGTGCGCGTGTGTGTATTTGTATCATGTGTTTATGGGTTGTGTCTTATTGGATGTTAAATGATGATGTTGGTATATACCAACACCACTATCAGTGTCTTTGTTTTGCTAAACTTCACCAAACGTTTTACATTTACGTCCGGTCGGGTATTTCTCTTTTCTGCCAGCACTTTGCATCTTAACATCTGATCGTAAGTGGGTGGATTACAGCGAAGTACAGCGGTAAAAAGTGCCACAAGGCACACTTCGACAATGTCGGCAAATCTTCATGTATGTGCGAAAATACAATATCTATTTAACTCAAGTAGTCAGAGAGAATAATGAAGCTCCAGTTATCAATTTTTCTTTAATGACGATAGTAGTTTTTTTTTTTTTTAATATTGCTTCAAGATTGTTAATTTTCTTTGAAATTATCTCCAGCATATGTTGGGTTTATCATCTAAAATAAATAGTTAATAAGAACCCCATGATAATATAAACCATTATCCCGGAGATCACGTTATTTATATGCGACATCCCCTGAGTGTTGACTCATCATTAAAAGGAACCAAATGACAATTTTGGATGTCGGTGGTGCAATAGTCAGTTGCTCGATCTCTGCTCTGACCAACTTACATTTCTTTCGACAACTGTCACTTTCCTTAGTGACGGCGACACTTAGTCATGAAAAAGCTTATCAGCTCTATCATGTTTCTGCATGGCATTGCTTCCGGTTCCACCGATTGCACTGACTTACTATCATATATTCGGTTTAATGCTCCATCCTATATACATATATCATTCTACTGCACGTGTGTTTGTGACTGAACTCCTCCTAAACTTCTGGACCGATTTGAATAAATTTTTTTGTATGCGTTTGGGTGGCGCCCTGGGTGGTTTAGATTTACTATTCGGTCCAATTGGACAAAGGGGCGTGGTACCTCCCATACAAACCGCAAATTAATCCTAATCGCTTGAAATATTATGCAGGACAACGTCTGCCGGGTCAGCTGGTCTTGTATAAAATTGTATTTTTGAATTGTTATGCTAGTCTATAAGGTTTTTTTTTCATAGGATATAATAAATGAAAATGAAAAGACCGAGTGTAAAACTGTTGGTCTCAATCAGTGAGTGTAAAACTCACTGACTGTCAGAATCTGTCTCCAATCCCTACATGGGATGTAATGGGAAACTATCTACTTTTTTAATATTTACCAATGGAAGCACAGTTTACTGGCGACTTCATTAAACATGTGACGATCTTGCTATCGCTTTTTATTCCCTCATACTTTTAGCTAGCAGTGTTGGAAAGATGAGAAGTTTTCGATAAGCGCAGAGGCAAAACCATATTGGTATATAAAGATTTGAAACCAATTAACTTTAACTGAAATAAAATGAAAACTCCGATTTGAATCATGTGTTTTTGAGTAACTTTTCAGGAAACCAAAACAAAAAACAAAAATGTTCTGATACCGGGAAAGGGCTTACTGTTTATATGAATGACTAAAAACCATCCCCATAAACATTTTGGTTAGAATTCAAGTTGAATTAAAATTGAATTAAGTGTGGAATTATAATTGAATAACACTGAAATACAATAGCAATGTCCAGCGAAATTAACCATTGAATTCAATTCCGTCATATCGTCGTACCGGAGTTATCTGCACGTACATCCAAAAAAGTTTTAGTCGGGAAATTGAATTTAAAGTACATCAAAAGGTACATCAAAAAAATGGTATGAGAAAAGTGATCCAATATTTTTTTTAGATGTAATGGTGGGAATTCTTCATTGTTATATGGAATAATATCAATGGTCATGGAGAAAATTTTTCGAGTTATGGTAATTTTTTCCTTCAGAAAAATTTTGTCATTTAATCGTATACGCAACTTTTTATAAGAAATTGTTCAAAATGTGGGATATGAACTATAAGAAACATTTTAAAAATTGATACCTTTACATTTGTTTTTTAAAAACAGTAAAATTCGTATTTATATTGTTGCTATTTCATTTGTTTTATTATTCGAAATTAATCGTCTTAGTATTACTGACGTTACAGTGGTTTGGGTAAGATATGACCCAGTAGTAGAATCTTGCTAAAAATTACTGAATGGATGATTATAGTTAAGCAGTTCAGATGTAGATTAATTCAGATATTTTTGATAATATTATTTCAAAAATATGTATATGTGACCTGGTCTACGAAAAGGGAGCTTACGTGCGAAAACTAGTTTTCTGTGAAAAAGCTGTTAAAAGTAAGCAACTCGTTTCGTCAGTTTCTCATTATCTCGTTAATTGTTCTCCGCGCCGGACGTCCAGTAAGTGTTGTTGTTGGTCCAGTAAGTGTTGTTGTTGGTCGGAATATTATTATAGTTCATCGTGTAAGTTGCTAGTGTGGAACATTTAAAAAAGTAACACTGAAGAAGTGACGTTTACTGTTTCTGTTGATTATCGTCTTCGCATTTCGCATGAAATGAAACATGAGTGTTGATGAGGAGTTCAGTGCCGTATACGGACAATATTTCCATGAAAAGTATGATGAAAACGATGATGAAAACTATGAAGGGAGCGATGATGATGAAGACGAAGTATGTGTATCTCAGGCAGAAGATGATACCGAACAAACTTTTGTTAACATGGACCTGTATGTTGTTGATGTAAAGGAGGAGGAGCTGGTAACAAAATTTCTGTCAAAGCTTGCTGGGCCGAAGAAATATGGACAGAGACAGGATACAGGAGTTATGAGGCATAGAATTCAATTTACCTTCTACAGAGTACCTGTTTGTCGTTCGTTTTTCCTTTTTGTACATGCCTGTACGACGAAGCGTTACGAAAATTTAGTACGTCATTTTCACGCACAGGGTGTAACAGTGCGCCAACACGGACTGGCAAATAAACCGAGTACACATCCAAAGTCATTTAAACCGGCTGACATCGAAAAAGCTGTTAAATTCATCGAGTCTATAGCCGATTTAATGGCTCTTCCACTGCCCGGACGACTCCTAAAATTTAAGGATTTTCGGATAATGAAACTGCCATCCAGCGAGACGAAGTCCTCAATTTATCGAAAATACATTTCTTCACTCAGTGATGACGAATTGAAGATGAGTAATTGCAGTTTTCGACGGATATGGTCCAAAGACATACCCCATGTTACAGTTATGAAACCAGCGGATGATCTCTGCGATGTCTGCCGTGGTAAGTAGCCCATTATTTTCTCATTTTATAGTTGTATCAAACGTTGAGATTAAATTCAGTATTTTTTCTTTTAATAGGAAACACAATATCTATTGCGCAAGGCAAAGGTGTTACTGACATTGAACGCGAACAGAAGCTTAATCAATTTCTTGATCACCTCCACCGAGCCCGAAATCAACGAGAATATTATCAAAGTTGGTGTAGAAATACTGACCCTACAGCAGTCGTTCTGTCATTTGATTTTGCCCAAACCGTTCACTACCCTGTCAGTCCACAACAACCTGGTACAGCATACTTCAAAGCAACCAAGAAGTGCGGAGTCTTCGGAATTACAGACGAAAAACAAAAAGTTCAGGTTAGAATTTCAAACTGAATCATAGGAACTCAAATTGCTCGCCTTTACAGGATCTTACTTATATTTTTTTTTTACAGTACAATTACATGATAGACGAAAAAGATGACGTTGGTAAAGGACCTAACTGTGTTGTGAGCATCCTGCATTATCACCTGCAAACCTACTATAAAGACATTGTAACACTCGTTCTTTTCTGTGACAATTGTGTTGGGCAGAATAAGAATAACACTGTACTATCATATCTGCAATGGTGTTTGGCTCGGGGTCTTAACAAAACTATTTTATTCAATTTTCTACTTACCGGGCACAGTAAGTTCGCGCCTGATCGTTACTTCGGTATTTTCAAAAGTAAGTATGCCGTCAGTAACATCGACACATATGCAGATTTACTGCAGTGTGTCGAGGCATCATCAACTGGGGGTTATAATAAAGCTGTATCGGCTGAAAAAGTCGTCTGGTATGAATGGGACAGCTATTTTAAACCACTTGTTGGAATAACGCAATTCCATCATTTCATAATCTACAGATTGTGTAAAAACAAAGAAATTCGCAGACAGTGAAGAAGTGCAGTCCTTTAAGCTTCTGTTAAAACCTATCGATCCTGAAATGCCGAAAGTTATACAACCAGCCGGTTTATCTTTGGAACGTCAGTGGTACATCTATCACAATCTTCGTAGCTTAGTTTCGGATATATCTAAAGTAGATATTGTGGCTCCATTGCCGAAAGATTTGCCATCGAAGAAACGGAAGGCAAAAACTAGTGAAGATGTTCTCAAACCAGACGAGGAACCAGGTCCATCTTCCTCAGGATCAACACGTAAAAAGATCTCAAGGAAAACGACAACAAAGAAAAATACATAAACTACTCAGCATTATTATTTTTGGCCCATAATACGTTTTTCTACTGTATAATCATGTCTTTATAGCTTATAATTCAATGTATTTTGTTCATTACCAATAAATTATATTTTGTCGTATTTTTACTCTTCTTTCTCTACATTTTTAGTACACTTCTAAGCAAGTTAGGATTTTCTGCTTTTCACCACGTGAAAAAGCATCTCATCTTCCATCCGAATCAACCAAAAAGTGAAAATTGATTTTTTGACACCTAAGCCCCCTTTCCGTAGACCAGGTCACATATAAAAACAATTAATTAAAAGTCAATCAATATACATTGCCTATTTGCTGAAAAATTATCAAACATACACCAAACAATCTTTTATATTTCAGTCCGAAATAAAATTTCATCAGAGTGAAAAAGACATTGAAAATCTGTATATTTATCTTCCGGAAGAAGATGTTAAATACTTTTATAACTTAATATCTGGTTAATAAGAGACCAAATTGCTTTTTTATTATTTGTATTCAGCCGAATTTTCATAATGAAAACTTGTGTTCGAGTGATATAAATTTATTTTTATATTTTAATTTTTATAAAGATTTTTTTAGTTTATAACAATTATTGTTCTATGGAGTATTGAGATTGAAAATTATTTAAGTTTATGATTAGAAATCAATTTTTTTTTTATATTTATAATAAAGTTGTTAAAATAATACTTACCACACTTTTTTTCATGAGTAATATACATATTTCCATTGCACTATTTTCTTGCACATACGTGGAGATAACGTAACAATTTTTGAATTCGCAAATTTTATATATTTTCCATTGTATATCCACCAAAGTGTTATATACGATGTTATAACGCGTTTTATTTTTTGTTTTTATGGATATACAATTATAAGACACCTAAATATTTCATAATCTATTAGAGGTAGCGACCTGGGGACTAGACAGATAGATAGATCTTGAATAATTACCTTAGAATGTGTTCTTATCTCAATTTTTTGGATTTTTTATAGACAATTTAATATAGACAAATTATGCTTCTAATGAGCCTATTAGTAGATCTATGATATTTTGACGTAGAATACGTCTTACCTTACGGTATGAGGAGTCATGTCAGGTTTTTATTGTTGTAATCTTTATTTCATTGAATTTGAGGAAACGGCTAAATGAATTTTTTTAAAATTTTTTTTTTAGGTAAATGAAGATGTTATCTTTCGTTTGATATACATTTCATATTGGTTGATATATTTCTAGTATTTTAATTTCTCAAATGAAAATTGTTGAAACATATACACTCAAACATATGTGTGGTGTTTGGTTGAGTGTTTTTGGTTGCTCAACATTGCTTAGGAACATGTATCTAGTAACAAGTGCAACAAGGCAACATGTATCTAGTAAAAAGTGAAACAAACAGTAAGCTAACGTAATAAAGCTTTTTTGCGAAAGCTTCAATAAAGCTGTTATAACATTAATTTTGAATTGTAAAGCGTAAAGCTTTCACACAACGCTCGAATGCTAATGCGAAGACTCGATAAGGTAAACCTTTTTTAATATTAGGGCGGCCCTCTCAACATTCGCAGAACTTATTGCAATAAAAATATTAATTAAAATACATAAATTAAATTAAGTTTAAAAAAAATTGAACATAATATTTTTTTTTTTAAACGGACTTGAATCAAATGCCGTTGGTAAATATAAAAATTACAGCAGACAGTTGTCCGAGGCCTTCGGCCACGGACTGTCCCTGCAGGCTGTGTCAGAGACACGGCCATTAAGTTTAACGTAGAATACGCCATCCGATAAGACAGAAAACATATATAACAATAAATGATAAATAATATAAGCAAATGAATTTATTGTTATATATGTTTTCTGTCTTATCGGATGGCGTATTCTACGTTAAACTTAATGGCCGTCTCTGACACAGCCTGCAGGGACAGTCCGTGGCCGAAGGCCTCGGACAACTGTCTGCTGTAATTTTTTTTAATTCATTTTGTAATAACATTGACTTTTGTCTGCCTCAAAATAATTTTAGACAACTACTATGTAATTTAATTAATTAGCTAAGTTTTATTTTGTTTTATTCTTGTTAAATAGTTATGTAAGATATTTGCTGGACTGTAAGGATATAATTCCATAGACTTAAATAAAAGAAATGAAATGAAATGAAATAGTAAAGTGTAATTACAGTTGAATTTAAGGCTTGAATTAAAGTTTAATTCAAGTCCAAATAAATAAGAAAAAGCGTTTGAATTCAAGGGAGGAATTTCATTACAATTCCAGCATTAAAACAGTTTTAATGTACTTTAATGCAAGGCCGTGTAATTACTTATCAAAATTGAATTCAGAATGGATAAAATATTTCACGGTATTTTGTAAAATTATAGAAACATATTTAAATGGAACTACATAATCGCCCTTATTCCCGTTGTCATCGTCGACGTCAATACAATATCGACACCACTTTTATTGGCGACTTGAAGGCATTTGGACAAAAAAAATGTGCGTAATGTTTTAAGAGGGTTGTTTTTGGATCATAGACATCAAAAACTTTGTTGTTGTCGATGTGACAATACATTTATAACGTTCTAAAGTTGGCAAAAATCTGTTGACGACGTCGACGACGACAACAGGAATAAGGCCGAATACTATAAATTAGAAGTATAAAATGCATAATATACAAACAACAATCAATTGAAGATAACAAGTATTAAATAAAATGAGTTTTGTTAGCCGGAAAATGGTATTATTACTCTAATTCAACTCTGCATCTGAGTGAGCGGCAAATTTGTCCTTTTCGGCTGCTTTATATCTAAAATTATTCATCTGCAATGATGGGATTAAGTATTATTAGCATATTATTAGAACGGACCTAGATATCTACTTACCACTTTTATCTTCTTGGCGTCAAATTGGTTATTGAAATGTATCTTTAAACCGCAAAAAAAGGTTTTGTTTCTATCTCTTCCATTTCTGTAACAGTTTTCTTCGTGCGCTCAAAAGCAATGCCAAATTCTGTTCATTATTGTATATTGCTGTGTATTATGTTGTATATTTTGCATTGACCTTAGATTCACCGCTTCTTTCAATGAATTGGCGGATATACGTTTTCGACTGTTAATTTCTTCATCAAAATAGCTGACAAATATTTTTGATTTGAATTTCTAGCAAAATATTGTTTAACAACTTTGAACGATTTAAAAATAAAATCTACACTTAAAATCAAGTTTGAATTCTAGCACTATTCTTGTGTTTATTGGGATAGTGCTGAGAGCGCTCCTTTTTTCGCTCGCTCGTCAATAAATAAATCTCGGGCGAGCCCAAATTTCAATTCGCTCACGATTTTACTGCACATCGATCACGATTTTAAAGTAAAACTCGCGAACGAGTTTAAAATTTAGATATCCGCAAATATAACTCGCTCACAATTTTAACAGGGAGAAATCGCGAGCGAGTTCTGCAAGTTATTGAAAAAAAATTGGAAAACATACGCGGGCTCAACGGATTTAAACTAATTCGGTTCCTACGAATCGAACTGCATTATTAATTTTTTGGCATATAATAATGGTTTCATACAAAATTTAGTTTTTTAATTTCTTACTCAAAGGCTGCGATTTAGAGCTACTTTTTTGAGACAAGTTGATACATATGTCACCATTACTCGAAAATGCCTCAGTCTATTTTACCTTAATCTATACCTGTGCTATTTCACAAGATAAGCAACAGTTTCACAGTTATAAATCAATTTATGAAGAAAAAATAATAATTTTTGCTTAAAAAATTAAAATTGTGTATGAATTTTTTTTATAAAACCAGCATTATAGGGCAAAAAACTAAGATGCAGTACGATTCATAGGACCCGAGTTAGTATAAATCCGTTGAGTCCACTTCTGTTTTTGTCTTCGACTGGCACAGTGTAATTAAAGACCGCTATATACGACTCGCTCGCGCGAAAAGATCGGATGGCGTGCGCAAATCATTAAGCCAGTGCGGGTATAATATTTAATTGCTTTGTCGACGAATGTATTATGATGAAATGGGAAAACTAGATCAACTATTTTGCATGATAATGATGATAAAAAATACATGTGATATTTAGTTTCTATTGTGGTTTTGAAAATCTCAAACATATTTTTCACATTCATAATTTTGGCGACCCGATTTTGTATGTATCAACCGTCACAATCAACATTAGAGTTGTGTAGTTCACGAACGAACTAGTTTAATTGAATGATTCACTCTTGTCAACTAGATAACTAGTTCACACTGTTTCAGTAGTTCTCTTGTTTCAGCAGTTTTTGTAATTCACGCCCTAATCACAGAAGTCACATTCACTTCACTTGACATTTTTCATTTCACTTCACTTGACATTTTTGGCATTTTAATAAACAAACTAAGTACTCGCTGTAAGATTTTAATAAATTCTTATGTATAAATTAAATGTTCTTAATTTAGTCAAGGGAAGATGTCGAAAAATGAGGAGAATGTGAAAGTGATTTACATGATCAGGTCTTCAATTGTGCAGTTCTCCCCGCTATTTTCGAATTCATGCTCTCTTTGTCTCACTCATTTTGCACAAAGGTACCTAATGTTGCAATCTTTGTGGCCTGCATATGTAACCGGCTTCTACACAATAACTACAGCGCTAATCACCACTTTTGTTCCAAAATATAAGAAGATAACGGCAACACCAATATTTCAGAAACCCAATCGTTAAGCCGATCTTCAATGGGTCGATTTAGTATAAACAAATATCACAGTATCCAAAACATTTTAGAAATGTTCTAAAATTAGACCATTTTCGCGATTATTTGCTCCGATTGAACTAGAACTACAAGTTGAACTGAAATCAGGTCTTTAGTTCACAGCTCATATGAACGGTTGAGCTGAAATGGTAAAATGAACTTGTTGAAGCCATGTTCAACACTGGTCCCTGTGACTCAACTTAGGGTTAAGGTTATCTTATATTTACAATACTCCTCATTTTCATGTTTTTGAGTACTGAGTTCATTTCAATTCTTATTGTTGAAGCCATGTTCAACACTGGTCCCTGTGACTCAACTTAGGGTTAAGGTTATCTTATATTTACAATACTCCTCATTTTCATGTTTTTGAGTACTGAGTTTATTTCAATTCTTATGTTATATTTTTGTCACTCACATTGGAGTTCAACTCAATTTAAGTAACGCTAGAAGCGTCATTGAATTCATTTTGCCATTTTTTTTGTTAGAACTCAATAAAGCAAGAAGCTTTTAAATCATCTCCTAGAATTTGAACCCCTTTTATTTTCTGGGAATCTTTAAGAATTGATATCCTTAGCCCCTGTAAGGAATCAACAGAACTAGTGAACTAAATGAATGAACTAGTTCATTCTGTTGAACTGAACTAAAAAGAGCGCTCACTTGAATGAACTAAAATTCCCAACTCTAATCAACATGTGAAGTGAAACTGGCCACAGTCAGTTTTGCTTCATTTTGGGTAACAGGAGATGGGCTCTTTTTCGGTCGCTTCCAAAATATGTTCGGCTCGCTCGCGATCGAACGCAATGAAGTAAAAGTAGGTAGAGCTCGGTCGCGAGCGAGTCGAAAAATAAAAATGTTATTCACGGTTTCAAATCCTTTTAAGTTGGATTTTGAGTTTTGAAACGACCGAGGTATAGAAGACTCGACTCGCGTGCCGAATTTTTCCGTACCTTGCTAAATATTTAATAAAACAACATTTGGAAATATTACACATAGCGATGATACATGTATGTAGGTATTTGCACTGATCTTATTCGTATTTATCTGTGGCATTCTTTAAGTAGTTATGAATTCCCTTTTCTTAACAGCCTTAACGACTTTAAGCATTCATTCTATATAACCATTTAATTATTCTTTGCAGTTTTGAACATCCACTCGTGATTAAAGTGCCAAAAAGCAATGCGGAGTAACCTAATATGATAATCGTAAAACGATCCAGCATACCGCTTAAAACACGCGCGCCGAGAGGTATTAGACATATCTAGTCTAGTCACAGGAATAAATATTTAACAAATAGTAGGACCATAAATAATCGCCGAATATACATACATAATACGAAACGAACGAAACCAGGAAAGACATCGATTGCATTTATTAGCCCAGAGCAGTTTTCGTAGATATCTCGAAAACGCGATAAGCAACAACAAAGACTTAATTGTATTAAAATCTCCTACTCCAGCACATAAACACAAGGCAAATGGGTAACAAAAATTCATGTTGTGCCTATTCGAGTCCACAATCGGACCGAAAATCCAAAGATATACCGCCCGTTTATGAGGAACGTCATCACATACATCAACACACATCGCAACATCATCTGGGAGATGGGGGAGTTCATACCGCATCTACAGCTGCCATACACCACAGCGCCGAAATGGTTGACAATTCACAGACTCTTCAGCATATATCCGAACGTGAGGCATTAGAGGGCGAGGAGGATCCTTCAGTGGACCCGACGGCGGCCACAATGTTCCTTGAACGATCGAAGGTGGAAAATGGTGGCATAACACGTAAACGATCTCAGCATCAGATAGCACAACAGAACTCAACCGGTGGCTTGAAGAAGTCATCGTCTTGTTCCACAATCTACTTGGATGATAGTACTGTATCTCAGCCGAATTTGAAGAACACCGTAAAGTGTGTGTCTTTAGCCATCTATTATCACATCAAAAATCGTCAGTTTGACAGACGTCTCGAAATTTTTGACGAAAAGCTACACCCACTGACGCATGACCCGGTGCCTGAAGATTATGACACGCATAATCCCGAACACAGACAAATTTATAAATTCGTGCGTACACTATTTAATGCGGCCCAACTGACTGCAGAATGTGCCATTATTACGCTAGTCTATTTGGAACGCTTGCTGACATATGCGGAACTTGATGTGGCCCCGTGTAATTGGAAGCGCATGGTTTTGGGTAAGACGGCCCATATCTTTCATTGATTTAAAAAATTCACTATTGTACTTGTTTAAGGTGCCATTTTATTAGCCTCCAAGGTATGGGATGATCAGGCGGTTTGGAATGTAGATTATTGTCAAATTCTTAAAGACATCACCGTCGAAGATATGAATGAATTGGAGAGAGAATTTCTAGAACTGCTGCAGTTCAACATAAATGTCCCGTCATCTGTCTATGCCAAGTATTACTTTGATTTACGAACTTTGGCCGAGGCCAATGACCTTTCATTCCCCACTGAACCGCTGTCGAAAGAACGTGCCCAGAAGCTCGAGGCTATGTCGCGTGTGATGCAAGATAAGGTTACAGCCGAGGCATTGAAAAATGGCATTAAGAAATGGTCGTCGATGGACAATATCAGTCAAGGTGGCCCAAGAAGAAGTGTTGCTATTTTATCGTGATTTTTATTAGTTTATTAATCAGGTATGCGCCACTCTCTGTTTCCATTATTCACAAATGCATTTTGTCAATTTCATACTTTTATTACCTTTAGGTTTGATTATATTTAAACAAAAGTTAAGGTTTTCAAACTATTTCAAAATCAAATAAGGAAACTAATTGCCAAAATTCAATCTTCGATTTCTGCACATCAAACTCTTCTTCGAAATTAAGGCGTTTGCTTAGCAAAATGCTGCTGAACACAAAATCAACAACAACATCAAAAATATTTATATTAAACTTAACTAACTAGTAAAAACGTTTTAAAGTAGTGAAGTAAAATCATACTACATTGAAACAAAGCAAAAAAATATATGAATACTAATCAATAATGCAAATTTTCATGCCGAAAACGAAGTAAGTTCGTTTCGACTTCTATGATATCTTTTAAATTGGCTGCTATTCTTAGAAACAATAAACAATTATATATATATTTTTCTCTTTTGTATGTAGATTACAATTGTATGTATATTTTAAGATAAAATTGAAACACAATTTTTATAATGAATTTATGTGATGTTTAATTTATGTTAATTAAATAAGAAAACACTTATGTTTTATCCAGGAATATGTTTCTATTATTATTATTAGGTTATAAGACGAACGCTTCCTCAAGCGCCAAGAGCAATTTTACCAAGGGACACCGAACAACGTGAATTCTCTCACCAGTAAGAGGAATTTCGAATTTGCACCTGCTGCTGTTCCTTAAAAACCGAACAAAATAGAATCATAAAAACGCGTTCCAAATAAATCCCTCAATGAGCCATAGCGCCATTTTCCTCTTTGCCCTTTCAACTACATATTTTTGCATTTTTTATTTGGAATATTTTGAAATTAAAATATAAACAAATCAATCTGCAAACTTTTTTTAATAAGACACACAGCCTTAATTAGAAGGCAACCAACAATCGCAGTAATATAATTATGTCAAAATAAAAATTAAAAATGTCCAAGTAACAACGCGTTGTATTTAGGAAATGAAAAGATAATGTTATACCGTAGAAATACTACAGGAAAGCAATGAATGAACAATGAACACGTGAAAATTTACCAAATATTCAAAGCCAGAAATCAATTATTAACTAAAACCAGAGTAGAATGAATATGTGGAATTAGAATGTGTGAGGTAGCGACAGTTACATGATTTTTTTTAGCAAAACGATAACAATAAAAATATTACTCGTGTTTGTGCGATATTCATAATGGAAATTTGTCATAATATAGGTTTTTTATACATAAATATGTAGAACATTCATTCAAGGGATTGACTGAAGATTCAAAGACATCAATATTGGAATAGTTCGTGTTTACCTGGTACATCTGATGTATAATTATCATTTTATGTGTTAGTGTGTATAAACATATTGATCATCACTAAAAAGCACAAAATCAAAATGGGTTACATTTTTAAAAAATCTTTTCGATTGAAAAAATCTTCTGTTAATGTTGATTACCGACTCGAAATCAAGTGTGTGTCATTTGTAGGAAACCAACGCTACATAAATAAATAAATATTTTTCTCCGACAGCGACTTGACCGCGTCTACAAGGCCGACAAGCGAGTGAATGAAGCATAATTATGTACTGTATTTGTCAAAGGGTGGCCGTCGGTGATGCAATAGCTAGTGTGTGCGGCTCGTGTGCATGATAATGTGGGTTCGATCCCTGCTCTGACCCACCTTACATGTCCCTCGACGACGGCCACCTCGCTTAGTGATTGAAGACCACACTATCGAGTACTTAGCCATGAAAAAGCTTCTCAAAATAAGGTTCGGAACCGGTGTAAAACTGTAGGCCCCATTCAGTGAGTGAAAAATTAGAAAGCGCACAGTTCACTGGTTGTCCCTTCATGGGATGCAATGGGAAACGGTTTTTTTTTATTTTCAAAGGATCAGCCAATCTACACGTACACGAAATGATTATACATCAGATGTACCGTGTAAACGAAGCTTTATCTATCAGGCATCCGTGAATGTAAGTAAATCCTGACAAATCTACAATTTTGAAGAACATCTTCATATTGTTGGGTTTGTTTTAATTTAAGAAAGAAACACACTAAACAACTCATAATACCATACCATACTATGTGGCATGGATACATTATACATACGTCTATATTTTACGTATGCAGTGTTGTATTTTGTAAATTATTTTTCCAACACAATGAGTAAATCGATTGATTTAAGTGATTAAATAAAGATGAATAATACAAAAAAATAATATAATAAGCATTATTTACATATTTAACAAATTTGACTGAGGTAATACTCAGACTTTATGTGGCCCTAGGCAGTATCGGTGTTTAACAAATCAATAATAGTTTGCCCTTACATGACTGTAGCGAAGTTCCGGCAACCAAATACTTAGTGAAATTCTAGAGCACATACACAATACATACTAGTACTTCTACTTCGCATCGAATTGTGTTTTTGTGTATTCACACATACACGAATTAGTTGAGATCTGCACAATATTCGTACTGTAGCGAAGTTGCGTGAACCCAGTACTGTCGACAAAGCGTTCGTTTATGTGTGTGGAGACAACAACACTACGATGTGGAGTGAGTAGAATTGGTACTGTTGTTTTTTGTGCTCTACAGCCTCACATATACGTGAATCCTTTTTTTCAGAACACTGAATTATTTGGTTGTTGCAACTTCGCTACAGTACATTTCCTGAAAAATAGCAAATGTCTTGATTGACAATTCAAGACGTCTTGTGCATATATCTATTTGGTACTCAGCTCTGCGAAGGGTGGACTGGTGGATTTTTTTTTTAAAACAATATTTTGCTTATTTTAATGTTTTCATTGTATCTTAAGCCCTGATGCAGTAGATTTGAAAGTTCTATTTATAGAACGCAACTATTCTAATTGTAGATTTTGTTGTTTTGGTTTGGCCCTACCAAATGATTAAATTTTAGTTGTCTTAGATCCGAGTTATTTTTAAAGTTGTAATTTCCTTTAAGGCTAAGATATGTTTTCTGCGGTTGGTGAAAAAAATTTAAATACCCTGGAAATTGCCTATTTTGCCTTTTTCAAGTTTTTTTCATGAACTATCCAAAAGAAATTCAAAACTACTTTCGCCCAAGTGATTTCTAAATCGAAAGTGATTTGAAACCACGGTAAAAGTCAGGACATGCCTGATGAGCACACAGGTAATTGCAATTGTTGTGAGCTAGTTAAAATGTAAATGGAAGTATCAAAATTGAAACTATATTTTTCAAATCAATTTAGCGTTAAAAATGTTATTTAAAATCTTGTGATCCAAAGCATCAAAATTTAAATTAAATTTCCAATTAAACATCGCCAATTGGAGAACTAGATCATCACTTGCCCCAACCAGCGTTGGGATATTTGAGAGGGGTAAATGCGATCTAAATGGTGTAAACGACCAAGAAATTTCCACAATTATTGAATTATTAACGCTAATTACGTACAATCGACTTGTTTGGATCACGGCCCTCGAATTTACTTGTACAGTGAGCACACCTCTTTATGTGTTCTTTCATGTAGTGATGATTTGTGAAACAAATGACCAATGTCTTCGGAATCAGAAGAGGAGCTTAATACATAAATCCTGCTGTCTTTACAAGAAGTTATCCTTCTGATGTCAGAATTGTTTCCATGGATAGGAAGAATATTTTATTAATGGATATTAAAACTTCAAATTATTAAAAAAAATTCCAAAAATTAACCAATTTACAATTTGGGTGTGCATTTGTTCAGCAAAAATATGTATAAAATAGGCTTCGCGGCAACAGGAGATCGTCACGTGACATTTTGGCATATTTTTGATTCGGTAACGATTATCATGATCCAAAAGTTCAACATTTCGATCTAAATCCGTCGAGCATTACAGTGCAATATGCGGATTAGGCTCGTACTGATTTTCCGTCATAAATTTTAAATTATTTTACCACAATCTTACTTTTGAAATTTTTATTTTTATTTAATATTTTAAAAACAAAAATCTTCCAAAATTATAATCCGAAAAGGAAAAAGAGTTCCACTTCATCCGGTAACTCGGAGACGCCCAAACCCAAAAGTAACCAGGGTATTCCCCTGGGTAAATAGAGGCAAAGCCGATGCGTTTCCAGGAAGGCGAGCACTATATCGAAATCAACCGGGGTAGAGAGGGCCCGAAGATACAAGCGCAATCCAACTCGAAAGAGGAAGCTGAACGTGGAAAATGGTAAGGAGCCACCGACCTCCGCAAAGGTAGCCAGAAGGCAATACCGGGACGATTACTGATATGCAGTCATTGACAGCGACAACCCAACTGGCAATGTACCAAGGGACCAACATCAAAACGGGGCGAGCTTAATCAACCCGCGGGTGAAGGAGCATGTCGAAGAGGGACCACCCATAGAAGTGGTCAGCAGTGGTTTCAAAGCAGAGGTACTGATACTGCAGCTGGCCTCATAACTTTTACCGGGAACCCTGGAAATGGTATCTCCGCTCCATGGAAAGGTATACTGAAGGTCATTGACTAGCAAACACTGGACTAACCGTGGAAAAATGGGAGGTTTTCCATAGGGAGTAAGGGGAGGATGGCAACTACTTGGAATCCATGACTAGTCTTGCAGACAAAAGGTATTGTGTTCTTTGTAACTAAATCTGTTTAAGTCAAGATTGGCAAAGTGTCAATTGGCATTACGGCCGGAACAACACGTCCGGCAATGCATCTAACATAGAAGCGAGTGGCGATCCAATGGGGGAACATTCACAGCAAAAAGAGAAGGAGGAAGTGACCGAAGGTTCGCACAAGATTAAGTAGAGCGAAAATCGTACGAAACCAGACGCGGAGGAAGCTGGACATCGGAAAACTGCAATTGCCAGAGGTAGCCACAGCCTACTCAAGGAAGCTCTCGCAACTTTTGGCACAGAACCCACCCCCTCCCGATAACGATCCTGAAGCGCAGTGGAAACCCATTTCCGATTCTATAAAAACTGCCGCAAGAACCGTACTCGGTTTTGAAAAACCGCTTCGCAACAAACCATGGTACGAAGAAAAGTGTCGCATTGCAAATGATGAAAAGAACGCTGCATGGCAATGCTTCAGTCAATTGCAGCGCAAGCTGCGACTGAGCGGTATAGGGAGAAAAGACATCGACACCTATCACCTATTTGTCGATTATAACGCGGCCTTCGATAGCCCGATACGGGGAAACTCTACGAAGCAATGTCTGAGCTTGGTATTCCTGCAAAACTCATACGCCTTTGCAGGATGACCCTGACGGACACCAAATCCGCAGTGAAAGTTGGTAAGGATCTTACCGAACCTTTCGAAACTAAGCGAGGCCTCAGACAAGGTGACACCCTATCGTGCGATCTCTTTAACATCTTAATAGAGATTATTCTCAGAACGCACAGTTAGAGAAATTACTGCGGTGTTTTCAAGAATTGAGAAGAAGTCAGGAAAAGTGGGTCTGACGGTAAATGAGGACAAGACAAAATTAATGATTTCACGCGATTAGACCAAAGCGTGAACGTTGATAACCATTATAATTTCGAGGTGGTAGACGAATATATATACCTCGGATCTGCCGTAAACAAAAACAACAACGTCAGCCTTGAGATGAAGCGGAGAATTGTGCTTGCGAATAGATGTTAAATAAAATAGGATAAAAATAATTTTAAATTAATTTATATACCGCAATTCATGGATATTCTGTGGTCGTGGTCAATCCTTTACTGTCAAGATTTTGCCTTCATGTAATTCAGGTAAAATGTAATTTGCTGACACTCGACGTCCCAATTATTTTACTTCTTTCGGGAACAGAGAACACTTCTTCGGCCTGAGTTTGAATCCAGCCGCGGTTGTACGTTGAAGGACTTCTTTGATTTTTGAGGTGTTCATCGAATGTTTTTCCAATGGCAATGATGTCGTCTAGGCACCCAGAAAGTTCGTCAATGAAGTCCTTTCAACACGCACTCCATTAAACGCTCAAAGGTGGCTAGAGCGTTACAGAGTCCGACTAACATAACGTTCAATTGCCACAGACCATCTACGCTGAGTGCAGTTTTCTCCTTATCTTTCTTGCTGATTTCCACTTGCGAATAAACACTTTACAAGTCCAGAGCGAAGAACCATTTTGTTCCTCACAACATCCAATGTGGCATGAATTCTTTGTAGCGGATAGCTGTCGTTTTTGGTGACGTCGTTAGACCTTCTATAGTCCACGCAAAATCTGGTACTTCTATCTTTTTAACTAATACCACCGGCGAGCTCCATGGACTTGAAGAGGGATCGATTACTCCATCCTGCTGCATTTCAGTTACAAGTTTCTTCACCTTATCTCATTTTGCAAATGGAAGACTTCTGGGCGCCGGTTTCATTGATCTCGCTTCCCCATTGATAGTTTTCTGGAGTCAGGATTACCTTCACAGTTGATGACCGCCTCGACTGGAGTAAATTCTGTAATTTCTGTGCGATAGCCGATATCTTCTCTTTGTTGGACAGGTTTAGGACTCGTACGGGCAAGTAGCTTTCGTTATTAGTTTTTACTAAAGCTTTGGCGGTGATAATGATATTGCATTTTATACTTGCCGGTTCAACTTGCCTTAAGCCGCTCATCCCACAATCGCCCTACATTCGGGTCCATACTATGGTTTCACAGTTTGGTGGCAATTTGACATGTTTGCTAGCGACCAGCTTTCTAATCTGTGTTGTATTGTCGTATCCCACATAGAATTGATCTTCCACATTAGCCCGCGTCATAACTTGCTGCCTCATATTTATCTTGAGGCCCTGGGCAATCATAAAATCTAAGTCAATTATCACTTTAAGAACAATAAAAACGTGGCTGGTTGACGAAGTCTTACCCCATATAATGATTCTTTTGGGCTTAGTATTCAATAAATGGTTCTATACGAAAATACAACAACACTTGTATTCTCTAAATATAAATTCTCTAAATTGCCCTTTCTTCGTTCGGTAAATCTAGGAAATGATGTTGCATCAATTTGCTTCGGTGCGAAATGTTTCTCAATACACGTGCGGAAATATTTCGTACATTTTTTTGTAATGAGTTTTGTAAAATTGCACATGAAATGTTGATCTTAGTACGGGCCGTTAGAGAGAAAATGCACAGAGTAATATATGTATATGTTAAGGGTGTGCAACAGCTGTTTGGCTTGCATCACTGATCAGTGTAATAATTGGACAACTTATGGAAATAATAATAATTTTACTCTAACACTTCACTAAATTTTAATTTTTCCACTGGTTATCCCTTTTTTCATAGATTGCCACAATTTTCAATAACAATACTCTCAGTTGATATGTTTTGTTTGTACTTTTGGTTCGATACGCTGCCGCAAATGTATGAAAATCGCACAGCGCCACCCGAAGAATTCGGGAAGAGTGCTGGAAGATTTAAATGCAAAAATTCCGGTCCAAACAATTATCAAACAACTGTTTTCATACGAAATAACTTTGATGTAACAACCCCGTAACGCCAAAAGCAAGTGAGAAGTGATGTGAAGTGACTACTACACCGGTTCCACCGGTTTTTTTAAGGTAAGCCCCGGTTTCCACCAGTTTCGGTTTTTATATCCAAGCGGGTTTAACACATTTAACATGTTTTCGGACTGTAGTCAGCTGAATTTTGTATGAAACATCAGCTGATTTTGGCCGCACATCTTAAATACGCTCAGTGGAAACGAAGTTAAGGAATTGGATTTTTCATTTGAAAAAGTAAATCTGTTATTAATAAAATGTGGTTAAAAATAAACATGATAATTAATGTATACTGATTGGGCGAATCTTTAAATTTTGTGAGAACAAAATTGAAAACTCGCAACAATGCAAAATTGTTAAAATATTGAATTTTTTCCTTGTTAAGCTTTAAGCTGAGTACTAAGATCGTTCACTTGAAAAATATTGAGCAACATCAATTTGTTTCGCCGGGCCTGCAATATATCAGAGAGGATGACTATATTTTTCTCTGTTTTTAAGTTTCTTTTACACTAAAAATCAATGTTTGTTCAGAAATTGACCGACAGTAGACAGTGGCCGTCGGTGGTGCAATGGGTAGTGTGCGCGCCTCTTGTACATGCGTTCGATCTTTGCGTCGCATAGTGACGGCGACACTGTCGAGTACTTAGCCATGAAAATGCTTCTCAAAATACCGTTCGGAACCGGTGTAAAACTTTAGGTCCCAATCAGTGAGTGTAAAACTAGAAAGCGCATATCTCACTGATTGTGAGAAGCTCTCCCCAATCCCTTCATGGGATGTTAAGGGACACCATTTTTTTTTTTTTTATACTCGTGTATGTTGCTGATATTTTACGTGCCGAAATATTTCGTCGATACGATACTGTACGCCGGCGTTTTTTTATATGGAGTTTCGTAAAATTTCACGTGAAATTTTCAAAAAAAATCGAACTGTGTTTACATTTTCTTGTTTCTAATGTGAAAAAAAAATTCAAACTAAAAGCTTTTAAAATTTTCGATTATAATTTTAACGAAGAATTAATTTAGTTGTTTGAAATTGACGCTTTTGCAACAAATTAAATTAAAAACAAAAAACCGGTGCAACTGGCAGTGCAAAAATGATTCCACCTGTTGTTCGAAAATGCTAATTTTCAGAAAAACGGCGGTCGGTGGAAGCCCAAATAACCGGTTGACCGGTTTTCGGTTTTTGAATACTCTGGTGACTACCTGTGCTTTATAAATATTTCATAAACGTAGGTATCAGCACCTAACACGTGGTTGAAATTTTGGCTATTAAAAACTGCGGATTTTTCGGGTATACACTTAGTTGATAACCTTTGTGTACCAAGGTGCAACATTTGCGATACCTACGCAAAAGTCGACAACTATCTATAGAAACACTTTAGGCAAAGATTTGAAATACATTTTGAAATACACTTTTAATGAATAAGGCCGTAAAAATTTCAAGGCACAGAAGTCGACAACTTTGTATCAAAAGTTAACAACTTTTCTTATACAAAAAATTAATTTTTTATAGGAAATCTTGATAATAAGTTGAGAACTTTGTACGAAAGTTTACCACTTTACCTGTACTTACATATGTTGGCAACTTTTTCTATACACAATTAGACAACATCTCCTACACATTCACTATTTGGTAAGTGAACTAATTGCTCAGCTTATTGTCGTTGTACAAATTTTATCATGGCCTATCAGATGTGGATATTGTATTGTGTTTGCAAGCGAACCACCATAATGTCGCAAAATACTGTGTTTTTCAAGAAAGCCGGAAGCTGTCTCCTTCGTATTCTGTCATGAAGTAAACTATTTCGACAGTTGATTTTTTATGTTTATACTTATTGATGTGCTAACATCTATACGCGCGCCTCTAGGGCAGTAAACTATAAATTTAATACATACGCAAGTGTTAGGTTTGTAAGAGTAAATCATCGTTTGTTTGTTCCATAGAGTAAATATGGGTAGAGAAAATCTTTCACTCACCAAATTTCTGACATTTGTTCTCGTGTGATGTATACGTTTGATGTTGAAAAGAATTGCTTTACTAATACCAGATAGAGGCAATGGTTCAAAACAACGAACAAAATAACAACAACGGCATTTCGTTTTGTGTGTTAAAATTATTGTGTTAAATGCAACACAAATGTATGCTAACAATAACAGTCAATAAAAAAATTTAAAACACATTTAAATTTCACAGTTTTTCACCAAAATGGCATGAAAAACTAAAGCAAGAAGTTATTGTAATTCCACCTGGTGTATGCCACTTTTCGTCAAACATCTCTCTATCACACCGACCGCATCACGAAGAGTGTGAAATGAAACGTCAGATGAGAGAATAAGTTTATCTAGGTATGTATTAGTCTATGGTTTGTTCGTTGCTTGGCAGTCGGTATTGAAAGTGATTATTGGGCGATTTTCATATAATTTTCCCACGCGATTTTCTCCGGAAATTCATAGCCGATTTTATTAATTTTTGGATTAAACAGCTAGTGAGGGTTTCGACGAAGAGTTTAGGCCAAAAATTAAGGCGATCCGATATCGGCGAGCCGAGATTGAAGTGTTTTAATTTGGAGTAATATTAAAAAAGTATTTTATGTTGATCTTCGGTTATATCGTACGAATATAACCATAGACTAATACATACCTAGATAAACTTATTCTCTCATCTGACGTTTCATTTCACACTCTTCGTGATGCGGTCGGTGTGATAGAGAGATGTTTGACGAAAAGTGGCATACACCAGGTGGAATTACAATAACTTCTTGCTTTAGTTTTTCATGCCATTTTGGTGAAAAACTGTGAAATTTAAATGTGTTTTAAATTTTTTTATTGACTGTTATTGTTAGCATACATTTGTGTTGCATTTAACACAATAATTTTAACACACAAAACGAAATGCCGTTGTTGTTATTTTGTTCGTTGTTTTGAACCATTGCCTCTATCTGGTATTAGTAAAGCAATTCTTTTCAACATCAAACGTATACATCACACGAGAACAAATGTCAGAAATTTGGTGAGTGAAAGATTTTCTCTACCCATATTTACTCTATGAATATAACAATGTATGTATGTATGTACAGGTGTCTGTTGATTTGCATTTCTTTGACTTTTGTGGGAATAAAACAAAAAGTATTGAGCAAGAAAATAATGACACATGTGCTTGCACTGGGTCTTTAAATAATTTCAAGTATTAATATTATTTAACTGTAACGTCATCATATGATTGAACGCTGTTTTTTATTTTCCAATGTAACATTTACGAATGTGTTCATATGTTCATAGAAATCGAACAGGTACCGTGTAGCAAAAAGGTGTTAACACATCGCCCGTGAGTTCGAACACTCATTGGATTTTTGTAACAAACGAAATTACTTCTAAAACGGAGTATTTTAATTATTGATATTTGAACCAAACATTAATCATTTTGCAAAACATCTTTTAGAAAACTATCTGGAATATATAATTGAGCTGGAAGAAATCTTTATCAGGTATAACAAAAAAATTGTATTTATTTTTTAAATGTACATATGTATCAAATTATATAAAATATTTAAATGTTTCATGATATTTATATAAATGCTTGCTTTGAACATGAAAGATCTTAATTTGTGCAAAGTAACGGAAATGTGAGAACAGTTGCCTTGATTTCAACCGATTCCAGATATATAGTTCATCCAAAATTCGAATCCGAACAATTTTCTTAAAATAGACTTTGAGGTGAATGGCGCGGCGCGTAGGTACTTATTTTGTTTCTAGAAAAAAATGTCTGAAATTTTTACTACCACCGTAACATGTGCATTTTTTACCGTTATGTAAAATGTTTATTTCATTGGGAATGTTTGTATGTACACTGCAAGCTACATACATACATAGTATTTAACTACATTGAATACTTAGGATACGAGAAAGTCGGGTTGCTTTTCCTACGTTCCATACATGGATGCAATGGCGGTGGTGTACGCGATTTTGCCCTTTTTATATTGATTTCAGAGATATCGTCATCTCCCGTAATGATCGAACTATCGTCATTGGTACTCAGCGTTGGGCTACGAGGAGCTGGAAAATTTGCTTTTATAGTCTGCGTTAACTGTGGCATAAAATCAACAGCTCCTGCCGAATCGGATATGCCCTTACGAGCTGGATATCGTGGTCTTGATTGTGCCGTTATTGGCGGGGCCATATAACGTGACTGTTCCAAGCGTCTCTCGTAATAGGCAATGTACTCTCGGTACTTAAGTATACGTTCACGTTCTTTGTCTATTTTACGCTGCAGACTCTCCTGGATTTTGGAGTAATTTTGCTGGGCATCTTTAGCGTGTTTCTCTGCGTGATCATTTGATATGCTCATAAATTCAGCCAAGCTCTTTTCCTGGTCGTATTGAAATTTTGTAACCTTTTGGAAGTGTCGAAATAGTTTTAGAGGATCATCGAAATAATCCAGCATCGCTGGTGGCATCTCATTATTTACAGCGACACCGTTAAAGGGTTTCGAACATATCGGACATGTTTCTTGCAGACAAGACTTGCAAAGGATGTGTCCACAGCGTGAAACGTAAAACTCAAAAGTGGGCTCTATTTTGTGGCGTCGGAAACATTTGTTGCAATGTAGAGGAAACATGTTGCAAACCCCTTTTATAAATAAAGTATATTTATTATTTACAATAATTACAATGAACTTACTGAATTTCCTTTCCGATACTAGAAGAATACTGTAGTCGAAGTGGCTTTACAATTTCTTTGTATCGTAACGGTATAAAACAGGCCCGCCAACTTCTAACCATAATTCGTATTTCGTAGGTAATTGATAAAGGCCGATTTACACTAGGGGCGTTTTATCGTAACTGATACACGTTAACTCAGACAAAATGTCAACCTGCCATAGAGAAATGATATGTAGAGGAGCGATTTCGCTCAGTAAATTTACGACGTTTGGTGTAGTTGCATATTGACGTTGCATGTTGAAAAAAATTGCTTTAATAATACCAGATGACGGCAATGTCTCAAACCAACTAACAAGAAAACAGCAACAGCATTTCGATTTGTGTGTTAAAATTTTTGTGTAAATATTAGGGTAACCATTCAATTAATCATTATCCGGTTAATCGATTAATCTTGTTATAAAATTAACAGAAAATTTTAATAATTAATTTTTCGATTAACGTTTAACTCGAACAAATCAGTGCGATTAATCGATTAATAAAATATAAGCACGTGTTTATGGCAAGCAATCCGTCTTGAAACACTCCTATAATGTGGCAACTCATATGACAACGATTTGCGAACAAATTTCATATTTTATACACATTTCGAACAGATTTAATAGTTTGTTGAGAGAGTAGCGTCGCACAGTGCTTTGCCTTATAGACATAAATAAAAAATTCATTAAATTGGGTGTAATAGTCTGATGAAATTTCAAGACCACTGGTCACTTTGTTCAGACCACCTAACATCTTTCGACGGCGGTCACCTCGCTTAGTGACGGGGACACTATCGAGTATTTAGCCATGAAAAAGCTTCTAAAAATACCGTTCGGAACCGGTGTAAAACAGTGAGTAAATGAGTGGTAAACGTAGAACCCGCACAACTCATTGTTTGTGAGAAGCTCTCCCCAATCCCTTCGTGGGATGTAATGGGAAACCATTCTTCTGGTCACTTTGTATGGGGGGTACCAAAATGACTGGCCCGATTCTGTTCAAACTATGTACAAGGACAATGGTCAGATAATCACGTTTTGCAAAATTTGGTCAAAATTAATCAATCCAATAATGTGTTATAGTGTAAAAATGGTTCCTTGCCCTTTCTATGGGAGGTACCCGAAGACGTGCCACCTTGAGTTTTTTTTTAATTTTGGCTTGGTCCAAAAGTCATTAATTTCTATGTTATCCGAATTAATCGAATAATTAGATTGCGTTTTGTTCGGAAAATTGTTAGATTGAAATTTGAAACGATTAACAGATTACACCTGAAACAAAAAACACATACTAAAAAAAAGTCAACAATTCGTTTAAATTTGACAGGTTTTCATCAAAACGTAATGAAAATTTTAAGTTAAGAATTTTTGTAATAAATGAATTTACGTCAACTGTATAACTACAATCAAGGCGATAACGTTGGCGTTAATTCAAAATTTGTTGTCGACAAACACAACCACTTGGCGTCAAAATTTGACACCGTTGTTTACTTTTTAATTTTTGGCCACTAACCCACACAAACCAATGTCTGCACTTATTTTTAAATTATTTTTTTCCACAGACCGGAAGAACAAAAGCAAATATCTAATGCGCTGCAGCCGGTTTATAAAACACACACAAGCCATTGCGGTTAAGCCACTGTTGAACCAATCCAGAGGGGAAACCACTAATGGTCAGTTTTTAAGTGGTTAGTTAACTATTGGATTACTTAATCGAAATTGAAAGTTAATTAGAAGTTAACTTTACAATTTGTTTTCCAGTGACGAGTTAATGTAACCAGTCATATTGCTACCGATTATGGAAACACTTGCATTCTTAATATTATTATACCAAAACAACAAAGAGGTACATCGATAATGGAATTTCGAAAAATAAGAAATAAATGTATAAAATCTGTAATTCTAACAAAAATTTATAAAAAAAAAACTTCATAGTCGCAACAATTTCACGATCTAGGCTCAAAGTATTCTTATGTATAGAAGCAGACACATGTATTTTGTACAATTTTATATTTCTCTTTTCGACAGTCAGCAATGTGATATGGCCCTGGGACCATAGACGAATATATGCATATGTACTACTTACTTTTATTGACTATATTACAACCTCATGAGGTCCGACGTCTTACACATATTAATTAAACAAATTTCAACATATTCTTCCAACTGGCTCTATCCTTTTGGCTGGCCTTTTCTCGCCAGTTGGTAACACCAAGGATACGGAGGGATTCTTCTGCCTGGTCTTTCTAGCGGAGTCTTGGTCGTCATCTTTTCCTGCTTCCATCGGGTACGTTATCAAAAATCTTTCGCGCTGCCTCATCTTCATCCATTATGATAACATGGCCTAGCCAACGCAATTGGCACACTTTGATTCGTCTAGCTATGTCCACGTCAGAATAGAGACTATATAGCTCTGCGTTCCAGCGACGTCGGTACTCGCCGTTTTCCCTAACAGGCCCATATATTTTACGGAGAATTTTTCTCTCGAAAGCTCGCAGGTGTTTTTCATCCGCTTGCGATATGACCCAAGTTTCGGAGCCATATGTCAAGACAGGTAAAATGAGAGTCTGATATAGCTGGACTTTTGTCCGTCGAGAGAGGGCTTTGTTCCTAAACTGCTTGCATCTATTTGCAAGCACAATTCTCCTATCTATCTCCAGGCTGACGTTGTTGTCCTTGTTCACGGCGGATCCAAGGTAGACAAATTCATCTACCACTTCAAAATTAAATCGGTTGTCAACGTTCAAGTGCGGACCAAGTCGAGAGGTTTCTCTAGTCGTTGACACCATCAATTTTGTCTTGCCCTCATTAACAGCAAGACCCACCTTTGCTGATTCCTTTTCGATTCTTGAAAATACTGCAGTAACCTCTCGCAAATTTCGCCCAATGATGTCTATGTCATCAGCATACGCCAGCAACATATGGCTTTTCGTGTTAATGGTCTTGTTCGTATTTACTGCAGCCTTTCTCATTATTATCTCCATTAAGATGTTGAAGAGATTGCACGAAAGTGTGTCGCCTTTTGTATAAGTCCTCGCTTGGTACAGAATGGTTCAGTGAGGTCTTTCCCCACTTTCACTGCTGATTTGGTGTTGGTCAGCGTCATTCTACAGAGGCGGATCAGTTTTGCCGGAATACCAAGTTCAGACATAGCTTCGTACAGTTTTCCCCGTATGGGGCTATCGAAAGCAGCTTTGTAATCGACAAAAAGGTGGTATATATCGATTTGATTTTCGTGGGTATTTTCCAGGATTTGGCGTAGCGTGAATATTTGGTCAGTTGTGGACTTGCCTGGTCTAAAACCACACTGATAAGGTCCAATCAGGTTTTCAATAATTGGCTTTAGTCTTTCACATAATACGCTCGACAAAACCTTATACGCGATGGATAAAAGACTGATACCGCGATAGTTGGAACAGACACACCCTTTTTGAATACAAGACATAATACACTGAGACTCCAGTCGTCGGGCATAGATTCCCCCAGCCATATACCGCATATCAGTTGATGCATGTGGGCTATCAGTCCTTCTCCACCTGCCTTAAAAAGTTCAGCGAGTAGGCCATCCGCACCCGCGGCTTTATTATTCTTCAGGCGGGAGATCGCCGTTCTAATCTCGTCTTGGTTGGGGGGGGGGGGGTACAATCTATACTATCTTCCACTATCATTACCTCCTGATATTCAGTGGAAGAATCTGAGTGGAGTAGTGCTGAAAAGTGGTCTCTCCACATTTTGAGCACACACTGCTTCTCAGTCTCAAGATTTCCATTCTCGTCCTTGCAGGAGGGCAGCCCATTATTAGGCCCGTTGGTCGATCTTCTTACCCTCTGGAAAAACTTTCGCGATTCACCATTCATCCTGCACATTTCGGTTCTTTCACTCTCTCTCTGCTCCCACTGCCATTTTTTCGCCTAAATAATTGGTTTTCCTCCCTTCTCAGCCTCTTGTACCGCTCAGTCGCAGCACGCGGTGTAACTGACTGTTTCGTTGTCATACGTGCAGCGTCTTTTTCATCAGTTGCAATGCGACATTCTTCGTCGTACCATGGCTTCTGCGGTTTTTGATAGCCAAGTTCAGTCATTGCAGCGATTTCCAAAGAATGGGAGATGTGCTTCCACTGCGCATCTGGGTCTTCGGGAGGGGGGGTATTCTGCTCCAGCAGGAGAGAGAGTTTCTGTCGATAGGACATTGATATCTCCGGTATTCGTAGCTTGTCAATATCGAACTTTTCCTGTGTTCGGCTCCGTACGTTTTTCGCCCTGCTCAATCTCGTGCGAACTTTCGCAGCCACCAGGTAATGATCCGAGTCGATATTGGCACCTCGAATCTCACGTACATCCATTACACTAGAAGAGTGCCTGCCATCTATTACCAAGTGATCAATCTGGTTCTTCGTCCGTTGATCAGGAGATATCCAGGTCGCCTTATGAATGTCCTTATGCTGGAATCGTGTGTTACTAACTACCATGTTCTTTGCAGCGGCGAAGTATATCAGTCTTATTCCATTATCGGAGGTGGTATCATGTAGACTGTGATTGCCGATGGTTGGTCGAAAGACACTTTCCTTTCCTAATTTGGCATTAAAATCGCCTAGAAATTCTTGCTTACGCTCATGGCAGCTGTAGTAAATATCGAAGTTTTTCTTTCTGGTGCAACCATATCCTGTCCATCGCATTTCCTGGATCGCTGTGATGTCAGCTTTATATTTTCCGAGGACATCCGCCAGTTGGAAAGTGGCACCAGTCCTGTATAACGTTCGAACATTGGTTTTGGATTCTTCAATTTTGATCCGATTTTGGTTTCTTCAATTTTGATCCGCCGTTGGCCAGGGGTGTTGGCTCATCCGCCTTCAAAGGACAGAAGAATATGTCCACTACTTCGAAGAGCTTCAGTGACAGGGTCACCTAATAATCCTGAGACGTATCAGTGATCGCATTACCACTCAGGTTGCTCATTCGTTTCGCCTTCTCACTTTAGCTAGCTAACGGAAGTTTCCGATAAGCCATTGCCCAGGACATACTGCGTGGAAGTAGTGAGCTGCTTGGACTGCCCGATGAAGGAATCATTTCTGGCCACTCCCAAGTGAATGGCTATCAGAAACTTTCCACCTCCACGGACAGTCCCATGTCCATGATAGGTACATTTATTCTCTCAATAAATTAAAGTAAGTGGTGGAAAGTAAACATTGGATGGTGGAAAACATGGGTTCAATAATACCAGATAGAGGCTATAGTAAACAACGTCCAACAAAGGAACAACAACCGAATTTCATGTTTTTGTGGCAAACTAGTTGTGTTAAATACAATTCAAATGTATACCAACGATAAAAGTCAACAAAAAAGTGCAAAATACATTTAAATTTTTAAGTTCTACACCAAAACGACATGAAAAAGTTAAGTGAACATATTTTGTAACTCCACCTGGTGTAAGTTAATTTTAAATTTAATTTCTCTCATTTCCTATCTGAAATGAAACGTCAGATTAGAGAATAAATGTATCTATATATGTATTCGTCTATGCCTGGGAAATTGTTTTTCTTCTCCTTTGGTAACGCTTCGTAAATTCATGTTCGTTCAGACGACGACTCTCTGTATACAATTAAGCGTTTTCTGTGATGTATTGTTGGTTAATATTCTTTTTTTCTGTTCGTAATAATCTCAAATTCAATATTTTAAAAAATTAATGAGCAATGGCAGGTAAAATTGCAATTGTATTGTTTTAATTTATTAAGAAATTCCTTCAAAACAATTTTTCATCACTTTTTGTATACTGTTGCTTTATCGCCATGTCAAAACACGAAAGATATGAAAGAGAAATATCAAAATACCCCCTGAATTTCCAATTCGTGACTCTTATGGTACCCTCTATCATCTCTTCCCCCCTCAACAAGAAGCAGTTGCCACACGGATAATTTTTTAATTACCAGAATTTTGAAAAAAAAAGTTTCCAAAATTTAAAATTTTTTTAATTTTAGTTGTTTTTAGATCCTCGTCATATTTATGGCCAGTTTTTAAATGGGTAGTTAACTATCGGATTACTTAATTTTAATTCTAAGTTAATTAGAGCTTAACTTTGCATTTTGTTTTTCAGTGGTGAGTTAATGTAAGTCGCCATATTGTCACCTAATATGGCAACCCTTGTATTCTTATTGGAGAAAACGTGTGTCTTGGGATAAATACCAAAACAACAAAGGGGAACGAACAAAATGGAATTATGTAAAATAAAAAATAGATGCATAAAATCGAAGTAATTTTAAAAACTATATAGGCGCTACAATGTAACGATCTAGACTCAACGTATGTGTACAAATACGCAAATCTGAAACATGTATTTTATACAATCTTCATTTCTCACTTTGACAGTCAGTAATTTGATTGTCAAAATAATATGGTTCTGACTAGAAGTTAACCAACCAACATTGGGTGGTTAAATCATAGTTAAACAATGACTAAAAAACACAAATCGATGTTTAACCACAATTTAACTAAGATACGAAGATCACCACTGACTGAAAAACTGGCCATTAAAGTTGTAATTTCCTTTTAAGGTTAAGAGATCATATTTTCTCCGGTTAGTGAGTACATTACATGTTTATTTAAAATAATTCCTTACAGAAAATCATATTACATACATACATCAATAAAAATAAATAAATAAATGGTTTTCCATTACATCCCAAGAAGGGATTGTGGAGATCTTCACACAACCAGTGAGCTGTGCTCTTTCGAATTTTATACTCACTGATTGGAACCTTCGGTTTTACACCGGCTCCGAATGGTATTTTGAGAAGCTTTTTCGTCATCATACATCAATATAAAGATTAAAAAACCAACAACAAAACATAAAATATGGCATAACAAAACATAATCTTCACTTTCTATGCATTTTATTGCAATGCAAAATTATTTTATATTCAGACCAATCAAAGCACAAAGAGTTCGTTAGTGCGAAAGAGACGAATATATTTGGTTATTTAATGCGAACGACGAGCGCGTATTTTTATTAATTCTCCCTAATAGTGTTGCCACTGCTACATGTTTCCTTCTGTTTGTAAGTAACATTTTAGATCACATTTCGTCAAATTTTCTAATAGAATTATGAAATCGAATGCCGAAAAACTGACCATTAAATAATTACTATCATCTGGTTTGGAACAGAAATGTGAGGTAGTAGACGATGTAGAACAATCTGTTAGGTCTAATTTTTGAGTGGAAAATCATCTTTGATCAATGATCAAACATAATTTAAACAATGTTTAAACAGCCAAAGTTGGGCATTTAAGCTTTGATCAAGTGACCTTATGATTTTGACAGAAAACAACATGAACAAACACAAAGCTTTTTTAATTGTTAATGTGAACAATTATAATCACCATCCTAGTTGACATAACAATAAAAACGTATCATTTAACTCGTAGTGCAGTTAGAACCTTATTTCTGCTCAAATATTCTCCAATTTCATACAATATTTTGTATTTTATCACTTCACTTTTGTTTTGCAAATGGCGTCAGTTTGATGCATTGTAACGATTAGCCGATAAATGCAGGATAAATGTTGCCACATGGTAGTAAGATTATTTGACAAAGTACTGAAAAACTCTTTTCGTATTTAAAGTCAGATCAAAAATAAATCAAAATCAACTGATTGCCAATTTAAATAACCAGTCAAAAATTGGGTCTTAGGCGTACAATAGAAATACATCCACAGAAAATTGTAATGGTAAGTAAAGCCATCGACGAGATTCATGTCAGTAAAGCCTTTTTCAAGTTTTTCAGCAGCCTACAAGTCCAAACGTACGCCGGAAAGCAGTCCCTTCAAACAATACAGTTTATGACAAAACATCAACAATCATTTCAGTGAGCTAAATATAAAAACAAAACTATTACTTTAGTGAGCTAAATATTGCTTTATTTATTTTAACAATAAGCGTGTTTTGGTTACACCGCTTGCTTATATATTCGCTTCTTTTGTATGAAGCACTTAGCGAGAACTTAGCGACGAGAATCATTTTCGCTAAGATTAAAAACAAATTTTTTTGACATCTTTTACCGTTTTCAACCCTTATTCATATTTTCGAAAAAAAAAAATGACATCGCGAAATTGCCGTTTTCTTTGCAACTAGGCAATCGACAATCGCTTGCTTGTAACCAAAACACGACTAATATTACATCTAATGTTAAAGCAGATGTAAAAAAAGAAAGTGCAATAGCAAAAGAGCCTTCAGAACAAAAACTATTCTTATTTTCCAATGTAACATTTACTATTGTGTTCATAGAAATATAACAGGTACCGTGTAACAAAAAGGTGTCAACACATCGCCCGTGATTTCGAACACTCTTTGATTTTTTCAGTGTATTCTTCAAAATTAGTTAAACAAAATTAAATTAAATAGATAAACTACTAGAATGAGGACTACTCACGCAGAAAGATTTATAACACAAAAGTACTATGCCGAAGCCGGTGTTGGACCTACCCCAGAGGAGAAAATCCCTACGCACATTTGTTCTATATTGATATAATAAGAATTTTTCGTAAAAAGTTAGAACCAAAGAACACAAAACTTTAAACCACTCCTCAGCGGGTTAATAGAGCCGTGAAGTTTATACATATTTCATTTAAAAGGCTTTTACATAAGCTTTTCAATGGTACCAATTTTGTCGCAATCTGATAGCGGTAGACCAAAGTACGGAGCTTATCTCTTATAGCCCCACCCTCCAAAAAAAAGGGGGTGCATGTTTATGACATTTTTGCATGCAGTTTTTGAGAAACCTTCCTAAGCTTTTCAACGATACCCATACTGCCATATCCCACTGGAAAATGTTATGCATATAGGGGTATACTTATACATTCAAGGTTCGGGGACCCGTAATCCGAGAAATATGGGCGATCGCCAAATAAGTGTGTGTGAAATAAATTTGGTGCCGATACGAGAGGTGGGGCTATTCTAGATATAAGACCAAAAGGCTTAAGTTAAGTTTAAGGGCCACTCTTGTATACCGTCCAAATTATCATCACTCCATAGACCTTATCATCCAGAGTAAAACTGTATTTTTGTTCTGGGGAAATCCATACTTCCCGAGTTACGGGCCTCCAAAGTTTGAACGTCCCCCCATATATTCCATATATATTGACAGACTGCGACAATATGGGTATCATTGGAAAGCTTATGAAAATACCTTCAAAACTCCATAAAAAATTTTCGGATTTATTATCCAATATTCGACGTTTATAACCCCACTTTTTGAGGAAAAAACCTATTATCTCAGAATAGTACATAACATACATACATATTTTCACCCGTTATTGTATAGTTTAGACATTAAGCTAAAAACTAAGATATCATTTGTTGCTTTAACCCATTAATGACCGAAGATATCAAGGGTTGAAGTTCACGAAAACAAAAAAATTATTTTAAAAAAATAGCCCAATTTTTTCAAAATAATATTTTCCCGATAAAAAAAAATCGCGCGATTATTTTAAAATATTTTTTTCCCGACAAAAATATTGTAAAAAAAATCCTGTTTTTCGTGGGACGTCTGTCCATATAAGTCCACTTTTGTACGCACAGTAACCATTATTTTTTTTTTTAAAAAAATGGTGCGATTTTTCTGATTTTGCCACACATCGACTTAAGGTACAGAAGGAATTTTATCCCCTGCCTGAGCACGGCCGGACGGCCGGGCGACTAAGAGCCACACATAAAAGTCATGAAATTCTTTTTTGCTCACCCTTCGTAAGTCACGATATGTTTATACTATGACTTTTTGCTTGCGTCTATTTGGTGGGAATTTTGACATTTAACTTGTTTCTCTTTCTTTAGTTCTTACATTCATAATAAGTAATTTAATCAATAAAGATGGATAACGCTGAAAGAGAGGAACTTATTGAAGAAATAGTGGATTTAACCGAATTTGCTGTGGATAATTTAGATTTAAATGATTGTGAAAACGTGGAAATAGTAAAGTTAAAAAACAAAATGAAGCAACAATGCGATAATACGAAAGACAAGAAAGTGAAACGTCAAAAGCACCCCTGAAACTTTGGTTTGTGACTGATGGTCTACCCAGCGAGCAAATCACACCCCCTTTCCAACAACCTACGGCAGTCACGAAAATCAGTCATGAAAAAGGCATAGTATAAAATTGCTCTAAGTGGAATCCAAATTTAACGATTTTCAAAAAGATCTACCACACGGTACTAGGTCCCTGCGAGGGCTAGTTTTCCATTTTATCACATTCTTTACTTTTTCTTTAATTTTTTTTTTAACTTTTTTTGCCTGCCGAAATTTACATTTTTTGCTTAAAACAGTGGCCCTTAAAGTTGACCTGTTCCATTTGTTCCTCGACATGTAACTCAAGACAGATTTGATAGTGTGCTAAATTCCATTAAATATGCAATTTTTTCTGACAAGCGAATGTGAACTTCACTTAAATTAGGTCTGAAGATTTTACCGCCCTCTACATATGGTCATGTTAGTCATAAATTCCAAGTGGATATCCAGTTTATGGCATTCTTGAATGGTTGCCACATCAACAAAAACAATAAGCTAAATACGTCAACAAAAACAATAAGCTAAAATAATGAGCTAAATATGTGATTTGTTTGTTTTTAGTCAATTAATTAACAACCAGTATATTGCAAAAATATTTTCAAATGTCGAAAGCTCACATGACTTTCATGTGGTGAAAGTAAATACGCACATACAAACGTACATATCAATGTGCTACGAATGTCTTTCAAAAGAAATTGAATAAACCACGTCATTTGTAATTTTTTTACGTGTGCGAAGAACACCAATCGTGTATCAACCAACAATTGGACGCACGCAGTGCAGGTTGTGTGAAAACAAAAATAATAAATTACAAAACAAACCTCAGTAACTGCAAAATTTCAATGGATATTCATGAACTATAATCAAACCACTTGGAAAACGGGACGCTTAAAAGAAATGCAACTTATCGAAATGTAAATTCGGTGGAAAAGAACGCTTATGTAAAGCTCATTGCCCCTGCCGTCGTATGAAAACAATTTCGCCAAGTTCATTATACATTATGGCAACACCGAATTGCTGCTGGTGAAGTGTAGATGAAAAAAGCAAAAAGTACACAGAAAACGTCAAGTGAGGAAGTATTAAAGTGACGGAATTTCACTTTTTGCGTCGATTTCTGTTGTCGAATAATCAAATTGCTTGTGTTAATAGGAGTAGAATCGTATTAATATCACTCCGAAAGAGTAAACGCATAAAAAGTTTATGAAATTATATCGAAAATAACGAAAATATTTAGTGAAAACTTCAAAAATCAGGGAATCTATACATGCTACAATTCTCTCCGCCCAACACATACACATTCTTCACAAGAAAAAAGTGACTAGTAGGTAAAGAAGAGAGAACAGAAGTCTCACCTGGGATAGATTGATAACAAGTGAACTAAGGAAAGAAGTGCAAAAGAGGGTGAGGTGGGAGAGAAAGTGTGGAAGAACACAATAAAGAAGGCATAACAAAAACATTGCTAATTAAGACGAAATATATTAGAAGTATGTGGCAGTAACACCAGACTTCATCATCGACTCTCTGCTCCAACATACTACTTTGTGATTGTTATTAAACAGTAACACGACGAAATTGATCGAGTGGTGCCCCAATCAAGTGCAAGTGGAATTACGTAGGAGAAGATCGCAACAGGCATCATGGATGACACCAATACAGCTAATTCGTCGTCAGCCGCTGCTGTGGCGGACGGCGCCAGTGCAGCCGCCAGTACCAAAACAGTAGGCACTGCTTCGTCTACCACCAAATCATCGTCGTATGTCAAGCTCTTGATTAAGGCGTCTAACCAGCAATTTGACGATCAAGTCATTGAAAGTGATTTTTCGTGGACAGTTAAGAGACTAAAGTCTCATTTGTCCATTGTGTATCCAAGCAAACCGGTAAGCATATACCTTTGAATGAGTGTAAACAATTTAGGGCTAAAACTAATTTTGAGGAATATGTTTAGACACCGTACAACTTCGACGATGCTGTGTATTTACATCTGTAGGTTGCTCTTGGTATATTAGTTAGAAACTTGGAATGACAATTTCCAACACATTTTAATCAAAACATCAATATAGGTCAGAAAGGAGGCCCACTTGAAAGAAGGCCAGTTTGAATACAAAATATAAAAAAAAACAGGAACATTCTAGAGATCTGAAAGTTTATCAGCTTAACTAGTATAACAAGTTAATCACTACAGCAGTCCTATAAGGACACAATATCTAAAAACTATCCTCAAATATTATTGATTCTTAGATCTGCATTTGTCCGAATTAGCGGATTTCATGTCCTTATAAGTTTTAGAAGAGATTTTATCGTACTCTAAAGTTTTTCTTGTACACGTCAGTAGTTTATTTAAATGACAATCACTTAAATATCTAAAGAAAGAAAAACAAAAATATAAAAGATTCCCTTTGCCATTTACTTATATGCACGTCGTATAGTACATACATATGTATTATATCAGCTCCCAATATTATTTTTCAACATACTCAGTATTAAGGTTTTTGTGTGTGTTCAAGTGGTTCGGGTTGTCGTTATCATGAGACAACCGTACTTATCGCAATATATTTTGTACACAGACGACGAAAGTGACAAGTGGTTGCTTGTTATTTGCTAGAATTTTATTTCCACGATCGCCCCTCGAACCGTAAATGGTCTCCCAGTTTTGCATTTGATATGAAAAATTTCCAGACTCAATTCCAGTGTCTAAATAAATAAGCAATTCTCATTTGAAGACCGCACAGCGATCAGGCGTGTTCGCACGAACGTTTCTTTCTAAAACTGTGGAAAAGTGTTTAATGTCAAGTTCATTTGTTTTCTAATATTCTCATGTACATACTGTAAACAAATTAACTTAATTAAATTTGGACTTTGTTTTGGACGCAGTAGTGTTTTGTTGTGTTTGTTTACATTTGTGGTTTTGTTAACTTCGTTACAGCCTGCAGCGGACCAGAAGTTGATATATTCGGGACAACTGCTGAACGACAATCTTCAATTAAAGGATGTTATACGGAGCTATAAAGACGTTTACACACAAAACCATATAATTCATTTGGTATATACTCCCAAGAATTTGCCACCAATCGCATCTTCCAACTCTGCATTGAAGAAAACAAAACCAACATCATCTTTGGCAACCGGGCTTGACAATATGACATCTGAAGATGGCTTGCGTCAGAGACATACGTCTGCCAATTCTGGTCGGGTCACAACAGACAATATGCAGCGGCCAGGTCAGCACGTGACTCCAGAGCAACTGTCATATTTTTCCCAATATTTACCACAAACAATCCTGGCAAATGGTTTAGGATCATGCCCACCCATGGCTCAAAACACAATGGCAGGCTATGGCCAATTCAATATGCATGCGTTGGCAGTGCAACAAACTGCTATGTACAGTTGGATGCAACAAGTCTACTCACAATATATGGAACAGTGCCTAAGAGTGTAAGTGTAAATGCCTAGTTGAAATTGAACATGCTATAGTATTTTATACTTATTGATTAGTGTATTGTATATGTATGCATATGTATATAATTATATATACAACGTATATACTTATATGTATGTGGTAAAAAATAGGTACTGTCACCAGTGAAGCTAAACCGTTTTCAAAACACTTCTAAAAATTCGGTTATGATAATATTTATTGCCCTACATTTGTGGCAAAAGAGTGATACATATATTGGAAGTATCTAATTTCTTGCGATCTGCATCATACAATTTGGAAATCTTCTCTTGGAATAAATCTATATATATTTAAAAATGGATGTACGGTGTTTACATGGGCTAAACTAGGGATCTACTGAACCGAATGAGATTTAACTTTCGTATTAGATTTGTATTCGCCCAACTTAGGTTTGTAGCACACAATTTTGTAAATAGATGGCGCTGTTTTTCTCCATATAAAATATGTGAATTCATTGGTGGCCATGACAACATTGAATACTTTTGTCGGCAGGGCGAAGTCTGCCGGGTCAGCTGGTTATTTATATTTTGTAAAATTTTTTAAAAATATATAGTAATGACTTTTCATCGGATTTACAGCATTACACCTAAACATATGTAGTACTCCATTGTTACAACATTTTAAAGTAAAAATCTTAAGTGTTTCACGAACTGGGACTATAAATTCTTCATATTTCGGCTATGCTGACTCTAATGGTGTACCCTATTTTCTAATTTATGATAAATTGTTTGTGTAAAATGTCTTTAAATGTAGGTATTATAATGTTTTTTTTTTGTGGACAAATTCTACTAGAATTAATTAGATTTTTTCGCATAGCAATATGAGGTTGGGAGCTGAGACTATATTTATGCACAAATTTGGTACGCAGACGTTTTTTCTATGAATAAAATCAACGGAATTTTTTCTCTTAAATTGCAGTGTTTATTTTAAAATTCACAACCAGTCTTTGGACATTTTATGTTGCATAAAGTGCTTTCCAAGGTGACCTAAGGATTATATGAACTTTGTATAGAATATATAATAAGGGGTTTTTATTTTGATATCACATTGATTTGTGTTGTGTCGCGAACGAACTTTTCTCTGCGAAGGTTATGTAAGTCGAATCTAATCCTGCCGCGGCATGTAAAGCATACATTAGTGCATGCTCTGAATATGCCCAATATATTACACTGCATAGAAGTATATGCAGGTACTATTAAACGGAACATGAAACGTGTTAATTTAGCTTTCAATGGAGATATGTGATATCTATTTTCTCTCAATAGTCGTGCCCACATCACCCCGATTGTTACATCTTTCTTGAGCAGTTCCTTCTATAATTACCTTGACTATCGGTATAAGTGTCCTAATTTTCTATGGGAACATACTGTTTTTTCACATTCTACCCGCTGCAAGAAAATTATACAGAAACAAGATCGACATATGGATAATCAGGTTCGAGTGGCACGTATGTTCAATGCACTATCCACAAGTTTGAAGAGATTTGGCATGTGTGTTAGCACCTTTCGTGGAAGAATTCTTCAATATCTACAGTCCTCTATGTAGTTACGGCGTTTAGTTGTTTTTTTTTCTTTTCTTATCTTCCGAAATTTATTTTTTTCTTTAATAATGAGTGAGCCTTACAAATTGAAATTGGAAATCTGTAGCTCACTAATTAAATTAGATCAGTCTTATTTGGGAACTTAGGAATTCGATTATATATTAATTTTATATTTGATTTTGAGTTCTTTTTGCTGTTTTTATTTAATCAGAGGGTCGCCAAATAACTTTTTTTTTTGAAAATGCTATTAAAAAAAACTACTGAATATTTTCTGAAATTTCTTTTTTTATTTGAAAGTACAATCCTTCCGGTTAATAATGGAAAATAATTTCATTCAAATGGCTGCCTCGGCTGGCCATGCAGTAGCCTACACGATCGGTCCAATTTTTAAGCACATTATCGATTGTGTGCAGCTGTATTTCACCAATGGCTTCACTAATATTGTACTTTAAAGCGTCAATTGTCTCTGGCTTGTCGGCGTAACACTTAACTTTGAGGGCATCCCACAAATAATAGTCCAACGGTGTCAAATCGCAGCTCCGAGGTGGCCGAACGACATCAGCTCTGCGGCTGATAATGCGATCTTCAAAAACAGTGCGCAAAACATCGAGTGTATCTTCGGCTGTGTGGCACGTAGCGCCGTCCTGTTGAAACCAAATGTTGCCAATATCCTCATCTTCAATTTTTGTGAACAAAAATTCGTTCAACATGGCCCGATAACTATCGCCATTGACTGTAACGGCCACTCCTTGCTCATTTTCGAAGAAAAATGGCCCAATTATACCTCTGGACCAAAATCCGCACCAAACAGTGACTCGTTTTGGGTGCATCGGCTTTTCAATGTATGTGTGCGGATTTTCTGTGCCCCAAATGCGACAATTTTGCTTGTTTACATACCCGCCAAGATCAAAATGAGCTTCATCTGAAAAGATGATTTTTTTTGGCAAAATCGGCATCTTCTGTAAGTCGATCGCAGGCTCATTTTTCCCATATTTCCCAGCGTTGTTCAAGCGTATACACAACCATATTCGTTCAGCGGAAGGATAAAACTAATTATCTAAGCTAAGTGTTACCATTCACGAAATAAGCACTAGTTGAAAAAAAAAAACGTTAGATGGCGGACCCTTTTTTAAAGTTTTACTTTTATTTTTTTTTATATAAAAGATTATAATATTGTTTAATTATTATAATTTCACATTTTGTTGAGTAGTATTTTGCATAAGTGGCATATTGTACTTGTTTCATTGGCCAATGGGCTTTAAGTTCGAAAATAATTCTTTCAAAATGTGATTTTCCTATATCTCGATGGCTAATCGAGTTATCTAGAATTGTTATATAATTTTGTTGGCTTAGTTTGGGGTTCATAAAACCAAGTACTTCGTACTCGCGACTACTTTTTGGGCCAAGTGGTAACCATGGTCCCCCATGTTCCGTCCTTCAAAAAATTTAAAATTTTTCAGGTTCTAGTATTTTGTAATAATTTTGGGGCTTAATTTAAGCCTTTCCCGAAGTCCGGCAGTTTTTCCTAATTTTTTTGTACGTATGTCGTCCTAGACATATTTTTTGGACACCAAAAGATAAAAATTGAAACTTAAAATGTCGTCAGTTGAATTTAAAAAGTTTAAGCGATTTTTTTTTGTATTAGATTTTTAAATTTCAATTGAAGTCTTAAATTTCAGTTGATGTGTTTTAAATTTCAATTGATGTCTTTTAAATATAAATTGATGTGTAAGATAAATTGAACTAAGACCTTTGAAAAATGAAGACAAAGCTATATATTTTCTAAGTACATTAAAGCGGACCTTACATTGGCAGGTTTGTATGACCAACAAGTTCAGTCTTATCTGCCAGAGTAAGGTGAAGTTTACAATCTGAACCAACAAGTCGAACAACAATGAAAAGATTTTATATTTCTTGTAATGTCGGCCCTTCTTATTTTAGCGTGGGGGAGATTCGAACAATATTTCTCATGTCGACGCAAGATTTTTGCATAGAGCAGAAAAAAACGGATTCTGGTTGTGATTGAATTTATCACAAATAAATAAAATGACAACTGAATTTTAAATAAATTTACACACATTTTGGGTTCTCGTTAAACTAAATGTTTAAAACTAAAATTGATAATATCTATGGCTTGGTAACACTGTCTAGGCGTTGTGAAGGCAATATTTTCCAAATGTCCCAAAATTCACCCAAGATTGAATGTAATTGAACTGTTTTGTGTACGACATGTGGCACAGTCTTGATGAAACCACATGTCGTCCACATCCATCATTTAATTTAGGAACAACAATTTTCGAATTTTCGATGTTCACTTGCAACTATACCCCTATGACGTTTAATTTATTGAGAGAATTAATGTGTCTATACTAAATTCGTCTATGATTTGTCTCATTTGTTGCATTAATTATTGACTTGAGTAAGTCTATATATTCCCTGACTTTTCTCCATTGAGTGGCTACTACTTGTTGACCTTCTTAAGGTTATCCTGAATTCTTTCTATTTAATGTAACTCTTTTTTTTGATATGGATCAACTTTAAGGTAACATTTGTTTTAGATACAAAAGTCAGTGGATATAACAGCATATAAGATTTCTAAGTCTGCCGTGATTTTTCACCTTAAATTACTTTATCTTTCTTTTTTAATTTGGAGTTGATCCTTTTGTTAGGACTGTTTTATTTATTCTTAACTATGACTTACCTTTTGATTTTACTTTTTTTTATTCTATGGCTGGGGAACCAAGATAGTTTGGTTGTAGCTTGGTATTATATTTGTGTATAGATAATTTTTATATAATTTGTTTAAAATAAATAAATAAATGGTTTCCCGTTACACATCCCATAAAGGGATTAGGGAGAGCTTCTCACAAACCAGTGAGCTGTGCGCGTTCTAGTTTTACACTCACTGATTGGAACCTACAATTTTACACCGGTTCGGAATTTTACACCGGTGACCGCTGTCGAAAGAAATTTAAGATGGTCAGAGCAGGGATCGATCCCACGTTCTCATGCACAAGAGCCACGCACACTACCATTGTACCTCCGACGGTACAATGTTTATTGAGTATAAATCTATCCTGGAGAATTATTAATTGAAATTTGTACCATGATACAAATTTAAGAAAAAAAATACAAACGAGAGCCGATAGCCTCAGCCGCTAGTGCTCTATAATAATTTTAATAAGAAAAAAAAATATTAGGTAAAGGAAATAAATTTATTTGTATGTATACAACAAGTCTGCTAGAGCTTTAAATGATTAATTCACAGTGCAAATCATCCGATCCTCCCACTATAACATAGATATATAATTAAAGAAAATGTGAAAATTGCATGAAACCTAAAGAGAGTATTGCATTTCCATTCAGAAGTCTTAAAGTACGTTATAAAATCATTAACACAAGATATCAAACACCAAAATCCGTCCAACCAATTCAAAAATACAATACACCACAATATACACAATTTTCAAAAAAAATTTAAAATTTTCATATGTATGTATATATGTAGATACATATGACTGAAAGTATATACATAAGTATAGCTCTGTAAATAAATGTTTGGGATTTTTTTTGGTAAACGCCAAGCAACAAATGGAATTAAAATAATAATGTTTCTTGAAGGTTTCAAAAAATCTCTATTGTTGACTCATGACTCATATGTATATATGTAAGTACATACGATATATACATATACAGTGATGAAATCATATAACATAATATGTATTATCTCTAAATTTAAACAAATTTTCATTTATTTTACAGATCCAATTCAGTGAACGGTATAAATGATGTTAATGCCACGTCTTCTGGTGTTGCAGGTACAACACCGCCGGACTACTCAACAATTCCACACTATCCTTTCCTACCACAATTTCCTCAATCTGTGATACCTCCAGTAGCTCAGGCAATACCAATTAATGCTGCTACTGCAGCTGCAGCCGCAGCCGATCAGCAAGTACAACAGCAGCCGGAACAGCCAGCGCAGGCGCAAGTGGCTGCCCCACGATTTCCAAATATGCCACAGGATGAACCAGATAATCGCGATTGGTTGGATAACATTTTTTCAATAACACGCTTCGCATTGTTTTTAACTATATTGTACTTTAACTCGTCACCATTACGTTGCTTGGCTGTGGTTATTATTGCAGGTGTCATTTACCTGTAAGTATAAGTGATTCTTATCGCTTAATTGACACAGGGTTAGTTAATAAATTTTCGTCTATTCTAGGTATCACATTGGTGTCTTGCGTTTTGGTCACGAGCGCAATAACAACAATTTAAATCGCAACAACAATGCTGCTCAAAATGCCGCTGTGGATCAAATTAGACAGGGTGTAGACCAACAACAACCACAGCTTGAGCAGGGTGTTGAACAGGCCGAACAGGAAAATAACAACGTTGACATCAATCCAGTGCCTCTCGCTGGCGACGGTAATGAACAGCAGCCGCAGCAGTCTATATCCACAAATTCAGACACTCCCAACAGTTCTGATAGTGTGGCTAACGATAACAATGGCTCAATGATAGCCACTCTGCGTACATTTGTGGTGACATTTTTCACATCACTGCTGCCCGAAACGCCGGCAGTATAAATGCAATGCTGGAGTTTGATATTTTAAATATATCATTGCTTATTTTATTGCTTTAATTCCCCGTAACTCAACTACCCATTTACGTAGTATAACCTATACATTGTGTGCACTTCCCACTATTATATATTGAACTCTTTGTTTGTATAGTGGCGAACATTTATTTATGTAAATGGTCCTAATTGTATTTATAGCACTTACTTTAGGCCGGAGTTTATACACATAGTCCCAAATATCGCGCGGCGAAATCCAAACCAATCAAACAACTTTTTCCGTATTTTTTTTTTAAATCGGATAAAGTTTAACATGCGAAGCAAAATTCTAGTTTACAATAAAAAGAATAAAAATAAAAATTATTGTGATTAGGAAACTAAAGAAGTGAGAAGAATATATTATTTACTATGATATGAATGTTATTTAATTTACTGTGTTTATTTCATTTAGCATATGTATGTGTGTTTATTATTGAATCTTCTCTTTTTATTAGTTTTAGTTAAATTAACGATGAAAAAACATCAAAATCTAAATGTATAAATCTAATAAATATGAAAATTTAAACTGAAGAGGTTCTGGAACGAAAATCTTCTTTGTCTACTATCTATCTGCCTGTTATCTATTTTTGTTTCAATAAGAGTTTTATTACGATGACCAATATTTTTAAAGCGTTCACGAGTGTTTGATTTGAAACTCAAATATCCACTTTTAAGAAGGTTATACAGCATTTGCACAAAATAAGATTAACGCATTTCGAAGGTTAACTATGTTAACCCGCGCTAACCCAGAAGATTACTCATACAATTTTGATCTGTAGAAACTGAAGCTTATGGGTCGATTATCGAAAGCAACCGAACCTCAGTTGCCGAAAAGTTATAACATATGGCAACTGACAACTGATAACTTCAGTTGCTTGATTGAGGTTATATTGGCAACCACGAATTTTTGGTTGCTGTATAGTTTTTAAAACAAAACAAAACGTTCAGGTGAACTATACGGAGTCAAGCTGTGGTTCTAAAGGAAATCAATCCTATGTTTTTGTGGTTAAATTGTAATTTGTGCATAATAAATGCAACATTTTATATAAAATAGTAACTAGTAGCGGCAATATTGTGGGAGCTCGGGCAGCTCAAAACTTGATGAAAAAACGAAATTAGAGAAAAATATAAGAACACGAAAAATATATATGGTGATCACAGGGTCCAAAACAACGAGTCCAGTTAGAGACTGCTAGAAACAAGCAACTGTGGGTACTCAACTGAAAGGTATTTTTATCCCAAATTTAATGGAGTCTTTAATTTTGTGTTTTACCATATTATAGTATGTCTTGAGAATCGGACATATGTCTCAATATTTGTAACATTTTTAATATCTACTGAGATACACAGAAAGCAGAATGTTGTAGATAGATTTTGCCATTTTTACAGTGTCTTTACAGTGTTTTATTTAACTTGCTTTGTTGTCTGTCTGTATTGTTCAAATCAGTCTGTATTGTTCAAATCTAGTAACTCATTTTTAACATAGTTGCAGTTGACCAATCGAACTAAAATTTTGCACATATGTCAGATTTGGATGACAATACATGAATATGAAAAAAAAATTAAAACATTAAAAATTTATTTACTAAAAAATTAAATACATATAAAAAAATAATTAAAAAAAATTAAGTTCAGTGTTTTATTTATAAATGCACTAAAAACTGGAAAATAATTTTTCTCTTAGCCTCAATAAGTATATTCTTCTTCATGATGGGGTTGTACAATGGTCCGCCTACTTAGCACTTCAACAACAATGGGCTAGATACTTTCAATAAAGAGCGTAATTAAAATGATTTAGTTAATTAATTTTCTAGGGATCTCTCAAATAAAACGCTTGCATTTAAATTAAAAATGGTGACAAAATTAAATGTCAAATTAAGTGTCAAAATTAAATGTCACCATTTTTAATTTAAATGCAAGCGTTTTATTTGAGAGATCCCTAGAAAATTAATTAACTAAATCATTTTAATTACGCACTTTATTGAAAGTATCTAGACCATTGTTGTTGAAGTGCTAAGTAGGCGGACCATTGTACAACCCCATCATGAAGAAGAATATACTTATTGAGGCTAAGAGAAAAATTATTTTCTAGTTTTTAGTGCATTTATAAATAAAACACTGTAACTTACTTTTTTTTAATTATTTTTTTTTTAAATCTAAAATTGAAATTCAAATTGATGTATTTCAAATAGAATTTGTAAATTTCAATTGATATAAAGGTTTTTCAATTTGTGTGATATGATTACTTTAAAAAAATACATGAGGTGTCAGGGGACACCCGGTTGGAACGGAGTTCTTTTCGCTGTATATTAGAAATGGGCACGTGAGTAAGTTTTGACTCACGCACGGTCACGAAAGGAAGACAGTCACTCTCACACAATCGCGCACGAAGATTTTTCGGCACTCACATTCACGCACGCTCACGTGAGCAGAATTTGATCCTGCTCACATTCACGCGTAATTCACGACAATCACGCAAAAATTACTCACAAATATAAAACAGAATTTTTACATGAATTCAAACCAATATAAAAAAATACATCCAACACAATGTTCGTAAAAAGTATGTTAACTACGTTAATTAGGATCACATTCAGGTATTAGACACTACTATACTGAAATGTAAATCCCTAAGTTAAGTTGAGTGTCGTTTTTAATAAATTTAGCAAATATACTAAGCCCTTTTATACAGTAACAAAATTGTACACCTTTATCTCAAAATAGTTTGCCTCTTATTTCCATTAGCATTCTTCCAGACGTATCAAAAAAATGGTAATATCAGAAATTCTAAATTATTGGTCAGATTATTTTGGAATGTACCAGGTATTTATAGGATAGGAGTTCAGGGCATGTAAATTCGAAACATGTCACCAAATTCTTATGCATGCGATGAAAATTTTTTTGCCATGTAGTTAACAGCATTTCAGTCTAGGATTTGATTTAAAAAGTGTAAAAATCAACAAGCTAAACCTTTCCCAAACTCATAATTTGAAAATTTTGTTCAAACATCATTCATTTTCTTCCAAATCCCAAAAAAATTTAAATTACATTTAATACCTTTGGCAAGGCCTTTGGTTAAAAAATATTACAACATTTTATATCTTTCATACAAAAAATTTGAGAAACTATTGAAAGAATGATAGTAACTTTCCTAATCAAGTTCGATTTTTTCAGTTTGAAAAAATTTTAAATTTGAGAAGTTGTTACCAACCGGTTTTAAATAATTTAAAAAGATTTTTAACTTACATTTGGTTGAAGTCTTGCCAATGTAGCTTTTTTTTCAAGAATTTTAAGACTAAGTACTTATCTAAAAAAAATGGTTTCCCATTACATTCCATGAAGGAATTGGGGAAAGTTATTTTGAAAGAAAAGTTATTTTGTTTCACAAAAAAGGTACTCTTTAAAGAAAAGGTAGTTTTTTATTAAAAGGCAATTTGTTGTAAGAAAATGTACTTTGGTAGAAAAAGGTACTTATTAAAAAAAATACTTTTTTTAAGAACAGGTACTTTTTGTAAGGAAATTTACTTTTTTTTAAGCAAAGGTACTTCTTTAAGATAAGGTATTTTTTTAAGAAAAGGTACATTGTATTTTTGGTTGAGAAAATATATTTTTTTAAGAAAAGGCGCTTATGTATTTAAGAAAATGTTCTGTTTTTAAACATCTTTCACTTTGGCTTTTCTAAATTTACTTTTTATTAGGTTCAAAACTACAATATATACTAAGCTAGCTGGACCCTGCAAACTTCGTTTTGCCTTCAAAGTTTTTGTAATGCCAAAGGGTGAACAAAAATACAATGGGCAAATAAACCTGAAGAAGAATGTAAAATAACTATTTGTTTAGATTTCGATCGTGTGCTGATTTGTCTCATTATACCATAATAGCTGTACCCGTTGCGCTTCGATAATCCTGAATTGTAATTTTAATGAAACACAATTTTGTTATTATTTTTCTATTTATTCAAGTGTTCTAGGATATACAATATTTATAGTTTTGCCATCTGATGCAAATATATATAAGTCTGAAGGTTTACCCACATGAGAACATGAGACATATACTGTCCTTTGGGAAAACACGGATTTGTCAACTTTTCCCCAAAAATTAATTTGCATCATATCAGTAGTATATGGTCCGAACCTCACATTCCTACACTGTATCAAACATTTGTCCATACACCAGGCAGTTGTGAACATATGCCAATGTGTCTCAACAGATATATGTATGAGCGATTTGATTCAAATATTTTTTTAAAGTTAAAAGCATTGAACTTAAGATCAACATTTTGACATGGTCATCGTGGAACTTTTCAGCTGTCAAATCAAATGGGATTAAACTATTTTGATTTCTACTCATATGTAAATGTACTTACATATTTTAATTGTGTTTGTTAGTCTTGTGGAACAGTTTTAAGCCTTGATTAACTCAACATGACTTATGTTAGAAATTTAGAAAATATAAGTAACTAATACAATTACTTATATGGAATAAAGTATAGAACAATTTGGTTGCATACAACTCTAAACTCTGCTCAGTATTAAATTATTTTTTTTTAATTTATCTAGTCTAAATTAAAAAAAAATAATCCACATGTAATTTAATTTGTATCTAGTGGTTACGTCAATCAAGCGCCTTAAAGTATGCATTTATAAATTGAAAATTGTTCCTATGCATTAAGACAAACTAGTTGATCCGTTTGTTTTCAAACATGTTCATTGCTCGCCACACATTCAAATAAAACTGATAAGGTTAAGGAATCTTATCCATTGTCAACCGTTTGCATTTCATGTAGATTATATTCTCAAACCAAAATGCTATGTTATCGACTTTCATGCGTATTTTATTTGAATAGGATCAGTGTTATCACAACCATACACACTCAAAAAAACAAATGTGTACTTTTCTCATAAATATCCAGTCGGGCATTGTTATCAGTAGCAATCCAAGAAGAGGGGTAAATAAGAAAGTGAGAGTTTCAGCCCCAGACATGAGAAATGAATTGAATTTTGCGCCACCATGCATTCGAAAAGAAACGACGTTACCACCAACCATCTCACATGCGAGAACTCACAAAGTGAAACAGATCTGTAGGGGCTCGACTCTCGTGCGATTTTGGTCAGAAATATTTTAATCGTTGAACAGAACAGATCTCTGGAGCGGATACAAAGCGGCATTTGGAATTGAAATTAAAAAGCGAGTGAAAAAAGTATTATCAGTGGTGTGTGTGATTTAAATACATATGCAAAAATATGTTGCGATTAATGCAGTCTCGTGCGGCAGCCAGTTGTGCTAACGATGCGGTGACCAATACCTTCTTTAGGTGGCGCCATGTAAGACCAAATTGAAATGGGTTCGAGCTAATAAATCGAACACTAACATTTTCCCTATTACAGCATGGAAAAGTTATAGCCATACGACGAGAGGACCAGTCGGTGTGGGAGAGAAGAGCTGCCTTCGGGCCATCTCATGTGCAAAAGTTGGTGAAGCAGGGTGTCAAGGTCATTGTACAACCCTCAAATCGCCGCGCCTATCCTATGCAGGTAAGCATGAGCGACAAGATTTTATCTTTGTTGACACTTTAAAGTATTGAAATTTCACAACATGTATCCGGCAAATTTCAATGAGCAATAATACTCGGATGATTTGGTTAGTGGTTCGTTGTTTTAGTGACTGCCACAAATTTCTTATCATCCTCAAATATTAGAAACAACAACTAACTGTCATGGCACATTTCATTGATTAGGCGAGTTTGTTTCTGTGCAAGGTGAAAACAGATAGGACTGACTGACTACAAGTGCTTAGGAGATAGAGACATTCACTTTTCCAGCCTAATTGAAAGTACTCGTTCATATACATATCTACATGTGCAGGGATGCAACTAAAGCATTATCAGAGGCACTTTCGCTTTCAATAGAACAGTTTTGAAATGATAAGTGCGAGTTCTTTGGAGGGGCGTTGCGTATTGAGAGAACGTTACTTTGAGGCCTTGAGACCTAACAAAACATAGCTCGTATTTCTGCTACGGTCGAAAACGATATCTACAACACTTATACAATTTATGTCCAAGCTATTCTAAAGACCACCCTTGTCCAAAGAAGCCTGCGAGCAATTATAGTGAGACAGATATTTGAGGGTCATCGATGAATTTCAAGCGTGTATAAATTTGAGCTACGAGGGTGCGATTAGGAGGACAAAAAGTATTTAAAATCTTTCAAAAGTGTACCTGCACTCGCACTATCGCAGGGCAGATTTCGACACGAAATAAATCCGTCAATATCACAAACAATTGGTATGATGGTTTGTTTTGCCCAACTGTGCTGTCTTCAGTGCGACATCTTCGAACAAGTCGCCCATCAGTTGCTACATCTGTGATGAGATGTGCATGATATAATGCAGTACGACAGTTGAAATGGAAATTTCCATTGACCAAGTTTCTTTTATTATATCGCACAATATACATTGAACAATACAACGACGACAGCAAACTCGACGGTCGCATTGCAAATTTATGAAGCCATTATCTCAGACCCGTACACGAAAATTATGAATTTCGTAGTAGCAGAATCGCACACGCAGTTATAATTCAAATTTTTCAAATACGCAGATTAATGTGACTGATACTTAACAAAAAGCAGTAATAACAAAAATGACGATTTTGATTAAATGCCACACATATATCGAGATAACCACCCTGACAGCCGAACCCACACACGTTGAGATAAGGCAGGGGACAAGTTATGCACATGTGACTATGTGTTTACTATGTCCCTGGAATTTTAATTCTACGCTTTTTCTATTTTTAGGCTTATCTAACATCGGGAGCAATTATTCAGGAAGATATCAGTGAGGCTTCTGTCATCTTTGGTGTAAAACAGGTGCCAATCGATGCTCTCATACCAGGGAAGACCTACTGTTTCTTCTCGCACACGATTAAGGCTCAAGAGTCAAACATGCCCCTGCTGGATGCTGTTCTGGAGAAGAATATCCGATTGATCGATTACGAGCGTATCATCGACGAACGTGGTGCCAGACAGGTGGCATTTGGAAAGTATGCCGGTGTGGCTGGCATGGTGAATATTTTGCATGGCATTGGCTTGCGTTTGTTAGCCTTGGGCCATCATACGCCGTTTATGCACATTGGACCCGCCCATAATTACCGAAATTCGTCAATGGCACTTCAAGCCATACGTGATTGCGGCTACGAAATTTCTCTGGGAATGATGCCAAAATCTATTGGCCCCTTAACGTTTGTATTCACTGGTTCCGGAAATGTATCACAGGGTGCGCAAGAAGTATTCCAAGAACTGCCCATTGAGTATGTGCCGCCTGAAATGTTGAGAAAGGTCGCAGAACACGGAAGTAAGTATACAGTCTAATGCAAACACATCCAACTGAAGTTCCAATAAATACAAATGCGTCCATAGGTCAAAACAAACTCTATGGTTGTGAAGTAAGTCGTTCCGATCACTTGGAACGCCGTGACGGTGGAGGGTTTGACGCCAAGGAGTATGACGAATTCCCCGAACGTTACATCTCCATATTCAGTCAACATATCGCCCCATTCGCCTCTGTGATTGTTAATTGTATTTACTGGGCCGTGGGAAGTCCAAAACTAATAAGCATACCGGATGCCAAGAACCTGCTGCGACCTGCCAACACTCCTTGGCTACCCACCAGTAAGGGAAGTCCTTCGTTACCACATCGCATGCTGGCCATCTGTGACATTTCGGCTGATCCTGGCGGTTCCATAGAATTCATGAATGAATGTACAACCATAGATACGCCGTTCTGCTTGTATGATGCTGATCGTAATAAGGACACAAAGAGCTTTAAGGGCCCTGGAGTTTTAGTGTGTTCGATAGATAATATGCCAACACAGTTGCCCCGAGAATCCACAGATATGTTTGGCGAATTACTGGCACCGTTTGTTAGTGATATCATTAACAGTAATGCCAAGAAACCTTTGGAGGAAGAGAACTTCCCATACCCGATTAAATCGGTGAGAATAGTAACCCGGCCAATATGTCATAAATTTTCCTAACACATCTCTCTGAGTTTTTAGGCTATTATTGCCAGTAATGGAAAAATTACCGAAAATTACGAATACATCCAAGAACTACGTGAATCCAACAAGTGAGTATAGTTATCAATCCGTAGATGTTCATTGGCATCTGCCTTCTACGTACATGTGTAGTTCAAAATGAAGCAACTGATAAAATCGAAACTTCCAAGCTATGTGACATTTATTGAATGCTTCCTATTTTCAGCTATCGCTCCCGTCACAAGATTGAAGGCCGCTCAGATGGTGATAAGAAAGTATTGGTCTTAGGTGCTGGTATGGTGTCTGCGCCATTGGTTGAGTGGTTGCACAGGGAGAAGGACGTATCAATAACTGTCTGCTCGCAGGTAAAAGAAGAAGCGGATAGCTTAGCCAATCAATATGCTGGCGTAGATAGCGTTTATTTGAATGTCACAGAGGGAACTGATCATTTGCATGAGCTTTGTGGTAAAGCCGATGTGGTAATTTCCCTGCTGCCTTATAGTCTCCACGGCATGGTTGCCAAATATTGTGTGGAGGAGAAGACCCACATGGTGACCGCCAGTTACCTGAACGATGAAATCAGTGCTCTGCACGAAGAGGCTCGCCGTAACGGTGTGACGATAATGAACGAAGTTGGCTTGGACCCAGGCATTGATCATTTGTTGGCGTTGGAGTGCATTCATGAGGCCCAAGAAAAGGGTGGAGTCATTGAGTCTTTTGTCAGCTTTTGCGGTGGTCTTCCAGCTCCTGAACATTCGGACAATGCTCTGCGCTATAAATTCTCGTGGTCTCCTCGAGGAGTTTTATTGAACACTCTTTCAGCTGCCAAGTACTTAAGCAAAGGTCAAATTGTAGAAATCTCTGGAGGTGGCGACCTTATGTCAAATCCTAAGAATTTGGACTTTTTGCCCGGATTTGCCCTCGAGGGATTCCCCAACCGTGACTCCACCAAGTACGCTGATTTATATGGCTTGGGCAGAGATGTTCATACTCTGCTGAGGGGCACCATACGTTATAAGGGATTTTCAGAATCCATCCAACCAATGCAGCTCTTGGGTCTGATTGATCCAGAACCCCACCCAATGTTGCACCCCAGTGGTCCCGATGTAACCTGGCGTCAACTAGTTGTCCATATGTTGGGTTTGGCCGACAACAGCATATTCTATGAAAATTTGAAACAAAAGGTTGTGGAACGACTTGGCGATGCTGATTGCATAGAAAGTTTAGGATTGTTAGAAGATACCCAGGTGGTTAAACTAAATACTCCTTTGGATACCCTTTGTTATTACCTCGCAAACCGATTGGCTTTCGGTGAGTGTTTACCATTACTAAACCGTTCCCAAAATGTTATTGGTTTCCTAATCCATTCACCTTTTCAGAACGCAATGAAAGGGATTTAGTTATTCTGCACCACAAAATTGGTATCCGTTGGCAAGACGGTCGCCGCGAAGAACGTGGCATTAACTTTGTAGTATATGGACAACCTCAGGGCCATTCCGCTATGGCCATGACTGTAGGTAAGCCGGCTGCTATTGCCGCAAAAATGATTTTGGATGGTGAGATTCAGGAGCGCGGTGTTGTGCTGCCATTCACTCCCGACATCTACCGACCAATGCTACAACGTTTGCGCTCAGAAGGTTTAACGGCCACGGAGACATCGAAATGGGTTTAACAAATAGCATGTAACTTTTGTATTTAAATGCTCGTAATTGTAAATTAAATTAAATATATATTAGTTTTAAGAAGCGTTTCAATTAAACTAAAGACTAAATTACAAAACACAAATTTAAACTGAATCTCATGGTGGGTTACTCCCTCCAACTTATTCAAACCGGAATGTGTGGGGCATATTTTGCGATTCTGATAACTTTTGACACCGACGTGGCAACAAAACAATAGACGCAAACTGTAGAGCAGATAATGAAATGGCAAACGAAATATTTTTAGGTTCTCTAATCTCAGAAAATAACTACAACGTTATTAATTCGGGGATATTTTTGTGCTAACTTAAATGTTCAGGGTGTTGATATCGCCAGCGGAATCTTCTTCAGCACTTGAAAAGTCGACAAGAAAATAGAGCCACCTTAAGTAAAACTAATCTACGTAAATTGTCATGGCTCTACGCTATTTGAATGATTTTCTACCTGCAGATCTAAAAGGAGAAAATACTTTCAAATCAGTCTGTCTGATTATGGGTGGGCTAAGATACAAAAATACGCATCAAAAACAATTGCAAATGAATTTATTGCCGCGATTGTCCGATCGAAGAAATGCGTGTTTCAAAGTATTTTCACGAAAATGCCATAAAAAATATATGGAATTTTTCAAACACAAGTCAATGCGATAGCAATTGAAATTCCATCCAGTTGTAAGCCATTACTCTCTACAACACCGAGTAGGGAATGAACCAAGATTCAAATTTCAAGGTGAACTGTGCGGCGGTTTCTAATAAATCAGAACCTATTTGAAGAAGTGTAAAGAAAAGTTCTCGTCGCTCGATACTCTCTGCAACACCGAGCAGGGAATGGACCAGGATTCAAATTTCAAGGTGAACTGTGCGGCGATTTCTAATAAATCAGAACATATTTGAAAGAGCGTAAAGAAAAGTTCATGTCGCTCAATACTACAAAGTATTCTGAGGAGAGCGTTCTTTCGAATAAATTACCGACCTGTTTTCATAAAACTGATTTGAAAGAACAAATCGGCCAAAACTATAACGAAGTTGTATTACAGGAACATGTGTATAAGTAATATCATAAATAATAATTTGTATTATTTGTAAAAAAAATGGTGTTCCCGAACCTCCCATGAAGGGATTCAGGAGAGCTTATCACAATCAGTGAAATGTGCGCTTTCTAGTTTTTACACTCACTGACTGGGTTCCGATACACCGGTTCCGAACGATATTTTTGGAAGTTTTTTCACGGCTAAGTTCTCGATAGTGTGGCCATCACAAAGCGAGGTGGTCTCAGTAGGGATCGAACCCATGTTCCCATGTACACCCATTGCACCACCGACGGCTATTATTATTGTATTATTCACGTTTAAATTATGACCGATTCGTTCGTTCGAATTCGATTTATGAAAGCCCGCCGTAATTCCAATATATAAAATATTTATAGTTACGAATAAATAAATAAATGGTTTCCCATTACATCCCATGAAGGGACATGGGGAGAGCTTCTCACAATCACTGAGATGAGCGCTTTCCAGTTTGCACTCACTGATTGGGACCTACAGTTTTACAACGATTCCGAACGATATTTGGAGAAGCCTTTTCATGGCTAAATACTCGATAGTGTCGCCGTCACTATGCGAGGTGACCGCCGCCGAAAGAAATTTTAAGGTGGTCTGAGCAGCGATCGAACCCAGGATCTCATCTACAAGAGGCGCGCACTCTACCATTGCACCATCGACGGCCACATTTATAGGTATGAGTTATGATTATAGTGTGAGATATCTTTTAAGTTAGCATATAGGCATTTCCAGAGAAAGTGTCACCCTATGTCACATCACGTCACCCTCGTTAATTGCTTATATTTTAGGACCATTTGGTTCTTTTCCAAAATACAGAATGTATGTAACTACATATTTAGTAAACGAAAAGAAGACAATCAAACTAACTGGTCCTAAAATATAAGTAATTATTGAGAATGATGTGACAAAAGGTTGATCTTTCTGTGGAAATGCCCATATGCTTACAATCCTATATATATAACTTGCAACTTTGAATGTGGATTTACTTGAAACTTTGTTTTTTGAGTTGTGACGGTCTTGCAAGAATGGTCGATATCATGGTAGACTAAGCAAGGTAGACGCAGTAAGTGTTGTTGTAATTGTAGGCAACAATAACGGGCATTTTCTTTTTGTTTCGTATTTCGTCTCTGTCAATTTTAAGAGTTGTATAGAATCCCTTTGGAAATGATAACACGAAAAAAATTTCTTTGGAAGTGATAACACTTGATGGCCACAAAACACTAAGAACACAATATCATGGCGGAATAATGGTATGAAGTGACATTCTCTGATATGGCGTGAGCCCATTTTTTGGTCTACGAAAATAGTGAACGCAAAATTTTATATTGATAATACTGAAGACGACTTTTTACCACCATACTCCACAAAAAAATTGCTCTGAAGTAGCACTGGTCCGAAACATAAGAAACAGCCACTGCCAAAAATGGGCTTCGGAGAATACAGATTAATAAAATTGAGTAACCACCTGAGTTTAACGTAATTGAAGACTTGTCGAAGCACTATCGATTATCAGTTTGCTGCTACAAAATGCAAAAACAAAGAAAGCAACCGGATGTATTACAGTTCTTGCAAATAATCCGAGAAATTATCTTCCATGATATTTTGCTAAATATTTTTTAGTTTTTTTCCTTGACGATTCAATTATTTTTTAGCCTTAATTTGAGAGCCTATTCATCCCCTCAACCATAGGAATGAAGGGTATACGTCATTATTTACACAAACAAGTGTTCGGAACAAGTGCCGTCCGGTAAAATGTGAATACGATTTTTATTTATGAATGAATTTTCTCCGTTGATACTTTAAAATCGTTGTTGGGGTATAATTTCTAGCTGAAATAGGGTTTCAGATTTTTTGCATTTTGTTTACTATTTTTCCTTGATTTTTCAAAATGTGTTCTATTTGAAATTGATTAATTTCCTAAAATTGTGCTCTAATGGTTCGACAGACTAGTTAATAACCTCTGTAATGGTATCCTAAATTTATCGATCGGATAATCGATTACCGTTCGGATAAGAACGACGTGTATACAAATTTCGTAAGCTAAATCAATTTCAGTGTTGTTGTGCCAAAGTTAATTCGTACGAAAACAATTCTTTCATAATTGTTTGGGGCCGGAATTTTGATATTTCGATTATTTTCATAACCAAAAGTAACAGAATATGCGTTGAAAATAAATTGGTGTGCGAAGAGGAATTATTAAAAAAATACTTGCAAGGTAAATCAGATATTATTGGTGATAACTCTCTGCAACAGAAATTTCCGTGATAAAATTTAAGTGATAAAATTTCGCAGTAACTGATTACGGGGTTATAAGGGCAAAAGTTTACATGAAAATAGGGATCACATTTTTTTAAAAATAATTGACGTGACAAGTTTTTTGCATGCATTTTTTAGCTAAGGGCAAAAGTTTACATGAAAATAGGGATCACATTTTTTTAAAAATAATTGACGTGACAAGTTTTTTGCATGCATTTTTTAGCTCAACATACAATCGACAAAAATGAAACTGTACCACGTACCGTATGTACGTATGTAGATGCTGACGAAAGCCACTTCTTATATTCTATGTAGTGGTAATATTCAACAAAACTTTAACATGGTCCAACCACATTAATATAGTTGCTGGACAAACATATTCAAGGCTTAGAGCCTTATGGTCTACCCAATCCTTCACACCTTCTCATATTAGGGTACTGCTGGCAAAATCTTACCTTCTAACTGGATTAGTTTTCGGTTCGAAACTGTTTTCAAATTCCCACTCAAAAAGTGTTCGTAAACTAAACATTGTATTTAATAATGTCGTCAGAAACATATACGGATTAGAGAGATTCGACTCCGTATCACGTTTCACAAAGGTCCTTTATGGTGTATCTGTTAAATCGTTTCTTGATATTAAAACCCTTTCGTTTCTTCACAAAATTGTTTATACTTGTAAGCCAACTTACTTATTTAATAATCTTCATTTTCCCAAGTCTAATAGAGGATATATTCTGATACCTATGACTAAAAGGAGTGGTGTTTCTAAATGGCAATTCTTCGTTCATTCAATTCGTCTTTGGAATTCACTGCCACATAACATTCAAATAATCAGCAACGCTACATTATTTAAAAAACATATTTACGAACATTTTAATACCTATGAGAGCCAACCAATTCTTTATTTCTTTATTTCCTCTCTTTCAATATAGTTTTCTTCATTTTTATTCTACTTTCAATTCAATTATAATATTTCTTTTTTTATTGTTATGTACATATTATATATATTATTTTATATTTACAAGTTTTATTTTATTTATTTATTTTATTGTTAATTTAATATTATTACTATCACATTAATGTTTCACTTATTTATTTATTTATTTATTTAATATACAAGTTTATTCTCAGCAAACTGTTTAACGATAATAATTCCTGTACTTTAATTATAAGATTTAATCTTGTTGTGCAGGAAATCCAAAATAAACAAACTATACTAAACTATTTTCCGTTTTTATGTGTTTTTCTTCCTATTAAGGATTCCAGATAAATAAAGACGGAAGCATAAATAGTAAGTGTTTTTACGTGCACTCTTAGGCCAATACTAGAGAGAATATTTGGCTCATCTGACGTTTCCTTTCACACTCTTCTTGATGCGGTCGGTGTGAATTACAATAACCTTCTTGCCGTTTTGGTGAAAAACTGTGAAATTTAAAAGTGGTTTAAACTTTTTTATTGACTGTTATTGTTAGCATACATTCGGGTTGTATTTAACACAATACTTTTAATACACAAAACGAAATGCCGTTGTTGTTATTTTGTTCGTTGTTTTGAACCATTGCCTCCATCTGGTGTTAGTAAAGCAATTCTTTTCAACATAGAACGTAAATATCATAATCATAAAATTCGTGAGAGAACTATTACGTCTACTATAAGTATTAGTCTATGACCTAAACAAGGGCGGAAAGCGTAAAAACATTCGCAATTGGATTTGTTTGACGCAAACTTTCAAAATTTCAACCTTGACAGCACGCAAAGAGAGCAAGTAAAGCAAAAAGGAAGAGGGCATACAAAGATATACAGATATAAAGAAATGAAAAAGTTAATCGTCAACAAAACCTTTAATATGTTTATTTATTTGTTTCATATACATATATTGTAGAAAGTAAATTTAAAAAGTATGGTAACTGGTAACTTAGACAAAACTTTAATATATGTTTTGTGCTAATTTATTGACTAAATAGTTCATTTTATCCTTGAGCGTATTTCGGGATAGCAAGCGTAATAACAAACTGGTTTGCCAGCTATTGTGCATGAAATTACGCTTTCCGCCCTTGTTTAGGTACTGGACTTGTGAGAGCTCCCGAAATAGCACTGATGCAAACTTTCAAAATTTTAACTTTTACATAACGCAAAGAGAGCAAGTTAAGCAAAACATGTAATAAAGAACAGGTTTAAACAAAATAAGAATGTTTAAACAAAAAACAAATGTGTAATTAGCGCAAAAAAGCGCTTAATATATCGTCAGTTGAGAATTATTTTGGCGCACTTACCAAAAAGTGTGTTTTAAGAAAAACGGCCAAGAAGTTTTGTACTAATATTTATTTATTTTATTCAAAAATATTTTATTTTATGCTTAATCTTTATTGGGGCATATGTTTTGATCACAAATATAAATTGTCTTTCAATTACATACAATATCTCGAAAGTTATTAAGCTTTTACTGAAGTAACATTTTCTGGTTTTGTGGCTCATAGCCACCATTTTCTTTAGAAGTTGCCCTTTTTGTTAGACGTGGGCCCAAATCCTAACAGGTTACAGCACATATTACAACTATAACAACAACAGGTAAAATTTCGTAAGAATTGAACTCTGCACAGCAGCCGCCGGACCACTTTCAAGCCGATGCCGAAGCAGAAACAATCGGCGGAAATCTCTAGCTCAATCCAATTAGCAATAAATCAGCAACGGAATTTCGTTTTGTGTGTTAAAATTTTTGTGTAAATAAACCGCAAATATACACTAACAATAAAAGATAACAAAGATTTTCAAAAATATGTTTAAATTTTACAGTTTTTCATCAAAACGACATGACTTAAACAATTTTTGTAACTCCACCTGGTGTAAGTCAATTTACGTCAAATAATTCTCTACCGCATCACGAAGAGTGTGAAATGAAACGTCAAATGAGAAAGATGGCATCTCTAGGTGTCTTTACTCATGTAAAATTCATAGATTAATTTATACATTGATTTGTCAACTCGCTCATCGGTTTAATGATTGAAGGGAAGCGAACTTGTGTTTGAACGTCAATAGAAGAATTCTGTCGCTGAGGTTTGATAACCACAGCTGAAATTGTTACTGTGAATGTTCAAAATATGTAAATATATGAACATAGTGAATGCACAAAACTAAAAATGGAGGATTTTGTTTGACGTTGCTGACAGAAGTTCGTTTCCTCATTGAAAAAGCGCAAAGAGAAACGTCAGATGAGACGGGTAACAAATCTATGTATAAATTAATCTACGGTAAAATTAAAACAATAAGTAAATTGAAAATTTAATTGAAAAATTGGGGTCGAAACTTCAAAATGCTGCCGTGAAAAAAAATACCCTATCAACATTTTGAAAATATATTTTTCTGTTTCCATATTGACCAAAAACATAATTTTTTCCTTTTATTTCTTACGAGCTGCACAGATCAGGGAGTTTTTTAGTGTTAATTAGTTAAAATGTGAACATACGGTCACTGGTCTAGAATGCTAAGGCGCTGATGAGAAGACTAACAAACTTCGAAACAATCGTCCGCCAACGTGGGTTCAAATCCTGGTGCCGACTGTTTAAAGTTTTTCTAATCTAACCCCTGATCTGTGTAGCTCATAAGAAATAGAAAAATATTCTTCTAAGAAATAATACAATTTTTATTTTACCCGAATACACTAGGAATCGAAACTCCAACGACCGGTAGGTGACTATAAGTACCCTCTTATAAAAAAGTGTGACGTTACCGCAATCAGCTCTTCAATACGCATCTTTTCAGACCCCCGCTCCAAAAAAATTTTCAGTACACCCTAATTTATGTACGTACATAAACCATAAACCAACAAGTAGCGATCTCCTCGTGGTTAATTCGGAGGTATTTTTTTTATTAAAAAAAAAAACAAAATAAGTGTTGACCTACAAAATTGTTTGAAGAGAAAAATAGAATCTAAAGACATGAACAGTTTTCCAAAGACAACAATCCCGCAACCAAATCATCTCAAAAATCAAATGTATAAAAAAATCAATTAAATGTTTTAACATGTAATTTATAAAAGTATGGATTCATTTTCGCGCCTAAAAGAAAGCATTCTATTAAAGTACTGAATCGAAATTTATTGTCCTTAATCATCATTCCCGCAACCAACTCAGAGGGTTGTCTTAATTTTGGAAACTTGAAATAAAAGAAATCCAAAAAAGGTGAATCGCAATCTCTTTCGTTGTACAATTATCCTCACATGTTGTAGTTGTACGAGTGTGAAGCAACCCAGTGGAAAAATTGCCAGGCCTTCTCTAACAGGTGTTTTTTTACATTCAAATTCACGTTTTCTAAGTGATTCTATGTATATGAAATACGATCCTGTACACATTCTTTTCTCGCTTCGCTATGATGGCCTTTTCTTTATCCATTATAAATTCCAGAGTCATTCCAAACTGCCTTCTTCGAGAAGGTATTCTGAAATCGCTTATCGTAGGCTATTGGAAAGATCCAATAAACATTATTGGTTACCTTCCTTTGCTAGCATATCTGATGTGTGTAGGCAGTTCGAAAATAAAATTTTCAAATTTCATTCTTATTTTATTTTGAAATTTAGGTAACGATATGTACTAATTAATGTATTGATGTTGTGTTCGGTCGTGTTTAACAATAAATTCAGTTTTAATTTCAAATTAAATTTTTTTAATTCAAGTTTGATATAAAGTATAGTCAAAACTCGGTTACTCTTTTTTTTTGTAAATTTAAAGAAAATGCAACCGTTATTTGTTGAATACGAATTTTCGAATACATAATTCGAATCTCGGTTTTTAAAAAATGTGGAATATTTGATCACCCTTGCGAACTTTAAACAATAATTTTGGGATACGGAACATGAAACACTCACAATAATTCGTCAACCCTTCTAAAACCTATTTTGGCGCGCCGTCTAGGAGAGCTATTTTGTTATATTTCTTTCAACGGCGGTCTTAGTGCTTAGTGACGGCGACATTATCGTGTATTTAGCCATGAAAAACCTTCTCAAAAAAAAACTGTAGGACCAAATCAGTGGGTGTAAAACTAGAACACGCACAGCTCACTGGTTTGGGAGAGCTCTCTCTAATCCCTTCATGGGATGTAATGGGAAACCATTTATTTATTTATAGAATGCAGATCACCAAGAAGGCCTCACTAAGAATGCCTAGCTAAGCCTCCCTTTTATCATATGAAATTTAAACGAGTACTCAGGAAGAATTGCAAGAACCTTGGACAGTATACGACTCACACACCTAAATGTGCTCTTAAAACAAATTTTAAATTGTTTAATACATTTAAAACCTTACAAAAGTATTTAGGTCTATAGACTTCATTCACACATACCGAGATATTCTAGTGTATGCACGCGCATATGTAGTGTTTTACCTTAATATTAGTGAGCATTAAAAAAGGAGCAACGAACCGACCGTGCGATGACCTATACGCAATCATGATACTTGCAACCTTTTGGATTTGCAGTAGCTCAATAACTTTAGAATAGAATAGAAATAAAAACGTGAAGATTAGTCGGGGTTAACTACAGCAAGATTAACTAAGTAATTACAGTTTTCATATAATTTACTTCAGTTATCTTGTATTGTGTTTGAATTGAGTTTAAATACAAATGATTTTCCAAATATCTCTGATTAGCTGAGACGTCACTTGCTATGCCATCATATAAACCAACTGATCACGGCGTGATAGAAATGGAAGGTCAAACAAACAGAACGTACTTCCATCTTTATTGTAATTGAACATTGAGCATTGAATTGAACAGAGTGAATCGCTTAGTGACGGCGCCACTATCGAGTAATTAGCCTTGAAAAAGCTTCTCAAAAAACTGTTCGGAATCGGTGTAAAACTAGAAAGCAGAAGCTATCCCCTGTGCATCCTTTTTTTTCTTTTAACACACGTAACACAATAAATTGTCTCTTTCACGTCTGTATTATCATATACAGTCTTTGTGTCACATGCCACAATCTCACTCAAATGACACTATGTAGGGTAACAACGAAAGCTCTAAATTCAAACAACGTAACTGGCCACACGGCTGTCAAGTATTGCTCTACTCTCGCTTTCAGCAGCTCAGTTCTTTCTCTATAACCGGCCGGTATAGACGTGCTCGAAGGAGACGTAGAGTGGTTTAGTAGTAATACTTCTTCAGAGGAATCCGAAGACGGTAGTAACGCCGACTCCTCGTATGTTGTTTGTGTTTGAATTCACCCGGAACACGCGTTATCCGCGCCGTGAATCGGAGGCAGAGTATCTCTGTTGGCGATTTTAATCGTTATTATCATCATTTCATAGTGGAATATAAAATTCATTCATACAATTCATATTAAATACTCGTGTGCAGACGGGCATACAAATATGTAATAAAATAACGAAGTAAAAGTTCATTTTGTACAAATCGTAATGTACGTCCGTATATTTAATACGAATTGCAAGAATGAATCGCCACCCCATTTGAACACTAAATTCACAAAGGCCGCACAATTAAATGTTACGGCGGTTGCATTTATTATTCTTTATCTCTGTATGTTTTGGATTAATTATGTGTCATTATGAAATGGGGCAAAGTCGAACACGATGTTAGGAGATTCCCATTGAAGATGATCAAGTCGCACCACTCGGCCTACCGTCCGCTTTAAAATATTGTTTTATAAACTAAAAATAAATCTAATTAAGATTTGAAAAGCCTGCAAATCGTCAGTACAAAAAATATAAACCGCGATCAGCAAAATTTAATTAACAAAAATGAAAATGAGTGAATTATAAATTACACCAATACTTGTAGTATAAAGATGTTATGTAGTTTTTATACATAAAGCCCTGAACACACTGCAATCGAAATTTCGTGTTTGGAGATTCCTTTTCAATACAATAACCAGCTGTTCACTTACTCAAAATCTCCAAGTGGGAAAATGCAGAATGCAGTGTTATATCGATCACACGGATGTGTGACAGAGTAAGACTGTGGTTGCGTTGAAGTTCATTTGAATTGTTAAAATGAAAAAAAAATAATGATAATCTGGAAGAAACAGCCCGAGAGCTACTTTAAAGCTGAAACAAAACACAAATTCCAAATTTAAAAAAGAAAAATTAGTCCGATGAACCGACCTACACATAACCTCACCCGAACTCAGCCATGCCCATAGTCTAAGTTGCGTACCAATTCAATATCATTTCACTAAAACTGAGTAAAATTACATGTTAAAATATGCATGCGTGAAATAATAATCTCATATCGTATACAGGTAAAAAGCTCGATTGAAGAGGAACATTAAAAGCTATTTCGGGAGAACATTTGATTTTGCTCATTTTTTCGAAACACGAGAGTGTCCTGTCGTTCAGAGTAGGATTATCGCCTAAATAACTTTTAGAATATAGAAAGAATTAATTTTGCGTTACTTTTTTTTGACAAAAATGGGAATTTTTGATTATGATATTGTAAAAATGGCGCGTACGACGGTGTGAAAATAGAAAATCCTCTAACCCCCCGGATGTCGAACTCCTTCGCGCGGCAAACAATCATACGACACAAAACAAAACTATCACAAACTAGTACATAGTTACATAGCGTTTATGCCAAGGAGTCGCACTTTTCAATCGAGACTACATGTGTGAATGTAATACGTTAATCAGGCATCATCGCAATTTTCAATTGAGATCAGCGTCAGCAGTGCACACTGGGACAGATTTAAAAAATTACCGAACAAAATTCCAAAAATCGAAGCAGTAATCCACATAAAATAAGTGACTTATACAGTGGTCAATTAACCACTGATGTCGAAAATTAACTTTTTTGAAGGTTCCCTGCACGTTGCTAATCAGGCAAGGGGCCAAAAGTTGAGTATTGTTTCAATACATGCATGCGGGCTAATTTTGGGCTATTTTTAGTAGATGTGTGTTATTTGAAGGTTATTTTTCTGGATGTTTTAAACTTCTTTTATTTATTTATCAGAGCTACAAAAATGAACATTAAGTTAATTTAATTTACATAAGGTTTCTAGTTCAATTGCAATGAAAGTAATTGAGATATTAAATTATTAATCTTTTGAGGACCAAAAAAAAAAAAATTAGGACCAACTAGGACCGGCGCGCGATTTTCACTTCTGAACACTTTAGACCCTAACCGAAGTCAGTGATTTTATTTAGTTACCCTTTACTACCATTTTCTGAAGAAAATTTGTTTTAAACTTTGGTCCAGTTCTTCATTTCATATTTAAATATAAAATACTTGTGTAAAAATTGATTTTTCTCAGTGTAAAGTTAAATACATTACTCTGTCGGAATTTAGGTCTGGCAGTACCATGAAATGTCAAACTAAAATTTTGAAAGTTCCGAAGACGACGATGATGAAAATGTTGAACGCAATGATATAGATTTTTTTTGAACGAAGGTTTTTTTTTGAGGTCCCAAATAAATCTTGCATGGTTACGAAACAAACTTCTCAAACTTTTTATTTATTTTATAATTCCTAATAAAGTTGGTAGAAAAGTTTAAAATGTTAAACCTTGTTAAGAAACGAAATTTTATGTGAAACGATAAAATTACACATGCTCTTCCCTCCGTTAGGTTAGTTATCGAAATCCTGATCGAAAAACGTTTGGCAAAAATGAAATCGGGCCATCCAAAAACATATGAAACGATACCCACAACTATTGTTTTACATTTAACCCCCCCACCATAACTCCATCCCCTCCAACCGATGGAAAAAGCAAGGACAGAAATGAGCTCAGCACCCTCAAAAACCTACCGACTAATGAGTTTGACACGACTAAAGTCAAAAACAACGACGTTATTAATTTTGTCCGGTCATTTTTTAAATCTGTCCCAGTGTGCAGTGCCCTTGTGGCTGTTGGAAAACGCGTGATTAATTCTGAGAGAAAAGCATAATCGTTGTAAATGATACTTTACACGCATACACACAAACACAAGAATGCAAGCAATCTCAGCATCTCATAAGTACAGAATTTTTATGATGTGACACTAATCTGTGAAATTCTAATGCAAAGGAGATACATGTGAATGCCCCTTTGCATCCGTTTAACCCACGACTGCTTTTAATCAGTTTTCCCGCTATTTCGAATCTACAGCGATAACCATGAAATACTTTTTTTTTTCTAGCTGATTAAAGACACAACTCGTTGATAACGCCAGTAGTCAAAAACTGTTTTTGCGTGAACCCAAGTAGGTAACGTAGATTGACAAAAGTGTACAAAATTCACACAGAAGACCCTACTCGGCAGTTGACAGATAGTTTGTTAAGTGGTCAGACTTAAGCAAATGCCGATCGAAAATATATAAATTAGTAAATTCAACACCCAATGAGAGAGTTCTCCTACGTAAATCGTTTGCACATAAGCATATTACAACATTTCCAGTGAATGGAAACTAATTGCGGGTGGTGGCCACTGAGCAGCAATTAAGAAAAGTTCGCAAGGAAACATAATCAACATCACTGTGACAACATGCCGGGCATCAAATATTTGACGGAATCCCATTTGAAGGGCTTCGAAAAGTACAAGGTAAGTATGCAAATGCATGTCACTGAAATAACGAATTAAATAGAAAATCAATACTAATTTAATTTGCGCTACGTAGTCGGTATGATATGTTGAGGAAAAATCATTAGGCGGTTTCGATTATTGTATACCATTAGCTTAACTTAACATATTACTAGGCACTATAATTATTAGTTCCAGGATCAGAGTTTCCTTTAACTGTGCGTACGCTTAGCAGTCCAGCGTCGAGGCAATTCAAACAAACGGCTGCAATATTTGTCCAGGTTCTGCTTTCGAACACAGATGCTATTTGTAAATCAACTTGGTCGTCCAAACGATATCATAAGTCGATATTGCTGATCATAGAACCATTTACAATACATTAAAATAAAAACATTTCGCGATACACCCCTTACCATGAGTATTTATTTTAGGTGGCGGGGGCGTAAACCAAGAAAAGTCACTGGAAAAGTTGGAGCACAGAGTTGTACAAACTTGGCAACCCACACAGAATGAGAAAATTTGCTTTATTATTTCACTTGTTATCCCTTTTTTCCTCGATTTAATTATCACAAAAATACTCTCAGTTGATGAGCTTTGTACTTTTGGTTCAATGCGCAAAGACAAATGTGTGATAAACGCATTGAGCAACCCTACATACTTCCAGTCATATATCGATATTTCTCTTTCTTACTATATCCTGCATGTTTCGCCAACTCTAAGGTTGATCAGCTGTGCCATAGAACCACCCTGGTTCAAAGAGTCTCCCAAACTCTTGACTCAACACTTTTTCTACGCCGATGTCTTGACGAACATAAAAACACAAAAAGTACTGGCAAACAAAACACTCTAAATTGAGTTATTCGCCGAGCACATACACGAACTGAGCAACTCGAACGTGCAACACTTAGTGGTAAAAACACATCAAAACCAAAGTACGAGTAATGGATATTAATAAAAACATAATTAAAGAGTACAATTTTGCGAAATTATCACAGAGCAATAATATATAAGAGTACTTGCACCACAGATCCATGGAATAATTGGAAAACTTGAGAAATCTTAAATTTTAACTACAATCTAGGCAAATAATTTTACTCTTAACACTTCATTATATTTTGAGTTTTTCACTTGCTATCCCATTTTTCATAAATTTAATTGACAAAATATTCAATAAAAATACTCTCATTGATGTTTTTTGTACTTTTGGTTTGATAAGCCACTGCAACTGTATGAAAATCGCATAGCACAACCCGAATTCTTCCAGCCACCTATCGCCGATTCTTCTTTGAAACCATATTTTCTATAAGTTTTCTAACTACTTAGTTGATCAGCTGTCTCATCGAAGCTCCCTGGAAATTATTCTAAGAAATCGACAAAATAATGATGATATAATTATGTTGACATAAATTAGACACGATTCTATGAGAATTTTGTTCTCATAGTTACAACACATGAATTGATATCGTGCTATCACAGCGAGAGTTAGAAAACGATTCAGAGAGTTTACACGCTTACATACTTCGTCACATAGAGTGCGTGCAGCATTTGCTGCTCGAACACTCCGAGGAACAGTGATGTTTATACTTATTGTGAACGTTATGGAGTTTTTTTTCCAAACACTGCTTAGCCACACAGCAATGCTAAAGAGCCTCCGTTACTCTCTTCGATGCCTCTTCATGACGACGAGGTAGTAGGTCATTTCATCGAGTTCGAGTTGCTTTGGTAATTTACTCTTTGGTTGGCATAATACGGACAGAAATAAAAGGGAATGCGTATTTTCGGTCGATGCAAACACAATAAAACATAATTTAGCTGTCATTAGTATCAATCAAACACTTCTAAACTTAGTTTGCTGCATGGTCTCTAATCTGTATGTCTTCTTTGTTCTCTCATTCTACATCATTTCCCTAGTGCATAGAGTAATACTTAAGAGCCTCTATTACTCTCTCCGCTGCCTCTTCATGACGACGAGATAGTAGGCCATTTCATCAAGTTCGAGTTGTTTTGGTAATTTACTCTTTGGTTGACATAATACGGACAGAAATAAAAGGGAATGCATATTTTCGTTCGATGCACACATAATTTAGCTATCACTAGTATCAATCAAACAAATTTAAACTTAGTTTGCTGCATGGTCTCTAATCTGAATGTCTTCTTTGTTCTCTCATTCTACATCATTTCCCTAGTGCACAGAGTAATACTTAAGGGCCTCTATTACTCTCTTCGCTGCCTCTTCATGACGACGAGGTAGTAGGCGATTTCATCGAGTTCGATTTGCTGCTGTATTTGACCAATTTTACACTTTGGTTGGACATAAAACGGACAGAAATCAAAGGGAATGCGTATTTTCGTTCAATGCAAACAACATAATAAATAATTTAGCTGTCATTAGTATCAATAAACACTATTTAAACTTAGTTCCTGTCTTCTTTGGTCTCTCATTCTAAATCATTTCTCTAGTATCTTTTCGATCAGCTGCGCCATAGAAACCCCCTAGCTTAACACAACAATCTCTGTTTTAATACATAAATGCCTACATACGAGTTTTTGATATGGCCTACTTTGTATTCTACCAGGGGCACATCTACCTATGGCACAGCTGTTCGAAAAAGTACTAGGGAAATGTTGTAGATTGAGTGACCAAAGAAGACAACTATATTACAGACTATGCAGCAAACTAAGTTTAAAGTGTTTGATTGATACTAATGACAGCTAAATTATGTTTTATGGTGTTTGCATCGAACGAAAATACGCATTCCCTTTTATTGCTGTCCGTATTGTTCTAACCAAAGAGTAAATTACAGAAGTAACTCGAACTCGTTGAAATGGTATACTACCTCGTCGCCATCAAGAGAACACGAAGAAAGGCATAGATAGCGGCTCTTTTCTGTATCTCTATGATTCTTCCCAACGAAAAGGGTAATTTTTATATCATCTCCCGATGTGCAAAATTTTTCTATGCTTTAGTGTACGAACACAATCGGAGCGATAACGTATGCGCTGAAATTTTTTAATGTTGTTTCTAGCGTATGCCACACAAATTAGAATTTTTATTTCTCTGGCGTCAAGAAGGCACAATGTGGCCAGCGTAATATAAAAATTAGTACATATGTGTTGAAAAATGTGTTTCTCTTTGTCTGACAAATAAAATTAACATATTTTGAAATTTACTAAGAAATATGAACAGAAGTGGGAATTCCTCGAACCTGAAAATAATTCTAATTTCAGGATAATTGCCGGAATTTTGGGGTGTGTTTGTTACCAAACATGAAAAAGTTAGAAGGGAATTTTGATGCCAAGTGAGTGTGACTCTCGATAACGTTTTTCGAATTGACGCCACCTACCGCTCTGATTGTGTTTATACACTTATGCTTCAACATCGTAGTAAAATATGATAATTTTGGGGTTTTTTTAATCTGCATTGGATTTTAATTTCCATTGCTTTGAATTACGATTGTTCGCAATTTCAAATCAAAAGTGTTGCTTTTATATGTATCTGCTTCCAACATTGAAACAATGAAAATTTAAAGCAAATTTAATTTAAACTAATATATTTGCCATATATTTAATTGTTCCCATGTTTGACATGGAATGGATTTAACGGCGCACAGTGGTTCAGAATCGATTGCCATCGACCAAAATTCAATATCTTTTGCTGTAGTAAACATTTATAAGTTCTGCAAAAACCCGATTGAAGGCAAGGAGCCAAGGCTTATTGCGCTATATCAACATTGGCATATTTCAGAAAAATTTCCAAAGTTTGCTTCTTTTTTTTTTTTTTAATTTCATTTGTTTTTACCATATTTGGACATAATTGTTCATAATGCGCACAAAAAATTATAAATTTTTTCGTATTACAGAGTTTTGCTTTTTTTCAACTTTGGAAAATCGAAAAATGTTGATTTCAATTTTCGAATTTTTTGAATTTTTTTCCGGTCTTAAGAAAAACCTCATGGCAGTATTACCGTCATTGGTATTACCTTGTTCTTGTTTTGGCTGATAATTTATAATTAAAGTTTGGCCTTAAATAAAAAGTTTGTTTGGTTGTAGTGCTTTAATTAGTCCCTTAACTGCAGGGACTTTTACTTTAATAGTTTCCTTTTAGAATTGTCTATTTCTTGTGCACGGCTGGTTGATGGCTCAGAATCTTCTAAATGCTTCTTCAGTCTCAACGGAACAAGTGCTACCACCAAAAAGGTCGGAATCGCATATATTTTCGCCTATTGCTTGTTTGTACATTTTTTGACCAGAAGAACCATCACCACCCCATTTATAGTAGAGTGTTAATTGATAGCTTCCATACCTTTTCAACTCTTGCCTTTCTGTTGATTGGAGCAATCTTTGGGATGTGTGGTCCAGGAGAGATTGAAGTTTTACGCTTGCCAATGTTTGAGTTATCGTAATAGCATCATGTGATGAATAACAGCATTTTTATCCATTGCATGCAGTTTCAACTGAGAATATTGATACTTGTTTAGCAATAGGTCCAGAAATAATGCAAGTGCCTTCTCGGGTGTGAATTTATGTTCCTCTTTCGGTGTGGGTACAGTGTTCAGAATCCGTGTTGTTCGCGATGGAGTAGCAGTAATTAATTTTTTTACGATTTTTGCCTTTTTATATTTCCCTTCAGATTTGAGTTAGTGTAGAAACGCATCTTTAATACTTTCACTCCCGATGTCCTCATTAAGCTTATTTAGTTTTCGTCGTCTGCCTTGTTCGCTCATTTCTTCAAATAATTTTGAGTACTCGCATCGTTTTTATCTACGCTTTCCACTTTAAATTCGATCACTATTTTGTCTTCTATCCTAATGTTTGTTTCTATCTATTAAAATGTTTGTTAAATTTATCTTTGCTATGGTGGCAGGATTTGTATCGAGTTTTTAAATTAGTTACGAAGTTTTTAATTTCCCATCAATGTAATTTTTTGATTCACTTGTTAACAACTGAATCATACGGACCTTTAGTTTTAATTACATTTAAAATTCCGTTTATTTTGTGGCTATTCTTAAATGCTTCCGCAAAATCTTTATAATCGAACGATTCGATAGTTAATTGAATACTGAAAATTAAACTAAATTTTAATCATTTATACTGCGTACAGGTCAGGGGGATTCGATGACACAGCTGGTCGACCTCCTAGTTGCAAATTTGATACAGGACAGAATGTTAAGTTAAGTGAACAAATGTTGTAACTCCACCTGGCGTAAGGTAATTTTAAATTTAATTTCTCCCATTTTCACAAACCTACGACGAATAGTGTGAAAGGGAACGTCAGATGAGAGCAATGTCAGCTCTATACGTTCATTACTCTATGGTCGTTAGGCCAGTGATTTTTAACTGAAACCCCCATATAGCAATGGCAGCTCTATACGTCATTACTCTTTGGTCGTTAGCCCAGTGACTTTCAACTGAAACCCTCATGGCTTCTTTTTAGTATTTCTCTATGCGTACAGGTATGAATAAAAACACCTATTTTTGTTACAAAATTGATTTATTAAGTGGCTGAAATATAAAAAAACCCTAAACCATAACAGGTAAGAAACCTAAAATTAAAAAACAAACTGCGCACTTACTTTTTTAAAGTTGTTGAGGAAAAAATAGATATTTACTTTTAGACACTAAAAATCGGACTTTTAAATAAATTAGCACTATCTGCTTTAGTGCAAAAGTTACACGGAAAAATTATTACTGTGTATCAAATGGGTAAAAACATATGAAATCAACCGAAAATATTAACATTTCTGACTTCATCACCTCCAAATTTGATAAGATTTTGTACACATGATCTATGGATCGGCACAATAATATTTGCCAACTTTCAGACATATAGCCTTCCAACTTTCAGAATTATGGCCATTCCAAGTTGGCAAAAATCAATAAAAATGCACTCAGATGCCTTAACACAATTTTTAATATCTCGAAAAGTATTCATTGCACGTTAATAATCAAGGGCTCATTTTATAGACAAAAACATGCGCCATTCAAAAAAAGTTTTTTTTTAAATTTTCGACCAAGGATAATGTAAATTAAAAAAGGACTAAAATTTCCAAAGGATATATCTCGAAAATCAATATTTTTAAAAATTTAAAAAAAATATATGTTAATTCTTATTATGTTTTGTACAAGTCTGCCAAATTTCAATGTGGAGTCTTTATCACAACATAAGTTATTAAGAAAAAAGCAGGCGAGGGTTTATGTATTTCATGAAATGTACCAAAATACAAAAAGGTGACAAATTACAAAAAGAAGGACAAATCAAATGTAACGGAACTTTTTCGACTTTTCTTTGCTTAAACTCTTTTTCTCCATTGCTAAACCTTTAATAAAAAGTACAACATAATGTATTATCATTATTAAACACTTTATTACAGCATATTTATTTATTTCTGAAGGATTTCAATTAAAAAATCTGCATCTGCCGAGTAACGCTTGACTTTAATTTTTTTTATCTACAGGTTCAATAGAATGCAGCTTTTGAATTCCACGAATAGTACGCAAATCTTTAAAACGAATTTGAAGGAACCGTGCTTCTTCTTCGTGGTCTTTTAGAGTTAGAAACTCGAAATTAAAGTTCAAAAGATTTTGCAGGCACCATTCATATAATTGTTTTGGAGTAGTTATTTGACCTTGTAATGGACGCTGTAAACTAGCTAGACGTGCCTCTCTCTTTACGGTACCTCCAAGCCCGTCACTTGGGCCTTTTCCATGGCTTGTTGCAAAAAAATGCCACTCAGCATTACATCCAAAATCTTCCATATGATAACATAAATTGATAAAGTTCTTTTTATTTTTAAACTGGGCAGCACTACCGTCTGAAAAATACGTGATTTTCTTCGGGGTTGTTTTAAACTTTTTTCTCAAAAATACATTCAGGTGGCGATGGAACAGGTGAACAGCTACAGAATCGTGTACAAGATAATCAGATATTATTATGAAGTTTGTATGTTGTGTTTTTCCATCTGATTTAAAATAAATAGCAATTGGGTATAAAGTGGCCTGAGAGTTGTTCCAGTGAAATCCCTGGACTGCATCCTGAATAGTAAAGGAAGCATTTTCTGTAAAATCGCAAAGTCATTTCATTTTCTTCCAAATTTGATTTTCTTTCGCTCAGATATGCTGCCTGCTGTTTTGCAATAAGTGAATGAGGTAATAGAATTTCAAGCTTTTCACATAAGGAATCCACAAAAACGTCGGCTTGGCCAATCATGGTCTCCAAATTATCCCTATCTACACTTACCCATTGTTTATATGTTATTTCATCAATATCATTTTGCTCTAGTAATTGATTTAGTTTTGCTTTTAAATTTACATTGTTACATTTACGTAGGTGACACTTTGAAGAAGATGGAATGCATGTCATTTGTTTCAAACAATCTTTGCAACATTCAAGCTGATAATTCGGAACACCAGCAGTTAATTTTTTTAAATTTATAGCATCAATCATCAGCTTCACATTTTGATGCTTTGTACAAACACACACGTTATGAGATCCACTCGCATTTGCTAGAATTATATTCCTCGGGCGAAGTTGGCAAAACTTGGAAATACCCATTTTTATTCCATCATGTCGTTCCTTGAATAAGGCAAGGCGTACATTTCTCTTAAGTTTCCAAGCAAAAGTCTTTTATTTTTCCTGACTTTTGTACCATTTTCAAAAACAGACACGAAATCTTTCTGTCCGGGCAAACACCTGCTGACGTCATCGGATTCATAAAAGAATTTTACTAAACTGCTTGTCACTGGTGAAATTGGACTTCCCAGTTTTGGGTTAGGCGTACTCATCACACCCTTTGTTTCAGATAATGCTTAACTTTTCGCGCGATATAGTTTCTAACCAGGAATTCTTCCTTAATTTTATGTATTGTCCAGCTTTTTGGTAAAATTGTTAGCAGTTGGATTTTCTCACTATTTTTTGTTAATGTTTTAAACTTTTCTTTTAATTGTTCTATTATTTCGGATTGTGGGCACATATGCGAAGTTGATTGTGCTGAACAGTGGAAAATTTTGTCTTGAATCGAATCACTTATTTTCCTGAATTTTGCATCTCTGTACCGTTTTTGATGTAACTTCTTCTTTTTTATCGGAGATTGTTCCAGATACGGTAAAGATTGGTTTAATTTTGAAATAGCAACTTCTTCCGTGCCTGACGCAATGTCATCTTCTTCCGTGCCTGATGCAATGTAATCGAAAGTATCTACATTTTCGTTTATGTCTGAACCTTCTTCCAAATTAGATTTATTAGATTTTTTCAGATGCGAAAATTTTATTCTACATGTCCCACAAATTTTATTTGAGATCGTAATGTTTTTATCCTTAGTATACTGTAGCATCCATTCTTGGACTTGTCTTAAACTTTTATTGCACCCAGTGTGACCGGATTTTTTAAAAGGATTACAGCAAAATGTTGAGTTGAATGGCATATTTTTTATTTAAATACCACAACCGAATGAATTGTGCACGAATTTTTTGTAATGACAATAATTATAATTTATTTAAATATTTAGTCTCTTTTTTTTGCTTTTTCAAACGATCCAGTCACTTTAACACTTTGACGTTTAGCACTTATGAAATCTGGTATTCAACTGAAGTTTTGGTACAAAATATAGATTTCAGGTAAAAAAATAAACGCCTTGCTTTTCTTGAATTGGAAAATTTGCGTGAACTACGGGTCATAAAATGTTTTTTAAATAGGGACTGAATTTGCTACTGCCAATAAGCCGACCACATGTCATAAAATATTTGTAAATTTTTTGTGTGAACAGGCAATAAATATTTCGCCTAGGTTGTAAAGTCGAAAAAGTTCCGTTACATTTGATTTGTCCTTCTTTTTGTAATTTGTCACCTTTTTGTATTTTGGTATATTTCATGAAATACATAAACCTTCGCCTGCTTTTTTCTTAATAACTCATGTTGTAATAAAGACTCCACATTGAAATTTGGCAGACTTGTACAAAACATAATAATAATTAACATATATTTTTTTGAAATTTTTAAAAATATTGATTTTCGAGATATATCCTTTGGAAGTTTTAGTCCTTTTTTTATTTACATTATCCTTGATCGAAAATTTAAAAAAAAAATTTTTTTTAATGGCGCATGTTTTTGTCTGTAAAATGAGCCCTTGATTATTAACGTACAATGAAGACTTTTCGAGATATAAAAAATTGTGTTAAGGCATCTGAGTGCATTTTTATTGATTTTTTCCAACTTGGAATGGCCATAATTCTGAAAGTACGAGAGCTAGGACACTGAAAGTTGGCAAACGCTATTATTATGTTTAACTTTCCCTTCGTACCAAATTTCATCCAATTCGAAATCGGTGCGGTCAACTCATTGGTTGATTTCATATGTTTTTACCCAAATTCATTTAGAGCTTTTGGAGCAAAGATGTTATGTTGGCCCAAAATCAAATTTTTTTCAAAACCGATATTTTTAAATACAGGGTGTCTGGTAGCAGATTTATATTTTCAAACTTAAATAAAAAACATAATAATTGACACAAAGTTTTATTAAGAGCATTGAACGATAGAATGGAAATGCGGATTTTATTTTTTAAAGAGTATGTCATCCAGATGTCTTCACCTTCATCGTTGACATTCGTCGCCTTAATTATCTCATGAGTGGATAAGGCACACCAAACAGTTACCCTGGGGCAATGCAATGGTTTTTGATGTTTCAATCGAGGGTTGCGGGTTTTTGGAGACCAGTAACGGCAGTTTTACTTGTTGACGTGGCCGTTTAAGTGAAATGAGCCTCCTCGCTCCAAAAAATGGGATTTACAGTGAGTAAACGCTCCAACATCGTTTCACAAAAATTTTTGCGCAAATCAAAGTCAGGAACTTCAGATCCTTTTTTAAAATTGCATGAAAAATCGCTCTTGGAAGAAGTCCGAGTGAGGCTGCTCTTTCCGTATTGAAAGTCGCGGATTTTCATGTAAACTGCTTTCAACCAGTTCAATGTTTTCGGGAGTCCTTGAAAATCGACTGGGCCCTGGCCGTGGGACATTCATAGCCGAAGCAGTTGCGCGGAATCTCTGCACCCACGAACGAATTAAATTTACACTCGGTCCATCACTTATTCGCCGAATTCCGAACTTTCAACAAAATTGTCGACGAGCAATTACGTAAGAATCATTACTTTTAAAAAATGTCTCCGCAGTGAACGCACGCTGCTCACTCGACCACGGCGCCACCTTCCGTCCGCACCGTTTATTACTTTTTGAAATAATCGTATTTAAAAATATAAATTTGCCACCAGACACCCCGTATTTATATTTAAAGCCACAAAATCAATATTTTTAATAAAGTAAAATAGAGTGCAATATCTCTAAAACTGAATGAGATACAATTCAATAAAATCGAACTGTATTCACAATTTGGCGATTTTCAAAAAAAAAAAACATAAAAAGAACATAAAAGAAGCCAAAACTATTGTTTTCTTGGAAATCGAAAAAAAGAAAGTAGTCAACTTTGGAAATTTTTCTGAAATATATTGAATTATCACAATAATCATTGACTCCTTGAATACAATCGAGTTTTTAAAGAACATAATAATGTTTACTAGATAAAGAGATATTGAATTTTGGCCGATGGATATTGATTATGTACCACTGTGCGGCGCATCATCGGCCTCTCCTCCATTCATTCCATTGAGCGTAATGAATCCGTTTTTAATCATGTTTAACTTAGCTTCTTCTTGTATTGTGTTTGTTTTCGTCGTCGTTCATTCCTCCAAAAATGTGCCACGTTATCATTTATTATTCGTCTTATTCAGTTCACTGGTATATCTACTCTGTTGTTCATTGAGTTGTTGCTTTACGAGGGTCTCTAGTGGCGATGATGTCCTCTTGCCTCTACCCTTCCGCCAATGCCTAATTTTATGCAAAAATATCCACAGAAATGTACTTGGACGTGTGTATATATGTGATACGAGTGTCCACAGAATGTCATTGACCACGTAAAGTACTGATATTCTCAGTTCGGACTCGGCTGTTCAGCTGTGATCCCGTATTTCATTATGCATCAGTTTCTTGGTTAAATTGTATGATTCTTTTCAGCGAGATCTTCAATCATTTTTAATTCCTTTTAATAAAATTAATAATGTTTCTAATGAATCCCACCGACCCCCGACCGCACACACGACTTAGACAGAACAAATCAGTGCGTGAAAATTGTGATAAGAGCCACTGTCTTATCACTGGCATACCACCACCACGCCGCGAGCAATGTGTCACATTGGACAGTTGTGTGGTCCAGCTTTTGTGTTGATTAGCGTCATCTATTTTTACATTTTAATTTGATTAAGCTTTACAATGATGATGATCGAGATTGCTGTTTACATCCAACGCTGTGCTGAAGATGGAAATAATATGTCAAAGTGTTGTTTAATAGAACTTTAGAGAAATAAAAGTATTCAATGGTATCCTGGTCTGTTTGACCATAGTATGCGACTGTTACCAATAATTTCAGTGAAATATGCAGAACTAAAGGCTAGGACTTGCCAATCGTCACCAGTATCTCTCAAAAAATAAAATGCATGGGCATTACTGGTATGTAATGCGTTTCTTTTTTTGAGAGATACTGGTGGCGAATGGCAAGTCCTGGTATGTGACTTAAAAGATGTAGAGAAAGAACAACTAGAGCACCTACAGGAGGGAGATATTTTAACAGACTCGGTGTGGCTTTAAGCCTGTAACTTTATCTTATAGATCCACATTTCGCAGGACACTGGAAAATCTTAAAGATAATATAGACGACACAATACAGTCCTATTATTTAAAAATCGTACACATACTTAGGATTATCACTGGTATTCTGATGTGTCTATGCTGAATGACCCTTCGGAATACTTGTTGAGAACTGGTAGGGACCCCACCGAACTGACAGACAAGAAATGGAGATGCTTACTTCCGAACTGATTTCATAAGCTTTTCTGGAATAAGGGCTTTGTAGGAACCATAAGATGTACGAACTATATTTTGACATTAATCGTTGTAGTAGCGCATCATCATACAGCTTATCTTGAATAAAAATGGAATGGGACTTGAATAACTCCGTTGAATGAATTTACACCTGGTCCATCCAACTGTAAATAAGCAATAACGACTTGATAACTTGAACATATTTGAAACGTCATAAAGAGTTCATTAGGAATTGTCCTGGCCGCACTTACACGCATATAATGTTCAAAATGAGGAGCAGGACATAATTTGTATCACTTTTCCTGAGCAAATAAAACTATTGATGTCGTTTGACATTTTATTCTGTGATGGTGAGCGCGGATGCAAACGAACACCATCCATTGTGGGGTAGAATTGATACCAATGACAAGCCTTGTCATATGCAATGGGGGTTGTCAGACCGTTAGGATAATTTCTGTGTACGGGAAACACGTGTTGTTTGAAACCATTGTTTTAGTTCATCAAGTAAATAATTTAAAAAAAGTTAATTCCAGCTGCGGTGAGGTACGAATTTATTTATATATTTCTATGATGCATGCTCACACCCAATAGACAAATGTTATTAGAAAACTTTGGTAAACCTTTAAAATAAATCGAGGTGGTCCCTGTACCCAGTTGTATAAGTTCCTCACCATGGAACCTATCACTTTGAACGGACCTGGAATTTATCTTTCAGAGTGTGTCAAATAAATCGATGATATTTTGGACAGAAAATGTAGTTTCAGACCCCATATAATTGAGAGGGCGGAAAATGCTACGTTAGTCCTTTACACCTTTAAAAAGGCCATAGGTAGTCAATGGAACAGCTCCCCGCGAATTGTTTATTGGATATACACAGCGGTGGTGAGGGCGATAATACTGTATGGGTTATCGTGTAGTGGCAAGAGCTTGAGAAGCCCATCAATTGGGCACTTCTGGCTAAGGTTCGAAGTATGAGGACGATGTTCATCACGGGTGCTCAGTACACCACTCCGACTGATTCACTGAAATTAATGTTATATTTGCTGCCGGATTACAGTATGGGGAAGCAGATTGATTCTACGTCTGCTACTATGCATGACCGAAGTCGGTTGTGTATCATTGTTGCAAGGTGTTCCGAACAATCCTGAATATGTTGAATACGCAAAAGCGGAACTTGGAACTGGAATATCAGGTAGGATATGGGATTTATTCTAGGGTACTTGAGTTCTCTCTTTCATGTACACAACCTAATTATTATCAGTTGTAAATTTGGGCGATTTGAGAAGTGACTAGGTCGCTGGGGGATAATAGTCCGGCAGTGTTGTGGGTCAATGCCTTATCTGACAGTCATGTGGGTATAAAGTCCCTGGAATCAGTATTCTTGAACTGAACATCTGCACAGGACTGCTGCGTATCTCATAATGAAATGGCTCAGCAGTACGATATTCATCTTCCACGGGTACCAGAGCACAGGGACATTCCGCAGAATAGGAGAGTAAACTATATGTATTTTCGGTGGGACAGCGCTTAATTTCGCTTGCCCGTGGTATTCCAATGGTCTAAAAAGTCTTTCCGTTGGTACAAAGACATACGGTAACGCACTACGACAGCAAATATAAAAAGGCAACCACAACAGGCATTTTTCTTTTGTGTTTCTTTTATGTCACATTTAATACATGTATAAAATAAATATGTATAACAAATAAATATGAACTTGACAGATGAGAAATACACAAACAAACAAGAAAAAATTTTACTAACCCAAGCGTCAAAAACGCCATCTAATATTATTAACCGACATAAGCAATCCAAATAAATATTAATTTGAATTAATTGGTAATTGTTCTACTGCAATATTTAAGTAACAAGTTAGAGCTTGCTGCTTTGGCATAGTTCTACTAGTTATAAAATAGGAAAGGAAACTACCATCGTTAAAAATAAAACGACCCTAGCTTCCGAGCATATAAAAGTATGTACATTCTTACATGCAGTTGTCGCGTGTATTGATAATAATGAAAGTGCAACATGGCAATGCTGCCTTATTGTAAGCGACAAGTTAATTTGTCATAAAGATGCTCGCTTTAGGGTGATAAAAAAACACGCCTTATATCTGCAATAGTTGAGGCGTTTAAATGAAAACTTACCTAATATATTTATTGTTATAGTATTTTAATAAACTTATTCTGGTACTAAACATTTTCCATATTTTTCTCCTTTTGATTAAACAGTACAGCAGCATAGATACAAGTTATTTAAGCGTTTATGTGATGCATCCATTTTGGAATAAATGTGTCGAGGTACGTAATAGTCTAATTCAAATGTAATATTTTCTAAGGTAACACAACGGTCTTATGCTTTCAGTACCTTCCGATGTGGCTGGCGCCAAACATACTAACGTTTGTGGGATTCTTAATGACGGTTGTCAACTTCCTGTTGTTGTCCTTTTACGATTGGGATTTTGCAGCAGCAAATCCAGCAGAAAATACTGTACCCAGATGGGTGTGGTCGGTGGCAGCGTTAAACATATTGCTGTACTACAACTTAGGTAAATATTGTCTGCAAATATTGTATAAAATCTGTTTCTTACGAGTTTGATGGTGTCTTATTTTCAGACGGTATGGATGGTAAACAGGCGCGGCGCACAGGGACAAGTGGTCCCCTGGGGGAGTTGTTTGACCATGGCTTAGATTCCTACTCGGCCGTATTAATTCCAATCTATATATTTTCCTTGTTTGGCACAGACGATTTAACACCAATTCGTATGTTCTTCGTGATATGGAATGTGTTCCTTAATTTCTATTTAACCCATGTGGAGAAGTACAATACGGGTGTCATGTTCCTTCCCTGGGGTTACGACTTCACGATGTGGGTGAGTGTTAGCTTTGAATCCAAGTTGCATCTTTGCACTTAAGTATTGCCCTAAAATGTTATTTATTCCCTTTTTAGGGTGTGAGCATAACATTATTCCTGACCACCATTGTGGGTCCTAGTATTTGGCGATACCGCACAGTCTTCAATTTGTCGATGGCAAATGTATTCGAAATTTTATTAGTTGGTTCGGGAATTGTAACGAGCCATCCCATAATTATCAAGAATATTTATTTGTAAGTATGCGAATGACATCATTCGGTTGAAGTTATTGTTTTTAATATATAAGTATTAATATTACATATAATTCTCAATCAAGCCACAATTTCGAAATCAACACAATCAATGCTGAACAATTGAATATTATAAGAAAATTATTAGAATTTTTTTTTTTTTTTTTTTTTTATACGTGTTCATCTTTATTTCATAATATTAGTTGTAGAGATGTAATTTGTCTTAATTGCTAAGAGGTTAGATAGTTTATATCTGTTCTACTTTATTAATTTTTAGTGGTATTTTATTATTTATTTCGAAGCATAAAAATAGAATTTTGAAGGAAAATTTAAAAATAAAAACCTTCTTGAAGTAAGAAGAAAAAAAAAAGAAAAATAAATTTTAAGTCAATTTAAAATGTACATGTATAGCAGTAAAAACGGTCTAAATTGCAAGATCATTCAGATAACTGAATTCAGAAGATTGACATTTGTTGGCAAAAATATCTTTTAATCTATTTGTCCTGGTTAGAACAGTCTCTATGTCATCTAACGCGTGCAGTCTGGATGTGGAAAAAAGTCGCGGCAAATTGTAAATCATTTTTAGCACCTTGTTTTGTTGTATTTGTAACCGTTTAATGTGCGTAAGTGCGGCATCGCCCCATACCGGAGTAGCGTAGAATAAAATTGATTGGAATATAACTTTGAAGATTATCAGCTTGTTCCCAAGGCAGAGGTGCGAATTCCTATTGATGAAAGGGTATAAAATGTGTATCGTAGTTTTTATCTTGTCGATTACATAGGAAGTATGATGCTTAAATGTTAATTTTGGATCCAGTATAACCCCTAAGTATTTTACTTTTTCATCCCATTGAATTTCGGTACTAGTGGATCGTATGCACCTTTGGGGAACAAAGCAGGGTTTTCTTCTTCTTGAAAAAAAAATTGCTTGCGTTTTTTGCACATTTACTAGTATATTCCATTTCGAGAAATAGTTTTTCACTACCAGTAGTGCTGACTCCAGATTAGATATAACATCTGCAGCGTATATGTTAGAATTAAGGATAGCCGTATCGTCCGCAAAAATTGAGGCTATACAATTATCCAAGGGTAGGAAATCTGATGTAAATATATTGTGCAACAATGGTGAAAGGCAGGAACCTTGGGGGCAGCCAGCGGGAATAGAGATTATATCTGACGTTGTTTTTCCTATGTGTACTTTAAAACTTCTGTCTTTTAAAAAACTTTGTATAATACATACAAGTTCATTTGGGAAACGATGACGAATCATTTTGTATATAAGAGCTTTGTGCCAAACTGAATCAAATGCTGCTTTTATATCGAGGAGGATCATGCCGGTAGATTTCCCCTAATTAAAGTTGGATTTAATAAATTTCGAGATTCGCTTTAAGGGATGTATTGTGCAAAGTCCATTTCTGAATCCATACTGTTCATTTGGGATTATATTATTGCTGTCGTTGTAGTTTGTTAGTTTTTCCTTCAAAACTTTTTCCAGAACTTTACTAATAGATGACAACAGACTAATAGGCCGATAAGTGGAAGGTGCATCATGAGGCTTCTTAGGCTTACATATAGCTATTATTTTTGCTTCTTTCCATATTTTTGGGAAGTAGCATGCTTTTAAACATGAGTTAATTATATTGGTCAACACTGTTATGCCTATTTTAGGAAGATTTTTAAGAAATATATTACTAATCCCATCAATTCCAGGCGCTTTTTTGGGCTTGAGCGATTTCAATATACATTCAATAGAATTTTCAGTTACGAGAAAGTTATCACTGACTTTGAATTATTTTATTACTATGAATTTGACGTTAGCATAAGAATGGTACTATACATGATATTTACTTTACTATCTAACCTCGGCCGTCGGGGGTTGCAATGGTTAGTGTGCGCGGCTCATTTGCTATGCGACAGTCTTCATCGTACCAAGGTTTGTTACGAAGCGGTTTTCAAAACCAAGTACGGTTGTTGCGACAGTTTTGGTAGAGTCGGAAATGGGTATCCACTGCGCTTCAGGACGTCATCGGGAGGGCTGGGCACTGTGCCAAAAGTTGCAAGAGTTTCTTTGAGTAGGCTCTGGCTACATCTGATAATTGCAGCTTTCCGATGTTTAGCTTTCTCTGGGTCCGGTTTCGCACGGGTTTCGCACTACTTAATCGTGAAATATTGTCATTGTGTCTATATTTACATGCCTCTATACATACGATTTTGAAGTTTTCCGAGTGTTTCGTAACAGAAAGTTATCTCTCGAATATAACATGCTTGTAAAAACATAACAGGGCTATCTTCATTATTTAACATAAAATATAGAAAAACACAATATCATTATAGTCATAATAATTGGACCGCTACAATTCAACCGTTTCAAATTGCGATATCTGTTTCAGATCATACAAAAACAAAACGGGCAAAATGAGACCCTTCATGGAAGCTGTCCGGCCGATGTTTGCCTTTCTGTGGTTGTTTGTGATAACCACGATATGGGCATTCTTCTCGCGCAACCGCGTCTTAAACTTGGAGCCTAGAATAATGTTTATTTTATTCGGTACCCTGTTCTCCAATATTGCGGTAAGGGTGAACAGTGTTCTCAGATGGGGTCTTCTTTGTTTGTATAACCCAAATTTATTTCCAGTGCCGTTTAATTGTCTCCCAAATGTCGGATACACGTTGTGATAGTTTCAATATTCTAATGTGGCCGCTGGTGGCCACTGTGGCTGTCAGCTGTTTTCCCTGGTACGAAAATCTAATGGGCAGTGATTTAGAAGCGAACACGGAAAGATGGATTGTCCAGGCATTAACGATATTTGTGACTATTGCACATTTACATTACGGCCAAGGAGTGGTAAGTGATGAATTTATAAGTTACTATTTGACGGTCTCATCCATGGTGTTTATTGCGTTTAAGGTGCGTGAGATGTGTTCCCACTTCAAGATACGATGTTTCAAAGTAAGACAATTTCCAGATAAGTTATCGGAATCTTCACAGCTTACGGCGATAGATAACAAAGGGTCATCAAAACGATCAAAGCATGCCTAACTCATTACTCATTACTTTAATGTCTCGCTCTCCCACCCCTCCTTCACTCAGTGGTGGAAGTCGAACTAACACAAGGGGCCAATGAAATGCAAAGTGTGATTGTCTGGATCAAGGATTCTTCACTGAATGATATATCCTTGGCTCTATGTTGTGTTGTTGAAATAATTGAGGCGTGCCGAGTGTAGCACAGCACTCTTCTTTTGTTTGATATAAGTTAAATGTGATATTTGTTTATATGTATGTAACTATGTATGCGAACAGTTGCACGTCCGCAACACACTGGATCTTCGCAAGGCGAAACATGTTAATTCCATACTCCTTGAAATCTGTGATAAGTGGCTGAAGACACTGCAATGATGAACAAGAATTTACTAACTCACTAACTGGGACCAACTTTGAATGTTACAGAATAAGAAAATAAAATGATCATTATAATAATAATAATTTAATCAGCTAATAAGTCATTTATTTATACATACATATGTATATGTAGATATAAGTATCATATAGTATCAATAAGACCAGTTCCTGTTACCATCTTTCTAATGTTTTGGGATACTTTAAAACCTATCAGGGTTGACCGGAATTTGCATGAACTGTGAAAGAGAAGAAATTCGAATTGAAGTATTATGGTGGTCCTTTATTAACTCCTAAAAAATATCTCTCCCTGCATGTACAGATAATAAAACCAGCGCCAGCGGAACAGGAACTGCAGTTGCCGAATGAGGTAGTTTGAACGAATTTTGTAAACAGGACTTTGGAAAATACCACAAACCGAAAGTACTCCACAAAACCAGCCATAGCAATAAAACAATCTACACCTAAGAGCTTAAATTAAAAATATTGCAAAATCAATTAAGTAGAATTAAGGACAACACATACACGTTTTATTTGACACTACATATTTATACAATTACAATAAAACACTTAACAAATTGTCATATTATTCGGTTCACAAAATAAAATAAAGACTTTCTCATGAAAACGAAAATTAAATTTTGCAAAGAGATTCGTTGACATCCGATTCATTTCATTAATCATAACACGGACATCGTCTCCCTCCTTCGAGATGCGCCGAGAAAATTCATTAATGAGTAGCGAAGCCAAGCCATGGCGGCGGTATTCCTCTCGCACATGTAACGTGCCCATGAATCCACAGGAACATCTGGAAGTGAAAGTTGTCCTTGTGCAGTGAATTACAACTCTGAATACTAAGATGTACTACGTATACATACCTGGTACACCAAGCTATTAACTCATCTGAATCTTTGGAGAAGATGCCCAGGCTGAGGTTGTACTTAATTAAGGATTCGAGAAAGTCCAAGGAACCCTCTTGTCGGGAGTACCACAAGTTATTAATGGTGATTGCGTCAGGCACACTAAGTTGTCGGATCTCGTATGATTCTGGACACCTTGAAAATGTGTTAACGGTAATAATTATTTCATGTATACGTCTTCTTCCTCTATCAGCAACGAAATTTTGTAACTTTTTAACGATACAAATCGGTAACTCAATTGCTCAAATTCATAAAATGTCAATACAAAATATCCGAATTTAGTCAATTTAACTACCGATTTGTATCGTTAAAAAGTTAAAGAATTCCGGTTCAGGTTACAAAAAACATTCGTCAATATCTCGTTATCAATACATAGGGACGATAACCCTACTCCTAAATATTCACATAATAGTACCTTTTAGCATAATCGCATGTATGTATGTATATTAAATCTCTGCAATGAATGTCTTGAACATAGATTAATACTTATAGTAGATCTACTAGTTCTCTCACCAAATTTATGACATTTGGCCTGGTGTGATATTTACGTTTGATGTTGAAAAGAATTGTTTTACTAATACCAGATAGAGGCAATGGTTAAAAACAACGAACAAAATAACAACAACGGCATTTCGTTTTGTGTGTTAAAATTATTGTGTTAAATGCAACACAAATGTATGATAACAATAACAGTCAATGAAAAAGTTTAAAACACATTTAAATTTCACAGTTTTTCACCAAAATGGCATGAAAAATTAAAGCAAGAAGTTATTGTAATTCCACCTGGTGTATATCACTTTTCCTCAAACATCTCTCTATACACCGTTCGCATCACGAAGAGTGTGAAAGGAAACGTCAGATGAGCCAAATATTCTCTCTAGTCTGAGATTACTCTATGGTCTTGAATAGCATATCAAGACATTCACTTCAAACGTGAGTGCGTCAAATACTACTTATACATTCATTGCTAACAAAACAAAGGGAAAAATACAACTCAAAGCACTGCAACAATGCGAGAACGCATGAAAAACATGGTGGAAAAATGCTGTCTGTTCTTGTTGTTGGAATTATAGGCCTTCGAGTGTGTGTTGTGATACTTACGGATCTTCGATCGATACAAATTCGCACATGTAAATTGCAGAATTGAGTTTGTATATATACGATTGGTATCAATTCAGGCACAGTAGTTAGGTATCTGATGATGAACTTGTCACGGAGTTCGAAACTAGTCATGCCAGTGAGTGTGCTTAACTGAATTGTCTATTATTTCAACAAAAACCAACCTGACCTTGTAAGCCTGTAGTATGAATTTGTCTCTCATACATTAACTAAAAAACAAACTAGTAGTATTTATAAGATCATTCATTTAGAAACAAAATGCAAAATAAATGAGAATCAAAACATTCAAATACATCAAAACACTTTGAAGCAAAACAAAAGTACTACTTTCAGAGAACACTGAAATGAATTCTCACTGTAATTTCAAATGTAAAAAAATGTGATTGTGGGATAGAGTGCTTGCGTACATATGTACATACAAGGTGTTTCAAAAGAATTCATCCGATATTTTTCGAGAACGCCGCTGGTCAAACGACAACAGTGGACGGTGCGCGCTATAGGGCCATGTTATCCGAGTTTTTCTGCCGCAGTTCCAACAGGACGGAGCAACGGTACACACTGCGCGAGCCACAACCGACATTCTGAAGGCGGCGTTCCCGGGTCGCGTCATCTCTCGTTTTAACGATTTCGCCCGATTTAACCGTTCCAGACTTTTTTGTGGGGTTTTTTGAAGTCCCGTGTTTACGTGAACAAGCCCGAGAACCTGGAAGTGATGAAAAATGCCATAAAACGAGCCCGTATGGTAATCAATTGTGACGGCACCAATAAAATTCTAAAGATTCAAAAAAAAATATAATCAAAAAAGAGAATCGAAGTTTTTCATTTAGAAAAAAAAAAATCGGACGACTTCTTTTGAAACACCTTGTATAAACCATCTTCACTGAAAAAATCAATGAGTGTTCGAATCAAGGGCGATGTGTTAACACCTTTTTGTTACACTGTACCTGTTCGATTTCTATGAACACATTAGTAAATGTTACACTGGAAAATAAAAAAAATAATAGTTTTTGTGCTGAAGGCGCTTTTGCTATTGAACTTTCTTTTTTCTTACATCTTCTTTAACATTCGATGTAATATTGTTAAAATAAATAAAGCAATATTTAGCTCACTGAAATAATTGTTTTTGCTTTGTCATAAACAGAGCGACGACAAAAAGTAATGAATAGTATAGAGAACTTATGACACTCTTTTTCCGCTCTCATGTAGAGAGTCTGAGTAAAAGAGCATAAACGAGTCTTATTCGCTTTATAGAATATTTCAATATAAATGCACTCTTTCATACTCTCTTATAATTTCTATCATTGTTCGTGTTGTGTACGACGAAATGAATATTTGGTGTATTATTGTACATTTGAATTCAAATTTTTTGGTGTACTCGTTGTATTCCTGTATATTCTAAAACATTTCAATACATATCCATATAAGGAGCAAACACTGTATAAAATTCATTTCGAATAGTGTATGGATTTCTTTTTAGAATACTCATTCTTCTATCATTCATTTGCAAAAAGTACTATTTTATAGGGTGAAATAAAACTAATGCGTAGACGCATAAATGAATGTCTTGCTGTAGACCTTTAATTTATATTAGGATGTACAGTTCTTTCGAATAACAAAATACATAGTTGGAAATTGTAGTTTAATCAAGTGAGCGCTCGATTTAGTTCAGCTCAACAGAATGAACTACTTCGTTCATTTAGCCCACATGTTCATTGTATTATTTCAGTTCAACAGTTCATATAAGTTGTGAGTTGAAGAGTTGGATGTTGTGCTAACTTTTTATACTACATCGCTACTATATAGTTGATATACGCCTAGGTACACCATATAGTAATTTAGGATAGAGTAATTTATTCTCCCAATATTTTTAACGTCATTTGTATGGTTGCAAATGAACATTTGATGGTGGAAAGCATGGGTTCAATAATACCAGATAGAGGCAATAGTACACAGCGTCCGCATTTCGTGTTTTTGTGGCAAAATAGTTGTGTTAAATACAATACAAATGTATACTAACGATAAAAGTCAACAAAAAAGTGCAAAATACATTTAAATTTCACAGTTCTATACGAAAGCGAAATGAAAAAGCTAACTCAACAGTTCTTGTAACTCCACCTGCTGTAAGTTAATTTTCGTCGAATTCCTCTCATTTGCACAAACCTACGGCGAAGGGTGTGACATGAAAGTCAGATGACAGAATAAATAACTCTACCCCAATTTTCCACTATAAGGTACACAACTGAAATACAAAAATAAAAACAACTAAAACAAGTACTGAAACAAAAGAGCGGAACAGTATGAATTAGTTGATCTAGTTCACAAGAGTGAATCGATCAATTTTGTACTAGATCGTTCTTGAACTACACAAACTGTAGTAGTTATGAGCCAACACACTCGAAGAAATTACCCGAAACAAGACACATTTTTAATACATATTATTGCTCATGGATCAGTAACGTTTCGACTGATCCGGCGTGTTTTCAGCCTAATTGACAGTTTTTAATCTCAGTAAATGTATGAGATTAGACTTGGTTGCATATGGACGTTGCATGTTGAAAAGTATTGATTTAATAATACCAGATAGAGGCATTAGTTCAAAACAATCAACAACAAAAATAGCAACAGCATTTCGTTTTATGTGTTAACGTTTTTGTTTTAAATACAACACAAATGTATATTAACAATAAAAGATAAGAAAAAAGTCAAAAATGACTTTATTTTTCATAGTTTCAACCAAAACGAGAGGACAAATTTAATTCAATAGTTCTTGTAACTCCACCTGGTGTAAGCCAATTTACGTCGAAAATCTCTCTATCGCACCGACCTCACGACGAAGAGTGTGAAATGAAACGTCAGATGAGACAGATTGAACCTCTAGGCATGGAATTACTCTATGACCAATATGAGAACACTTGTATTCTTATTGGGGAAAACATATGTTTTGTATTAAATACAAAAACAACAAAGAATAACAACAAATGGGGATTATATGAATAAGGAAATAATTGCATAAAAACGACGAGGTGAGTTCAACAAACATGTGTAAATTAAATTATTGTTTATTAAGTTAACGATCTAAGCACAAAATATATCTAAGTATATAAAAATACGGAAAACAGAAACATGCATTCTGCATAATCATTCTTACATTTCTCTTTTTGACAATGAGTAACGCTATTGTCAAGATCATAAGGTTCTGAATACAGTCTAACCCACAGAAAAAATTATACATACATAGATTTGTCAACTCGCTCATAGGTTTATGATTGAAGGGAAGAGAACTTGTGGAAATTTCAAGTTTGAACGTCAAGAGAAGAATTCTGTCGTTAAGGTTTACAGCTGAAATTGTTACTGTGAATGTTCAAAATATGTAAATGTATGAACATCGTGAATCCACAAAACTAAAAATGGAGGCTTTTATTCGATGTTGCTGACAGAAGTTCGTTTCCTCATTTTCCTCATCTACTTTATATATAAATTAATCTACGGTTTAACCAACCAATGTCGGGTGATTAATTGATTGTTCAACATAGAATGAAAACACAATTCGATGTGTAACCACAAATTAATTAAGAAACGAAATTAACCACTGGCTGTAGGCCATAAATTGGATGATAGTGAAGAATATGGTTGATCTAGTTCAGGTTGTTCAGGAGAACAGCTGATTGGATTTTGTCTTGCCGTGGCACTTGCCAGCTGCCAAACGCATATGTGGTTTGTTTTTGCGCTTTGTTGTTTATTTTTGTTGTTGGTATGCATTTGTGTTGAATTTGACAGAAGCCAAGTGCGCAACAAAAATAAAATTTCTGTTCCAATTTTAGTTGTCTTAGATCCGAACATGGAATTGTCCATGCAAGTGGAAAGTTTCTGATAGCCATTCACTTGGGAGTGACCAGAAATGATTCCTTCATTGGGCAGTCCAAGTAGCTCACTACTTCCACGCAGTATGTCCTGGGCGATGGCTTTATCGGAAATCTCCGTTAGCTAGCTAAAGTGAGAAGGTGAAACGAATGAGCAGCCTAATTGGTTATGCGATCACTGATACGTCCCAGGATTATTAGGTGACCCTGTCACTGAAGCTCTTCGAACTAGTGGGCATATTCTTCTGCCCTCTGAAGGCAGATGAGCCACACCCCAGGGCAACGGCGGATCAAAACTGAAGAAACTAAAATCCAGTTTCGACTAACTGCATTCTGGTCAGCGTCTGATCCACAATGGGCGGCTGAAACATGATCATCCTGATAGTAGGTAGAATGCAAACCACGATTGGCTGGATTTGCCTTCCGCCACCGTTATATAGGCAATGACAATACACAAGAAAAGTAAACGAACAAACCCCTTAACTGTTAACGACCCTCCCAAACGTTATAAGGACCAAGATTTAAGGTCATGTACCTGGAATGTGAGAACACTATACAGGACGGGTGCCACTTTCCAATTGGCGGATGTCCTCGGCAAATATAAAGCTGACATCACAGCTATCCAGGTAATTCGATGGACAGGATATGGATGCACCAGGAAGAGAAAGGGCGATATTTACGAATAATAGAAGAAGACTGATAGACTTCACCGTTGCAGATAACATGGTAGATAATACCAGACGGTTCCAGCATAAGGACATACTTAAGACGACGATTAGAGAACGAGGATATCGACTCGGATCATTACTTGGTGGCTGCGAATGTTCGCAGCGGATATATCACAGTCCTGTCAATAAAATCTCACCCTCCGGCTAGAGCAGAATACTTCCTCTCCTAAGGATCCTGCACATATGACAACGAAACAGTCGGTTACAACGCGTGCTGCGAATGAGTGGTACAAACTAAATATTTAGAAGGAAAAATTGCAGTGGAATCAGAGAGAGAGAGAGAGAGAGTGAAAAGACGGAAATGTGCAGGATGAACATTGAATCCCGAAAATTTTTCCAGAGGGTAAGAATATCGAATAACAAGCCGCCCTCCTACAACGACGAGAATGGGAATCTGGTGACTGATGAGCAGTGTGCTTAAAATGTGGAGATACCACTTTTCAGCACTACTTCACTCACATTCTTCCACTGAAGATCAGGAGGTAATGATTGTAGAAGCTGGAGAAGGACTGCTAGCCCACATATATGTTCAAACTATCGCGATATCTGTCTTCTATTCATCGCGTATAAGGTCTTGTCGAGCGAATTATGTGAAAGACTAAAGCCAATTTTTGAAAACCTGATTGGACCTTATCAGTGTGGTTTTAGACCAGGAAAGTCCACAATTGACCAAATATTCACGCTACGCCTAATCCTGAAAAGGACCCACGAAAAGCAAATCGATACATACCATATTTTTCTCGATTACAAAGCAGCTTTCGATAGCCCCATACGGGGAAAATTATACGAAGCTATATCTGAACTTGGGATTCCGGCAAAACTGATCCGCCTCTTTAGAATGACGCTAACATACACCAAATCAGCAGTGAATGTGGGGAAAGACCTCACCGAAACATTTTGTACCAAGCGGGGACTGAGACAAGGCGACATACTTTCGTGCAATCTCTTCAACATCTTAATGGAAAGAGGCAGTTAATACGAACAAGACAATCAGCATGAAAAGCCATATGTTGCTGTCGTATGCTGACGACATAGACATCATTGGGCGAAATTTGCGAGAGGTTACTGCAGAATTTCCTTTAAGGCTAATAAATTATTAACCGTGTGGCGATTTTTTAAAAGGCCTAATTTTCAAACAAACCGTAAACCGGTTATTTGACGTCGGTTGACCGAACGTTTTGTACTAATGCCTTCTATCTGGTATTTTTGAACCCGTCCAATGTTTACTTGCAACCATACCCATAAATTTAAAAATATTGAGAGAATAAACTACTGTATTCTAATTTCCTCTATTGATTATTGCTGAGCAAAATCTGACAGCATTCTCTTCCACTTGAATAGATCCATGTTAAAATTATCTATCGGGTATACGCGTCAGCCCATCTGATTTGTGGTTTTTTCCACCGAGTAATACTTTAAGAGTGTGCACTAGTCCGTTTTGTACTAACGAGTTCCGTGAAATACTAGGAAAACATATAGAGTATAGCGTAGTAAAAGAAAATGTGTTTTGTTCACTTTTGTTTTGCGCTATGCTTCGCTTTTTTTGAAGATTGATTTTCAGGATTTGTGTCGTGTTTCATTTACTTTCACCGAATAACCGTATTGCATCTAATTTGTTATTATATTTTTTGTTAATTTGATCACTTTTTGCCACTTTTTTATTATTATTTCACAAAACTACCCGAAATTAAGAACGAATCAAAACAAAAGTTTCTTTCTTCTTTGGAAGCATATTCTCTATCTGTTCTCCAAGTACTAAATTGAACAGCTGACCCATCGCTACCCCCTGGGTTTTTCATCTTTTCCGTGGGTAAGCTGTCAAATTCGATTTTGTTTATTTTTGTTTGGTAATAAATAGGGCTAATTTTTCTGGCTTTTTGCCAGAAAAATCATTTTTTTTCATATTTTAATTTTTTTGTAAAAAAATACTTATTTTGGATCACCTTGCATAAAAAAGCAAATTTTTCACTCTGGCAACGCGATTAATATATAACGACTCATACTCGTATAACTCAAACTGGTGTAAAAAAATTCACATAAAATATATTTCTTTCCTCTTCTTGCACATGTATTTCTGCATGTTATAAATTTTTTCTTTACTTTTATAGGGGTTTTCAATAAGAGCGCTACAAAAGTTTTTTTTAAATAAAACAAAACCGGTTTTAGATACCAATAAAATTCTTTATTCCTGTGAAAGTACGTTCGATGCCATTATGTATGGAAATCGATTTCTTTTGCATGGCCACCACGGGCACGCTTGCAGAAGTCCAGACGCTGAACCCAATATTTTACGGTTTTCAAGAATAAATCGGCCGATACTGCTGCAATTTCAAGTTCATCAATCGTCGCTGGCTTGTTGGCATAGACCATAGACTTGACGTAGCGCCACAGGAAATAATCTAACGGCGTCAAATCGCCCGACCGAGGCGGCCAATCGACTGGGCCATTTCGTGAGATAACATGTTCACCAAACTTGGTTTCCAATAAATTGATTGTAGCATTCGCTGTGTGGCTTGTGGCGCCGTCCTGTTGGAACCAGATGCCCTACAAGTCCATATTATCCAATTGGGGCCAAAAATATTCGGTTATCATTGAACGGTAGCGATTCGCATTCACAGTAATGTGCCGGTCTTGATCATCACGGAAGAAGTACGGCCCAATGACGCCGCCGGCCCAGAAACCGCACCACACCGTAATTTTTTCGGGATGCAATGATGACTCATGGATTACGTGTGGATTACTGTCTGACCAATAACGCATATTTTACTTATTGAGGAAGCCATTCAGCCAGAAATGAGCCTCATCGCTGAAGATGATTTTCCGATGAAAATCCGAATCGTAGCGCTCTTAAAGTTGAGGCCACTGACTCCAAATTTCGGTAGTAAATTTTAATAATTTCGACTCGTTGTTGGCTCGTATATCTTTCCATGATGAAATGGCAAACCTTACTGAAGAGAAATGTCAAAAGAGCGAGAAAAAATATGGCGTCGTTTGCTGTCCCTATCGATTTACTTTTGTAGCGTCTCTGTTGAAAAACCCTTTATATAACTTCTACCACAAAGTCGAACCGAAACTAAAACCGCCGGAGGCTTATGATTGTTTGCTTGCAGATATTCGATTTTGAATACCTTTACTTATGTACAGATTTTGAGTTTTAAAACATTGTGAGTCTTGTAAACATCGGGGGCATGATTCGTAAAAAAGTCTGCGGCGTAAAGACTAACCTTGCCTTCGCTGTATTGTTTAATTTCCAAATAAATTTCCAAAATACTACAACGACTGTGCGTACAAAGCTTAAATTTCAGTTTTGACTATTATTAGTAAAATGGGAAAAGTCTGTAAATGTGTTTAATGCCAGAATGGTAAAGGAATATCCGAAAATATTGAAAATGGATTCCTCAGTTCTATTATGTGTTTTGTGCAATTTTACTATTAATGGAAGTAAAGTGTACAATGTCCACTAGCATTTTACAACCTCGAAACATAACCAGACAAAGGAATAGAATTCATCGGCCCCAAAACAATCGTTTTTAAAAAACTTTACCAGCGACTTAAACACATTTCATTTGGATTTGTGCCGAACATTTTTAAATGTAAATATACCACTACACAAAATTAGCGATCCAGGCGTGAGGTCTTTTTTAGAAAAATACCGTAAAAACTCTTTGCCATCTGAATCAACATTGCGAACAAAGTATGTGCCAAGATTTTATGAAACCTATCTTAAGGAACTTCAAGCCAAAAGATTTGAAAAGAGATTTGGGTATCTATGGATGAAACGACGGACTCGGAGTAGAGAATGGTTGCAAATTTTGTATTTGGTTTGTTGGAGGAAAATGTAGAAGGAAAATCATATCTTCTACACATGGCTCATATTGAAAGGTCTAATGCAAGTACTGTGGCAGCATTTTTTACTGATTCTTTGCATATACTTTGGCCAAATGGTTAGTTACTTTGCACCTTATTTTGTGAGTTTTTTAATAATAATAAAATGTTTACAGGATTCCTATATATATATATATATTTAAATATAAATATATACATAAATTTATATATATATATAATATTTAGAATTTTTTTTTGCATATTTTAATTAGCCCTAGTAATAAAATACAAAGCATTTCAATCTAAATGCAATTTTATAGTATAGACTTTGTATCAAGTAAGACAAGCTTATACAATTTTGCACATTTTGTGTACATAGTGTTTTTCATTATTCAGCTAATTTTGACGGCTTTACCACGGAATGGCTAATGCGACTACCTAATAGATAATTCTACCATGAAGAGATCCATAAAATACCTAAACTGAAATACAACCCTGACCGCGTAGGCAATATTCAATTTCAAAAAACGAGCAACTCCGACAGACGTGTCCGATTTTCTGCGATTCATTTCACTCTCGGCGCAGACTATGCGATTAGGTTTGCACACGCACGTTTTTGTTTAACAGACCGTAGTCAGTTAGGGCCTCATGCCATTTTACTATGATGAACAATTTTCAGAGACCTCGCTATTGTGAACTCTTTTGTTTTATTTTCAACGGTAGTTTCACTTCTAACAGTGGGGCGAGGAACTATTGGTAACTATTGGTCGGATTGTGTTAGAATGTACTAGACATTAGTAGGGTATGAGTATTAGGTAAATTACAAACTATTTCCCTCATCTGACATTTCATTTCAAACTCTTTGCTATGGGTTTGTGCAAATGAGATGTTTCCACGAAAATTGACTTACACCAGGTGGAGTTAGAAGAACTGTTGATTATTAATATTTTACAACACAAACACGAAATGCCGTTGGCATTGTCTTGTTGGATGTTTTGTACGAATGTCTCTATCTGGTATTATTCAACCCATGTATTCATGCAACGATACTCATGAAGTTACAATTTTTGGGATAATAAATATCTCTACTGTTTTACTCTATGTACAGAAAGAAGTCTGGCTTACGAGATTTAGAAGTACCATGTTGAACTGCACAATATGTTCTGAGAATGTAGTAAATAAGGCGCAAAATAAGCCAAAAAGGTGAAATTAAGTTATTTTCAGTGACGGTCAGTGGTACAATGGCAGCATTCGCGGTTCTTGTGCACAGAACGTGGGTTATATCCCTGCTCTGCCCACCTTACATTTATTTGGATGGCGGTCACCTCGCTTATTGAGTATTAAGCCTTGAAAAAGCTTCTCTAAATACCGTTCGGAACCGGTGTAAAGCTCAATCATTGAGTGTAAAACTAAAAAGCGCACAGCTCACTGGTTGTGAGAAGCTCTGTCCGATTCCTCCATTGGATGTAATGGGGAATTTCTAAAAACACCGCTGCATTCCTTCCCTATAAATGTCTAGCAAATTCTAGAACGATCCGACAAATAGTTTAAAAGTTCTGACCATTTTGTTTGCAATCGGTCCCACTGTGCTTCTTGACATTCATATGTCAGTGCATTCATGTACATACACATATGTATGCACATCTGATGGCACATGATCAACTCCCTCAATTGGGATTCATACTTCATCGTATCAAATCACTTCTTACATGCAAAACATTTAAAACGTGATTCACTTTTATCGAACAATTTTATATCGTGTTGCCTTCCGCATAACTTACTGTATCTCATTTTGAGAAATGTCTTTGTGGTCTCTCTGATATGTGCGTAGAGTGGCCATCCTATAGTTCACGTTAAGTTCTTGCAGCGTTTTTTGCACAATATCAATCAGGATAGCTGGCAGAGCTGTGATTTTAAAGCGACGGTTCCAATTCAATGCTTTGAGAGCTGCCGCCACTTCCGCCTCATCGTAAACGATGCAATTGATGAACAATTGATATTGGTCCTTGGCACACAAATGACAATGTCAAGTTTGATATTAAGGAAACATTTGTACATTTCTCGGTCGCTTACCTCGATAATAAAGAAACCCTTTTCCCGCCATGTGTTGTTTACCACATACACTCGAACAAAATCCAAATGGGGGTCCAACTCAAACCATCTTATGAAATTGGAAAGTGTATGGAAGCCATGGCGGGTTTTCTCAGATTCCCGCTGGTAAAGATCGCGCAAAACTATTAAATCTTGTAAATTATTTAAAATTTTTATTGTTTTCGTCATTGATTTTTACTTATCGAACGATCAGAAATATATGCACATGTATGTAACCGTTAACAGCACGCGACTAACTAAAAGCTGCAAACGACCAGTGGTGACTTTTATGTACAAATGAAATACAATGAGCTGGATACAAGAGAGGAAGGAACACATCGTAACAGTTGCACTCTCTCTGGCAGTTATTACTCTCCATCAGGCCAACTGTAATGCTTCACAGTGGGGAACGTGCGATACCAATAACAGCGTTCCGTAACAGTGAAACCCAATTTGTCAAACATTCCACAAGATGCTATATTTTCTGGGTTGACCAAAGCCACGACATCATCCCCCTGTTCAGCAATGTAGCGAGATATAGCACGAGTGACAACACTACCCAAACCCAAACGTTTGTAGTTGTCTTTGACTTGCAGAGCTCCAAGAAAACCTCCTTGTAGACTAAAATTGAGGGTTGTACTGTAGAGAACAAAACTTGAACAATCTTAGATAAAACTTACCGTAGACACCAGGCTACCAATTCGTTGGTTCCCTCGACATATACACCCACATTTGCGTTCCAATCGATAAGACGTGTTATAACAAACAAGGAACCCTGGTGCCGATTGGGCCAAACTGTATCAATAGTTTCGGCATCATGGGCGGAGCAGATCGTTTTCGTGTAAAACCCTTTGGTGCACCTAAAATATGACGAAAGAATAAAAGTTCCAGGTCGAATAAGTAAGACATTCTTTTTGTACTGTAAATTTGATAAATCTGTAACACAGAGCTAAATTTATAGGCTTCGAATTAAATTGGCATCAGCCAGTATAACAAGATAACTGCAATACCACTAGAGTACGATGGCGGATCAATAAGTCCGTGACTTTTTGATTTTCCCTCGTAGTTATATGAAATGCAACACTGCTAACATCATGTACCACCTGTTAATAGACTACTGTCAATTATTTTTTGTCATTTGTTCCGTCAGTAACTTTGCGTTTAACAGCTGCTCAAAACATACAACCTCGTGCATTTTTTAAAAAATGGAAAAAAGTAAATTTTGAGTGCTTGTTAAATACTATGGAGACTCTGCACCATAGATTTCAATGGTAAAAAAGTGGTTTACTGACTTTCGTTGTGGTTGCACAAGTACAAAAAACGTTGAACGTTCTGGACGGCCAATTGAGGTCAATACACCTGAAAATGTCGAAGAAATCCACGATATGGTTTTGGGTTTAAGAGAGCTGTCTGCAAGATGGGTGCCGCGTTTGCTCACAATTGACCATAAACGTACGGGTGCAGACTTGTGTAGTCTCAATAGCAAAATTCCATGAATTGGGCTACGATTTGGTGCCACATCCGCCATACTCTCCGGATTTAGTCCACAGTGACTATTTCCTATTTCCAAAACTAAAGAAATAGCTCGGTGGAAAGAGATTTAGGTCCAACGATGAAATAATTGATCAAACAAATGCCTATTTTTTTGGAAGGGATACAAAAATTTGAGAAACGTTGGTCTAAGTGATTTAAGCTAAAGGGAGATTATGTTGAAAAATAATTTTGTTTTCTGCAAAAAAACTGTGTTTCATTCCAAAAGTCACGGACTTATTGATCCGCCCTCGTAATATACGAAGTTTACATCAGTTCATTTCGATTTACATATGAATATTTGAATATTAAACGACTGTTTCAATGCTTTGGCAAATGATCTTGCTGTTTAGGGACGAAGTGGGTAATGCCACGAAAAATAACCGGTATTCATATATTTATCAGCGGATTGTGGCAATACATCAAACACCCAAGCGCCTTATTCATAAAAAGTTGTAAGAGATTTGACAGACGTTTTTTGTTTAATAAACCGTCTCTCAAACCTCTCATAAAATTGTATGAATAAGGCACTTAAAGTATAAAATAAGATAAAATGTGTGGGTTCTAACTGTACTGGGAGTGAAATTATGTATATTAGTGCGAGATCCGGTATAAGAAATACTTCATATACACTGATCTGTTATTTGTTGGTGATGAGAAATGTTTGATAGATGTCTTATTAATAATGCCTTATTAAATTGCATGCGAAGTAGATTTTGGTTATTCAAATTTATGCATGAATAAAAAAATATTTTAATAATTCGATATCGTTGTTAATATTTAATCTGCATTGACTTCAGTATTTAATCTATAGAACGCTATGAGAAAAATCTTCATTAATAGATAAGATCTCGCTTCACCATTGTCAGTCGCATGGAGTTGCGAGCGCAACGTATCGGTGCCACTCTCATCGCTCACATTGAAAATGTGCATCTTAAATCTAGGCAACCTAATGCAGTTAGATTAGGAATAAAATAAGCTTCCATTTGATATAATATACGATTAAATAACTGATGAGGTTATATAAACAACATTTACTCAACTGTTTCTACTTGGCAACTCCACAGTTGGGCAGAAGCGAAAGTAGGCAACCTTTACTTTTTCAATTCAGTGGTATATATTCTCGTAACTAGTGTACGATTGTTATAAATAACAAATGAGGGAAGTAGGTTGAACTCATTTAATTAAAAATTCAATTATTTAATACCATCCGCACGCAATTTAATAAGGCAACCTATTTGCAATGTGTACATTATCTATCAAATATTTCTCATCACCAACAAAAAACAGATCAGCAACAACAGCAGCAACGGGCATTTCGTTTTTTTCATTTGCTCTTTGCGAAAATGTCGTCTGCCAAATCAATTACAGGGTTGTTACGCCAAAGTTAGTTCGTACGAAAACAAAAGTATAAGTAAAACCACATGCGTTAAAAATAAAATGGAGTGCATAGAGGAATTATAAATGAAATATTTGCAAGGTAAATCAATGATAGGTGGTAACTCTCTGCATAAAAGAGAGATAAATGACATTTCATACGTAAATTTCGCAGGAACTAAGTACGGGGTTTAAGTTGCGAACAACAAAGGAATACAAGAAAGTACAAAAACAAAGATCATATGAGATTAACAACTTAAACGATGAAAAAACTTAAATCACCTGTTCGAACGAGTTTACCTTCTCGTAATTTTATTTTCTTTATTTATCCATTCGTAACATAAAAAGCCAGTAAGGCCAATTTATCTATGTTCCATATATACCAAAAAAAAACTCTCAAGAACTCTATATGCAACATGAAAAAACATCTACTATTTAATCTATTTTTAACTCGCAATTACTGCATTAGGTATAACAAATGCCTTAAGTGGTAACTAAACAAAAATAAATAAATTTTCAATATACATAAAATCAATCATCATTAATTAGGTATATGAACAGAAGGCTTTCTATGAACCTTCATTAAAAAGTAAATATTCCGAATATTTACGCTGGAAAATACAATTTGAGAGAGAAAATGTTCTCATACAAAGGGGAGATCATTCCAAATTCTGGCTACTCGAACGAGGTATGATCGATCATTTACCGATGAGACTTTTCGAGGCATTGAAATCTGAGGATTTCTTGTAGATCTACTAAAATGAAATCTACGTCGTAATAATGGCGGGCTACCCGATAAAATAATACCATAAAATGTTTTCATGATTCGACGTTTAAGTCAAATGAAAAATCAAGAAAAATGTACTACATAACTGGAAACGTGTTTATTCGTTCTTAATCCATAAATATATCGAATAATGAAATTAAACACTTTCCTCAATCTTTCGAAACAAGTCGATGTTGTACCAGACACTACTTCAAGCCCATAATTAATATGTGGCTTTAAAAGAGCCGAGGCAATTCTTTGTCGTATATAACATGGCAGATGTACTGGTAAACTATATAATTTACGCAATTGAATTAAAACTTTAGAGCAAACCAAACCAATGTGGGTGCCAAAATCAAAGATGCCATCAATAACTACTCCAAACATCTCATCTCGTTCACTAATTCAATTGAAGACCCATTAACAGATACATTAAAATTTCGACTATCATTTGAAGAACCGAAGAACAAAGCTTTCGTTTTATTCGGGTTCAATTGAAGATTATTTTCACTCAGCCAATGACTTAAAGTTGTTAGAGTAGAGTTCACCAACGGCTACAAAGCTTTTAAACAATATATGGATATCATCCGCATGTAAAAATAGGTCGCATTCGTCAATGCGATTAATACACTCAGAGAACTAATTGATTGAAAAGAGGTTGTAGCAACCATAAATTCGGCTGTTACCACCGAATTGAGGTTGCTACAACCGAATTGAGGTTGTTACGACCGAATTTAGTCCCCACAACCGAAATTCGGTTGAAGCAACCCCGTTTCTTATTTGATTCGGTTGCGACAACTGAATCTCCAATTATATTCGTTCAGTCAACTAAATTTTCTAAAATTTCGGTTGGAACAGCCGAATTTGAAATAAATACGGACGCAAGAACCGAAATTGGTACCAAATTCAGTTGGAGTAACCGAATCTGGTATTAATTCGGTTGTAGTAACGGAATTTGGCATCAATTCGGTTGTAACTATCGAATTTGGCGTCAATTCCGTTGCTGTAACCGAATTTCTCATGAATTCTGTGGGAACAACCGAATTCATATTCAATTCGGTTACCACGACCTAATGCCATGTATATAACATATGACGTTTAATATTCTATAATCAAATGTTATTTTAAAAAGAATTAAAAAATTTCAAAATTGTTTGCTGTTATTAAGAAAGGTAAGTAAAATATGTTTTGTATTAAAACGTCTTATTTTGCAGAAATTATTGAAGCAGATATCAACAGTTTTCAGGTTTTTCATGGTCGGTCATGTGAGATGTGCTGCAATCGTCTGTATACAAAATTGTTTAGGACCTAAATCAACCGATACATCAGCCGAATGTCAGAATTAGTGCGGTGTCCCGTGATGGCCGGGACTTGAAAAAGGTCGGAAGAGGCATGTACAACAAATTTATTATTATATAGATTACACAATATGTATGACTTTATTTTCTCGATTTTTGAATTTTTTATAAGAATACAGGAAAATAAATCATCATTTAATAATAAAAAACGTTAATAATTAATTTGTGACACTATCTAAATTCGGTTGTAACAACCTCTAATGAGGTTGTGTCAACCTCTAATGAGGTTGCGTTAACCTCGAATGAGGTTGTGTCAACCTCTAATGAGGTTGTGACAACCTCTAATGAGGTTGTGTCAACCTCTAATGAGGTTGTGTCAACCTCTAATGAGGTTGTGTTAACCTCTAATGAGGTTGTGTCAATCTCTAATGGAGTTGTGTCAACCTCTAATGAGGTTGTGTTAACCTCTAATGAGGTTGTGTCAATCTCTAATGGAGTTGTGCCAACCTCTAATGAGGTTTTGTCAACCTATAATTCGGCTGTGACAACCTCTAATGAGTTGTGTTAACCACTAATGAGGTTGCGTCAACCTCTAATGAGGTTGTCTCAACCTCTAATGAGGTTGTGCCAACCTCTAATTCGGTTGAGACAACATCTTAATTCGGTTACGGCTAATTCGGCTGTCTCAACTGAATTTTCTGTGAGTGTACATAATAAAGAGTAGTGGGCCTAACCCCACATTTTTTTTACCATGGTAAGAACGATTTTACTCTCTCAATAAAAATATCACAAAAAGTACGCGAACGACAGCCAGTAAAAACTTATAGTGATTTTATATTTTGAAACAAAAGTGGTCATCTGCGCCGTAGTTAATGTGTAGATCCTGGTTACACATCCATTCCACAAATATGACACAATTTAGCAGTTGCACAAAGAGAGCATGAACTAGAAAATGACTACACTACTGAAATACAGGAAACTGTGGAAGCTAGTGAACTACTGAAACAAAAGAGCGGAACAGTGTGAACTAGTTCATGTAGTTCACAAGAATGAATCGTACATAGTTCGTTCGTGAACTACACAACTCCAGTAGGGTGTACTGACAGTAACGTTGGCTGCCAAATTATTGATTTTTTCAGTTGCTAACTGCTGAGTCTGTTTTTTTTTAATTCCAGTTCAAAATCTACTAATGCCATGGATAGCAACTGACTCTAATATGGTTCCCTACTGTAATTTGAGGACTTTGAACCAAGATAGTATGTAGTTGTTGAAGTTTTTATAACTGATGCTATTTTGAAACTTCTGTTATCTTATCGAGTTGAAATTTACGAAACTGAATCGGACAGTGTTAGAGTAACATTATGATGAACACTACTTACCTTGTTCCCAATTGCTTTGCCACATCTCGTGGCATATAGTACATAAGCGTTAGACTATCATATTCACATGTCAATCCTTTTTTCTCCACAATATTCAATACCGATGGCCGGTGGTATTCTAAAAATGAACTCACTTTAAAACCCTTGGACCAATCCAATTCATCCAAAGCACTTGTTAGCTTCTCACAATCGGTTTTGTTAAGAGAGCCAATAAATAACTGATATCGGTCTACAATAACATAAAGCCCATCACTGGTGCCTTCATTGTCTTGTTCTCTTTCCGTGTAGATTGTTAGATTTGGGATATTCTTATGACCGTTTAAAATTCTCCACTTGTAAAAATTATCCAAGCAGTAGTAACCCACACAGTTGCGAGGCCAATCTTTGAGATACAAATCCCTGAGTTGTTGTAAGCGTTTAATTTCTGTTATTTCCGTTAAAAGAGGTGTTGTCATTTTTCAAGATACAATTAACAACTTTAAATTGGTGGAAAAATTGATGTACTCGTCTGTAATATTTACCAAATACTACTGCTCTCCTATCAATGTGAACGCGTGTTTGCATTAAATGATGACATGACTAAGCGCCAAGAGCTAATATACATCCATGATCAGCATGTAACTCTCCTCTATTCTGCTACAGCCGGATTTAGGGTTGCCAATACCATAATAAACTACATCATCCACTAACCCGAAGGGACAAATTACAAATATTTGGGTGTGAAATGAAAATAGGCAATAAACCGCGACATTGGACAGAGATAACATAAGTCATTCATTTAAGAGTGACAGCCGTAGAATGAAACATAAAAACGTATTTCTCTGAGTGTAGTAGACACTACAAGTTTTTGCCTACAGTTTAGGAAATTCAAATCCGAATAGTAACGGCGACACTATCGAGTATTTAGCAATGAAAAAGCTTCTCTGGAACTGGTGTAAAGCTGTTGGTCCCAATCAGTGAGTATAACAACTAGAAAGTGCACAGCTCACTGGTTGTGAGAAGTTCTTCCCAATTCCTTCATGGGAAACCATTTATTTATTTAATTTATTTATTCTTAAAAATAGTATAAAAGAGATTGATTAAGGGACTTAAACGGCGGATAAATTTAAATTCAAAATTGCACTAATATAAATTTGAAGTTTATAATTTAAATGAATGATCGATCAACTTTATCATAAAATGAATACCCAAAAATTCGTACTACATTCAAGGTTCGGCAAATCAATAATTGGAAGGTGATGCAGATAAGAAGTTGAATCAATATGGGAACACCAACCAAGATTCCTCAAACCCAAACTGTTTTTGACTCTTATGATATCTATAGACCCGGGGCCTAACTATCGAACCATATTCTAGAACTGGTCTAAAAAGTACAGTGTATAATCGTTTAACCAAATTAGGATTATCAAATTCCCAAAACCTTCTAATCAAATAGTTTGCATTTGGCAACCCTTTTGTGTTCTCTTATACTTTTTATTATAAATGTATCGTTTTCTCTTTTATTATAAACAACGAGCTTTAAGCTTTTAAATGAGATATTTTGTTTGTTGTAGCAGGGATGATAAATTGATGTTTGTACATTGACCCAAATTCGAATAAAGTGGCTCACGTTGTACATTATTATCTGCTAGTAATTTTGAGTTCATTTGGTGTCAATTTATAAACATGCATAACGTGAGTAGAAGAAACATTTGTATGGGTCTATATCAGTTCGGATAATCTATATCAATTCGGATATGAAATTCATTTTAGATATTAGATTGCAATCATTCACGCACAGAAGTTGCATTCGAGAAAAGAAAATCGGTTTGTACTCATCCGCTTGAAATTGGTACATATAATTCCTTTTATGTGTGTTGCATCGACGGATGTGTTTATTTAACTTGAGCTAAGGCACACATTCATCGCTACAAAGAAACTTGCTGCATTTACCAAAAAAGTTTCGTCGCTCTAACGTATGTATTTCATAGCTGCGATGAATATGATTCACTGCTGCGATGAAATATTTAATTTTGACTTTGATGTTTCGATATACAATGTCGTTTCACTAAAGTCAACATTACAAAAAAACTAGTTTATTTACCACAAAGCCAAACTTGTGGTGATACAAATGAATGATATATGCGCATTTAAATTAAACTCTTCTTCAATCCCATATATGTTTTCTAATCCCGATCAAACGTTAAAATTTCTTATTTCTAAGGTGGCGTCATTCAATTTGAGTTGGTTTTTTTTTATTTCAAATTTGAGTCCATGCGATTTTACATAGTTGCGTTTAGTTAAATAAAGTTTCGTAGCATAACTTTAAATGTTTGACAAAACATCATAATAAATATCTAAAAAATATGTATGCTGACAGACGTGTGAGGTAACAACAAATTTTTTTTATTCTCCAAAAAGTCCAACAACTAATGTGTTGGTTAAACCAACGAAAATTGAGAAATTGGGGCAATAATGTATTGCATGACTAACCTGACCAACTGTCCCGCGTTTGGCGAGACTGTCTCACTTTTTGCGGGATTGTCCCGAATTTTGGTGTCCCATTCCGACTTGAATCTATAATAACAAAGTGTTTATATACAAAATATGATAAAAAGCTTAATTTTTATATTTTTATTGCGAGTTTCACACTCGTCATTAAAAAGCTCACAGACAATTTTCATATTAACTGACATCTAAAAGACAAACAGTGGGCATTTAAATGGAGAATTTTTAACTGTGAAACTGGCCATTAGTCTTATTTTAATTAAATACTTTATGACAGCAATCACAAAATTGAAGGATTACCAACTAGTGATGTGCGGTTCCGCGTATTTTAAGAACCGCTTCTGTCGAGTCCGGTTCCGGGAAGAACGGGTATTTTGACCTGTTCTCAGCAAATTGCTGTCCCAAAAAGACAAGTAAAATGTCTTATATCTCAAATATCTTCTCTTATACAATTTGATAAAAATACACATTTTCTGTCGAGTCCGGTTCCGAGAAGAACCGGGTATTTGGATCGGTTCCAGGAAGAACCGGGTATTTGGACCGGTTCCGAGAAGAACCGGGTATTTGGATCGGTTTCGAGAAGAACCTGGTATTTGGACCAGTTCCGAGAAGAACCGGGAATTTGGACCGGTTCCGGTTCTCAGCAAATTGTTGTCCCAAAGAGGCTTAAGTGAAATATCTTATAAGAATATAAAATTTGATAAAAATACACATTTTTGTACACTCATCCAAAGGTTAACACTTTTGGTTACGGTTCTTTTCAACCCGTTTTTTAGTACCTGTAGAATCGTTTTCGGTTCTTATGAACCCGGTTTTTTAAACTATTTTTTTTAAAATTTCAAAATCTATATTAGTGTATCTATAAATTAATTTTTTAACCTTTTTAAGATTTTGATACATGAAATCTCTTTCAAATTTGAATGAGTTTTATGTGATTTTGAATAAAAGATATAAATTTTATGTTACACACTTATTTCAAATGGGAATATAATTTTAATTTAATTTAAAATTTAGACGTGATTGTAAAATTTAGGAACAGTTATAAAATTGTGAGTTTTAAACACGAATAAAAATTCAAATCGGTCGGTCACTACATTTATTGTAAGTGGTACACGTGGAATAAAATTTAAAAAATAAACGATAAAACCGGTTTTGGGTTAGACAAATTGCCGGTTTTTTTGAAACTCTAAATCAGGGTAATGATACTATGTTTGCCTGCTTTACAATTGTTGTGATAGCAAGAGCTTTTTAGCGATTACTGTTCTATATATTGAAGCTTTCTGGTGACCAGAAATCTTTATTAGTTCTCATCCACACATTCAAGTGTACACTACGAGGAGTGTCTGTATCGGCTTTTAAACGAAATGGGTAATAAATTACAAGAAATACCTATAGCAAAATGGTCCCAATTGCGTGATTTATACACAGAACGTAGGCATCACGCCTCCTCTTATAATACTGTGCAAACATTGATTCAATGGATCAAACAAGAACCGGATTTTCCAATTAAGATATATTCGCTCAATGGAGACTGGGAAACAGATGGAACCTTTGTTGCTGAGGTAAGCATAACAAAATACATATAACTACTTGGAATGAGATTGAGTAAAACACGAATAAACTCTTTCTTTAGTTCGCTCTTTAAGTTTTGAATTACAAGAATCATTTACTACGTAGATGGAAAAAATATCTTTTGAGTGGAATGCCAACAAACAAAACGAGTGAATCGTATGTGATCCTCTGCTTTCTCTCTCTCTCTTACTCTCTTCATTGAATATGTCATTATCATATTTGATAATGTTATTGTATATAACAATACAAATCTAAACTATGTTTAATTAAAAGTACATAAAGTATGTATCAAACGCATTTCGCTCTCACGTCATAACTTGTTTATTTCATACATTTTACATACTTAATTTATGTACTTTTACTTTTCGGCATATTTTATGTACTTTTATTTAAACAAACCCCTTTTTAGATATTTAAATATAAATGAGATGAAGATATTTGATGTTCTGCCAAACTATTGCAATTGTTTTAGTTTTATGTGTGACGAATGACCTTTAGATAGTTTGACAATAAATTATACTTTTGACTTGACTTACTAAAGCATGCTAAAGCGTCGGACGTAGCTGATCCTGAATTTCAGGTTGAGAAATTTTCATTTATCTCTATACGGGAAAATAAATGTGTAGATTTGTGTAAGTAGTAGTACTGAGCTTGTTGCATGTAACCATGGTAGAATTATCCATTAGGTAGTCGCAATAGCAATTTCGTGGTTAAGCTGTCAAAATTAGCTGAATAATGGAAAACACTAGTGGTCTTCATGAAAGCTCGAAAGAACCTCGTAAACTCGAAAACATCGTAAACTTGCACAGCTAACGTCAAAACAAACAAATTTCCCATACAAAGCGACTTGCTCAAAAGTGGAAAGTTTTCGACGCAAATTTGCTGCGCAAACGTGGGATGGAGAAACGTGTAAACTTTTGACATTTCGTTGTCATCTGACTGGGATGGGTAATAAGGTGATAGCACTAGAACAGTAGAAAAAGTACACATACATAATACATGCAATTGCTACTGCTACCACCTTATGTATCCATCTTGGTCAGCTGATATGGTTTTGAGCACAACTACGCTGAGCAACTTTACCTGGTGCCTCATGCAACGGTGCGAGGGAAACTTGCGCTGAGCAAAAGTTCTCGGCTTTCACGTTTGCATGAATGCCGCTACTGTGTACACAAAATGTGAAAAATTGTATAAGCTTGCCATACTTGATACAAAGTCTACACTATAAAATTGCATTTTGATTGAAATTCTTTGAATTTTATTAACAAACAAAAAGAAACAAAACCGAATTTGACAGCTTACCCACGGAAAAGATGAAAAACCCACAAATAAGCTGGGCTGACGCGTTTACCCGATAGATAAACTTACCATGCGTGTAACTATTTTGCAAACGTTATTTACCAGTAATTTTTTCAGTTCACAGCAATCAATTAATACTTACAATAGTTTTCTTTGCAAATGTCACAAATTCCTTGACCTTGTAGTTGTCAGAACCAAGATGGATTCACAGATGGTGAACACATATGTAAGAACAGCTGATTTGCTTTGTTTACATTAGGTCTGTCTGCTTACTGATAATTTGTAACAATTTGTACAAATTGTTACTGGATGTTGTCTGTTTACACCAAAAAAGCCAGTAACGGGAGAGCAAGGGAGAGATTACTTTGATAGTTCGATGATAGAGAACTTTCAAGTTTTTACTGCAGAAATGTTTGCCAGTAACAATTTGCAAGATGGAACAAATGTTTTAACACGTATGTTTTGTGTAAACAAATAAAATTAGAAAATATGAAGAACATAAATGACAAATAAATCATTGGAATTTTATTTTTTAAGAGAAAAATATAATTTTTTAATAGTCTGTAATTAACCTTTCACCGGTTCTTTTAAAAAAGAAGATAGTTTTGATGATTTGTAATGTTTTGTTCAAACTGCGGCTGTTGGTTATTCCAATGTTTGCATTACAAATCAGCTGTTTACATACCAACGTATTATTTCTGGCAAGTTTTTACTGGATGTCGTCTGTGTACTTTTTGTGATATTTTCTACTGGGAGAGTAAATTCTATCTTACTCTCTCAAAATAGTTACTGGAGTTTTTTACTGGAAAAGTACGAAGAAGTATTGCATAACACATACTAACTGTCTAGTTCACGTGGATTTTGTTTTGATATGCGTTTGTTTACATTTGTTGTTATTTATACGGATGTGTTGGATTTGACACAACGTACAACACCTCATACGTGTACCATGAGTATTTTTTATCATCGTTAGAACATTAATTTTTGTTGCAGGTAGGGGAAAAAATTATCCAATGCTTACACAATCCTGTAATAAACCAACAATTTCGAAAATTCCGTTTGTATTTCTTTTCAGCTGCGTACCATAGGGAAAATTAGTATAGATAATCAATTTCCCTCATCTGAAGTTTTATTTCACACTCTTCGTCGTAGGTTTGTGCAAATGAGAGATATTCGACGAAAATTTACTTACACCAGATGGAGTTACAAGAACTGTTCACATAACTTGTTCATGTTCTTTTGGTATAGAACTGTGAAATTTAAATGTATTTTGCAGTTTTTGTTGACTTTTATTATTGCTATATACTTTAAGTACATTTGTGTTGTATTTAACACAACTATTTTACCAATCAAACACGAAATGCTGTTGGTGTTGTCTTGTTGGACGTTTTGTACTAATGGCTTTATCTGGTATTATTGAAGCCAGGAAGTTAAAAATATTGAGAGAATAAACTACTCTATTCTAATTTACTCAATGCTGCGTACTACCAAATGGAAATACGCCTACAAACTTCCGAACCTGAAATACAGGAAGTATTTTTACATAGAGTTTATATGGCATCAGCTGCGTACTACGCTTAACCTGTTGCCCGAGGCGTTTGCAAATAACTATTTTTTGCGGAAAACCAATCAACCACTAACCGTGATCGAAAACTTATCGAGTTTAATGCCTGAGATATTTTTTCGAACACATGGAATTAAAAATGTGCTTGAAGAGTTCGATGTAAATAAATCCCCGGGCCCGGATGCAATTCCAGCACTTGTTTTAAAATTGTGCTCTTCGACGCTTGCTCGCCATTACGCAAGCTTTTTAGCCTATAATACCATGCAGGTATCTTCCATTCGTGTTGGAAGGTTGCCAAGGAACAACCGATACCTAAAAAGCGTGAAGCTAATAACACCGACAGGTAGCGACCAATTGCTATATGCTCCGTTCTGTCGAAGGTGCTGGAGAGCATGATTAACCACCATCTCGTGAATCATCTCGGATTCTCTCGGAACAGTGCAGTCGGTCCCTACCGGGTAGTGGCCCTGGACATTTCAAGGAATGCGGCAGAACCCGGCACGACGCACTCATGTCGAAAATCAAAGCTTATGGTTTGGGTAAAAACTTCTCTCGATTTGTTGCGAGCTTTCTCAGGGACCGTTCTATTCGTGTTGTTACAGATGGAATCTCATACGATGAGTATACAATTAAGGCGGGGTATCACAAGGCTTTGTCCTCTTACATTCTCTCTTTCTAATTTCCATCAACGACTTACTTATTCGGACTGCTAACCATATTTACTATTTAGCATATGGTACTAGTAAAAGCCATTCGTATTCTTTGGATCGTCTACCTAGTCTTTCCGAGGTACAAGGAAAGACATGATGAGCGATTCACTTAATCACGATATGCAGTTGCTTTCTGAGTGGGGCCGGGGGAATCGAAACAAGTTTGGCCTCACATTAGGCCGAAGATGGAATATAACTCTCTTATATGGGCTAGTGCCCCAACAAAGGAGAGAAATGATGCTAATAGGTAGTATCAGCGCAGGCGACTCTGTTATCTCCTTGGAACATCGTTGAAATGTGAGCTATGTTTCGTTATTCTGTCGATATTTCCATGGGAGTGTTCCTCTGAGATACATAACCTAATACCGGAAGATTGAGCATTTAATCGTGCGACAAGCTTGTCAAGGGATTCATATCCATTTGTTGTCACTTGGCCAATAGATCGAATTACACACTACAGAGAGAATTCGGATTTCAGCAGAACAATTCGTATGTGGACTTTGCTTCCGACGAGTGTATTCCCCATTACAAGTTTAAGATAAACATCAACAAACACTATTCGCTCTCTCCACCCACTTCTATTCCTACTTCTTAAGTTCAATAAAATGCACTTTGTTCATACGGACATCACGTGAGTGTTGGTCAAAATTTGAATATTTTGCTTTTGTTGGAATATTGGGCAATCGAGGAAAGTCTACTCTCTGGATTGGCTAGTTCCCATCTGCGTTACTAGTTCATCATCAGATTTCTAACTACTGTGCCTGAATTGATACCATCGGTAGATCACAAATACTATATATACGATTTCTTATATGATATTCACATATCCGAATTAGTATCGATCGAAGATCCCTAAGTGCCAACTCACACTGAAAGCCAACTTAAACTCATTTTCGGCAATTATAGTTTATTTTAGTGACCAAGTTACATAATGCCAATTACGTTTTGAATTTTATTTTGATATGACCGATTTTTTAGTTGCACGACAATATTTTATGAGTTTGTAGAGTGAATGTCTCAACATTATCACGTAAACAGACAAAACCAGGCATATCAAAATACAGTTCAAAACTTGACTGACATTAGCCTGGTCATTGACAATTGTTCGCAATAATATTACACTGTGTGTAATTTTTTAAGTCATGGAAATATAGCCGTATACGGACACCACTACGTGAATAAAGACAAAAAAAAAGACCCATGTCTCCCAGTTTTGCCCAAAGTCATGGACATCTTTTTTATGGGCCCCCAAAGATTTGGGGACTCGGTGTCATTTTTGCATAAAAGTGATAATTTTGTCAGGCTCATATCTTGCAAACCGAGATATCAATAAACAACTTTCTAGAACATATGAACTTCCTTCGGTAGCGCTTAGGTATCGTTTAAAAATCATTCCTATGAAGTTCATATGTTCAAGAAAGTTGTTTATTGATATCTTAGAAACATTTTTGTAGTTTATTGTTTTCTTAAATTTTTGAACGGTTTGCTACCTATGGATACGAACAGGGGAAAAGGTAAAAAACAATCGAGTTTTTAAAGTTTTGTGCGATTCTGGCTTTGAAGATGAAGATTTTTTTGATTTTATATGTTGACAATTTTTGTTTCTTATGATAAGAGCTACAACTTTCCCTCAGAGAGTAAATCACAATTCCGAACGATTTGCAAGATATGAGCTTGACGAAATGATCACTTTTGTTTTTGCAAAAATGACACCGCGGCCCTAAATATTTGGGGGCCCATACAAAAAAGTGCATGAATTTGGGCAAAACTGAGAGACACGGGTATTTTTTTTGGTCTTTTATCACGTAGTGGTGTCCGTATATGGTTATATTTTTTTGTGTTGCACTGTGTTATTCACGCAAGATTAATAGTGGTATTAACGTAAAGGCGACACCGTGAAAACAAAAAAAATGTTCTCGTACAAAACGACTTACACAAATGGCCGACGTTTCGTTTTCGATGTTTGCTCAGCTAAATGGTCTCGAAACTTTACTACATTTGCCCAAGTCGTTTTGTATGAGAAAAAAAGTTGTTTTGACGTTTGCTGTGCAAGTTGTTGAGGCTTTTGCGCCATTATATGGATACCACTAAAACACCGACGGTCACACATAACCTTGAAAAGCTTCTCAAAATACCATTCGCAACCAGTGAACAACTGTAGGTCCCAATCAGTCTATGTAATTCTAGAAAATGCTCGGCTCACTGGTAGCGAGAAGCTCTCCTCTATCACTTCATGGGATATGAAGGGAAATTATTTATACACATATTTGGTGGCAACACCTACGTGGTCAACGTGTGTTCGATCCCTTTTATGAATGTCTTACATTTCCTTCGGCGACGTTCACCTCACTTAGTGGGGGCGACACTGTGATTGTATGACTATAACTCAGTTTTAGTGTATTTTAGTCCAAATCCTGTCATTTGTTAAACCTTATGCCTTACATCATTTCTTTGCAATCTCCAGTTAGCGGCTATAGCTTGATCAACTATTTCTAATGATATTTTCTTAGATGGGCTATCAGCTGTTTTGCAACACGCTTCGTGAAAAAGATTGCACACGTTTGGTGGATGCGTTGAACTGTTTTGATGCTTCTAAATTCCATCTAATAGGGGGCCTTCAGGAACGATATTTGCCGGCAGTGGAAAAACATTTTATTGATACTGGCTTGAAAAAGGAACAATTTCGACCCGATGGAACTTTTTGGTTTCATTTGCCTAAAGATAATGCCCTCAAGTTCACAATAGAGTAAGTAAGACACATGGATACATACACGAATCAATATACTACTATCACAGTACATTACAGCCCTCCTCCAAATATAATGCTGAAATCTATGGATGGAAGTCATGCTGAACAAGTAAATCAGATATGGCCCCACAGAACTGAAGGTTCAGTTGAATTTGTGAGGAATCTCATAACACTTAATAAGAACGTGGGTTTATTTGAAGACGATACGTTAGTGGCTTGGTGCTTAATGTGAGTCTATTGTTTTTTAATTAATTGTTTGTTGTTTTTTAATTAATAATAAAAAATTTTAGTCTTCCATTAGGTTCTCTAGGAATACTGCAAGTTAAAGACGCTTATAAACGCAGAGGCCTTGGTAGCTTGGCAGTGCGGTACATGTCGAAATGGTTGGCCGAAAATGATATCGAAGTAACAGCTCCAGTGGTATTTACAAATGTTGCATCACGCTATATGTTCGAAACTTTGGGGTTTAAAGTAGTAGACAAAGTTTATTGGGTTGTAAAACCAGCAAAATCGTGAACTCTTAGCAAAGACATGAATAATATTAAGATAAATAATAATTGTAATTTGTTTTTATAAAGTATTTCATGTCGTTCGAGGGTTACCGCCCTTTAAAAAATAATTAACAAACTTTTTTGGAAAAATATTTTTCTATTTCTTATGAGCTACACAGATCAGGGGGTTTTGTTTTAGAAATTAGAAACAATGTAAACAGTTATTTATAGATATTCGGCCTTACTCATAAAGAGGTATAAGGGGTTTGCGAGACGATTATTCATAAAAAAACGTTTCTCGAATCTCTCACAAGTTTTTATGAATAAGGCGCATTATATCTACAGCTTTCTGTTGTTCGGTGACATTAGTATAGTGAAAGGTTACGTAGAATATTTTGTCAATACACACCAACCCCCTAATTGCAGTTTTGTGGGACATTTAAGCGCCAACTTGGAGTAAGTACGAAATTAACCCTTAAGTGGATTTTTGTGGTATTCAAGTTGAGATTTTCTGAGGAAATCGTTTGTAGTATATTTTAACGCATTATACCCCTGGTTTCGGGGTATTTTTTTTAGCATTTTCCACAAAAATAATAAAAAAGACCCTTATATTGAGAAGGTAGAGGGTTAAAGTATTCCAAAAAAATATTTCTCGAAAATTTCTACATAAAATTGATGAACACATCCTATACCTAAAATGTAAGGATAACAAGTTTCCTATGCCGATTCATCATAAGAATATGCAAAAGGGGGACAATTACACCCCCTTTAAAAAAAACTAAGACGTAAACGTTCAAAACGTCGATATAGTACATACGTATATTTTTTTACCCCCTCTACCAGAATCCGTTGTCAGAACCTTGTTATTTTCTAAAAAGTTTCATTTTGTTCCACAGTGTTAATTTATAATGTACAAATGTAAATTTATAAAAATTAATAAATTAATTATCATTGGTTATTGTGTTTATTTTAAAAGCATTTGTTTAATATTTGTTTAATATACGAGGCAACTCCAAGCAAAGACACAAACGTGGGTGTCGATTCTGATTCCGTGAAATGGGAAAAGTTTCCTGAGTTATTTTGGGTAAAGCCTTGTCTTGTCACTGTAAACTTTTCACAGAGCCAGAATGCACCCCTTGCACATATGTATGTATACAGACAGTCAAAATTTCTCTTCACTCGAATACCAACAATCAAAACGAGTGAACAGTTAATCATTCTCTGCTCTCTCTCTCTTCATTGAATATTTTAATACACTAGCAGCTTTTTGACAGTGTTGTTATATATAACAATACCAATTCCAAACATATTGAAGTAAATCATAAAGGATGTACAAACAAAAACGATGTACAAGTAGACAGTCAAAATTTCTCTTCACTCAAATGCCAACAAACACAACGAGTGAAACCCTAGTCATTCTGTGTTCTCTCTCTTACTCTTTTTGATAGTGTTATTGTATATATGTAACTATACAAATTCCAACCATGTTAAAGTATAACATAAAGCAACTATGGAACAGAGAAGAAAGTTTACTCATGGAGCGGAATGCCAACAAAGAAAACGAGTGAAGCGCCTTGTTTCTCTGCCCACTCTCTTACTCGTTTCGTTGAATATTTCAATACACGAGCAGTTTTTTGATGTTGATACAGTATCTAGCTATAGAAATTCCACACATATTTAAATAAAATAGCATAAAGTATGTAAAAAGTATGAAATAATCGAGTTATGACGCGGGAAAGAAATGCGTTTGAGTGAATCGCGTCGACTTTTTTTGGATCTCTTCTACTAGGGTTGCCAAATTGCGACGGTTTTTTCTTCTCTATTTGTACATCCTTTTTGTGTATAATTATATAAACCTAGAGAAGAAAAGACCGGCGCATTTTTGCAACCCTATTAGAAGATAACCTAAAAAGTCGACGCGATTAATTCAAACGCATTTTTTCACGCATAATATCTTGATTATTTCATACTTTTTACATAGTGTTTGTAATTTTATTTAAATATGGTTGGCATTTCTATAGTTAGATACAATAACATCATCAGAAGAGAGTAAGAGAGAGAGAGAGAGAGAGAGCAGAGAAATAACGCACTTCACTCGTTTTCTTTGTTGGCATTCCACCATAAATTCCACTCCATAAGTAAATTTTTTTCTCTATACCATAGTTGCTTTACGTATAAACTATGCAAAAAGTATGATATAATTATAACCACTTTTTTCTTCTCTTTTACGAGGGTTGCCAAATTGCGCACATCTTATGGTCGTCTACTTCTTGAAAGTCTATGATAGAAAAAACCAGAACTACCAGTAGTTTATCTAACTCAAAAGTAACAAAATCATCGCCGTATCTCACTACAATTGGTATCCGATCTCTCAATCATCACGTCATAAAATTGTTGACGTGTAAGTATTATTTTTTTTTTGCATTTTCACTATACGAAGTAATGGAAATTAAAATCCAATGAAAATTGAAAAATTCCACTACCTGTATTAATTAGTCTATTAATAAAGCAGCCTTTAAATAAATAATATTTTTGTTTATGGAAATACATGCTGTGTTTTTCATGAGAAGTCCTCGGATCGCATTTTAAATATGGTGCATTTAGTTTAATGATTCCATCAACAGTGGATAACAGTTTAAGAGCAGGTTTCCTGTTATTTTATTTTAATTCAATAAATTGTTAATAAATATTAAAGAAGCGCGTGACCTTCGCTGTTCCACGAAACTGTAGATAAACAAATATAAGGGACATATGTGCGTATATGTGCTTGAAAATGTAAATTACGATAGTGATAGCTACTTTGTTATTGTCACCCATATTACGCTGTCGTTGTCAAAGTTCATCTGAACCTAGCGCCATCTATAAATAAACATTATCTATAGTTTCCTGTGCCTTTGTCGTCTTCTTACCAAAAAAGCTTTAAATAAGCCAAAATCTTGAGGAATATTGTGTGTTGTTGGTTGTTTACAATAGATGTCAGCATTGAGCAAGCACATTGATGCCGTTACAATTGGTTAGTTTTAAATATTCGATATTGGTTTAAGTTTAAAGTTATCTTTCAAATACCCAGGGAAAATAGTGCTTAGAGAGTTAAGCGGATAATCGCTTACCAACCAAATGCAGCACTAGTTAAGGTCGACCAACCGTACATACAGTATTGGCCAATACTTAAGCACCTCCTAAGGTAATTTTTTTCATATGATAATTTTTTCAAAAAAATAAGTTATTTACTTATTTTGTTTCAAGAAATTCAGAAATTTATAGATAAACAATTTAAATCCAAACACCATTTTACGTCGCAAATCTAAGTGGACAAAACTAAGCACCCCTTTCTAAAAAAATATTGAAATTAATATTTCGTTGCGAATCCTTTATTCTGGATGACACACGCATATCTTTGAGGCATAGAGGATATTAAATTATAAATTATATCCGGTGATATTGCTTCCCAGGCTATTTTTATAGTAATGAGTAATGGCTGGTGGATATACCTGGGGCTTTTGGTAGGATGTTTAATTTTTTAATCCTCTTGCCTTGGTTGTCTGAAAAAGTTTGGAGGAAGGCTCTGAATTAATATAACTGGATCCCGACTGGCTGGTATCTCTTGGCTCTTAATTTCTCTGTATTTTTTGTATTACCGATAAATACATTTGCCCAATATGAAAAACTATATTTGTTTATGTACGCTTAAATTTATTATTAAACGTCAAAATGTGCTAGTATAAACGACTTGGATTTCGTTTCATGTTTCAATTCGAAATCAAATGATTTCGGGCAGCATAAACAAGCTTTAACCCCTAGAATAGCATGATAATTCTTTGTTCGTAGAATTATGTGGAGAATTTTATTCACCTCCGAACCAGTGGTGAGATATCATGTGTGAAGTCATAATACTGGTTTGGAGAACTGGTGTGTTGTAAGGGCATACTTTCGGGCGCAGCATCAATCGTAACAATTCAATTCATTTATAGTCCCTAAATTTAATTTTACAAAAGTTTCCTATACGATGACTTAAATCTATCACTACATAGTTTCCTACATTTAATAATATTTACAGAACTATATACTTCACACAAACTTAAGTAGTAAATAGTAATCTAAATACAAAACTATAGAAACAAAAAATTAGAATTCAACTGCCTACTAGAGTCTTCCCCAAAAATGAACGAAGAAAAGGGTGTTAATCAACGTTTTCTTAAAAAATAAACTTAAAACTACTACTAAAACTACTGCTATATACATATTTACAACTATTTAGAAGCCCTACCTACTGGTAAGAGGTGCCACTAGTGGTCCGTAATGTATGCTGTGTTGTCCAGGTCAAAAGATCCTATCCTCTTAATAGAATAGGAGTTTGTCGCCTACGAAGAGGAGTCCCCCCTACCCAAGGTCGCGAGGCCAACCGGAGGCCTGTACCCTAATTCAAGTAGTCGCTCCAGGCGTTCGTCCTGGACCGAATTATTCTCAACCAGTCCGCTTTCTAGAAAGGCTGCCCTTTCCAGAAATCTAAGTGCGCTCCTAACAAGGTACACGTCTATTTTGTCAAAGTCGACCATCCTGTACATCGTAGCACAGGATGGCCTCCTAACCGAACCATCGTCGGCTATCCGCAAGCCCAATCAGCTTATAAGGATGCGTCTTTCCTATCTCCTAAGTCTCTTCATCTGGGCGCAAGAGATTCCGAACCAGACAGGGAAGGCATAGGCCATAATAGGTCTTATGATCTGACGGTGGATCAAAAGTTTAACCTCGGTCGACATTGATCGTAAGAGTATTCTATCGCACACAGTTTTCAGGAACCATGTACATATACAGTATAGCGTAAAACCTAAGCAGCTTTTGTAGCAATTTCTTAAAATAATAAATAATTTCAGTATCAGCAATTTAAAATGTCTAGCGTATATTTTACGGCTTTGTTTTAATTTTTTTAATAAAAAATGCATGCACACGCGGGGCAATTACTCTTCATGTCTTGGAAAATAATCGTTACTTTTGTGCGAGAATAGCGCAGCTAAAATTTGAGTATATATTGTTTTTGTCACATATTTTACCGTCATGATTTTCGACTTCTTATTTTAGCAAATATGAATGTTGCCAATAATGAAATAAATGAAATACTACCTTTTATTTTTTTTAGTTGATATCTTTTTAAATTATTTTTATTTTAAGAAATTGCAACAAAAGTTGCCGAGGTTTTGCACAATACTGTATGTTTGAAACACTCTCCAAATATTCACATATTTGGAAGACCTAAACTCACTTATATTTAAATGCAAACATTAGCATGTTTATTTTCAATGATGCGTACTTTTACGTTGAGGCATATGCGTGTTTCAGTCCAAACATCCGTATACTTATGTCGAAACATTCGTATGTTCCCTCCCTCCCAAACGATGGATGACTGAATGCATGAAACTAAAAAGCAACAGATCAGTGAACATAAGAAACACTCAATTCATTTATACACATATTCAAATATATTTATGAACTAGTGATTGAAAGAATAATGCAAAAATACAATTAAACACTTGTAATAACATTAACATGGGACTGTCCGTGGAGGTGGAAAGTTTCTGATTGCCAGTAATGATTCCTTCATTCGGCAGTCCAAGCAGCTCACTACTTCCACGCAGTATGTCCTGGGCAATGGCTTTTCGGAAACCTCCGTTAGCTAGCTCGAGTGAGAAGGCGAAACAAATGAGCATCAAATCCGGTTTAGTAGGTGACTGATGTCACTGAAGCTCATCAAACAATAAGGCATATTCTTTTGTCCTTAGAAGGCGGATGAGCCAAACATGAGCCAAAAATCCAGGTTCAACATATCGCATCTTGGTCTGCGTCTGATCCATAATGGGCAGCTGCAATCGAATATCCTGGCAGTAGGTAAAATGTAAAAACACGGTGGACTGGGTTTGCCTCCCGCCACCGTTCATAATGGCAGTGAAAATACGTAAACGAACAAGAAAACATAAATAACCCCTATTTGTTGACGACCCCCGCAAACGTTATAAGGACCACGATTTACGGATATACACTTGGAATGTAAGAACTCTATATAGATCCGGTGCAAGTATCCAACTGGCAGATGTCCTCGAAAGTTATAAGGCTGACATTACCGTTATCCAGGAAATGCGATGGACCGGACATGGCTGCACAAGAAAAAGAAACTGCGATATATACTACAGTTGCCATGAAAAAAAACATGAATTTGGCAAAAGACTGCGACATCTAGTCTCTAGGTTCAATCCTGTGAGTGAACGTATAGCCACAATCCTCATAAAAGCGAAATATTTTTATACTTCCCTAATTTGTGTGCATGCCCCGACAGAAGAGAAAGTTGATGATGCCAAAGACATATTCTATGAGCTCATAGAGGAAACGTATGACCGCTGCCCTGGCCATGACATTAAGATTGTACTAGGAGATTTTAATGCCAAAGTAGGAAGGGAGAATGTGTTTAATCCAACTATTGGCAATTTCAGTCTACATGCTGACAGTTCCTACAACGGTATGAGACTGATTGACTTTGCTGCTGCAAAAAAACATGGTCATTAGTGGTACAAGATTCCAGCATAAAGACATCCACAAGGCTACTTGGGTATCCTCTGATCAAAGAACTAAGAACCAAATTGATCACGTGGTAAAATGGTAATCCAGTGTAATGGACGTACGAGTGATCAGAGGAGCTAACATCGATTCTGATCACTACCTGGTAGCAGCAAAGGTTCGCACAAGATTAAGTAGAACGAAAATCGTACGAAACCAGACGCAGACGAAGCTGGACATCGGAAAGCTGCAATTACCAGAGATAGCCACAGCCTACTCAAGGAAGCTCTCGCAACTTTTGGCACAGAACCCACCCCCTCCCGATGACGATCCTGATGCGCAGTGGAAACCCATTTCCGACTCTATAAAAACTGCCGCAACAACCGTACTTGGTTTCGAAAAATCGCTTCGCAATAAACCGTGGTACGATGAAGAGTGTCGCATTGCAAATGACGAAAAGAACGCTGCACGTATGGTAATGCTTCAGAAAAGAAAGAAGGTAAACCGTATCTTTAGGCGTAAGAAACGGCAGTGGAGATAGCGCGAGAGTGAGAAAATTGAGACATACAGAAGGAAGAACGAAGCCCGAAAATTCTACCAAAATGCTAAAAAGGGAACTAATGGACATGGTTCAGGGCCCCCTTCTGTAAAGACAAGGACGGAAATCTCGTCGCAGATGTGCAGAGCATGTTGGGAATATGGAGAGAGCATTTCTCCGCGCTACTAGTACCTGAGATATCTAATGACGATGGGACAATCGATCACAATATGGACGACGACGTCGATTGCTCCCCTACTAACCAATACGAGGTCAGAACAGCTATTGCCCGGCTTAAGAACAACAAAGCCGCAGGAGCCGATGGATTAAGGCTGGCGGCGATGAGCTGATAAGGTGCATGCATCAGCTCATTAGCAAAATTTGGTTAGATGAATGCATGCCCGGCGATTGGAGTCTCAGTGTACTATGTCCCATATTTAAAAAACGTGACCCGGGTATCTGTGCCAACTACCGTGGAATAAGCCTTTTATCCGTAGCATATAAGGTTCTATCAAGTATAATGTGCGAAAGACTAAAACCAATTATCGCTGACCTGATTCGACCATACCAGTGTGACCAGATTTTCACGCTACGCCAAATCCTGGAGAAGACACACGAAAAACAAATCGACACCTATCATCTATTTATCGATTATAAAGCGGCCTTCGATAGTCCGATACGGGAGAAACTATATGAAGCAATGTCTGAGCTTGGTATTCCTGCAAAACTCATACGCCTTTGCAGGATGACCTTGACGAGCACCAAATCCACAGTGGAAGTTGGTAAGGATCTTACCGAACCTTTCGAACCTAAGCGAGGCCTCACGCAAGGCGACACCCTATCGTGCGATCTCTTTAACATCTTAATGGAGATCATTATGAGAAAAGCTGCAGTCAATATGAATAAAACCATCAGCAGCAAAAGTCACATGCTGCTCGCGTATGCTGATGATATAGATATCATTGGGCGCACAATTAGAGAAGTTACTGCGGTTTTTTCGAGAATTGAGAAGGAGTCAGCAAAAGTGGGTCTGACGGTAAATGAGGACAAGACAAAATTAATGGTTTCAACCAACAGGGCCTCCACGCGATTAGACCAAAGCGTGAACGTTGATAACCGTTATAACTTCGAGGTAGTGGACGAATTTATATACCTCGGATCTGCCGTGAACAAAAACAACAACGACAGCCTTGAGATCAAGCGGAGAATTGTGCTTGCGAATAGATGTTATTTTGGGCTAAGCAAGCACTTTAGAGATTAAGCCCTCTCTCGAGTAACAAAAGCCCAACTATACCAGACTCTCATACAACCTGTCTTGCTTTGTGGCGCAGAATCCTGGGTCCTATCGCAAGCAGACGAAATATCTGTAGGAGTCTTCGACAGAAAAATACTCCGAAAAATGTATGGCCCTATAGTGCACAACGGCGAGTATCGGCGACGCATGAATCATGAGCTGTATGAGCTTTATCCTGAGATTGACATAGTTAAGCGGATCAAGATAACGCGATTGCGCTGGCTAGGCCATGTCAGTAGAATGGATGAAGACGAACCAGCACGAAGGGTTTTCGAAACCGAACTCGAAGGAAGACGAAAAATAGGAAGACCAAGACTCCGCTGGAGGGATCAGGTTGACAAATCCCTGCGTACACTTGGTATTGCCAAATGGAGAAATAAAGCAAAAGATCGAACTGGTTGGCGAAATATGTTATCTTCGTTTTGTAAGGTCCCTGACCCACCGGGGTTGTCCGAGACCGGATAAGTAAGTAATTAACTTAACTTAGGCTGAGAACAATCTCTCTTTGTCCTTCTCGCATTACTTTGCTATTAACAGAGCACAGCGAAAAAGTGCATTATTCACTGCTGTATTTGTATCACAAACAAAGCTGTGTTTGGACCACAAACACGTATATTATAACATACTAATCATTGTGTCTCAAACATGTAATATTGAATAGCAAACACAATGTGGTTGGACACAAGTATACTATATTTGCGACTGGCTCCAAACGCACGTTACGTTTGCATACACACAACAAAGAATACAGTTTTCTGGATGTAGGCTCGGTTACTGAAATAGGCATATAAATTGAAATAAATTTGTTTAACATAAGTTGTTCTTTATTTTTAAATAGTTTCTGAGCTAAGTCAGCAGTGGAACTGTCACCCAAATTAACTTTTTCTAGGTTTAAGTCATTTTTCCTCTTTCTAGCAAATATATGCAAAAATTGCTTAGGAACCAAAAAGTAATAATACGTAACTTCAAAGCATGATATTCTAAAATTATAGGTAGTTGTATTTACTGAAGGAATTGTTGTAGAATTTTTGTAACCATATACGACCTAATAATGGCTCAGTTATGCAAATTAAGAGAAATAAATAAAAAAAGTCAAGCGCAGAGTCCTGGGTGTACTGTGCTAGCACAAATGCTAACATTTCTGGAATTTGTCTGGAGAAAAAAATATATGTATACTGAACGATGTTTCAAAACCGTATCGGTGATCTCTCCCAAAATCAGTAGAATGCCCAATGGGTTTTGTGGCCTTTTCCGATATTATTAAGATAATAAAAGTAAGTCAGATAATTCAAATAAATTGCTCTTCAAAATTTATGTTTTTAATTGAAATATGCGGAGGAAATATTGATTTGAAATGATCCATACAATTAGCCTACCAAATGGGAATAACGTAATTGTACCGCAGTCTCTGAGAGACAGATGGAGAGGAGAAGAACAGAAAATAAAACTTCAATTAGTGACGAATTAGAAAGAACAGACGGTCAGTGGCCTATAACGTAAAGAGTCGCTGCTGAGATGAGTGATAAACTTCCAAACCATAGTCCGCCCATGTGAGGTCACTAATTGGAGAACGCCCTTATCTGTTAGCTCGTATTACTGTGTGAGTGTCTAAAGTATACCATGAGATGTTGTCTGTGTCCCATGCAGGCACTATAGAAAATAATGTCGATCAGCTTCATCGCCGATTTTAATTCTACTTCCAATTGACAAAGAAGTCCATATTACAGCGTCAGAATAGAAAAACTACAGGGTGAAACATATTGGGCCCAGCAACATATTGCAGGAACCATGTAAATGTTTGCCAGCATTGTTTTCATGAATTGGATATCTTCTGATTTTTGATTCTTTATTGTCTGTTTTGTTTTCAGCAGTTTTCGACAAACGAAGTCAGATTATCATTTGTCTCCCAAACATGTTGTATTGAATAGCAATAATCATTGTGTCCCAAACATTCTATATTGAATAGCAAACAAAATGTGCTTGGACACAAGTATATTATATTCGAGGCAAGTTACACACACATTAAATTTGCATCCAAACAACGAAAAAATAAAATTTTTTTCAGAATGTATTGCATATTCTTTTAACTTCAGACGATTTATCTCCACAAACATAATTGTGCTTTAGGGTCATAATGCATACAACATATTAGGTTAGTCCTTTCTCACATTGGGCCTTATGACCGTTTAGGGGGCGCTAAGATCGTTTCTGGGCGATTATGTCTATGGGAGTAGTGATGTACCATTTATATTTAGATATTAATATTGAAAAAGCGGATTCAAAATTGTGTTATAGGTTAGGTTAGGTGTTAGTGGCAGTCGATGAACGAATCACTTGGACTTATTTAGTTTGCTCCACGAAGCTCAAGATCTTGTCTGCGTTTATCTGAGAAAATTTTTTCTCCTCCTCATCGTTACATCTTCTATAGAAGTCATTTGCCCTGATTTTAGTCTTATCGCATGTCTACCAATCAGACAGTGTCGAAAACTGAAACAATCATTAATTCCTCGGCCTGGCTGAAGACAGACGCTTCATAGATCTCCTGCTATCAACTATGGGTCAGATTTATCTGGAGCGTAGACAATCTGTGCCTCTCCTTCATCTCTCATATTATCATATAGAAGCGTTCTTGCAGGATATGCTTACAAGTTTATATGTTTGCAAGCATATTTTCATGAATTGAATATAGATATTTTGTTTTTTTGTTTGTTTCTATATTGTCTGCCACGTTTTTGTTTCCAGCAGTTTTCAACAAACAAATCTACATTTGTGTCACATAATGAATATTATAACCTATTAGTCTTTGTGTCTCAAACATGTAATTTTGAATAGAAAACACAATGTGTTTGGACACGAGTATGCTATATTTGCGACAAAGCAACAAAAACACGTTATATTTGCATCCCCACAAAAAAAGACAGATCTTTCAGCTTGTAGGAGCATGCCAATGTGCTCCAATTACTGTGGAGTCTTTAAGGTTGTGCCTTGTCTGGCCAGCTCATCTGCTCTGCAGTTCTCCGGAATGTTCCTGTGTCTTGGCACGCACATGAGCTGAATATATCATACCGATGGGCCATCTCGTTACGAGATCTGCGTCAGTCCTGGGCAGATGTTGAGTAAAGGAATACCGATTACAGGGACTTGTTGACCGTTAGATAATTAATTTTTGAACCGTACATGTAGAAATTCACATATCCCTATTTAGCAGGAAATCCTTTGTTCCAGGAATCACTTTCCGTAATAGGAGTAAGTTCTAACACAGTTTTCTGAATTTTTTCCAGACTTGTAACCTTATGCCTGCTTAGAACTGAAATGGAAGCGGTAACTTCAAGTGCCGCCTAATATCGCTTAGCTTGCCATTCAAAATAGGTGATAATCTAAGCAAGCTGTGTAACCAAAACACGCCTTATGTTTCTTACCAGTTCATGCAGTGCTGTCACCGTAGACCAGCCCTACGCCTGAAATGCACCAGATAAGAATCTCACACGAATACTCGCCCGTAAGTGTATGTCTATCAGCCGTTCCAAAGTCTTCAGTAGGAACGATGGCATGCTTATAGGTTTAAAGTCTTTAGGAACAGTGTGAGATGCCTTTTCTCGCTTTAGGAAAAAACACCACTGCTCTATGTACCTGAAGTTTATACACGCGATGTATAGCTTTATCAGTCAGGAGATCAATTGGTCGGCCAGCCACATCCTGAAGTTTCGCTAGTGATACCATGCGGGGCCAGGGAGACTAAAGTTGGTGTTGTAAGGAAATATTATGTGAAAGGACACTCTCGCTTCGGCGGTAATAATACTTGGAATGTTTATACCTAGCATTGTGATAATGCCGATTGTAATAATATTTCCAGAACTCCTTAAGAGAATTATAAACAAATGCATCAAAGATTGGGGAAGTTTAAGGCGTCGATTACTGAACCGAAAGGAAATGCAAAGACATCTGTTACCTGGGAACATCATTATGACTTCATACTTTTCAGTTTGTTTCCCTCTTTATAATTCATTGATTTGCAATTAAATTGATTTCTCTCTCAAACCGTTTTCTTTGTCACACGAACATGAACATCAAAATAATCAAATATAATTACTTATACCGCCAAGCCAAAGGATTATATTTGACGTTTTATCACACTCGCCTTTCGTCTCGTTCCTTGTGCTGTTATTGCTTTTGCTGCACTTGTTGTCGTTGTTGTGCTGTGTAATGACCCAAATCCTTTCAAAACGCGTTAATGTCTGATTTGTCTACGTCGAGTAATTAGATGCTAATAAAGCCGTCTGAGTTGACTGAAACCGTATTCATGTGATTCAGCAGCAAATTGAGTGAATTCAAATGCGTTTTCGAATGTTTTAAATTAACCAACCAAGTATTTTAACCCTTTCCCAAGTTCTAAGAAAAATATTTTAGGATGGTGTTATAGAATTTAAAGGAATGTTTTCGAATTCGTACTTAGAAATCCCTAAAAGAGGTTACAATTCAATATGTAGGATATACGGTGCGAGTCAATGAATTTTAATACATATTTTGGTCGAGATGGACCCAAATAATAGCGCTGCATAATCCCTGGGACTATAGCGGAACAATTTTGATGATCGCGCTTAACTTTTGCACCGACAACATTTGGGTATGTGATGGAAATCGATCGATTTAAATCGAATACGTTTTGACATAATAATGATGTTCTTTTGTGCAAATAATGGATACCAAAATCTTTTCCTGCAATTAAATAACATATATATAAAATATTTATTCCCCAATATACGGAATTATGCCAACACAATTGGTTAAAATGTCAAAATGAATTCGATTTTGACTCGATCAGTTTTCATCATGGCGGGATATCTGTATTCATTACCAATGGCACGGTGTGTTTGAACCAATTTTTAATGGGAGCCCAGTAGTGTTGCCAGAAACTGTAAAAAAACTTGCTAAAAGAAGGAGAAATTTGAAAAAAAAAATGCTACAGTGAAACAATCAAACATGTCAGTGCTTCGGGCACTTTACGCATTATATTCGATGAAAAACACAATTTCGTATACTATACATACATATTTTTCGAGTTACGTCTTATAGCCATTATCATTATCTTTATGGAATTTGCTTGGAGAAACGGTATTGTCGGGTTAAGTAACAGTAGGGTAATATTATGTGTATTTAAATTTTAAACTCTTAATCAAATCTAAACTTTATTTTGACATTTTATTCGTTTAAAATATATTTTTTTTTTAAATGACACATTTATGTTAAATTTCATATTTACAAAAATATTTATATCATTTCAAGCCTTATTCAAATTTAAAATACTTACGGCGAGTTTCGCACTCATCATTTAAAAGTTCACAGAAATTTTCATATTAAATGACATGTAAATGACAAACATGGGGCATTTAAATTCCATGTAAATAGAGAATTTTCAACTGTGAAACTGAGCATTAGCTATATAAACACAAAAGCGGTTAGCCAAGTAAGCGCTTTAATATAATCTGTTTCCGTTTCATAAACCTACTAAAGAAATTTGATGCTAGATTTTGACCAGTAACACACTTAGGACCAAATTCACAAATCGACATGCTTTGGATCTCTGTTTATCATACACCTCATATAGTAAAAAATATTTACTGAACTTGATAATACAAAGTCTGCAGTTACGGATTTTTTAAATGCCAACTCACGTACATATTTGACATCCAGAACTTCGATAATTCGAGATATATTGTAATTCGTATGCCCTGTTTTTAATTGGTAGTTAACTAAGGGATTACTTAATCGTAATTGAAAGTAGAGGGTTATCCATTTCGTAGTTTCAAAAGGATAGGGCTGGAATTCGACATCTGTCAAGTTGTTAAACCAATTTTTTTTCTTTTCAGTTGAAAGTCTGACATTGACGAAAATGGATCGCTTAACTATCACACAACGCATACAAATTATTAAAACCTACTACAAAAATGGCGATTCTGGCACAGCCACATACCATTAGACTCTTTTTTGTGGGGCTATGCGAAAGATCGTGTTTATGCAGATAAACCTTTAATTCTTGAGCACATAAGAACCAACATTCGTCAAGTTATGGCTGAGATACCGCCCAATATGTGTCAAAAGTGGTCGAAAATGTCCTTAAAAGAAGCAGTGCTTGCAACACTTCGCGTGGTTGTCATTTAAATGATGTAGTGTTTCACACATAATGTCAACGTTCAAACTTTATAATAAAAGAGAAATATCATGAACAAAATATTTTATGTGTCTTTTATTTACGTTTACTTTTGAAACGGCAAAATTGATAACCCTTTATATTATAAGTTACCTTTGAAATATATTTTGTCAGTGGTGACTAAATACAACCTGTAAAATTGTTACCGATTATGGCAACTCTTACATTCGTCTTGAAAACCCATCTGTTTTGGGCCGAATAACAAAACAACAAACAGGAACAACCGAATGGAATCGAAGTCTTTTTAACAAAACGTTACAAAAAACTATGTAGGCGCATCAATTTACCAATCTAGGCTTAAAGGCTTAAAACAGAAACATGTATTTTCGATCATTTCTCACTTTGACAATCAGTAATAAGATTATCAAAATCATATGGTTCTGACTACAAGTTAACCAACGACATTGGGTGGTTAAATCATTGTCTGAAAACCACAATTTGACAACACAATTTAACTAAGAAACGAAGATCCAAAATGTTTGCAACAGAGGGTCACGTAAAATAAGAATTATAGAATTTTTTTATTACAAAATCATTCACATGACGCGAACAGATCTGCTGATTGCTAGGGGAGTAAACAAAATTGAAACTTGTGACAGTATTTCAAGAAAACAAGGCATGGCATTTCAGCAATTTTTTGTTAAATATAAATTGCGACTTTTTTCAGAGGTATCTGAAAATCGTAAACTATACCAAGCGATTTGTTAAGCATCTTAGTGCAATATTTAATTTGGTTTCTGGTTTTCAAAAATGACCGACTTTAAAAGCCGGTTGGGTCAAACAAAATTGTATTTTGACATTAATCAGCTGATTTTTAATGAGTGATTAAAAGCAATTACTTGTTTTTTGTGCAATTAATTGTTACCACATATTCCATCTGTCACCATTACTAGATTTTGTATACCTCAAAATACCGGGGTTTCAAACTTTGAACGGACTTTTTAAGTCGACCCTACGTTTTTAATAGTTGTTTTGTTCTATAATAATACTAAGACAAACAATTGGATAAAAAAAAACATCGGAGGTGCTATGACCTTTCAACGCAAATTGATATAAGCAACCCGTAACGGACAGCACATGACAACATTATACAGGGTGATTCAGGAAGTTCCGGACAAATTTCTCCAGCGTATTCCTTGGCTCATTTCATGAAGAAAAGTCTACTAGGACCATGTCCGAAAATGCAAGGGTGCGAAATGGCAGCGGGTTCAAAATTTTCGGATTGGTGGTCGGAGGGTAGTAGGGTAAAGTTGCTAACTTCTGAGCCAGTGGTCGGATTTTTGGGCTTGTTGGAAAGGTCTTTAAGAGGCCCTTCAGAATAATTAAAAAAAAGTAGAAAACAGTCAAACCGCAGAGCTTTCGGGGGAAAATAATGGAAAAAAATTCACATAACCTGAATTTGCTCAGGCAGATGGCGGGTAACTTATGTTTTTTTCTGTTGAAAGATAGCCATACCTCTTACCTTTCCAAAATGACCCAAACGAAGTCCAGAGATCTTACCGTTCCAAAGTTATGACCATTTTACTGAAATGCAAAAATGCTTGTTTTTGTTTTTGGAAGCGAAATAACAGCACACATTTATTTGTTTTTGTAAATTAACACGTTTAAGATTTTATTTTTCAGTCCATTCACCAGTGCCTAGAAAGTAAGTAGTATTTATAGGTATTCATTGATAGAATTTTGTCATTCAACAAGTGTCTACGAACGCGAAAAGTACAAGTGATTTTTGTCCGGTTTTTTAAAAGTGAATAACGACAAAAAAGTAAAAGTTTACGCCAATCTCTGCTGCAGCAACAGTTTCAAGTATGTTGTGTTTTGAATTAATAAAAATGGCAACTTATTCAAACGAAGAATTAGCAGACATTCATTACATGTATGGATTCTGCGATGGTAAGGCAAGAGCTGCTGCGCGTGAATATGCATTATGTTTTCCTAATCGACGACCACCAAACCGAACAACATTCAGTGAGACGCACCGCCGATTACGTGAAGGTACGTTGTTTACACAAATGGAGCGTCCCGGAAATGAACAACACGACGTTGCAGTTGAAGAGTTAATTTTGGATGCGATAGACGAGAACCCAACGACAAGCACAAGACGAATCGCGGTCCAAGTTGGTGTGGCACAATCAAAAGTATGGCGCGTCCTTCACAAAGAAAAAAAAAACATCCATTGCCGTGAGATGTTGCAACGTGATGTATACGCATTTATGTTTTTACGATCGATTGTGTGGACCGACGAAGAGCAATTCACGAGAGACGGCATAACTAATTTCCATAATTTGCACGAATGGGCCCATGACAATCCACACAACAAGAAAGTAACAGAATTTCAACACCGATTTGCCGTCAAAGTTTGGGCTGGCATCATCGACCACACCTTGCTTGGGCCAAAAGTACTTCCGCCCAGGTTAAATTCGCAAAATTATTTGGCTTTTTTGCAAGAAGTTATGCCAGAAATCCTAGAGGAAGTACCTCTTGGGGTACGAAATGATGTTTTCTACCAACAAGATGGTGCTCCAGCGCATTACGGGCTTATTGTGCGGGATTGGCTTAACGCCAATTTCCCTCGACGTTGGATTGGACGAGCTTGGCCAATCGCCTGGTCACCATGATCTCCAGATCTCACACAACTTATTCTGTGCAGATCCACAGTTCGTGAAAAGATGAGTGAAATAAACGTGGCGGATGTGGTTCGCAATCGGCTGCAATTGTGTTTAGTAGAAAATGGGGGGGAAAAAAATGGTTTCCCATTACCTCCCAGGAAGGAATTGGGGAGAGCTTCTCACAACCTGTGAGCTGTGCGCTTTATAGTTTTTTTACACTCAATGATTGGGACCTACAGTTTTACACTGGTTCCGAACGGTATTTTGAGAAACTTTTTCATGGCTAAGTACTCGATAGTGTCGCCGTCACTAAGCGAGGTGACCGCAGCCGAAAGAAAATTTAAGGTGGTCGGAGCAGGAATCGAACCCAGGATCTCCTGTACAAGAGGCGCGCACACTAACCATTGCACCACCGACGGCCATGGGAACCACATTGAAAACTTCCTTTAACATCAAATGTTTTTTTCCTTATGTGTTTGATTCTTCAGCCAAAATTTCAATAAAATAAAATGTTAAACGTGTTAATTTACAAAAACAAATAAATGTGTGTTGTTATTTCGCTTCCAAAAACAAACATTTTTGCATTTCAGTAAAATGGTCATAACTTTGGAACGGTAAGACGTCTGGGCTTCGTTTAGGTCATTTTGGAAAGGTAAGGGGCCATCCATAAATGATGACACACTAAATTAGTCAATTTTTCACCCCTCCCCCCCCTTGTATCACAGGCTGTCACATGAGATCGACCCCCCCGTCTAAAATGATGTCACATTCAAGCGAGCCTCCTAAAAAAACACTATAAACAAAACATTGAATAAAATACTCTATTTTATTTTAACAAAAAATAATCTTCGATTAAATTATATGAAACAAATGTAGGCAGAGAACAAATTGAGATCACAACGAAGATGTCCAGGGTGACGTCAGCCAGGTTCTTATATTTGCAATCGGTGGGAAGGTGTCTATAGTTGCGCTATGGATTCTGTACTCATCAATGGCTCGCGGGTCTAATTCTTCGACATCTATCCACTCCACATCTTCTTCTTCAGTATCATTGCGAGTAATACACAACGCTTCTGAATCTCGTCGAGTCAAAATAGTAACAGGATGTACCCGAATGGCACTTTCGTGGTGTTTTTGGTGGATAACTCGTTTGTGCAAAATTGCAGATTGTTGTGTGGCGAAATAAGCTCCGCACGTTTGACAAGCACGACTCAAAAGCTGCGATTGGTTGGAAGGGCACATCAAATCGTATGGCACCTAAAAACAAATCGAAAAGAGTTTAGACAATTCTGAATTTAGCTACAGTAAAGAATTTAACTAAAACTAACAAATTGTAAAATTTGTAACTTTTCCGTTCCAAAGCATTCCAAAACAAAAATTAAACACCTAATTTAATAAATTTGGCTGTCATATTTTTGTTATTCACCTTATTGAAACCTGGAGCATTGAATTCTAGAGGCACAGCTCGTCGATGAAAAAGTGGCATGAAGTACGAATTAGCGTGTGTCGGATTTCTATGAACCTCAAGACCATTCTCGTTCGAAATTTTCATAGGTGGAGGTAGGAATATTTTGCGAGCTCTGATATTAAGCAAAATTAATTGAAAAATTGTGACATCACAAGTTTCTGTAAGCCTCCGCCCCCTATGTCACAAGTTGTCACGGATAGTTGCACCCCCTCCCCCCCCTTTGAGTGTGACATCATTTGTGGATGGCCCCTAAGAGGTATGGCTATCTTTCAACAGAAAAAAATCCAATGAGGTTTCGAATTCACGGGCGATGTGTTAACACCTTTTTGCTACACATTAGTAAATGTTACATTGGAAAATAAAAAACAGCGTTCAATCATATGATGATGTTACATTTAAATAATATTAACAATTCCAATTATTTAAAGACCAGTGCAAGTACATGTGTCATTATTTTCTTGCTCAATACTTTTTGTTGTATTCCCACAAAAATCAAAGAATGCAAAGCAAAAGATACTTGTATATAAAGGGTCCGCCACCTAACGTTTTTTTTTCTCAACTAGTGCTTATTTCGTGAATGGTAACACTTAGCTCATGTCTGATTTGACAGATAATTAGTTTTATCCTTCCGCTGAACGAATATGGTTGTGTATACGCTTGAAAAACGCTGGGAAATATTGCGACATTACTTTCAAAATCATGGTAATGTTGCAGAATGTGTGCGAAAATTGCGTACGGATTTTGGAAGAAGAGAAGCACCGTCAGCTCCGTATGTTCGTTATCTCGTGAAAAAAGTGAAAGAAACTGGCATCCTCACCGATAAACCCAAGCGTGAAAAGCCAAAAATAGTGCGCACACCCGAGAATATTGCTGCTGTGGCAGAAAGTGTGCGTGAAGCGCCATCACAATCAATTCACCGTCGTTCTCAACAATTGAACATTTCGGAGATTTCGAAAATTGGACCGATCGTGTAGGCCACTGCATGGCCAGCCGAGGCAGCCATTTGAATGAAATTATTTTCCATTATTAACCGGAAGGATTGTACTTTCAAATAAAAAATAAATTTGAGAAACTATTCAGTATTTTTTTTTATAGCATTTTCAAAAAAAAAGTTATTTGGCGGACCCGTTACATTGTTATGTTCGTACATACGCCACATTTCCCTTTCACAATAATAAAAACCCAACCCGTAAAAAACATAGTTTTTGACTATGAATTCTTTATATATGACCAAGCCCCTTTGTGCAATCCCACGCATATATGTAGCAAATCTTAGAATATGTAGACCTAACCAACATACCCAATTTTGTTCAAATACCGTTAACAGAAGCAGAAATAATGGATTTTTAATTTGTGATTTGTATGGGAGGTACCACGCCCCTTCATCCAATCCCACCCATATTTTGATAGTTGATTTTTGTCGCCGCCATTAGTTTGCCTGCGAAGTTTCAGGTCGATTGGATCACGGGAAAAGGGTTAAAAATCAATCCAAAATGTTTTCGGCATACATACATACATACATATGTATATCCATACAGACAGGTGAAGTTAATATAAAGAATTTAAAAAGGTGTTCAATCGTATGATGACGTTTCATTTAAATAATATTAATACTTAATAACACTTAAAAATATTTAAAGACAAGTGTCATTATTTTCTAGATTAATCCTTTTTGTTTTTTTCCCACAAAAAACAAAGAGAATGCTAAGCAAAGTCATTATTCTCTTTGCTCTGAGAGGGCTTCGCACCCACACAATACAACAATTCGCTGCCGCTACATCAGTGTGTGTGCTTTTTCGCAGTTTGACAATCTGTGTTTCGCAGTCGGACAAATCAGTGTTCTATATAGGGGTGGGTCACCCTTATCTTTAAGACGTATGAAAAATAGACGTTGGCCGATTCTGAGACCCACCCAATATGCACACAAAATTTCATACAAATCGGTCCAGCCGTTTCGGAGGAGTTTAACGGCAAACAATGTGTGATCGCTGTCGGACAATCTGTGTGAGCCCAGTCGGACAAATTGTGTTTGGATGTATTCACTTTGTGAATTTAGGCCGTACCCGCGCCTATAGATGTTAACACATCAAAAAAACATAAGTTACCTGCCATCTGGCTGAGCAAATTGAGGTTATGTAATTTTTTTTTCCGAAAGCTCTGTATCTCGGCGATTTCACTTTTTTCTACTTTTTTTAAAGACCTTTCCAACAAGTCCAAAAACAAAAAAATCCGACCACTGGCTCAGAAGTTAGCAACTTTACCCTACTACCCTCCAACCGCCAATCCGAAAATTTTGAACCCGCTACCATTTCGCATCCTTGCATTTTCGGACATGGTCCTAGTGGACTTTTCTTCATGAAATGAGCCAAGGAATACGCTGGAGAAATTTGTTCGGAACTTCCTGAATCACCCTGTATTTATATTTAAAACAAGACACTCTTAATTTCTCTCTTTCACTCTTATTTACGAAGAAATTATTTACAAGACACTTTAATGGAATCGCAGGTCTGCACATTAGGGTGTACTGAAAACACAATCTATTAGAATTTCAAACGTGCTCCCAAAATATGCGAATTGAAGACCTAATTGCGGGAACCTCAACCTTTTTTTTTCGACGGTAATTATAGTCCCCTACCGGCCGTTGAAGTTTCGATTCCTAGTGTATTTTGTCAAAAAAAAAGTATATTTTTTAGTCAATATGGCGCTTCATCGACGTGTGATGACAGACATAAATAGAAAAATATATTTACAAAATTTTGATAGAGTAGTTTGTTTCACGGCCGAATTTTGAAATCTTAATCATTCATATTTTTTCTTCGTAATTTTTCAATTAAATTTTAAATTTAGTTTATTTTGAAATTTTCACGAAAATACAATCAAATGTATAAAATAAATAGCTGCGTTCCCGGAATCAGTCTTCAATACCCTCCCTATGAGACCCCCACTTCAATTTTTTCCTTCAGTACACCCTAGTGTACAGTGTGTTTATAATACTCATCGATGTTGTAACAATGAGATCCATTGAGCCAAATTGGAATGCAATGTTAGGACGAAGGATGTGTCGTCGGTGGTGTTGTGTAAATATATCTGCATTACAAATCTGGCAAAATACAATTCATAATGCACAGTTGGCAACTGCAAGAGGAGGGGATCAACATACAGAGGCTAATTGATCTAACTCCGCATAACAAAAAGATTGGAGAAATTTGGAAACAAGAGTTTGGGACTTCGGTGTATTATCATCATAGATAAATAAAAAACCATAGTTGGTGAAAGATACGTGGTGGATTTGAAAGTAATGGAAATTTTCTAGATGGCGCCGAAGTGGTGGATATGGCCAAATTTCCCTGAAAAAAAAACTATTGAAAAAACTATATAACAATGCTTTGTTGCCTTTTGTATTTTCAAAAAATGTCATAAGCGATATGCTTTTCAATTATTTATATTCTTTTTTCAAATATAAACAACAGAATCGAAATAAAAATGATATTTGAGTGCGTTTTCGTCGCATCCGAGTAAAAAATTGCCGTACAGAAACAGCATGTGCCCTCTGGTGAAAATGGTGATTAAGCAAATGAATCATCTATGGTTTTTATTTATCTATGTTCTCATATAAAACTAGTCCGAGCTCTAAAACTCGTCACTGCGTCAATGCAAAAAGTTGGATCGCTTTTGTATACTTTTCAGGAAGGAATTTTATTTTATTTTTTTAAATATATTTTTTTGTTGTTGTTTATTTTGGATCATTTATGCATACAATGTTGGTACTATAAATAAACAAAAATAGATTGTATAATATAGTGGTATAATACATAGCCCTGTAATCGGGAACTCAAGTACATTTAATATATAATGTTATAATTTTGCTTATCGTTTAAATGATGCATGCTTGCTTACTTATTTGGCTCACTGTAAATAACAGTGATATTAATGTTATGCCTGAAAGTATGCCGTGCAACAACTTACCAGTACGCCAAACCAGTATTATGAATTTACCCCTGATATTTCTCAACTATTCTAGTTGGTTTTTCCCACTTCCAGAGGGGAATAAATAGTGGCAGCATAGCTACAGTGAAAAGATAACCAAATACAGGATGATCCAACCATAATGCACAATGTTAATTGTGAGTCACACCTTAATGTCAAGTTTTTTGCCCAACTTAATTTGACATTTCTTTGACAAATTCAACCATGGAGAGGTAAACAATTGAGTAGCGCGTTAAGTTTGTTGAAGACTTTTACAAAAATGGCCGTTCAAATTAAAATACATTTCGTGTAGTTCGTGATTTTTTTGGTCAGCATGATAACGGACTTCTTGTGGCCAGAAATTGAGTATATGGACCTGAACGATATGTGGTTCCAAAAGGATGGTGCCACTTACCACACAGCCAACGAAACAATGCCTCGTTTACACGAAATATTCAATGGCAGTGTTATCTCAAGTCGTTACGATGTTAATTGACCGCCACGATCAACGTTGGACTTCTTTCTTTGGGGATATTTAAAAGAAAAAGTGTACATACGTCAATAAGCCAAAAACAATTCAAGAACTAAAGGATTAGATCATTCGGCACATTAACGACATCGAACCTCATTTTTGTCTCAGAGTGATTGAAAATATGGACCATCGGATAGAGGTATGCCACCGAAGCCGTGGCGAGCATTTGGCCGATATTTTTTTCACACATAATTGGCATAGATCCTTCTATCATTCTAAAAAATATAAAGATAATTCTCTGAAAACTGTTTCTTTATTTACAATTAAAGTCGTGCGTTTCATTTACAATTAACGTCGTGCGTTTTGGTTGGACCACCCTTCATAATGACAAGAAGGTTCTTGAATTTGCTAAACGATAACGCCACCACAGTATGGTGAGTTCGTAGAGATAGCTGAGGTTTCTGGCCTTTGGAGTTAGTATGTGATTAAACGCTAAAAAGTAAGCAACGCGGCATAATAGTAAAAATGTTGAATGTAGACAATTGTGAATGTTAAGCTGTGTAAATAAAGTGAACAGTTGTCCGGTATAAGTGAAATAAAAGGAATTGTAACTTTTGTACTTATTTAAAAATTTACTTATTTAAAAAGGGTCCTTGTTTTATTAACGGGAATAAAACAGCGCTAAAAGGACGATTAAGGAAATTCGTAACAATATGATCTACAACTTAGTTTTTGCTAGTACGATAGATATACTTCGAAGCCAATGCAAATATCAAGAAAGAGCTACGTCAACGTATGTATAAATGCAAATCGTATTACAATTTTTTCGTTAAATTACACTTAGCCCTTTTCGCCGGCACATCCTCGAAATACTTCTAGCTAACTCTTTCATTTAGGTGATTATAAACAAGAGGATTTTAAATATGAAAGGATTAAAATGTTGTAGTTGTAATAGCATTGAAATCTCAAAATTTCTAGAATGTGGAGTTAGATCTATTGGTGTCTGCGTGGCTTAAATGTCATTCCGTTTTCGAAAGTATTCCGCCCAGAGGTATTGAATGTGCGTCCATATGTGTCCATAACTGAACATGTAGCTCATTGCGAATAATTTCATAAGACAGCTCAAAGATTTGGTAAATAAATTAAATTTTATATAATTTATGTACATTTAGGATGAATACAAAATGATATATATGCATGTGTGTGAGTATGTATATATACATATACATATATATATATATACATAAGTATACATGTATGCGTACTAGCTCGAAGTAATGTAATTGAAATATACGAACGCAAATGTTGTAATGCAATTGTTCTTCTTCTTTGTTTGTTGTTTGTTTCGAGCAAACACTTGTTACACAATCGTATACGCAAATACACACACACACACATACACACACATGTATACATTCTACTCCTGACTCAGTGCCATAGACACAGTCATACGACGAATTGTTGTATATGTATTTATTAAATTATCTACTGCAGAAATTAAGTTGGTTTGTTTTAGATGCTGCTCTTATTGGACACCTTGTACGTATTCAAATTGTAAATCTTTCTCCTCTGCTGAGTCACAACTCCCACCTCCTCCTCCAGCCCCTTGCCGGCAGACGACAATGTTTGATCTATACATATGTATTCATTAAAAGCATATTCTTTTATATTTCAATATTTACACAAATGCACGTATGTGAGTGTGAGGACCTCGGTCTCTCATTTATTGTAAGTGTATAAAGGTGGCACAGGTATGTTGTCAATGTGTGTGTGTGTGTGTATGTGGGCGATTATGGCTCTGTACTTTGTGCATCATTACAATGATTATAATTATCAAAGAAGATTAAAAGAGAAAAGGAAGTAAGAGAATCATAACTAAAAGACAAATAATGAATGAATGAAACACAAGAAAACAAAAAACGAAACGGAATCAGAAGGGAATAAAAAGGGAAAACTTAAAACGCAAACAATACAAAACAGATGCAAATCTTTCACGAACAAATTACAACAAATTAAAGAAGTTGTTAATGAAAATCATTAAAGAGGAAGGGAATGATGCCAAAATCAAGACAGAGCAACACATAGAGAAGGGCACACGCCAGTGATGATAACCTTCTTAGCTTTCGAACCAAGAAAGCTCAAAAAGAAGTACAAATACTTTGGCAAAAATACGCAAAATTAAAGAAAAATATAATAACATGAAAGGCGGAGCAAACAAATTTAGGTCGGACCCATGGGGCCACAGGTCCCTAAAAAACGGCTACACCGAAAGACGTGAAGGAACAGAAGGGTGTGGGTAATGCAATTAAAGGTATTTTCTTGCGGGTTTAATGGAGTCTTTACTTTTGTGGTGCGACATCCGTGGGTCCAGATAATCAAATATATACCATCCCTAAGTGGAATTGAACTGGTACAAAACCAGTCACGTTACAGATTCCTTTTGGGGTAAGAACCAGTTCTAGTTCTAGAACTAACACGTATGTGGGGAAACGGAACATTTTGTATGGCGCTGTTCTCCAAGGTGTTAATTAACACCGTAGAACCATTTCGGTCTCAGTCCGATAGTTCTAGTCCTGAAACCAATCCTTGAACTTCACCTTAAAGGACCAGGTCAATTTCAGTTTAATAGTTGTAATCCGTAACTATTTATATGTTTCAGCAATTTGCTACCTCTTTCGTATCAAACCTTGAACGCCGACCCACCATTTGGATTTTTACCTGAAACTGGTTCTCTGTGCCACTTTCGAAAAGTTCGAGTATTTTCATAATATTTGTCTCAAAATAATCCGAAGAAATTATATAAAATTATTCGATAACTCGCTAAGTTATCGCAAGATTAAATATGAAAAAAAATGTCTATCGGCTTTAAGTTTTATAGAAAAATGCAATATAATCCGTAAAGTAATTGCCTTTAATTTGAGTGCCCACACTCCTTGTTTCTAGGAGGATCCGTTTCTTTGTGATATATTCATTTGGTCATTCTCCAATTTAATTTTTGCTTAGTTCCGCCCTACTCTTCTTTGACTCTTCTTTAACACTTTGGAATCAGTTTGGAGACATATCCCCTCTTCACCTATCTCAGTACAAGTACTTTTAGTCAATTCACATCACATTTCTCGTAGGGATATCATAGGGGTATTGAGAATCGAAAAGCGCAAAGACTGAAGGGCGGGTACTCAAATTAAAGGGAATGATGAACCTATTTTACTATATGCAGCTTGTAGAATCTTAAATAACCCCATTTCGACAGGAAATTCAAATTAAACAACAAATTATTAATGTCATATAATTAATTTCCCCTTGTATGGTTCCGATAAAGCCATTACACCGTATCATACTTAGTCTAAGACCGGATTTAGTGAACAGCTTGGACTGCTCTATGAAGGAATTTTTTCTGACCACTCCCACCACCATGGTCGGTCCCATGTCCCATGTGAATAATAATGTCATAATTTCAAAATATAGATAAGATTTATCGCTCATGAAAATGTACAATTTCAGTTCGTGAATTTGGTCCATCTGTGTTGCGTTAAAATATTATACACCAGGATTCCATTCGTGCCATTGCAAATATCCTTTAAGACAAGAAGATAGAACATCAACAAATGAATGTCGAGTTAGTTTTCTACTGCTCTGAAATATTTGTTTGGAACTGGCGCTGCTGTCGCTGACATTGCCGTCACTATTGTCGTCGACTACATTTGTTGCTTTCGTCTCATATTGTTGGTGCTTCTATATTGTTGCCAGCATTGAGGCAGTGAAACAGCCAGACACACGGAAATAGACAAGAAAACTTCTCTTACACAATCAAAACGACAGAGTACCTGGTTTCCCATGTCGGTTGCTGGTAGCTCCAATAAAAATCGCAGTACTTGTGTTTAGGTACATGTTTTACGTCCGTCTTGTTGTTCCGTCACTATGGGTGGATATTCCACCTTCAAGTTTCATGCACGCCCAAATACAAATACATATACACAAACAGTCACAGGCAGACACACTCGCACCCGAGAGAAGACATACACCAATTTCAGCTAAACATGCAAGTAGAGATTGCGAATGATTTCTCTACTTGGGTACAGCGGCACGTTACACTAATTTCTGCAGTCAAGCGACACAGTTGTTGATGTTGCCTTAACTCGTTGTGGGATTAAGTGCTGCAACAATGTAATCCTCCGCTTGATAGCGCATGATAGCAAGGAAGCTTTTTGCCTGATGCAAACTGTTGGTATTTAGAGGAACTGGGGAAGATATTCAAATTCGACTACATACTATTACTACTGTGGAATTCTATGTCGTCATAGCAGCAATTGTAGCATATTCAATAAGGATTCGGTATAATACTAACAATGATCTGCTATAATACGACTTTCCTCATATTATTGAACTGCTTTAAAGTTAGATACAAGGGGTTTAATCTGTATCCAGTGTTGACTTCCTTAAGCCGTCACGAAATCGTCTTATCCAAGAAACCGAGGTATGGGTTGTTATGAAAAATGGAAATTGTAAAGTGGTTCCATCGGTTTTCGCTTTCGGGTTTTAGAAGTAAATCTTACAAATTGCATTTTTTAATTTAAAAAAGAGAAACCCATTAACAATGAAATAGAATAAAATAAAAACTTGGTTTTTTAAAAAATGCATTTTGTTTTTTATATGAAAATATTTTATATGAAAATATTTCAAGCATCGTTGTGGAAGTTAGATTTTAATTTTCTATAGAAAAAATGCAAACAGTTGTAATAGTTTTTTCTATTTTCTTTAAATGATGGGCTCTATAATTTAAATTTTTTGTGAAAATATTCATAAACCTATATTTTTATCAATTTTGTTTTAAAAATTTAACGTAGAGTTTCAACTTCAATGAACGAACAAAATACTTTAAGAATAATTGGAAAATTTGTCATTTTCAGAAAACCGGCGGTCGGTGGATGTCTAAAAATCCGGTGGACCGGTTATCGGTTTGTGGTTATCGGTCAGAACAACAAAACATATGAAAAACTCCCCTTACTTCCACAGAAATAGGCATCGATTGGTCAGCACAATTAAGTTTAAATTTTCAACACTCAACAAAATGAATTCAAGGCAATATTTTTGATAGTACCCCGTTTTGCTATTCTAGAACATATTTTGAAAAACTAAAGACGAGCTTTTGGGAACTACAGTTTTACACCGGTACCGAACGGTATTTTGAGAAGCCTTTTCATGGCTAAGTACTTGATAGTGTCGTCATCATTAAGCGAGGTGACCGTCGCCGAAAGAAATGTAAGGTGGTCTGAGAAGGGATCGAACCCACATTCTCATATACAAGAGCCGCGCTTACTAATAATTCCACCACCGACGGCAAAAGAACTACAAAGCGCACATATCACTGATTGTGAGAAGATCTCCTCAATCCCTTCATGGGATATTATGGGACGCCATTTGTATTTTCAAAGACGAGTTTTTTTGTTTATTTATGAACTTTAAGATTGAACTTTAAGTTACTGATTTGTGATTTCATGGATAATGACACAGAAAATGCTTTTCCTTAAAATTTATGTTTGTGACTTTAATCTAAAAACTAAATGGAGCGTAACATTTCCGGAACCTCTTGGAGCACCAAAGTGAGGCTTTGTGGTGATAGGGACACTTATTGGGAAAAAGCTCCGGGGGATTGAAAGCGCGGATTTTTTGGGGTTTTTGGCCACCGATAATTCCGAAAATTTTGTCGAAATTATGATTTTCGTTCGGGTCCAAGGGATGTACCCCTAGGAGTAGACCGAATCGTTAATGTTTGGTGTGTATTAGCTTTTTATCATCCCTAGGGTTTCTTCCAAGATTCAGTGAAATCGGCCCATGTTTACTCGGGGATCCCAACGAAAAAAAAAATGATAAAGAAAATTATTTTTCAAAAATGTTGAAAAATTTTTAGGTTCCTGGCAGTTATCTACACTATAAACAAAAGATAATGTAAAAACTTTTATACCTTAAAGCCCCGTATTCAGTTCTTGCGAAATTTTTGTAAAAAATTGCGGAGAGTTACAACCTATTTGTTGCGGAGAGTTACCACCTATCTTAGATTTACTTTGCAAATATATCATTGATATTTCCTCTACGCTCCCTATTTTAGTTTTATCGCGTGTGGTCTTACTTTTGGTTGTTAGAAATATCGAAATGTCAAAATTCCTGTCCCATACTATTTTCAAACAATTGTTTTGAGTACCAAGCAAATGAAAAGTGAGCGAAATTTTCGGTTCATGAAATTTTCGATATGTTTTATACACGTACTTCTTAAGGCAACGAAAATTTCATAAAAACTGAATACCGGGCTTTAAAGAGACAATTTTTGGAAAAAAGTGCCAGCTCGCGTTTTTCGCATTCTGCAACACTGTGCGTCATTTATGTACTCCGAGTATGTGCAACCTCGAGTTCGGAACATATTTTAATTCAGCTTAAACTTTGCTGGGCTCCTGGCCGTATCGATATAGATTACCGATTTCTTACCTGTGTGGTCTGATTGACCTATGGGTTCGACGCAATTTGAATTCCACCTGGTTGGCAAGGGCAGGCTGATGGATTCCTAGGCACTTTTGGCCGATGATGGCTTCGATTAGGATCTTCTCATTTGGGTAATGACGAGTCATTGTGATATAAGGGCCATAACCAGTCAATGGGGTAATGAAGACAAAATTGTCCTATCTATGAGGATGAACAGGAAATTGAAACACCTTCTATGTCAATGTCCAATTCAGCAACACTGGAAGACGAGCTGCTTTGGTGAGATTTGAATTCTCTTCATGATGTTGCTACTGGTGGGATTTAGAGTTCTCGCGTGGACTAAATGCCTCGGAAGTCGAGTGGTGGGTCGCCAGATACCCTATACCCCTTTCTCATGATAACAATTTTATTTCAGTATACCCACTATTCCAAACTATTCATATTTTTTCCCTCTAACAATCTTCTCTTCTCAGGACAATCACAGTGGGTCAACAGACCACCGAGTGTAGCATCAATTGATTAGTTACTAACTACCTTAGTTGATATCCGCCCCTTACCACGCCTTATTTTATCCATAACCTTATAATTCGAAGGACATTATTTTGTATGCGCGCAAAAATTAAACTCTCAAAGTTATTGTGAATGATCCATTTTCAATATAAAAAAAAATTGTTTCCCATTACATCCCATGAAGGGACTGTGGATAGCTACTCACAATGAGTGCGCTGCTATGCACTTTCTAGTTTTACACTCACCGATTTGGACCTACAGTCTTACACCGAAAGGTATTTCGAGAAACTTTTTAATGGCTAAATACTCGACAGTAAGCGAGGTGACCTTCATCGATTGAAATGTAGGGAGCAGGGATCGACCGCATGTTCTCATGTACAAGAGTCGCGCACACTGACCATTGCACCACTGACGGCCACATTTCCGGAATTTTTTCCCAACATAGATACCAAAATCATTATGTTCGCCGTATGACACAGTGTTACACTTTTGACATTGCATGAAATTGGATACTTTACAGATTTAATTAAATTACACCAAAATTTACATAACGAGTACCTTACATAAATTAATGTAAAGTTTTCCCTTTTCCGCAGCAAAGTCCTTTGTAACACGGAATCGGCTAAAGGATTTAGTATAATTGTAGATGAAATTAAGCTTTTGTATTGAAATAATGCGCACTGGTCCTGTCAGCCGCGTGTCTGCGAGCATAAGTAAACGATTGCAGTTCAAGTGCTGTATGGGACTGATGTCCTTGTTAGAGCACAAGTTGAACAGCATCAGCTTCATACATTTGTATGCACATACATACATACATGTGTATGTATGTATTGCGATACTGTATCTGGCGGTGCTGTTACAATTGACTTAACTGCTAGTTGTTCCTGTTTGCGTTGTTGTTGCTCATAATTAAATTTTGCTCAAAATGAGAAAATGTCTCTTTGGATTTCTGCTCCGTCTTCTTAGGATATTTTCTTTGTGTCACTTTTTTAAGCGTTTGTTACAGTAAACAATGCCAGCACCAGCACCAGCACCAGCAGCAGCAGCAGCAGAAACATCACAGGGCAACAATGTTCTCATGCCCAACATCATCATCTCGTCGAAGTAAACAATGGCAAGACAACACAAGGCGATACTACGATACCAGTAGCAGAATCGCACAATGCTGCATCTAGTACCCACATACAGCTTGTTGCAAAGTAAGATGCTCTACAGTTTGTTTGTATGTGTACAATGCATGTGTGTGTGTGTGTGTTTGGAAGTGACTTGAAGAAGACGTTACAAATTAAATTCGAAAAGTATTTACAGAATTATTTAAACACTCCCTTCCACCAACTTGCCTTTATTCGTTCGCTTGGAGTCCCCCTTGTACTATTATAATGTTTCTTTTGACTGCCGTTTTATGTAAATATTTGTACAGAAACAAACAACAGGAGCAGCAGCAGCAACGAGCGCCGGCAATGGCAGCAGAAAGAATCATTGGCAGCAACAAAAGCATTGACGATAAACGCATCGCAGAGTAGAAAATGTGAAACAACAATTGTACTCTTTCATAGAGCAGCAACTAATACAACAACTACACGCGACAACTGTAATGGCAACTACAAATTAAACCAAATTAAAGTCAATTGGGAGTTGAAAATGGGCCACTGCCATCCATGGGCGTAGCTCTGAATGGGAGCTGTTAGCCATGTGAACAGCAAGATTGTCTGGAGAGTAAAACGTTTAATGAACAAAGAAAGAGTACAGTTTTCTTTAAGGGCACCTTAGACCAGCGGATTGTCGGCCGACTTTTGAGTCGGGCCGACTCATCTCCCAGTGTAAGGCGAAGTCGGGCAAAAATCAAAACTAGTTTGATTTTCAGGAAGTCGGCCGGAAAGTCGGCTAGTGTAAGGCGAAACAATGCCCGACACAAAAGTCGGCCTGACAAATAGTCGGCCGACTGGTCCGCAGGTCTAAGGTGCCCTTTAGTTTCACATAAACTCAGACAACCCAGGGAAAATTAATTTGTACTCTTTTGTATTCTTGTACTGTTGGTATACATTTGTGTAGAGTTTGACAACTGAAGCGAGTGAACAAATACAAAATGTCTGTTGTTGCTGCTGCTACCATGTATTTGTTGGCACATTCCGTGGCTTAAGTGTGGATCGTTTTGTTTAAGTGATAAACCACGTATTCAGTTCTTGCGAAATTTGCGTAAGAAATTTTGGTATTTATCTCTAAACGGAAAATTTCTTGCGGAGAGTAACCACATAACTCTGATATTTTGCAAATATTTCATTAATAATGAATCTTTGCACTGCATTTCATTTTTAACGCATGTGGTATTACTTGTGTTTACTAAAATAACCGAAATGTCAAAATTCAAGTCCCAAACAATTATCAAACAATTGTTTTCGTACGGAATAAGTTTAGCGTAACAACCCTGTACTTGATTTTGCCTACGAAATTTTCACAAAGAGCGGAGTACCAAGGAAATGAAAAGAGAGCGAAATTTTCAGTTCATGGAATTTTCGTTATTTTTTATACATGTACATAATTCTATTGCAACGGAAATTTCACAAAAACTGATACCGGGCTATAAGCGGTAATAGCTTCATGGAATAAAAAACAGCACGTATACATATATGTATGTGTAATTGTGGGAAAAATGTTGTGGAATTAAATTGTGGACTGTATTGCAATTTCTTCGACAGAGATTTCTGCTCACCTCCAGAATTTGCTAACCTCTGTAATAATTATTTGCAGTTGTGGATTTTAATCCAAGTTTAGGGGTAGCAGAATTAAGCAAGGTCAGCTTGGAGAAGTTAAAGATGTAACACAAGTTAGAATTAGTGTAATTATAGATAGATTTGTTCGGGTCGAGATGTTCACCATATGGGTTGTGTACAGAATGCGAAATATATTTTCTTTCCAAACTTCATATTATAATTACATTTTTTCCATATTAATTTTGTACAAAATAGATCATAATTAGGGAATTCACATGGTGTAATATTTGTGATATTTATCGTATGTGCTAAAAATGATACAATAGTTGTAAATTTGTTGTTGATATTCTGCATGTTAATATATTTTACGACAATACAACATGGCCATGTCTGTTTTTCCAGTGTACTATGTTGTATGTTCAGTGTCAGCTGTTTTTTGTTTACTATTTAATCAGCTGTTATTTGCATTTTCTTATTGTTGTGTTTGGAAGAAAGTTTGAATTTTCCTACAACATCAACTCAGAATTAATTTTAAAAAACAAGGAAATTGGACAAATGGAAGGAGAAGAAACTATTTCGGTAAGTTTTTGTCCACAGAAAAGGAAAAATATAAATTTACTGCTGTTACACGTAAATCCAAAGCGGGTTAGAAAGAATCTCACCAGGAAGTGGTCCGTGGCGGAAGAAAAGGTGGTTATTAACTTCTTAATGCAAAATCTGGACGTAGAGGTTTGTTCATGATTAGGAATTAAAGAAATACATCTTAAAAGAATTAAAGTTATACAATCATATTATAGGGGTTTCGTGGCGGTAAAAGGTGTTGCTATTGAGTGGAGTCTTGTGCGCTCGAAAGTACGCAACATGCGTGTTATTTATAACAAAGCGAAAGCTTGGGAAGGTTCAACAGGCGCTAGCAGTATGAATGGGGACACGGTCAAAAGTAATTTAATTTATTAATATTTTTGGTCGATGTAGATATTGATGTCATCTCGAATTTCTTTTTAGATACTCTACTTAAAATGTGCAGATTTTTCGAACAAGTTGATGAAGTTTTAGGAAGCAGAATTATTGAAGAAGATATCATTGAAGAAACCTTCGAACCAAGCAACCATAGTACAGAGATCTACGACATTGCAGACATCGAAATCAATGAGACCTCAATAGTAGCAGAGGGCACACCAATTGATTGTAAAATTTTACCTTCCACAAGCAGTAAAGGCATTTATTCTAGAACCAAAGTGTCCGACATCATGCAGATCCAATCGGAGATGTAGCCATAAAAAAGCAAAAAATGGACCAAGATCTAGTAATTAATGAAACAGAAATGGTTATTAAGGAGAGGGGAGTAATTGTAAAAGATAAAGAAATGAGCTTGAAAGAAAAGGAGATTACTAGTAATGAAAAGTTGAAAATACTTGAGCTAGAAATGAAAGAACGACTAGCAACTAGTTTTTTAAAGTTTGAAGAATGTTATGGAGAATACAGCACACCATAATCCAATCATTACATACCTTTTTATTTTGTTTAGTTATCATTCTAAATGCAAGCTGCTTTAGGCTTACAAATTTTTGTTTTAGTCAATCCTTACACGATATTTTGAAAAGTAGTTGTTGAATTCTTCTCTATCCTCCTTTCTATGCTCCGTGCTATTTTGTCTAAATGGTGTCAATAAAAATGATTTTAATGGATAAGCACTATCTCCGGCAATCCATTGGGAATCTGGTAATAAGCGATCCGCATTTTTAGCTAGAGGACAATTTGGAAAAATTTTGGCATCGTGGACACTTCTTTATACCCATTTGTAAGTTGTCGCATGCGCAGTTTATGGTCACAAACTGCTTGTAGTTTTACAGAGTATTGACGTTTGCGGGACCAATATAACTGATGGAGCTTAGTTGGCGATTCAGCTGAGCTTACTTCTGATCCATCTATATAACCGACTCATCGTGGCATCTCGTGGCTTGTAGCTGAAATTAGTTGTAATCTTTCCGATTCATTAGGCCAGTACAAAAATCTGTTCTTCAAGTGGAGAATGGTTTTGAAAACATGACTGGTTACTTTTTGAATAGTTCCTCCATTCCCAACATCAAAAAGAGCGAAATAAGATTTTGGCAATCCCAGATGAACACTTCTTCGATTCAACAATAAGCAGATCATATTTATCCTAAAATTTTCATAAATATCGTCTTCCTCTTCTTCATAACCTAGAAAAAAAATTTTATTTCAATTAATTTTATTAATTTTTTTATTTAAAATATTAAAACAAACAATTAAATTCTTACTTGATTCAACCACACCTATGTGGGATGCAAAATTTTCACACAAACCCGTAACATTTTTATCTTTTTCGCTTCTTGACGGCACTTTTTATATTTTGACATTGATTTGACGTTTTTATGACTTATGATTTACAAAATACAACATGCTGCTCACATATGTACTAATTTTTTAAATATGACTTTGCGACTTATGAGTTTAAGGCACCACGTGAATTCCCTAAATATGTTTTGACTTATTTAAGAGTCAATAACCATTTGAGATTTAGATACCTTTACTATTCGTGAGACGTTAGAAATTCAATTTTAGAAGATATGAGTTCAATTTTAGTATCGGCTCGGGGTCATGGAAATAAAATGGAAACAATGTTGTAGGTTTTCTTTTATCACAATTTTGTTTTATTTTTATCCAATATATTGACCAACTTCGTTGTTAATTGTTAAGCATCTAGTACATGGGTGGGCAAGCAGCGGCCCATGAGGCGTCTTGGTGCGGCTCGCAAGTACCAACCTATTTCAAGATAGTAATATTGCTTAATGATCCAAACCATTAATCCAACTTATAACTTAGACGGATTTTTAAAAGAAGCATGGACTAAATTATATTTATTTTATCGAATTTAAACAACAACCATTGTGTTTAATCTGTCAAAACAGCATTTCCATATTAAAGGAATACAACCTAAAGCAACAATATGATATTGAGCACAAAACTAAATTTGGGTGTCTTGAAAGGGAATCTCGAAAAAACAAAATCATTAACTTGAAATCGTCACTCGAAACTTAGCAGGACACCTTTATAGATATGACAGACAAAAGGGAATCAGCTGTGGCAGAAGTAATAGCAAAGCATGTGTCGCCCAGTGAACCGACAGTGAACTTGTTAAAGAGTATGTCTTAGCTATCGCGGAGGAACTATGTCAGTGTCTATTGTAGAACTTGTATCGAACGCACCGAAGACGTGGGTGCTAGTTTGCTTGAACAACTGAAGGATAAAGCTCAGTCTTTTGCATACTTCTCTCTTGCGATGGACGAATGTACGGACGGGTCGGATACGGGGCAACTCCTTATATTTGCACGAGGAATTGACGAAAATTAAAGGTGTTGTCGGAAGAATTAAAAAACCAGTCTGGATCCAAAGTTCCATTTATGTTTCACTGTATTGTCCATCAAGAAGTATTGTGTTGCAATTAATTTTGTTGTGCCTGCTATCAATTTTGTAAGAAAAAATTGGTTTACTCACCGCCAGTTCTAAAAGTTTTTGGAAGATGTGGAAGCTGAATATGGTGACGTGATTTATTACTGTGAAGTAAGAGAGCTCAGCCGAGGTGCAGTACTTCAACGATTTGTCTATTTGAGGAAACAAATTTCTAACTTCATGGAGATGAAAGTAAAGGCAATACGCGAACATTCCCACAACCAAACTGCATCTACTCAATACACTTTACAGGGAAAAAATAAATTGATATGAAATGAAACTAACACTATTCGATGAAAGAAAACTCGTTAATTTTCCAAAATGCAAGAAAGCAGTAGAAGAAGCTGGAACAAATTTTGTTTGGCAAAATACTAAAATGAGTTTGAAAATCGGTTTGCTGATTTCAAAAAGATCTCATGTAGGATTGAAATTTTCGAAAACCCCTTTGCAGTTTAAATCGGTAAAGTACCGACCGATGTGCAAATGGATAGATTTATCGGTGTAGGAGATTCGCGAGGAGTTCCCTGAATTGCGGGATTTACCAATAACTTATATTTTCAATTCATCTCTAGCAATTGTTTGATTCCCCCGGTTGTTAAACCCGGTTCCAAATACAGAAATAAAATACTGAAATAAAGATCTGATTTTTAATTGTGGGTGTTAAAGCGGGGTTTTTAAACCGGTTTCCAAAACCGGTTATTGTAAACAATTGTCATATCCGATTTTGTAGAATCGGTTTGAGCACATAAGTTATGTTTTTAACTCATGTTTTGTAATTTTTATGATTTGGCGCCCTTATAAGGCCATCATGGCGATTTTTCCCCGAGGTGGCCTATTTTGCCGGGTAAGCCGTTGTGTGACTATAGCGTATTATACCTTACTGTAAGCGTATGGACTTCTACTAGAAGGCATTGGTATCCGACTTGAATATTTTTTTTTATTTAGATACAACATTTGGGGGGAAAAAGCGAATACTCCAAATTTAAATTTTTTCAAAAAATTTAAAATTTTTTCAAATTAAGAGTTTGAACCCCTAGGGTGGTGGGATTTAACTCAAATTCAGGTCAAACTAAATCAATGTGCAATTTTGTATTCAAATGAACTGAGAAATTAAAATTGTCAAGTGTATACTCGTACAAATGTACATCCAAAATGCCAAAACCCAAAAACTCTGACAACAAGTCGAAGTTAGAGTTAAGCGATTGGGCTCAAATTTTCACCACATTAGTTTTAGAGCAAAAATAATTGCTGCATACATTTCATTGTCACCGTAATATCGTACATGTGTATAATTACTTGTGAGGTAACAAAAAGTATGCGCCCGGTCTAAACTTTTGTCAATTGATTTGAGTTTTCCGCCTACATTTTCTGAGTGTCTGTAGACTTGCGCACATCGATCGCTTGTAGGAACATCAATAATCAAACATCAAAAAAGATATAAAGTCACGTTATACACAAAGTTAATATCCTACTACTATGTCTGAGCTTTTCAAGTTTAGACATTCGATCTGAGATAAACAACGAAATATATCTGGCCAGTTATAACATTACAAAACTCGGGCATAACAACAATAACTTCATAGTGTAACTGGCATTAGACGGGCAATAAAATCTATACTCACAGAAAATGCAACTGTGTATTATAGATTCATAAAGTAACTATGGTATTTATTCATGGAGTGGAATGCCAACAAAGAAAACGAGTGAAGCGCCTCGTTTCTCTGCCCACTCTCTTACTCGTTTCGTTGAATATTTCAATACACGAGCAGTTTTCTGATGTTGTTACAGTATCTAACTATAGAAATTCTAACCATATTTAAATAAAATTACATAAAGTATGTATATAAAAAGTATGAAATAATCAAGTTATGACGCGGGAAAGAAGAAGGAATCGCGTCGACTTTTTTGGTTCTTTTCTACTTGGGTTGCCAAATTGCGGTGGTTTTTTCTTCTCTACTTGTACATCCTTTTTGATAGATTTAAAGAGGATGGAGAAAGGTAGAGAAGGAGCAGCCCTCATAGAAGAGAAGCAAAAAGTGGTTACAATTCACTCAAACGCTTTTCTTCCTCGCGTCATATCCTGATTATATCATACTTTTTGCATAGTTTATGTAATTTTAATTCAACATGGTTGGAATTTCTATAGTTAGATACAATAACATCATCAATCATCTGCTCGTGTACTGAAATATTCAACGAAGAGAGTAAGAGAGAGAGAGAGAGATCAGAGAAGCGAGGCACTTCACTCGATTTCTTTGTTGGCATTCCCTCAATGAGTAATTCTATATTCTTTGATAGATTAAACTAAAGGGCACTTTAGACCTGCGAACCAGTCGGCCGACTATTTGTCAGGCCGACTTTGGTATCGGGCATTGTTTCGCCTTACACAAGCCGACTTTCCGGCCGACTTTCTGAAAATCAAACTAGTTTTGATTTTTGCCCGACTAGTCGGCCGACTGCCCGACTTCGCCTTACACTGGGAGATGAGTTGGCCCGACAATCCGCTAGTCTAAGGTGCCCTTAACCTCAAAGCACTGTACCTCTGCGAGAATGCACGAGATAAACAACATGGATGAAAAAAAGCCTTCTGCTACTGTTGGAAAAATTTCACTGTTGGTACTTAGGGGTGTGATACCTAGTTGATACGACAGTACATATGCTATCAAACTTAAGCGTTTATACTAGGGATGTCCGATTAATTGCGTAATCCGGCAATCTGATTAATCGAACAATTGATGAATCATGAAATCATCTTAATTTTGATTAATCAATGATCATGATTAATAGATTAATCTAAAATTTATTAATCAAAAATTTGAATAATCGAGCAATTCCTGTTTAGTATTCACAGTTTGAATTTTTTAAAACCCTTCTTTACTCAAAATATTCAAATGTTTCCTTTCGTTTGTATATATTTCTGTGTTTTTATTTGAATGCTGAATAAAATTATTCAAATATGATTAATCAATTTTCAAAATAATAGATTAATCATTGTTTTGATTTATCAAAATTTCTGATTATTCGATTAACTGATTAATCACGATATCGATTAAGCAAAATTTTAATTAATCGATTAATCGCACATCCGTAGTTTATAAACAAAAGAATGCATCTAGTAGTATATTCCAGAGTTATATGCAACAACAAAGATGGAAACAATTAATTTTTCGACCACTTTGTATGGTGAGCTAATCGATTTTAAGCGGCTCCCCGTACAAAGCGGTCGAAGAACTAGATTAGCAGGGAATAGAAAACAGTCCAATTATTTCACTTAAGCGAACGCACAGACTTCTTCTTTTATCGCTTAGACGCTTGTCGCTCAGTACGCGGCTGCAGCGTTAAGACCGGCATTCAGTTTTTATGAAATTGTCGTTGCCATAAGAAGTACGTGTATGAAAAATAACGAAGATTTCATGAACCGAAAATTTCGCTCACTTTTTATTTGCTTGGTACTCAGCTCTTTTCGAAAATTACATAGGAAAAATCAATGACAGTTATTTCGTACGAAATCAATTGTTTGATAATTGTTTGGCACCTGAATTTTGACATTTCGATAGTTATAACAACCAAAAGTAAGACCACACGCGATGAAATTAAAGTTGAGTGCGTGGGGCGTAAATGGTTTCCCGTTACATCCCATGGAGGGATTAGGAAAAGCTTCTCACAAACAAGTGAGCTGTGCGCGTTCTAGTTTTACACTCACTGATTGGGACATACAGTTTTACATCGGTTCCGAACGGTATTTTGAGAAGCTTTTTCATGGCTAAATACTCGATAGTTTCGCCGTTGAGGCGAGGTGACCGCCGTCGAAAGAAATTTTAGGGGTTCAGAGCAGGGATCGAAACCACGTTCTCATGCACAAGAGCCGCGCACTCTTCCATTGCAGCACAGACGGTTTTAAATATGTACAAGGAAAATCAATGATAGGTGGTAACTCTCCGTAACAAAATTTTCCGATTAGAGATAAATGACAAAATTTCTTACGAAAATGTAATTTTCACATTTTGTAGGAAATGTCATTTACTTGTATCTCCATACGGTAATTTTTGTTGCTGAGAGCTACTACCTATCTCTGATTTATCTTGCAAAAATTTAAAGAACAATTCCTCTTCTATTTCTCTATTTTATTTCTAATATTACTTTTGTTTGTTAAAATAATCCAAATATAAAAATTCCGGTCCCAAACAATTATCACGCTATTGGTTTCATACGAAATAGCTTGGCCTAACAACCCTGTAATTGATTTTGTCTACGAAATTTTCGCAAAGAACTGTGTTACAAGCAAATGGAAAGTGATCGAAACTTTCATGAAATTTGCAATATTTTTTATACACGGGCTTCTTACAAATTGAAAATGTTATAAAAACTGATCTTAAATATAAAAAAAATATGCCAGTTGGTTAATTTAGAAAAAAATATAAGAGGTTGATGATCTCTCCTCACGATGACATTCTTGTATATATATCGACGGATGTTCGGTACCCCGCCAGTTACGTCCATGTAATCAAACGACGAATAAACAATAAGAATGTAAACGAGACCCATTCAATGTAATTTCAGATTTTTCAATTGTAAACCAATGATGACTACAAAATGACAATGAATTTGTTTGAAGCAATAATGACAACGATGATGGCATCGTTGGTGGTTGGTGACGAGGTTGATGGTGCTCTGGAACGACATGGCTATGGTGGCGTTATTGAAGTGTTGTCAATGCTATGCACGGGTGTGGCTGTGGGCGATGTGTTTTGAGGATAAGCCATCTCTAATGCTGTATAAGATGACTGGATTTCCTTCCAATTCGAACTCAAAGGAACAATAAAATTTTTACAAATTGACAATCGCACTAAAAGATAACAACGACATCGACATCACCATTGCCATTGCTATCGACGGCAACATCAAGAGCGACACATGGCTTCAAAGTAAGAATCACTTGTGTCGAGTGCGTATTTCTAATATGATAATTTCCAGATTATTTGATCCACAGTGAAATGTGGTGCCTGCGTTGCTGTTGCTTTTGCTGAGACGATAGTGGAGTTTGTTATTGAAATTTCCACTTTCTACCCCCTGTTGTTGCTGCTGTCGTTGTAAAAGTTTTCGTACCCTTATCCGTCCCATTCGTCCTAGGAAATAAGGAAAATTTATTTCTTTGATTATATTATTTGCTGCGAGTTTTTAGGATTATGAAAGGAATAAAAAATCACAGGCATTTGATAAGAAATAAAGACAAAAAGAGAAACGAAACAAATTATTCTGCTTTTCTTTCAGCCCTAGACTGTGAGTGTGTTGAACTCGCTTTCAGTTCATTACTGTTTAAAGGACACTCTGTCACAACCGCACAAATGCAAAATGAAACACATACAGTGAAAGTAGTACACACTGACAGGCTGTATACAATGTATGTACATACACATCTATGTATTTTTTCTACTTAGTTCCATTCATTTGTTTACTTGGTTCTTCATGCATCCATTCAGTGACCCATATCCAAAATGCTGCCAAAGAGAGATTTTCAAATGCCACAAATCACAAAATTTAAGCCAGCATATGAATTGCTTCCATCGTTATGGCGTTGGCTTTTGAATGAAACGGACGAATTTTGTTGACTGAGTGGTCATTTTCAGAAACCCCCTGAGGACTCCTGCCGAATGTTCAAATATTTATCGTAAACATCCAAATAGCGGGCAAAGCTCAGTTTCTGCGCAGCATGAAAGCGATGTAGTCTATAGCACCACAATATTTTATTATGAGTGTGAAATAATAAATTAAGTCAAGAGTCCTAGGCATTCGCCAATGAAATCAGACATGTATTTGCCAAACTTATATTGCGTCGCAAGATGAAAGTTTTAAATAGACAGAAGTCAACATATCTATCACAGTAAATTTCATCAAGTTGTAGATGATTTCTGATGAATTGCTGGCTGTCTCATCTATAATTCCAACTCACTTAACCGCTTGTGCTAAATCTCTAAGCATTTCGAATTGATTTAGTATTCTCTAAGGAGAGCCGAGCGAGGGGTGTCATATCGATAAATGAATTTATAGACGAACTTGTGTAATAAAGTTGATGGTAGAAAAATAAAACAAAATGTTTTTCCTTTTCTATTCATTAAATTCTCCGAAGAAAATAATTTGAAGTTCTTTACGATCATAAAAGTGACAGGAAACAAATTGCACCGATCCTCGTAATCCCCAGTTCTGGAACTGATACCGATGTTACCAGGGTACATCCTCTTAAAATCATTATTTTACAAAACATGATGCGTCAGTTCGTGAAGCTAAATCAGGGCAAGGATTCAAGGCTCGCACAGACCAAGTATCATATCTTTAGGCGTTAGTGACCTTCAGTACGTTCAAAATGCTGATTCGAATATGGGGGTTTGAAAACCCGGCTTTCGATTTTGTAACATAATCGTACGAACTGGAAATGCGTTTACAAACAAAAGTAAGAATTAATGAATAAAAATTGGCAAATCTTTATATTTTCGATTTCATTAAAACAAAATTTGACAAACTTTTTTCAGGTTAAATTGAAAGTTAAATTGTAATTTGTCGTACAAGGTGGGGCAAATTTAAAAACCCTATAACTTTTGCTTATTGTCAAATGTCAATTCGGTTTTGACATTTGTGAAGTAAACAAACGCAGAATACAAACGACAAACCATGAATCGGTTTACTCCGCAAAAACGCTGAATAATTGTTTCCATTTTTTTTGCGCAACAATACGTTGGTTGTGTTGGCGCAGCGTGAATTTCGTCGCAGATTTCTTGGCAGTCCGACACCAACTGGTCAAACACTGCGGCGTTTTACCACTCGCCTTGAAGAGACTAGGACAACACGAGATCTTCCAAAGGTTGGCCGGCCCTGGAGCAGCGATTCTGCTGAGTGTATCGCTACTGTTGCCCAAGATATCGAAGAGAAGCTCATGTCAACGACCAGACGACGTGCCACGCAATTGAGCATTAGTCGGCTCTTTCTACCCAGAATTTTGATAAAAGATGTGAAGATGTTCCCTTACAAAGTGCAGACAGTTCATCAGATGTTAGCTGTTGACCGCTAAACGCATGTAACCTACACTTAAGCCATCCTGAATCTCAACGAAAAGGTGGACGATTTTTTTATTGAAAACAAAAAAAAATGGTGTCCCATAACATCCCATGAAGGGACTGAGGACAGCTTCTAACAATCAGTGAGATGTGCGCTTGTTAGTTTTTACACTCACTGATGGGGACCGACAGGTTTACACCGGTTCCGAACGGTATTTTAAGAAGCTTTTGCATGGTTAAGTACTCGATAGTGTCACCATCACTAAGCGAGGTGACCGCCGTCGAAATAAATGTAAGGTGGTCTGAGCAGGGCTCGAACCCACGTTCTCATGTACAAGAGCCGCGCACACTAACCATTGCACCACCAATGGCCCCATAATCGTTTCTCGGGCACCAAAAACCCGTGTATCATTCGCGAAGAACCATTACACCCGCTCAAAGTTACAGCGTGGTGTTCTGTTTACGCTGGAGGAGTCATCGGGTCATTTTTTTTTGAGAATGCAGCGGCCCAAACGACGACCGGCGCTCGCTACCGAACATGTGGTTCCAACACGATGGTGCAACGGCGCCCACTGCTCGAGCCACAACCGGTGTTCTGATGGAAGCATTTCCGGGTCGCTTAATCCCTGGTTTGCACTGATCGTTCCAGACTTCTTTTTATAGAGATTTTTAATTCACGGGTTTACGTCAACAAGCCTCAGACTCTTGAAGCCCTTAAGGCGAATGTTCGCCAAGAATACCAAAACCTGTCGCCCGAAGTTCTGACAAGATTGACTGAAAAATTACATAAAACGAGTCTATATGGTCATCAACTCTGGCGGCGGCCATTTGGCTGATATCATTTTCTCTACTTGATGGAATAAATTCTATTGGATTAAATAAATAAATTTCATAAGCCGAATCAAAGTTTTTCATTAAAAAAACTACAGCAAAAGAACATTGGGTGATAACTTTTGTCCCGCCCACATTGAAGAAAACCCCCTAAAACGTTGATATGGGATTCTTGCAATTTTCTTTAGAAAATTGCCTTTAAAATTTAAATTTTATTTCAAAAAAATTAAACACATAAAAGTTCACACATTTTTCTTTTAACAAAAGGAAAAACAAGGAATATTTTGAAAGATAAGATTTTGGAACGAAGTAAATTGAAATAAAACCGGTGGAACCAGCAGGAAATACCTGGTTCAGCCGGTTGTTCGAAAATATTAATTTTCAGAAAACCGGCGGTCTAGTTCCACTGTGGGTATGCTCAGTTCTGCACACAAGCTCATGCTTAAAACCGAAACTCAAGTATGACCAATATCTTTATGCTACTAAATGTGTTCACTGGACACTGTTTAATAGATAAACGCGCGTCTCAGCTTATGATTACCGGAAAAGTTGTGGGGATGAAGAGGAGGTAGATTATTCGTAGAACATCTCATCTGCTACTGCCCGGCTTTTTATGTAAGAGACAATATCTGGATCTTACTACATGTTTTATCTAACACACATTCAGGGAGTTAAGCTGTATGATCTGGGGCACTGTTTGCAGAGTATTAACTGGTTTGCCAGTGACTAATGTACGCCTCACCTTAAGCCAAATCGTGGAAAATCGGGATGTGGTATCATATGGTCAATTTGCAAGTTCCGAATTCCGATTTAATTTTCATTCAGCACTATAATTGTGTAACTTTCTAGCGACAAGAGCGGTATATAAATTGAGAACATTTTTAGAAATGTTCTGGTCTACCGAAGTTTCTTGTTAAATATATATGTCACTGCGCCACTGATACCACAAGAGAATCAGTAATTTTTGGAAAAATAGCTACCTTCTACTTCATATTCTGGAAAAGTGTTCATCTGTACACCACTTTCAAAATATTTCAATTTGAGATGTATTTTGAAACCGACAGGGGATTGGAACCCTAAGTTTTACACCGGTTTCGAATAAGGGTTTGAGAGACTTCCATTACCAAATAGTAGATGTTTGCCGAGTACTTATACACGAAAAACTTTCTTAAAATACGGCTGGAAACCGGTGTCAAACTATATTTGACAATCACTGAGTATAAAACTAGGGCGCGTCAGCTCACTGGTTGTGACAAGCTCACCCGAATCTCTTCTTGGGATGTAATGGGAAATCACTTTTTTTCTATCATCCGATCTAAGTTGAAGGTTCTCACTGAAACTCTCGGGAGAAACTCTACGGAGCAATGTCTGAACTTGGCATTCCTACATAACTCATACGCCTTTGCTGGATGACCTTGACGAACACCACATCCGCAGTGAAAAAAGGCGAGTTGTTAAGTAAGGACTAGTTCCGTTTTCGTTGGATTAACGCCCAAGCCACAGACCCTAGTCCAAGTATAGGCCCACCACCCAGCGCATGTTGCATTAGGTTACTAATTATTGATGGACAGAGATTGTCAGCGATCGGCCTCGTAATTCAAAGTCCTAAGTATGCCATTACACACTACAGGGGAACAACACTGCACTCTGTACAGATCTCACACCCAGTGTCGAATTAGTAATACCGTCCCCAAGCATTTTACCGCTTCATCTGACTAGACGCTATGATACGGATGAAGGCACATTCTATGTACATGAAAGCAGCCAAAGTAAAGCCACCAAACTTAAAATTGTGCCCAACATAAACCACAACATCGTGCAAAGCTTGTTCCTTTAGGTAAGCATGCTGACCCTCACTCAAGTACCAAGGGCTAATTCAAGTCAAGCATTCTCTCCAATACTTTCAATAGAGTGTATGAGATGCTGATTGACCTGTAGTTTTTAAGAGAGATATGACTTGGGAAAAAGACAACCAATAGCTCCTTCCATTTACCTGGCACAAGGGAGATCGCCTTATAGATACCCAAAAGATGTGGGCTGATGACAGTGTCACACTTTGAGAGCATAACTTAAAGCGGATGAAGCTTGAAATCAGGCGCAGAACCAATATTATCACAGTTTGGAATGTGAGTTTCCGTAAAAACCTTAAGTGTCTCAGTTATGGAATTGGTCAATTACCCACCTGCGTTTCTAATGCTATCAATAACCTGGGGTTTTTGGATAACACTCGACGTAAGAGTGCTGCATCACTTGCCTCTACTATAGGCTCACAGAAGGTTAACCAAGCTTCTCGTTCAGCCCTTTCAATGCCCTTTTTAAACAGGTTGAAACTGTTTTTACGAACTGTTCAGTCCGATTACCGTTTAGATTTTGCTTTGTTATAGAGCCTTACATGCTGGAAAATATCGGCCCCAGCAACATATTGCAGGAAACATGTACATGTTTACAAGCATTTTTTTCATGAATTTCAGATCTGCTGCCTTTTTGTTTCTGTGTTGTTTGTCTCGTTGTTGGTTTTAACGGCTTTCAAAGAGCAAATCCACATTTAGATCTCAAAAACATATATAACGTGTTTCTAGTTTGTCGCAAATATAGAATACGTGTGTCCAAACACACTGTGTTTCCTACTCAATATTACATGTTTGAGACACAATGATTAATGGGTTATAATTTATGTTTTGTGACCCAAATTTGGCTTTGTTCGTTGAAAACTTCTGAAACCAAAAACGTGACAGACAACAAAGAAACAACAATGCAGCACAGCTTCATGTCATGAAAACAATGCTTGCAAAAATGTACATGGTTCCTGCAATATGTTGCTATTACCATTATTTTCATCTTGTGGTGAACTAGATGGTTTACTGTCTCACCTGGCGGCTCAGATGCATCATACGACAATACACTGATGCGATCAGTTATAGAAAATAGACCGAGTATTTAAATATCACCGTAGTGGATTTTGGAAATATATTTTCTGTTCTTTTGCTCATCATGACACGTCGCTTGAGCTCCATATTGACCAAATTGCCAAAAATCACTTGCACACAATATTTGGCCAAAAAGTCAGAGGAGTCAAGCAGAGTCATTTTGTATTCCGTTTGAGCTCGTATAACGTTCCCATAGTAAGCTCTTCAATACACATAATTTGAGACATCCACGTTTGAAACTCCGAAAAACTATGTTTCCAGTACACCCTAATGTTCATACAAAAACTTGTGAACCAGAACTGCCACTAACCACACAAATTCAAAACAAATAATTGCAATTGTTAATGGTCTTTTTTTCTTGTTGAATTTTCATTTGTACATGAAAATCGAATTAAAATACAAATTATAAATTCCATGGAATACACAGAAATCTCAAACGTCTCCTCCAATTGTCTTCACTTTTTGTTTTGTGAAGTTAGATCAATTGGCCTCTGAATAGCTCGTACTGTGAACTTTAGGAATAGAAGGAACTTTTGGTTCATCCTGTTACGACGCTTGGAAGTAATTAGAGGATAAATTTAAAATGCTTACAGCTGCAGGATTATTGCGCGTATGGTCACACCTTGTTGTTAATTATTAACACGTTTTTTTAGTTTGTTTTTGGTTGCTTTCCTTCTTCGCCGTAGTATTTGATTTTACGGTGATTTACGATATTTGTACAAACTGTTTGCTTATGATATTTCTCCATAAGTTGGCTACTTTTTGCTTTAGCTACAAGTCTGAATTCCCCTTGACGTCTCATTACTCGCCGTCTTACCAAGCGACAGAGGATGAAAAAAAAAATCGATAACAATCAGCAAAACCCACGCATCGTCACAAAGTTCACTCACACACACACACACACACACACACACACACACACACACACACACACACACATACACATTGAAAATGCCGAACACAACGACGACAACGCAAATGAAACGGTAAACAAACTTTGAAAACACCACACACATTTTAACTTGGTCGAGAAAGTCAGCTCCGACTGAACCAGGAGAGCTGGGGGACCAAATGGGTCATTGTTGTGGGGTGTCCTTGAAACCAGACCCCGTCCCATTAACACCCACCCAGATACACAACCACACATACCCAAGGAATCAGCATTCCTCACTCACGCTCTCATACGAACGAACAGTCGGGGGGAAGGCTTCATTAAAAATTTATACTTATTGATTTTCGGTTCATAATGCGTCGGGTGCCCAGTGAATTTTTCCTATCGTCAGCAGCGAATCCGATAGCTTTGCTCCATTGGCTTTCCTTTGTTGGGAGAATTTGTTGAAACTTTTCATAAAGATTTTTTCAAAAACCAAAATGAACAGCGATGGGATGAGGTTCGGGCTCGGGGGTTGGGGTTTCACTTTCACGATTCACTTTAGGTTGGGTTGAACGGAAAATTGAGTTGAGCTGAGTCCGTTGTACGGTTGGTTGACTACTTGATATTCTCGGCTTGCATGCGCTGAATTTGGGGACTTTTAATTGAGTGGAGAGCGTGATTGACAATTTCAATTATTTAATGTTCCCCACATCGGAAGTGGTGGTTGGTTCGATACGTGTGGGTATGGGTGTGGGTGTTGCATGTTGAATGTCAAAGCAGCCCTAATGCTTGGCAAATTTGTAGCTGCTTCAAGTGAGCGACGACGAATCAACAATTTATCTTATTTTGGCAACATAATTAAAGAGATTAATTGTTGTTTATCCAAACTCTTGTAGCTGCTGCCACTGCGCCAGCGTTGTACTCAAGTGCCAGTGTAGTTTGCCACAATGCACACGAGGAGCTCTCCTCTAAACCTAAGCACTTAACGCACAATTCCGTAACAACAACATCATCGTCAACAACCTCGTCGTCATCAGGGTCCTTATGGTTGCAAGCAGATTGTTTACTTTTAGTTGTAGTGGTGGCACTGTACACACATACACACTTACCCACACAAACGTATGCACATGGGTTTCCTTGTGTGGGCGGATGTTTAGACAACGTGAATGGGAATGCATGAATGTGTCTGTTTAACATCACAAATGTTTGACTTATGCAATTGTGTTTCTTCACCCTTCCATCTCAGAGGCTGTGAAATGTGGGAAAGGGCGAGAGAGAGAGGAGCAACTTGATAGCTCTCTTGGAGCCAAAAGTCATCGTGCAATGCAAAATATTTCTCAACTGATAGCTACTTGGGTCAGAATTTAACTCGTTGATATGTGTGTCAGCTATTACTTTGGGTCATGCAGACAAGACGGACAATAAGGCTGTGAATGAAGAACTTGGGTGTGTGAACAAGTGCATGGCTAGATGCTGGATACCATAAGAATTTAGGATATGTCGAAATTTGATGAGTAAGTAAGACTATGTAGGTGTAATCACAGAAAGGAATACATGATTTATTAAAATGGCTACAGCTAACGGCTACAGGCGTAGTCGGCGACAATTGACGTTCCTTTGGCCATGTCTTTGCCATCATTACTAACCGACAAATATATCGTAGGCGATGACTTCATAGACTTTAGAATATAAATAATTTCAACAAACGAAGTCAATATTATCCTCATTATTCTTTTTCTATTCAAAGTCTAATGTAACCATAATCTAACGTATTTGTTGTAGCATTACTTTCCATGAATGGAATCCTTCATTCAACCTTGATACGCTGTTATTCACAGACCAAATTAAATTTAATTTTATAAGTTTGAAAATGTTTTCTGACCCAAGCAAACATTAACGCCTTCGTGAATACCCCTAATATAAAGTATAAATCCAGACATGCACAACAATGGGCGCAACGATTATCAATTGTCCGATGTGTGCGAGGAGTAGTGTGCGAGGTGTGGGACATGAAAACCCACTTTAATGTCGGCTCACTCGCACACAGTTGTTGCAATGTCAAGTGTTTGGCCAAAAAGTCAGAGGAGTCAATCAGAGTCATTTTGCATTCCGTTTGCGTTGCTTTACTTTCAACTTTAACTTGACTCGACTTGGCATAACAGTAACATTTATTGCTGATTGCAAGTGCCGACAAGGTCCGTGTGTATTATGACAATTCCTTCGAGACTGACATACTCCAGTCCATATACATACATACATTCATACATACATATGTATATGTATATATACATGCCTTTACACGTACAAAGGCAATGTTAAAGGGCACGAGGTGCATTGACATCCTGGGACGTGGAATTTGATGTCGTTTTGGACAAATTTATTTCCATGCAATTTTCATTACATTGCCCGTTTTCTTCGCACTGGTTTTTTGCTCTCGTGCCACAACTTTTACCACAGTTTAACTTTTTAACTAAATGATGGCGTTAAGTGATGTTGTAACTACGTACCAGCGAGCTACTCCTGCAGTTGGCTGCCATCATTCCTCGTGATACAATGCAGAAAGTCATGCTTTACTTAGCCAAACTGAATGGCAGCAAGGAAAAAAGCAGCAAAAGAATGTGTAAAAATGATTTTGAGTGATTTTCATGCTTTCTTCACAACTCTGCTGCCAACTCAGCTTATCCCTTTCGGTTGGCCCGGCTTTCATGTACACCAACATTGTGCAGAAGATTGGAAATGCCCGTATACTTAAATCATTCCGTATTTTTCTCGCACTCCTCAATTTTGCTAGCGTTAATTTTTAACTGTATTCAATTCATCCACCATTTTCAATTTTCGCCTTTTTGGTTCCGAAGTTGCTGAACATTTTCTTCAGGACAACCAATTTGTGGCAAAACAGTCGATGCATGCATCATACGTGGAGAGGCAGAGGAAAGATGGATAAATGGACATTTGATATCCTTGGGGGGAAATGCAGTTACAAACCGCTGAGTATGCATATTTGGTCAATGACTCATTATATCGTCACTTGACGATTACGCGTGGGAAGTTGGTAAACGGGAAAGGGAGGAGTAAATCTGTAAGTTTACAATATCTAAACAAACATGGAGTGTTAAATAATGGTTACGATACTTGTGTGGGTCCAAGATTTCGGAAAAAGCAAACATTTTGGTTTTTGATAAAATTAAATTTTTCGGCTGGCGATAGGAACTAAAAGTACAACTTGACTAGTTCGGAGGTTCTGCCGATCTGTGTAATGAATCCGGTTAATTTTGTGGACGTTCATAATGAAATAATGTCGCTTGAAACTAATACATATTTTGCAAACTAACCTATTTTTTTTAAGACATAGATTGTCCCAATAAAATTGCACGATTATTGTCATTTTTTTCTGGCCAAGTGGCAGCTCTAAAATTTGACATCTGTCGTCTGAGATATATGCGTATCTGACCCAAATATAGTTTTGTTTGTGATACAAAAATAGCTGTGTTTGGTGTACTGTCGCGACATGTCGGGAGCAACATAATAAGAGGTACAAAGACAGATTATCTCAGCCTAAACTAATTTAATTGTAAGTAAAGTGTAACTGTATATTTGCATTGTTCATTCAGCCAGTGACGCATAAGTTTCCCAGCATGTATTTGTAAATTGCAGATGAAATGAGTGCTTGTGTTGTTCACTGATCTGTTGCGTTTTAAGTTTCATAAATTCAGTAATCAATCGTTCATTGGATGAAGGAAAAAACCAAAAAACTATTTTTATTATTAAAAAATATTTGTGATCAGTGGAAAAAATAATAAATAAAGGATCGAACGGGTAAAATGGTTTGTGTTGTTGCTTTTCCTTTGCGTATGTCATTGGGATATATGTATGTATGTGTACTACCAAAGTGAGAAACGATTTTGAGAAAGAAGCCGAAGAAAGCAACAAAGTCAAGCGCTTGGCCTTCCTGTTCATTTAGTGAGAACATCGGAAAATACGCACATGCTGCCACATTAGTGGAAGTGCTTAATGTGCGTAAGTCTAAAGACGTTTGTTGCAGTCCTAATCGGACCTTATCAGTGTGGCTTTAGGAACATTACGACAAACCCTGAAGAAAACTCATGAAAAACAAATCGACACCTACTACCTCTTTGCAGTTTCCCCCCGAAACGGGGAAAACTATATCAAGCTATGTCGGAGCTTGGTATTCCTGCTAAACTCACATGTCTTTGTAGAATGACATTAAAAAAAGTTTTGCCATTACATTCCGAGAAGGGATTGGCGAGAACTTCTTACAACCAATGAGGCATGCGCGTATAATTTTACACTCACTGCAGTTTTACACCGGTTCCGAACGGAATTTTTAAGAAGCTTTTTCATGGCCAAATACTCGATAGTGTCGTTGTCACTAAGCGAGGTGACCGCCGTCACAAGATATGTTAGGTGGTCTGAGCAGGGAACGAACCCACGTACTCTTGTACAAGAGCCGCGCACACTATCATTGCACCGCCGACGACCACTGACACTGACCGACATGAAATCCTTAGTAAAAATTTATAAAGATCTCACCGAACCATTTAGTACGAGGCGAGGCCTCAGGCAGGGCGATATTAATTGGGATCATCGTGAGGAAGCTGGCAGTCACCACGAATACAATTATCAGCAGGAAAAGTCACATGTTGCCCCACATCGACGTAGTTATGTGTATCAAAATATCGCGTTTTCGCTGACTAGATCATGTCAGTAGAATGTTTCAGAATAAACCAGTGAGAAAGGTATTCGAAGACATACTCGAAGAGCATACAAAAATGGAATGACCAAGATTTCGCTGGAAAGACCAGGTGGAAAATTGCCTGCGAGAGCTTGGTGTTACCAACTGGAGGAAAAAGGCTGAAGACCCGGCCGGTTGGAGAAACATGTTATACTCATTTTGTATGGCCCTTGACCCCTCTGGGTTGTTTAAGGCCACTTAAGTAAGTAACGAAGTAAGTTATAGCACAAGTAATCAACTTTTTGTAGGTTATCGGCAACACCTAAATTATTCAAACGCCGAATACCGCACTGAATGTCGGTTTCGCCGGTTCCACCAGTTATTTTTTTCAATTTATTTTGTTGCAAAATCTTATTTAAAAAAAATATATACATTTTATGCTCAGAAAAAGAAATTTGGGGGAAAAGGCCAGCTGGAGAAACTTCAATAAATTGCTCATAATAAGCAAAATTTCCTGGTAAAAGAAATAATAACTTTCTAAAAATAACTCGGATCAAAAAAAATTGAAGAAACTTTTAGTTGTTTGATTTTTTTTTCACAGAATTCTGGCAACTCTACTCTGATTTAGTTCGTTTTTAGTTGTGCTCCGTGAATTTAACTTTATTTTCGTATTTAAAAGTTTAAATAGTGCTTGTTGTGTTAATAGTGCGAAGATAAGTTAAATTGCATTGCTTGATATACATAATTGTGTGTTCAGTGCAGTGCTTGTTTATACTGTTTTTGTATTATTGTGTGCAATTGGAAATTCTGTTGATCGTGTAAAACACAAACAACAACAATAATATTTGTTTGTCATTGTAGTTGTTGGATTTTTGTTTTATCTTTCATTCTCTTTGTTTCTTTATTTGTGTGTCAGAGTTGCCAACTGGTCTGGTTTTGGGAATTTATATCAAAGCGATAATAAGTTCATACGTTTTTGGTAATTTTGTCGATTTTGGAATTCTGTTTTTAGTATTTGTTTCTTATTTATTTATTTTTTTACTCTTACTTAATTATGATGACTTGCATGAACAAAGACTGTAAGGTTAGATCGGATACCGATACTCTGATTTAATTAATGCTGGTTTTGTGATGGCTTGGTACATGTCAAATGTGTTGGCCTTTATGCAAGAGTGGCAGACAATCTTAGTGATGACAAGGGTCTTCGTTGGTGTTGCCTGGATTATAGAAAATTAGATGTGGAGTTCTACAAATTTTTCAGGAGCATGAAGTCCGAGTTTTCTGAGATGGAAAAGGAGCTTTCGGCTTTATATGGTCGATTTTCCAAGTTTATTGGGATGTTTAATAAATATCCGGGATTGGAAAAGAGAGCGGGTTCACCGAAAGCTTCTTCGCCGAAAAGGAAGAAGACGGCTAAGAAGGCCCCTCCACTGTTGGTAATTCCTTCCTCGCCGAATTTAATGGACGTTAATTCTCCAGTTTTAGTTTCAAGTCCAATGAAATCTTCTGCCCCTTCTACTTTTGCTGAAGTCGTTTCTGTAGTTACTATAGCTTCCACGGACAGCGATAAGTCATCTCCTCGGGGGGGTAATCCCGCCCCGGTGCCAGGACCGGGACCAAGAACGTTGACTGTCGTACCGGCAAGGAATACAGTTTTTGTGTCTAGACTTTCCCCCGACACGACCGAAGAGGATATACGACTTTACATATCGTCTAAATTAGTCGGGAATAATTCTAACGATTCCATACAGTGCTTCAAGCTGAAGTCACAATTTTCAAAACGTAGGTCGTCTTTCAAAATTATTGCACCGGATGATCTATTTGTCAAACTGGTGGATTCGGAATTTTGGCCTCACAGAACATTCGTAAGGGAATTTGAGTATCGGGATAATGGTAGGCGTGATAATTTTGCTAGATTACCGTCTGGAGATAAGGCAGCTCCAAAAAGACTAATTGGGAGTTTGAATATGGCGTATCAGAATGTTCGCGGTTTGAATACTAAATTGTCTAGATTATTTGTTGATAGCTTTGGTTTTGAGTAGTTTGATGTCATTGCATTTTCTGAGACATGGCTTAAACCTAATGTTTTTAATTCTGAGTTGTTTTGCAATAAGTACGTAGTTTATAGAAAAGATGGTGTTGGTAAAATTGGTGGTGGTGTGTTAAACTCAATTGAAAATTCTTTATCTTCTGAGTTGGTTACAGTTGATGCTATTGGCGATCTTGAGTTTATTGTGGTGTCCATTAATTTAGGCAATTTGAAATTGTTTGTCACGTGTTCTTATATACCGCCATCTTCATGCTTTGAGGTATATCAAGAGCATATTGACGCTATCGGAAAAGTTGTTGCGTTAGCCAGTAGAAAGGACCGTATTTTAGTATTTGGTGACGTTAACTTGCCGTCTCTGACATGGGTGTCTATACCCGACACCAATTCTCTGATTCCATTGACACCATGTGATTGGTCATCTGATTTTGTTTCGCATATTTCCGAACTTGGCTTGATTCAATTGAACGACATTTCCAATTCTATGAATCGAGTCCTTGATCAAGTTTTAGTGGATCATTCTAACAACTTTGATATTTCTCGAATTGATCCGTTAATTTCTCCTGAGGATAGTTACCATCCAACGCTGGGAATTAATTATACATATGATACCGTGCAGGTTGGTTGCAATCGCTCTTCGTCCTATGTTGGCCTATGCTTTTCGCGTGCGAACTTTATTCTTTTGAATAATCTTATCTTTGATACCGACTGGCATAGTATATGTCAGTGTGATAATGCTGTTGAATTTGAAATCGCCCTGGATGATTTCTATAATATTATTATGACTATATTCCTAAGTCTGTACCCAAGAGGGCTATAATGGGTAATACTGGTCCCCCATGGTCCTCAAGGGCTCTAAACAGTCTTCAGAATGTAAGGAATAGATGTTCGAAAAAGTATAAAAAATCTGGACTGCTAGCAGACTATGCTAGGTATATTGTTGCTAGGAGTAGATACAACTCTAAATCTCGTGAGAGTTACAGATTTTATTTGAATAAGTTGAAGGCTAATTTTAAACGGAAACCCAAATCATTCTTTAGATTTGTTAACTTGAAGCGTAATTCCTTTTCCACACCTTGTGGGATCAAAATGAACGGTATTGATTATTCAGATGAGGAGTCTATTGCTAATTGTTTTGCCGATTTTTTCGCATCTATTTATTACACCCAAGCCTATGATGTTTCCAAATCATACCCGTACACTGTCCGCTCTCCCATTCCGTTTGATGCACCTGTCGCAAATTCTTCGTGGTTGCTAGATAACTCGAATAAAGCTGGTCCTGATGGTATCCCGGACTCTATGTTGAAATACTGCTCGAATTCTCTCAGCTTACCGTTGACTCTCTTATTTAACGCTTCGTTGAAGTTCGGCCATTTTCCTGCAAAGTGGAAGAGCTCTTATATAATCCCTCTCCACAAATCTGGTAGTTTAGTAAAAGTTGCAAATTATAGGGGAATTGCAAAATTGAGTGCCATTCCTAAACTTTTTGAGAAGTTAGTCACAGAGGTAATTTCTCATCATGTTTCCTCTATTTTAGATCCATGTCAACATGGCTTTCGGAAGGGTCGTTCCACCGTGACTAATTTGCTTCAGTTTTCCTCTTCCATTATTGACGGCTTTATTAATGGAGATCAAACTGATGTGATTTTGACCGATTTTAGTAAGACTTTTGATAATGTTAACCACAATTTGTTATAATAAAAACTCGGGTCAGTGGGTTTTAATTGTAACATGTTGAATTGGATTAGTTCTTACTTAATGAACCGAGAACAGATGGTATCATTTGGCCGATCATTTTCAAGATCTATTTTTGTGTCATCTGGGGTGCCTCAGGGCAGTCATCTTGGCCCGGTTCTATTCTTGTTATTCATTAACGACTTACCCGCCTCCATAATGCACTCTGAATTGTTAATGTACGCTGATGACGTGAAGATCTATTTTCTTACAAGGATCCTTGTCAATATACTTTACTTCAGAGGGATTTGTCTACATTCCAGACGTGGTGCGAAACCAATTTGATGGAGCTTAATTTTGCGAAATGTAAGCATATGGTGTTCTCTAGGTCATCATTCTTTTCGGCAAAATACATTTTAGGTGGCAATGTTCTTGAATCGGTGGATTCATTTGTTGATCTTGGTGTTCTCTTGGACACAAAATTGAATTTCAACTCCCACATAATTACGATGGTAAATAAGGCTTATGGCGTTCTGAACTTTATTAAACGTTGGGCAAAGGAATTTTCAGATCCCTACATTACGAAAAATGTTTTTACTTCTCTAGTCCGCCCTATTTTCGAATATGGATCTGTTGTTTGGGACCCCCCGTACAATTTGTATGTTAATATGATTGAATCGGTCCAGAAACAGTTTCTCATTTTTTGTCTGAGAAATCTTCAATGGAACCCGAACCATAATCTTCCTTCGTATAGCAGTAGACTAGCATTGATCAGATTGCCGACTCTTAGTAGTAGACGTACCATGATAAACTGGATGGATATATATGTTCTGAATTTCTGTTATGTAAGATTTTCATAAATGTCCCATTGAGACCCACGAGGTACTATAAACTCATTCACATCGAGTTTCAGCGTTCGAATTATGCGTCCTTTGATCCAGTTAGGAGAATGTGTCGTGACTTTAATGAGCTATATCAGTTTATTGATTTCACAGGTAGTTGGGAAACGACAAAGTCTAGCATAATTTGTCATTTGAACCGATTGCATTAGTGCTGTATATTCGTTAACGTACATATGTAAATTTAATTTACTTTATCCTTACTATCTGGTCTGATTTATAATTTGGTTTTCGTTTTGCTCGTAATTATTATATATTATGAAGTCTGTTATGTTAATATCTCGTGATGTGCTTTTATACTTATTTATGTTAGTGTAATACCAACCGGTGAAGAATTTCTGTAGTTGGTTGCAACGTGTGAACTTATGATCCTTGCTCTCCCGTTATAGACCGGTCTATAATGTGTACGCTGTCCTCACGTTATGTGGACGTGGCCCTCTCGGTCGGTAGGGGCGGGTAAGAGTGGCGGCGATGGTTCGCTCTATTAAAAAAAATCCAATGAGTGTTTGAACTCACGGGCGATGTGTTAACAACTTTTTGTTACACGGTACCTGAACGATTTCTATGAACACATTAATAAATGTTACATTGGAAAATAAACAGCAGCGTTCAATCATATGATGACGTTACAGTTAAATAATATTAATACTTAAAATTGTTTAAAGACACAGTGCAAGCACATGTGTCATTATTTTCTTGCTCAATACTTTTTGTTTTATTCCCACAAAAGTCAAAGAATGCAAAGCAACATACACTTGTATATACATACATACATACATTGTTATATTCGTACATACGCTACACAAGTTCACAAAATTGTCGTTGCTCTCTTGCTATCTCATTTTCATTTACGTATAATACGTCATTACTCTCTTTGCTCTGAGAGTGCTCCGCACCCACATTTTGGTTGGTGGGTGTAGGGCCACCCTAAAAACTGTTAACGGAATGCAAAGAGTGGAGAGTGTGGGTGTAAATTGTCATGGTGGAGGGTATATAAGCTTCGGCCCGGCCGAACTTAACACCGTTTCTACTTGTTTTTGTATACACCGGGCAATGCTGAACATCAAATGACTCGCTTTGTTTGGCCATAGCAACAACAACGAAACAACCAAACACACAACAACATTACTCATACTTTGTACGAAGTAGCTGACGTATACGTGTGTCACATAACCACATGTTTGCCATGTCAACAGCAACGAAACAGCCAAACACACAACATCACACATACTTTGTACGAAGTAGCTGACGTATTAGTGTGTCACCATAACGTCGACTGCGCAAGGTTGCAAATGAAATTTTGCGCGGCTATGCTTTATATCTCCGTTCAACAACAGCAACAGACACATGTGCATACATACATTATTATGTTAATACATACGCTATAGACACCATTTCGTTTGCCTCACCCCTGCCACACCACTCTTTCATTGCACTCTTGCTCGGTTTTGTTTTTCATTTTTGTTTAACACGTCATTATTCTCTTCCGCAGTCGCAGAAAATCTGGTTTTAGCAGCAGCATAACATCTGGTTTTAGCAGCAGCATAAAATCTTGACTTTGACAGATTTAGTCCCTATACGACGCTATAGATGTTAACACATCAAAAAAAAGATGAAAATGATAAAATTGAACAAACAAAACTGTTTGAATATTTCTGCAGAAAATTAAAATGCTAAAAAAGAAAATTGGTACTGTGTTCAAAACAAATTTTAAATAAATTATCATTTGACTCTTTAGAAACAATTTTTACCTCTTCTGAAGGGAAATGTGTCTTCTTTTTGTACATTATTCCAGGTTTTAAGTACACAGATTTCCCTAAATCTAAAGAAAAATAAGAAAATTTACTTAAAATTAACTTCGGTTTAAAAAAAATATCTTCAAAGATTTGAAGGCAAATGAAGTTTAATTTTCCGCACTCTAAATCCATTTGAAATTAAATTTAGTTCCCTTTTCTTTGAGTGTAAAAGGATAAATTATATTTTCCAAATTGTGACTAGGTTTCCTGGGAAAGATATTCATTGATCAAAAGCGAATTAGTGGAACAAATAGAGGCCCGGCAAATGAATAATGGGGTTACAACAGCCTAGATGCAATAGCAATAATACAATTAGTAAAGGACACAAGAATCGACTGTAATTGAGCATGAGAAGATATTAGATTGTGTGTGTGTGTATACAACATAAAAACATATACACACACAAACGTATATTTATATACAAATTAATTAAAATTTTAAATTGAATTAAAGTAAACTTTTTGCAGATACTCGCATGTGTAAGAGAATAATGGAACCCAATTTCATATCTGTGTTTTATTTAAAAGTCCTTCGTGTATTCTTGTGCATTTGTGGCCTTAGCACACAAAAGGTATGTGCACATGTACGAATGTGTGCGTAGAAAAGTGTGTTTTGTGGGTGTGCGTTTAAGAGCATGTGCACGCCTGGGAGGCACTCATGCAAATTGAACTTTAGTTCATTGATTCTAACAAAAATCCAGTTCAATACCAAATAAAACTCAATGGAATCCCAAGTGAACGCACCAAATATACATACACATACACATATGTATGTTTGTACAACTACTACGCACACATACCCTTACACACACACACATTTATAACATCACGTATAGTTTGGAATAGAATGACATAGAAGACAGATGTAACTAACAATTTAGGAGATGACTTGTGTGGATCATCTATCGTTTTTCAAAAGCCAGTGGTTATAAATGAAGCTCAGATATCGCGTGAATGCAGTTTTCGTTCTTTCTCTGTATGTGCGAGTATGGGACATATATGTATATGTATGTACGAACATATCTACACACACTAGAATAGAGCAGAGCGTCATAAACGACATTTGATATGTAGGAGTGCAGACGACCCTTAGGATGCATAATAATTAAGGATAATTGCTTAATTACTAAATCAATAAATTCTAGATAAAATATATAAATAATGAACTTTCCAAGAAGATGCCAATAGACTGCTCAGAGAAGAGCACACGCACACACTCACATACCCAGCAGCGGAATTCATGACTAGGAAGGCCTTCTGTCAGACCTTCATCGGCATCCATAAGACAATACCAACTAATTGCCTCTTCCTTCCCAAATTGCACGGAGTGAGATGGTAGTGGACGACCTTTCAGCCCCCATTCTATAAGAAGGCCTTCAAAAGACCTGCAAAACCTATGCATTAAGAAAACGTTGTTAATGAAGTTCTACCAGAAGGCTTGGCCTTCCAGAGCCAATCAACGAGCAACTAATTATATGACAATTATAATTTGTTGTTTAATTTGAATTTCCTGTTCAAATGCAAATTCAAAAAACTTTCAATATCACTGGCAATTGTACCTATTTTCAAAACATTTCCTTCATATCTGGTAATTTTGGTTTTCAAATATTTTATACAGAGCAGGTTTATGAATTTGAATAATTTTTGAATAAAAATCAAACCAGTAATTCACATTTCTGTTGTTATTTTGCTCCTATTATTGTTTGAATCCTAATTATTGCCTTGTAGTTCTTTATTGTTATTTTTAAGCAAACGCAATTATTTACTCTCAATTCCCAAATCATACATGGGTTGTTTTAATTTGCATTGAATTTTAATCTGCGTTACTTTTTCTAATGGGAATTCAAAAAAAATACCATTGTTCGCAATGGCAATTAACAAATTTTGAGTTTGCATTTGCTCAGGCAATGCAAATGCAGGTTGTGGAATCGAATGCCAATTGTAATGAAATATGGGACTGCTTTTATTTGTTTAGAATTTGTTTGACTGCTGGCAATTCTGTTTTTAAAGTATTTTATATGTAGAGGTTTGTGGCTTTGATAGGTATTGCCTCATAGTGCTTTAAAATTCATAAACCTGTACTGTATAAAATATTTGAAAACCAAAAGTGCCAGGTATGAAGGAAATACTTTGAAAATAAGTACAATTTCCAATGGTATTGAAAGTTTTTTGAATTTGCATTTCGAAAGCTAATTCAAATTAAACTGCAAATTATAATTGTCATGTAATTAATTTGCCCCATGTATGGCCTAAATTAACAGGACGGTAAATGTTGCGCCTGAAGGTATGCCTTTGCAGCAGCATACTAGCTCGCCAAACCGGTTGGTGAATAAGCTGCAGCATCGATTCAATACGGTTGACGTCTCCACTATTTGAGAAAAAAATGGTAGTACAGTATGCGGATTTCTATAAGTTCAAAAAATTATAATAACAATATAATTAAAAGATCGAGAAACAGGTTCTGGAAACGACGAAACATATATAGGAAATATAAAAAGGATTCAAACTGTTGTAATGATCGGAATTTAAAAAGAACGATTTAGAAAATTCGTAAAAATATATATTTTTTTCCAATTTTAATGTCGTTTTATTGAACTTCGACTTGTCATTTTGTTACTGGGACTCACAAACTATTTTGATAAACAAGTTTACCTATTATCTATTACGAAATTATAACACAACTGACTCTTCTCTTCCAAAATATGCTGCGATGGCGATTAACAGGACTTAGTCCCATTACTTTTGCTTGTCATGTACATAAATCTCTCTCCACTTGCGCAAGACATTCAAACGGTATGGACTGAAAATGCCTAATAAACTCTAACACCTTCTACGATCAAGCGGTTTGCCCTATCTTCCGCCAGATCATAGTCAAGCCCTTCTGGAAGACTTTATTGGGTAAGACATGCAGCATGGTTAGGCGGAATCATTGGAGGGCCTTGCAGAATGTCTTCTCTAAGTAAGGCCTTGTCAGTTCCCCTGCTGGGTAGTCACTCCGGGCATTAAAGGGCACACACCCACACAACGCAAATTGTGCAATTTACTCGTGGGCTGATGCATCGCATAACGCACTCACATATAGTCACATACACCCACACATTCTACCATCCCAGATTTACACAGTATTCGACTGAAGAGTGAAAAAAGAGCGAATGAAACAAAATTAATTCATTTAAAGTTTCACACAATATTGACAGCAGCACCGCCGTCATTGGTGAATGGAGCGAATTGCAAAAACTTGCGGTGGATCTTTTATACTGGCTACCACTGTACGTGGGGCTCCACGAATGCTAAAGTAGGCAAAGAATCGACAAATGTCGGTAAGATGGCCTATAGAAATCTCCGAATATTTAATTTGAATCCTAATCTTATGTATGGCTATACACGCTGCCAAACAACGTCTCCTGTGACATTATGCAGGAACCATGTATATGTTTGCAAGTTTTTTTTTTCATGAATTGAAGATCTGCTGCGTTCTTGTTTCATTGTTGTCTGTCACATATTTCTTTCTGCAGTTTTCAACAAATAAATCCACACTTGGGCCACAAAAACATATATTGTAACCTATTAATAATTGTGTCTCAAACACGTAATATTAAGTAGCAAACACCATATGTTTCGACACAAGTACAGATTATTTGCGAAAAAAAAATACAGATTTTCAGAGTGTATATTTCGAACTGAAGTGTTTTCTATAAGTAACGAATATTCAAATTTGTTACTCCAATTAATGAAACAATTGAAACTATGGAAACAGAGGCATGGCCACAGATATCTCTTCTCATCCGCGCCTTAGCGTGCTAGGCCATTGCTCGTATTTGTCAAACTTGCCACTAATTGCAGTATTGGGGGTTCTCTCCTCTTTCCCTCTCTCTAGTGTGCTTCTTTTATGCCATTATATACACTATCTTCTTCCTTCGTTACAAGCTCTTGTGCCGAAGTTTTGAAATGAATGATATTTATATAATATATCGTACACGAACTCCAAATTTTCAGATTTTAATTTCTTGCTTGAAAACAATAATCAATTATTAATTTCCGCTATACAAATCTGCTGTACTTATCAGTTTCATTTCGTCTAAAATACACCGTATGGATATTTTTGTTCTTGAGTATTTTATTTTTTTTTTGTTTTATTTTATTTTTTTTTGTACAAATGTTTTATTAATACAATAACATTTTGTTAAAGTTAAAGTTATTGATTAAAACTTCTGGTGTTGTATTTCCTGCTGTTGAATTTCTCAACAGCCATGTTATTGCCATTATATGCGTATACAATTGCCATGTAATTGAAATGGGACTGAATTAATGACTGATAAATTAACCACTTGGTGTTTACATCTAACTTGTATTTAAGTTTAAAGAGAATGCCTATTGCAGGTGCAAGTTTCTTCTTAACATTTTCCATATGCATATTCCACGATAAGTTAGCTTGAAGCATGACACCTAAATATTTTACAACGCAATGGGTTTCCGAAATAGATTGTCCATCAATATAAACACTAAAATTATTATTTATGCTGGCGGAATGTGGTCTAAAACGTACAAGTTGTTTTTTCCCAGGATTGAGATTAACAGAACCATTTTTGTGCCTTTACCGAAAATTTTCATAATTTGAGTTACTAGTCTCTTGTAGTCAGGGTGCGACATGACCCTATAGTGCGAAAGCAGGTGTACTGACATGATCAAGTGCTAGACCTCAGTTAAGACTTGTACAAGATGTTCGCACTGGTTAAACACACAAACTGTAACGGTTGTCTTTGAAGTCATTTTCCGGATTACCTACACAGTGTCAATGCTACAGGATCTCTAACTTAATGGACAGACCCCTCGTGAGTATTGGCAGCAAAAAATACTGTTTTGAAACGAATGTAGTATTTTCCATTTCAACTTTTTCTTACTTTCATAATATTGACAGCAGCGCCGGCAACTTTGCTTTATGGCGATCTTTCTTTTGCCAACTAGTGTAAGTGTTAGTGTATGTGTAACACATAGTGTCTTTGAATGTACAAGTTTGTATATGTATGTAGATATACATATGTATGCGAGTGTCTGAGAGCGTTGGTGTAGCGGAGCTCAAATCAAATTAAAATCACTTTGTTTCCATTAAAATTGCCATTATTTTACTTTTTACTCAACATAATTGGAGGCTTTTAGCGGAAAGCCATTTACATTGAACCAAGGCCTATCATCCGTATCTAGAGATTTACACACATACACACTTACAGACACAGAAACAGCCCAAGCCACACAATACATTCACATGTACAGGCAATGTGTGCAAGGAATAGTTTGTGTGTGTGTGTTTGAAATATGGTGACATTGGTATTTTTTTTTTAATTTTGTTCAAGGGTAAGGATGCTGGTGTGTTGGTTCGTTTACAGATTCAGATACTGATACATTTTACTTCGGTCTTTATTTCATTAAAATAATGGCAGTTAACAATGAAAGGCTCTTACACACGCATACATACAAGTTCGAGTATCCGTGAATTATGTATCAGGGTTATGGGGAGATCCTGCCAGTTGTTTGTTTGGTGACTTTTTTTTGTCGACGAACAATGCCTTAAGCCATCGGGAGTAGCATCGAATACTAAGTGGCATTAAGGGTGATATGTTTGTATTTTGTTTTCCGTTTATTCCAACAGTAGTAAGAGGGATTCGAACGATGATCTCCGTTTTATAAGTTTCAGTTGGTGGCAACAAAAACCTTATTGGTGTCGCTTAAACAAATAACTAGGAAGTCATTGTATTAAGTTGAAAACCTTATCCGTCGAATTTCTGAATCATTTTAATTTGCTAGAAAATGTTGATATAGTAAAGGGTGTCTCAGTAAGTTTGCAGTTTTTAAGTTTGGTGTCATTGTTTTTTGTGCATATGTTTATTCCGATTATTAAAAATGGAACGCGTTCTGAAAGAACAATGCGTTATAATTGTGAAAACTTATTACAAAAATTTGGACCCTCACCATAGGATGGGGGTATATATCATTTAATACGTAAAAAATGTAACACATAGAAGGAACCAAATTATACCCTTAGTATCTTTGGACGAAAGTCGTTTTAGGACATTTTAAGACGTTTGAGCCATGTCCGTCTGTCCGTCTGTCTGTCTGTCTGGGTGGCTGGGTGGCTGGCTGGCTGGTCGACACGATAACTGCCGTAAATCTTTTCAGATGACAATGAAACTTTGTCAGTGACTATTATTTGCCAATATTGAGTTTGCTATTTCTGGTACCTCCCATACAAATCGACACATTTAGCACAAAGTCATATTTCTTTCAAACCTTTCTTCTGGTAGATGTGATTAGCTTCAACTTTCACACCGGTTAATAATCTGTAAATGCCTACTTAACTGGAGAAAATGGGCGAGATTGTCACGCCCATTCTGGTACCTCCCATACAAAACAGGGTGTTCGCCCGGATTGTCAATCCGATAAATCGCGTGAAACACTTCCGACCTTAATGAAATTAAGTATAAGACTTCACGTTATCAAAAGCTAATCACCGATTAAAACAAGGGTGATTTTGCCACGCCCATTGTGGTACCTCCCATACAAAATTTGTTTGGGCGTCTGGTTGTTCGGCATGAGAAGTCCCGCAAAACCAAACCAGTCTTTATGAAAGTTTGTACTAGTCAGTATTTAACCAAATAAATCTCATTCTGGTACCTCCCATATAAATGTTGGGCGGATGACCGGTTGATCCACACGATAATTCTCATAAACAACCACCGATCTTAATAAAATTCGGTACTAGGCAATATTTTGCTACTGTGTAACCAATAACTGACTATTGTGCCACGCCCAGTTTCGTACATCCCATATAAAAGTTGGGCGTATTTGGGGTTTGCCGACTCGATATCTCCAATAAATCATAACAGATCTTAATAAAACCGATCTTAATTTTTGAACCTCGCGTACAAATAAAGGGTTTGTCAACAGAGACGTTACAAAAGTAAATCGATAGGGACAGCAAACGACGCCATATTTTTTCCCGCTCTTTTGACATTTCTCTTCAGTAAGGTTTGCCATTTCATCATGGAAGGATATACGAGCCAACAACGATTCGAAATTATTAAAATTTACTACCGAAATTTGGAGTCAGTGGCCTCAACTTTAAGAGCGCTACGTCCAATTTATGGTCGTCATAATCGTCACACCAGATCAACAATTGAGCGTCTAGTGGAAAAATGTTCCCGTGCCAGTGAGACAAAGAAGTGCCCGTAGTGTCGAGAATATTGCTGAAGCTGAGGTTCAGTTCAAGAAAGCCCAAATGTGTCTCTCACACGTCGTTCTCAAGCTTTGGGCATCTGGGCAAGAACTGAAGCCGCTTGACCACCATAAGCGTCGTATGTTCGTTAATTGGGCTGAGCAACAACTGGAAAATGATTAGGATTTTCATCGTAAAATCATCTTCACCCATGAGGCTCATTTCTGGCTGAATCCACACGTAATCCATGAGTCATCATTGCATCCCGAAAAAATTACGTTTTGGTGAGGTTTATGGGCCGGCGGCGTCATTGGGCCGTACTTCTTACGTGATGATCAAGACCGGCACATTACTGTGAATGCGAATCACTACCGTTCAATGATAACCGCATATTTTTGGCCCCAATTGGATAACATGGACTTGGAGGACATGTGGTTCCAATACAATTTGTATGTTAATATGATTGAATCGGTCCAGAAACAGTTTCTCATTTTTTGTCTGAGAAATCATCAATGGAACCCGAACCATAATCTTCCTTCGTATAGCAGTAGACTAGCATTGATCAGATTGCCGACTCTTAGTAGTAGACGTACCATGATAAACTGGATGGATATATATGTTCTGAATTTCTGTTATGTAAGATTTTCATAAATGTCCCATTGAGACCCACGAGGTACTATAAACTCATTCACATCGAGTTTCAGCGTTCGAATTATGCGTCCTTTGATCCAGTTAGGAGAATGTGTCGTGACTTTAATGAGCTATATCAGTTTATTGATTTCACAGGTAGTTGGGAAACGACAAAGTCTAGCATAATTTGTCATTTGAACCGATTGCATTAGTGCTGTATATTCGTTAACGTACATATGTAAATTTAATTTACTTTATCCTTACTATCTGGTCTGATTTATAATTTGGTTTTCGTTTTGCTCGTAATTATTATATATTATGAAGTCTGTTATGTTAATATCTCGTGATGTGCTTTTATACTTATTTATGTTAGTGTAATACCAACCGGTGAAGAATTTCTGTAGTTGGTTGCAACGTGTGAACTTATGATCCTTGCTCTCCCGTTATAGACCGGTCTATAATGTGTACGCTGTCCTCACGTTATGGGGACGTGGCCCTCTCGGTCGGTAGGGGCGGGTAAGAGTGGCGGCGATGGGTTCGCTCGATTTAAAAAAAAAAAAAAAACAGGACGGCGCCACAAGCCAAACAGCGAATGCCACACTCAATTTATTGGAAACCAAGTTGGTGAACGTGTTACCTCACGAAATGGCCCAGTCGATTGGCCGCCTCGGTGGTGCGATTTGACGCCGTTAGATTATTTCCTGTGGGGCTACCCCAAGTCTATGGTCTATGCCATCAAGCCAGCGACGAGTGATGAACTTCGTACGAATATTGAACGTGAAATTGAAGCAGTATCGGACGATTTATGCTTGAAAACCGTCGAAAATTAGGTCTGGACTTCTGCAATCGTGCCCGTGGCGGCCATGCAAAAGAAATCGAGTTCCATACGTAATGACATCGAACGTACTTTCACAGGAATAAAGAATTTCATTGGTATCTAAAACCGGTATCTATAACTTTTGTAGCGCTCTTATTGAAAACCCCTTTATTGGGAGGAAACTAACTAATTTGGGTATCCAATAATATTTAGCGCAATGTCGTCAATCTGCTGTTGAATATGGTCACTCTTGAGTATGGGCGTTTTTTTAACAGAACTCCCACGCAATGGATGAGGTACGGTATGGTGAGGGTAGATATGATTAAGTCGGTTCACCCGACTGAAACTTATGTACTGGTCTTACAACAAATTGCCTTTCAAAGCCGGTTGGCCAGAAAGAAATATGGTTTGAAGAAGGCGGGTCGTTGCAGTAGTTCCATTATTTTCGGATCGTTTCGAGTTGAAATCTTGCACAGATCGAATTGTTGCGAACTTTCTAATTATCCTTTATATCGTTTTGTTCTCCGTTAATAACACAAGGTTTTTTAAATTACTATAAGTACAAGAGATTGCTTTATTTTACTTGTATAGTACAAAATTAACACTATTTTCTCGATAACACTGTTGCCGACGATATTTGCCTTTAGCGGTTTAAAATGAGACTTCCTTACATTTTGCCGCACCTGACTTATTTATATAAGTTCAGCCGTTTCCAGAACCATCTGGTAGTTACGTAGTCTGTTCTCGATTGCTCTCGAAAATTCGAGATGCCATCAATTTTCGATTATTTCAGACTTTTCTTCCGATATCATCCAATATTCGTGGTGAGTTCGTATGTGACATCAACGGCATATTTTTAGGCGAAATTATCTTTAGACACTCAAGTTGCAAATACCCCACAAACTGTTTGTTGACTTTCTAATATTATTTTGATATAAATGTTTGTAAACCATTTATCGTGACTACATTATGGCCATTGTTGGTGGGTGGGAGCTTGATATTTATAAATTTCTAAAATCTTCAAAGCAAATGATCAGAGCAAATACTTTAGGTGTACAAGTATATTTACCTTGACTGAATAATTTAATAAATTTCGCGTAGGTAGTTTCAAAAAATGTACAAGTACCACCTAAACTCACAAGTATTATTTTAAACACATACAAACATATTTACAAACACTTTAAGTCAACTTGTGCCATAGATTAATGTCATATAGAGTTGCAATACTTTTTATCTGACATTTACTTTCACACTATTCGTGGTGCGGTCGGTGCGATAGAGAGTTATATGACGTAAATTGAGTTACACCAGGTGGAATTACAAAACTTGTTGACTTACATTTTTTATGTTTTTTTGATGAAAAGCTGTGAAATTTAAAAGTATTTTGGAATTTTTTGTTATAGTTTAATGTTAGTATAGATTTGTGGTGTATTTACACAAAAATGTTAACCCACAAAATGAAATGCCGTTGCTGAATGCCGAGCCATTGTCTTTATCTGGTATTATTAAAGCAATACTTTCCAAAATGCAACCGCCCATCTGCAGCACACCAAATGTCATCAATTTACTGAGAGAGTTGGCTACTGTATACGTCATTACTCTATAACTTGTGCCTAACTAACTTACTGCCTAAAAACACTTTGAGCAGTTTGTATGTATGTGTAAACGCGTTTGAACTCAAATAAAGTATGACAACAAAATTTGTATATTCAGTCTCAACATGTGAAAGGTAAATTCAAACTTTACTAGGAATTTGTAGAGGTCATTAAGCAAATGAGAAATAAATTTCCCAGAATTGCATTTGCGTCATGTTTTGTAAAACTCAATGGACATCGTATACAAATAAAATGTTTGTGGTCTAACATACTTTAGAATTAGCCACAGTTGTACCTGATCAACTTTGGCCTTACGTTCAGTAGATACTTAAATTTTACTTACATCCCACGAAGGGATATGGGAGAGTTCTCATATTTAACCTGTCTGCTTTCTAATTTCTAGACTCCGTGAGTTACAGTTTTACTGCGTCTCCGAATGGTTATGTATTGGGAAGCTTTTTTAATTGCCAATTTCCATTACTAAGCGAGGTCGACCTACCGTCGACACAATTGATCATAACGACGATTGAACCCACGTTCTCATGTACAAGATGCGAGCACGCAAACAATTGCCGCCCACCAACGGTTACGTTCTTCTGGTACGCACTGTTCACTTATTTTTCGTAGGCATAACTACTATGTTTGCCGTATTATTCATTGAATGGTAGTAAATTCTTCATCAGGGATTTGCTAAAGGTTGTCTTATTGGTCTTCTGTGCATGCGAGTGTTGGCCGGAGTCTGTGTGCTGCTTTTCATATTTGTGTGGGTATGTGAGCGGGTGAGTGTGTGTAGTGCATTACACAATAACAAAGATACACTTACCAGGATCTCTGCGACATACCCACAGCTACAACAACGGCATACACCTAGAAAATGAAACGAACCAAACAGGACAACAATGTGCCAAGTACAATGGGACAAAGAATATGCTACTCTATGGTCGTATATAAACAATTACTTCCGACTACAAATGTACAATATCCATGCATACAAATATACAAACATGTACGTTTATGGTCAATCAAACACACATACATACATACACACATACAACCACATAAGGGACATTCATTAAATAGCTTCGATGACAATTGTCATGATGATGAAACAGTAATGAAATTGTATTAAATTGGTATGGATGTATGCAGGCTACTATAGACATGTGTATGTATAAGTATGTTACGTTATTGTTGTTGTCTGTGATCGAGGAAGTTGTGGCTGTGTTGGTGGGTGGTTGGGAGGGGGCCTGTTACAATTGTCCTTTAATAATGGTGTGAACAATAGCAAGTGCCATGCGGACAGTGACATACGCAGTGCCTAACCTCACAAATTAATTGTAAAAGATATTGTAAACGAAAAAAAGGAAATAATAATATCTATAGACATATTCGTTTCTATTAAAACAAACTCAGCCACACACAAACACTCTCTCACACACACACACACTAACAGGGAAGTGAATTAATTGGTATGAACGGCAATTGCAACAACAGTAAAAAGCAACAACAAGTAATATACAATATACATGTAATACAAAACGACCACCGACTGAGAAATACTTTGCTATGATATACCCACATGTGAACGTGTGTGTGTCTGTTTGTTTGTTTGCAATAGTTGTGTGTGTGTGTGTGTGTGTGCATGGGAGTGCGTGTGCCACAACCTCATATACTGTGCGTGTTTTGGTATCGGTTTATGTTTGTGTGCACGTTTTTATCACAACACACAATCGCATACATATCGTAGATGTAATACATGAGACCACAAAACCAATGTCTGCCCATTTAAATAAGTTGTTCTCCTCATAAATAAGGAGAAAAAGGAAACCAAACCGTCTTCAAAATAAAAAGGGAAGCAGGACCACAACAACAGCACAAACAAAAGCTACACACATCCGCACACACACATACACACACCCCCAAATACACACACACACACACAACAAACAAATGGAAGACAATTTCAATTTAGGCAGCAGGATGATCGACCTTGATTATAAATGTTTTTATGCCCATATTTATATGTACTCGGTTGTACTGGGACATTTGTATGATTGCGTGTGGGTGTGTGTGCGTGTGTGTGTGTAACTGACTGTATGTGTTTGATTGCGTTTGTCAAAGGGGGATTAGTGAAACAGGTAGCAATGAAGCTTTTGTTTTCGGAAACAGTAGTTCCCTTAGAATTGTTGGGGGCAACAAAGATTTGCCATTGGGGTTAAGCACTGATTTTTGTTTCAAATTTGTGAGTTGACCAAATATTTTGGTTGTCCATTCAAAAATTGGTTTATAAATCAAAGCCGGAGATTATGAGGACATGTGGATAATGATGATAAGAAGAGCCAGCCATCCAGACATTGATTGGGTGAAAGGCGACTGTTGTACATGAGAACATGGATTCGTATTCCGCACTTTGTTAAGTGATGGCGAAACATGATAACCACGCCTGTGACATTAATTCGGGAATTGGTAATCGATTTAAGAATGACAAAATCTGGAATTATGCCCATTAAACAATGAAATCAAGAGAAGCTTAGAACATACAACACAAGGTCTGAAACATTTTTAAACTATCTAAAGATTTCGTTTCATCGATCACATCAGAGTGTAGTAATCTGAAATGAAATTTTCCGAATTGGTGTCAAACAGCTCTCCTAGATCTTAATATTAATTATTTATCTATATTCTAATAATAATAATATTGTTACGATTAAGTGAAAGCTTTTACGTACTCTTAGGGCGACTTTCACACTCTTAAGTTGAAAGCTCTATTTAAAAGCTCACAGATCATTTTCATATTAAATGACAAACATCGGACAATTTTCAACTGTGAAACTTTCAACTGTGAAATGAACATTCATTTATAAATAACAGGGCGGTTAATGCTGCGCCTGGGAGTGTACCCTTACAATAAACCAGTTGACGGATACGCTGCAAATGCGTTACGGTTTCAAAACTGCATACTGGTTCTGAAAATGAGTAATCTCAATAAACGACTATATCGTAAAGGTCGAGAAACATATTCTGAAATCGGGTAGAACAATCTAGAAACTGGATGACATCCTGGTGGCAAGTAGTAAAACTCGGTTAAATGGCAGAGGTCTTTCTTATTTGGAATCAGCATTTGATTCAACACTGAAAAGTAAGCAACGCGAATAGTAAAAAGGGAATATAGATTTATTGTAAAGTGTTGAATTTAAAACTGTATAAGTAAAATAAAAGGAACTACAACTGTTGTACGTATCGTAATTTAAAAACGAACTTTGTTTTATTCACGGCAATGAAACACCGCTAGAAGGATGATTAAGGAAATTCGTAACAATATAAATAATGTTATGTTTTTCATATTTTGTTTAAAGATCAGAAGAAAGCCATGAAGAAGTTAAAGCAATTCCAAAGCAACATCTCGTGATTTTGACAGTAACAACTAAATGCTCTGGCACTACCCAATCTTAGTAACCTTACAATCGAGTCATTTATTTTGAAGGTGACGATAAGAAATTTAGTTTAGTGATAATAAATTGACTTTCTAGATAAGTATATTATAAATTATGGACCCCTCGACATTACCACCTGCTAAAATTTCTTGGCAATTTCGATTCAATGAAATTCATAAATTGTTATAAACATCTGCAAAAGATGTTGCTTTAATTTAGTGATGATAAAATTGTTTATAGGAATGTATGCACATCTTTAGTCGAGAGTTCACAGCCGACCCCAATTTGGCGACTGCAACATTTTGTGACGCCGTTTTATATTCTGTTAATAAAAGAAGGTAATTTTTAAGTTACGATAAGTACAACAGTTTTCTTTATTTATGTAACTTCAAACACCTAATCAGCGATATCGGCAGATTCGCGAACCATCTCGAAAATGTCGTCATCTCTCTAGATTCTTATCGAAGTTAAGAACCTTCGAGAATTGATCGGTAGTGAAGCGAATTCAACAATCATACGTAATGAGTTGGTATGTGGTAACAACGGCATACTTTTAGGCTTAGTTGATCAAGTTGACATACATCCCACAAACTTCATCGATATATTAGAATGTTATTTAACATAATGAGCCAAACATGTAGACCCTTTTGCGTAACATTATAGTAGTGTCATGTTTGACTTCATTTGTATTATAAGACAGGTTACGGCCGTTTCTCCTGTTTGGTCACAGTGCCACAAATCCCCGAAGATATAGCGTACTTATACATTTGATTTTATTCTGCTGAAGTTTAAGAGACTCAGACATTTTTTCCTGATTAAGTAGAGGGTGACTGGAAATTTGGAATTTAAACCCCCTGTTAGTTCGAAGCAGGTGGCCAATTTGGCATTTATGAAGTGATCGCTTATTAGTTAAAGCTTAGATATTTGCTAAATGGGTCGCCTTACGCTTGAAGAAAATTGGGAAATACGAAACAGTTTCTTCCAAAGATGAGCATTTTTTTTAAATCGAAAAATCATCTTTTCCGATTAAGCTCATTTCACCTCGGACTACATTATCAAACAAAAGTTTCATATTTGCGGCTCGAAAAATCCACACGTAGTCTATTGAAGCCTTAAACACGGAATCCACGCTGTCGTTCACGAAATATGGACCTAAACAATTCGAAATGTACTGAAATATTGGGGAGATCGAATGAGGTTGGAAGAACGACTTTGTGTTTCATTCATAAATGTCAGTGATGGGCCTCACTAAAATAATTGTTTTGAAAAAAACTCTGTTAGTATCATTTCTAAAGTGAGTGAAATTAAATTAAATTCCAAATGTTACATGGCCCAATCTAGAAAGACTAGAATATCTCAAAAAAAAAAAAAATTAAATAATTTTATTGAAAAAAAAGGAAATGCTAATCCTTAACTAAATATCCAGAACTGTACATAGTATCATCTCAATGTTACTTGAATATTAGTTGGGAACAACCATAGAGTAATACATACGTAGAGAAAATCTTTCACTCACCAAATTTCTGACATTTGTCCTCGTGTGATGTATACGTTTGATGTTGAAAAGAATTGCTTTACTAATACCAGATAGAGGCAATGGTTCAAAACAACGAACAAAATAACAACAACGGCATTTCGTTTTGTGTGTTAAAATTAATGTGTTAAATACAACACAAATGTATGCTAACAATAACAGTCAATAAAAAAGTTTAAAACACATTTAAATTTCACAGTTTTTCACCAAAATGGCATGAAAAATTAAAGCAAGAAGTTATTGTAATTCCACCTGGTGTATATCACTTTTCGTCAAACATCTCTCTATCACACCGACCGCATCACGAAGAGTGTGAAATGAAACGTCAGATGAGAGAATAAGTTTATCTAGGTATGTATTAGTCTATGGGAACAACATTTCTCCGCTGAAAAGGCAAAAAACAAAAGCAAGCTTAGATCTATTGGGTGGTTTGATTATGATTTTGCAAACAAACATTTTGACAAATATCTGCCATTTAATTTTCGGTGAATTTGACAAAAATTAAATATGAAATCTCCAAAATTTTTACAAAGATTTTAAAAATTCAGAACTTTTTAATATAATTGTTCAAGCTCGAGGCCATTCTATATCTCTATTAACAGAGATATAGTTTTTTATTTTTAAAAGGAGTTTTGCAAATGTTTCCCTATCATTCCTGGCAAACCGTATAAGCGGTTGTTTGGAATGATGCTATTGAAAAATGCATCAAACTAAATGCAAACGAAATCGCATTTGAATTGAGAATTCACTATAATGCAAGTGCATCATTCCAAATAACCGCTGATGAAGATCTGTGGCTAGATCTGAAATATTTGTGTGGTTTGCCAGGAAAAAAAGCTATATGTCTGTTAATAGAGATATAGAATGGCCTCGAGCTTAACAATATTATTAAAAAGAACCAATAAAAAGGAAAATCATCCCTGAAAAATTCAGAACTTTGTTTTTTATGTTGATTTTTGTGTCTAAGAAACCGAACTATATCAAAAAAGGATAGTCCAATTTCAAAATGCAAAATCTAGTTGCCTGGTGTAATTGATTGATACCGTTTTGACCAAAACAAATGTATAAATCCCAAATTTAAACTTGGCTGCACTTCAGCAAAAGTTAGAATTATTTGAATTATTGGCCAAAATTCTCGCGTCTTCGCGGGAAAAAAGTTATACTTACGTACCTTCTTACTTAGGTGGCCTCAAAGAACCCAGAGAGGTCAAGGGCCCCACAAAATGAGAATAACATGTTTCTCCAACAGATTCGATCGTTAGTTTCTCTCCCCCCGTTGATAACACCAAGCTCTCGTAAGCAGTATTCCACCTGGTCTTTCCAGCGAAGTATTGTTCGTCCTATTTTTCGATGTCCATCTAGTACGCTTTCGAATACCTTTCGCACTGGTTCATTCTGAGCCATTCTTCCGACATGGAATATCCAGCGTAAACGCACTATTTTGATACACATATCTAAGTCGATATCGGGATACAGCTCTTGGTTCATCCGTCGCCGATACTCGCCGTATTCTATTATTGGACCTTATATTTTTCGGACCATTTTTGTCTCGAAGAGTCCCAGTGATGTTTCATCAGCATGCGATATGACCCAGGATTCTGCGACATAAATAAAGACGGGTTGTATGAGAGCCGGATATAGTTGGACCTTCGTTTCTCGAGGGATAGTCTTATCTCTGAAGTGCTTGCTTAGACCGAAATAACACCTGTTTGCAAGCACAATTCTTCGTTTGAATTCTAGGCTGATGTTATCGCTTCTGTTTACGGCAGATCTTCGTCCACTACCTCGAAGTTATTACGGTTATCAAAGTTCACCCTTTTATCCAATCGGGTGGCGTTACACAGCCGGCTCGTGATAGTTCGACTTGTATCTCTGCTCTCATCCCTGCCCCCAATCACCTTTACTACAATTATAGAAATTTATAGAGTGTATTTATTGTCTTCGACCTGCACCATTTTACTGCTGAGAGTTCAGCGTTTGAAACTAATAAAGCTTAATTTTGCGAAAACAGCCACACATGAATCAACAAAAATCCCATAAAAATTGTCAGCGGATATCACTGTAATTGCTGAGCAGAGGCCAGACCGAATGTTCATTTAGTCGTTCAGCTGAAAAATTATTTAATATTAATTGCCGAGCAAAAAAAAAAATAAAATGCCCTAAATGTAGACAAAATTAAGCGAAGAATAAATTAAATCACAATACGAACATAAGGTATTCATTTATGCATATGCGTGTGTGTGTGTGCGCGCGCGCGCGTGTGTGTGAAGGAGTTTGTAAATGCGTGATTCTTAACGTGGGGAGTAATGACAGTGTTGACAAATTGGAAGTGAAAGGTGAAAGAGTAGAGATAACTAACTAAGATGTGTATTCCAAGCTAATGGGGTCAAATTCCTCTCACCTAACCAATCATAGCATTGATTATGAGCAAAAAAGCTGGAGATGGCGATGTATAACTGCTGGCTGAGCTGTTCCACAGTCAATTGTATCAAAACTGTCGTTAGACCAGTGACGTCCAAATATGGGTAAATTCATATTCCCAGGGTGAATAATTACAGCCGATGTTAATTGTGCCCTTTTGGCCTGTAAAAAAGTCTAATTTCAGAATAATTCCTGGGATTTATGTGCACGTGTTAGTGTCCAAACATGAAAAAGTTAACGGGGGTGACAAATTTTGACGCCAAGTGATTGTGTTTGTCGACAACGTTTTGTGAACCGCCGTTATCGCCCTGATTGTGGTTATACACTAATATTGATCCAATGCCGCAGTTTTACAATGTTTTTGTATTTTGTTTTAAGTATTTTTTTATTCAAAATTTGTGTTACATATCGATGGTGTTGCATAAAAAGGTCCAATCTGCTGTTTCCAATTGTCTGTAAGATATTCATAGAATATAACGTAGCAAAAATGGTTATGGCTATAGAAAGTTATAGTTGGGTTCTTCGAGTAGTATAATTATCTACCTATATCGTTGCAGATAGACCCAAGCAGTTTCGCCCTTTTGACTTGTCGTGACAAGGTAAACAAAATCAGATCGGCCTTCGTAAAAAAATGCAGATTGGCCCTTTTTACGCAACTCCATCGATATATTAAATAATTTATTATTCAATTGAAGAAATTATGTAGTAGAAGTTTGTAACCGAATTTGGCCTAAAAGGCTTCTTTATTGAAATTAATAATTGAAGTTGTCGCATTTTAACCACTTTTGCAAGTGCAAGTTAATTTTATGATTGAATTGTGGTTGAGCAAGGGTGACAGTTGAAGTTTGTTTAAGGGCCAAGCCCAACAACAGTTTAAGATACACTGGTGTAATGTGGTACCTTTTCGTGCATCCATTCGTACTTAATATTCTGTTGATATATCTATACAAATAAGAGGGTGGCCAATTTTTTATTGTTTTCAAATGCAAAATGAGTGTGATCGGTTTTCTCCTCTGGGATAGGCAGAACACCGTTTTCGCTGCATTGGTATTGTTTTTTGTGTTACAAAGATTTCTGTCCAACATCGGATTCGCTGCTTCTGAATAGGGTTTTATGTAATAGCAGCAAGCTCGATTCTTATTTGTAATTTGGAACTAAGACACTTTTTCTCCATGTGTAATGTTTTCGCTGAATTATGAATTCAACTCTAACAACTTAGAATGTTGGCTGACTGGAACTGTCCCATACATGACGGGATTTGTTTATATTTTTCTTCCGTATTTCAAGAATTATTTTAAAAGTTTCTATATAAGATTAAACACTAGGATGTAACCGGGTAAACAACACTGTGTGTAATTTTTCAAGTCATGGAAATATAACCATATACGGATAACACTACGTAATAAAATGGGGAATGGTTGAAAGAAATGCTGTATTATTTAGAGAAAATCGGCACATCGATGACATTAAAACTGCATTTTCTTCATTTTCATTTTGACGATTTTATCAAACAACTCCCTACCGAATCCGATGAGCAAGTTGAACGGTTTCACCAAACCACAATGCCCATGGAAAAACGGTACAAAGGCAAAAAAACTCGACGCATTGCTTGCAGGGGTAATATAAATTTTAGTGATGCATTGTTTTGCATTCCTTCTCTTGAAATGAATTAGAAAAGAAATCAAAAAAGGAAGATCAAAAGATCACCCTGTATGATGTTAATGAAGTATTTGAAGAAGAAAAAGCTGATCATGGAGGGAGTCTGGACACCATAAGTTCTGAATCAGAGTCAGATTCGGACCATTCGGGCGACGATTTGTATCCACAACTTAAGAGAGTGCGATTTGCAATCACCATTATAAACATAATACGAATATTTTTTTTATTATTTTTGTAATAGACAGCATAGTATCTCAATGTTGACGTAAAGGAAAAAACAAATGTAATTAAAAAATGTTCGGGAAATTTTTCACTTTTACGGCTACGTAAAAGCTACCTAAACGGTGTTAAGAATCATTCCCAGGGAGTTCATATGTTCTAGAAAGTTATTTACTGATATCTTTCTAGTTACTTCTTTCCCTGAATTTTGAACGGTTTGCCACCTATAGACCTGAACAGGGAAAAAAGGTAAAATTTGTTTTAAAGTTGTGTGCGATTTTGACCTTGAAGATGAAGTTTTTTGATTTTATATGTTCACAATTTTTGTTCTTTATGACAAGAGTTATAACTTTCCGTCAGAGAGTAATCCAAAACTCCGAACGGTTTGCAAGATATGAGCCTGACAAAATGATCACTTTTTCGCAAAAATGACACCGAGGGTCCAAATCTGTTTTTTGGTCTTTTATCACGTAGTGGTGTTCGTATATGGTTATATTTTTTCATGTTGTACTGTGTAGTAGAAAATAAATTATATATCTGATGAATCAGTTAAGAACAAGATACTAACACTAAAGATAGTTGAATTTGTCTGTACGTGACCGTAGAATGCTCCCATAGATTAAATAATTACCTAGAGAGAACATCTCTCTCAGCAATTTGATGGCATTAGGCTTGGTGTGATGTTATAGTTGGATGGTCAAAAGTATTACTTTAATAATAGTAGATAGAGCGATTAGTTCCTACAATATTACCAGTTTTTGGCAAAAAGTAAAGAATAGAGTTTTGTTGTTTTCTTTATCCCCGGACATTAATGAAATTAATATTCAAGTCGGACCCAAACGCATTTTAGCTGAAGTTCTTATACTCTTAACAACGTATAGCACGATTTTCATTAAAATACATTCGTGTGTTTTAACTCATCTGTTCTAGCACTAGGAAACTAGATCTTTTATCTACAACTGATACCATAATTTGTTGATGTGGTTTGGTCGTATTTTTTAATGATAGACATTTTTTAATACTTATTTTTAATTAAATTATTTGTGGTTATATAAAGGGTGGGCCATGTAAAATTTGGAATTTAATTTCGCTTTAAAAAATCTAATATAAATATTTTCGAAATAATGATTTTATCATTGACATTTTTGTATAAAACAAAAACACAACCACGTTCAAATGGCTTCCCCGATCTCACTCGATCTACCGAGTTTATTTCGATTGTTTGGACTTCTATCTCGCGAACGACATCGTCGATTTCGTGTTTTAAGAACTCAATGAACTCGGTACTGTTTGCGTAGTACTGATCAGTCACGTCGCACCAGGGAGAATAGTCTAACGTCGTCAAATTGCAACAGCGAGGCGGCCAATCGCTTTCCGAATTTTGGGTGATTATGCGGTTTTCGAACACAATGCGCAAAAGATCGATTACAACGTTGGCTTTGCGGCAAGTAGAATCGTCCTGTTGATACCATACGTCGCCCATGTCATCCTTTTCAACTTTTGGGAACAAGAAATCGCTGAGCATGACACGGTAATGCTCGTCATTGATGGTAGCGGAGGCTTCTTGTTAATTTTCAAAGCAAAATGATCCTATGATGCCGCCGTGCCAAAAACTACACCAAACAATGACTCGATGTGTATGCATCTCTTCGACGATGTGTGGAAGCTCCAGTTGCAACAATTTTGTCAGTTAGGCTCCCGAGGTGAAATTGAGCTTCATACGAAAATATGATTTTTTCAAACGTATGTACGTACCATGGATAAGGTATGAGGTATGTATATTTCGCAAATACTAAGAACAACTAACAATTTTGAACCGATTTTAAAAATGAAAGACATATTTTGCTCACAAATAAACGTACTTTCAAATAAATATAAGAAAAAATACGGTTTCAAATAAATTATTTGAAAATAATGGCGCCAAATTTGGAAAAAGTAAAAATCGTATTGAGAATTTGAAATATTTTTTTGATAATATTTGTAAATAGGTTTATTAAAAGAATAAATAAACTAAATATATGTGACCTGCTCCACGAAAAGGGACCTCTGCGCCGAAAAAATTTTTTTTACTTTTTGAGTGATTCTTATAGGAAAAAAAACGCTCTTTCAAATGCCGCAAACCGCAAGTTTCTATGTCTTTTAGTTTTTTTACAAATCACCTGTAAAGATGAACATAATTAATGAAAAAATTCAAAAATGTGATATAAACAGATGATATACATATATAATATTTGAAATTTCAAAAAAAGTTCAATATCAAAGGTACAAAATTACAAAAATATCAAAATTTTACACTTTTTTACTCCTAACACGCTTTTTTCGGAGCCACATCATCGAACTTTTTGTTATCGAAAACAAGCTCTCTTATATTTTTGTATAAATACCATTGTCTTTCTAAGTTTAATCCATCCGGAGTAATAACGTTAGGATAGGATAAATCATCGGTGCAGATACGTAGCTCAAATTTGATTGTATCCTTGCTATCTGCGAATAATTTCGCTTCCACGCCATCCTTACTAATGGCGAAGTGGTGAAAGGTCGTAATTCCAACTAATGGCTTGAAAAACTTCCTAAACATTCTTCCAAACAATCGCTGAAGTATTGTTCTTCGACACTCTTAAATTCGTCTTCCAGACACATTTTCTTACGTTCATTAAGATTTATTTTAACCTGAAATTAATTAAATAATAGATAAATTAAATAATAATAACTAATAGATTCAATTCTATCGGCTTAAATCCAAAACATTGATAATTTGATAAGGAATAAAACAGCTCTAGTAATTTTGAAAACAAAATTAGCAAAAACAGGTTTTTAACTGTTAGAAATATTTTTCATAGAGGCAACACTGCATAGTGAACATCGTACAAAGTACCAGAGAGTCGAAATACATCGCCAGATGATCAGGTTGAAGGAAGAGTTGCATAACCATGCGCAAATCACGGAAAAACGAAGCGCTTTTTTTAAACGCGTTTTTCTCAATAACTTCTTTTCGGCGCAGAGGTCCCTTTTCGTGGCACAAGTCACATATATGTTTCAAATGCTTAACGATTCGCCTGTCTCAAACCGTGATTTAAAATCGGCTTAAAACTGATTTAGTTAAAAATATTTTAGTCCGTGAAGTGTTGACAAAACGATTTTGCCGATATCTTTGAGGGTGTATTCAAAATTCTGAAAATTGAAAAGTGATTTAGTCAACCAGGACTACAGGTTACACTGGGTCATTTTATTTTTATATTTATAAGTGTAATTTCACTATAACAGTGTGTTATTCCAATATACTTATTAAGAAACGATACATAATTTAATATAATAAATAATAAAAATCGATATGAAAAATACATCACAGCAAAATCTTATATTATATATATATATGGTTACCCATTACATCCCATGAAGGAATCGGGGAGAGCTTCTCACAACCAGTGAGCTGAGCGCTTTCTAGTTTTATAGTCACTGATTGGGACCTACAGTTTTACACCGGTTCCGAACGGTATATTTGAGAAGCATTTTCATGGCTAAATACTCGATAGTACTCGACCGCCGTCGAAAGAAATTTTAAGGTGGCCAGAGCAGGGATCGAACCAAGGATCCCAAGTACAAGAGGCGCGCACACTACCCATTACACCACCGACAGTGAAATGAAAATCTTATATTATTATCGTACAAATTTATTTAAATATTTACCATGGTGCACTGGTTTCCCATGGCGTCCTTATCCTCACCAGTATTCATCGACCTGTCAATTCGTCATTGTATTCTTAAGCTTTCTTATTTATATTTATCTCCTTGTCCAATATTCTCATATTTTGAAAATCGGCCGTGTGCCCATTTTTTTGGCGTGAGCTGCCAGCGCAGTTTTCTGTCTTCCTTTGTACATGTCTGCCTCACATTCGCCCAACCCCACACTTAGGCACGTTTTAGTAGTGCCAACATACATATACCGTACCGTAGTCCTCCCCCGCGTTCACCATACTAGTTGTCTGACAAACAACTTTGCCCTGTTCTAGTCTATCCATCGTGCACAATATCTTCGTCCTAAATATGTTGCATATCATCGTGTTGCATCTATACGCAATCGCCTCCCTGTTGTAGTTGACGATATTCTCCATTATCACCCGTTCGACGAGCTTTGGTAAAAATGGTTTACTGTAAACAACTTTCGCCCTGTTCACCATCATTATCGATGTTCTCGGTTCTCTCGGGGTAACCATTATCACATAGTATCCCACATGCTGAAAAATCTCTATGCTTGTTGTTTGGATCCAAATATATATAATAGCTTGTCGCAAATATAGTATACTTGTGTCCAAACACTTTGTGTTTGCTGCTCAATATCACATGTTAGAGACACAATGATTAGTAGGTTATAATAGATGTTTTTGTGTCCCAATGGTGGCTTTGTTTGTTGAAAACTGCTGAAAACAAAAATATGACAGGCAACACAGAAACAAAAAAAGCGGCAGACCTTCAGTTCATGAACCATGCTGACAAACATATTTATACGTGTTTCGTGCAATTTGTTGCTGAGACCGTTCTTTTCAGCGTGCAGTCAGCAATCGATCATCGCTGACGGAGAGAACTTCTTCGGCAAAGTTTACTGCCTTACTAACCTTCACAGTCCTTGGCCGAGTCGCCTAGAAGTTGACCATTATGACCAATGTAGACGGTTCGGAGTACCAGTCAATGACAATTCTCCCGAGTTCCCTGGTAATCATCATATCCAAGTATGGAATTCTCTAGTCCGATTCTCTTCCTGCAGTAAACTTCATCCCTTCCTGATATGAATTTAGAAGGTCCAGTATAATCACCTCACGTATCATCGCAAAAATATCGTCACGACAAATTCCATCTCCTCGCTCTCCGTCTGAAGTTCCCTCATCATATCGTCAAGTAATGTGTCTAGAACTATATACGAAATTGTGGGTGAGAGTTTTTCATTATAGCGGAAGTAATCGTCATCGGCTGGAATAAACTACAGGAGTTTGAGAAATTTCCGCCGCGGTATGGTCGTGTGTCTTCTCTAAGTCTCTCATTCGTCGTTGTATCGCTTGCCAGATATATCGAAATGCTCCTGTATTTTCTACTGAGCGCACTGGACAAGCCGTGTATGTTCTTTTGTCAAATAAGAATCTCGATTGACGAACTCGCTTCACAAATTGATCCATAAACTCCATTGAGGACACTCTATTTCTATCGAATTTTTCTTGTAGATTTCTTACAGTTCGAGTTGAAGACTCAGTACTTTGGAAAAAGGTATTTAATATTTCCCAAGTTTTTTCAAGTGATATTTTTTGGTCTTCCGCCTCTGTAGAATGATGCTGACCTATACCAAATCAGCAGTGAAGGTGGGAAAAGACCTCACTGAACCATTCTGTACTAAGCAAGAACTGAGACAGGGCGACAGACTTTCGTGCAATCTCTTTAACATCTTAATGGACCATCAACAAAGAAAGTTATCCTTATGCTAAGGATATATACATCATTGGCGAATTTTGCGAGAGGTTACTGCAGTGTTTTCAAGAATCGAGAAAGAATCAGCGAAGGTGGGTCTTGCTGTTAAAGACAAAATTGATGGTGTCAACGGCTAGAGAAACCTCTCGACTTGGTCCGCACCTGAACCGATTTAACTTTGAAGTGGTAGATGAATTTATCTACCTTGGATCCGCACTGAACAAGGACAACAACGTCAGCCTGGAGATAAATAGGAGAATTTTGGGCGCAGCAAGCAGTTTAGGAACAAAGCCCTCCCTCGACAGACAAAAGTCCAGCTACACCAGACACTCATTTTATCTGTCCTGATTTATGGCTCCGAAAATTGGGTCATATCGCAAGAGGATGAATCACACCCGGGAGTATTCGAGGAAAAAGTATCCCTAAAATACGTGGTTCTATTAAAGAAAACGGCTGGTTACCGACTTCGTTGGAATCAAGTTAATCAACACAAGTTAGGCGAATCAAATTGGCCAATTGTGTTGGCTAGGCCATGTTATCAGAATGGATGAAGATGAGCTAGCGCGAAAGGTTTTCGTTAACGTACCCGATAGAATCAGGGAAAGAGGACGACCAGAACTCTGATAGAAAGACCAGACCGAAGAATTCCTACGTATCCTTTGTGTTACCAACTGGTGAGAAAAGGCGAGCCAGTTCAACCAGAACTAGAAAAGTGTTAAAATCTGTTTAATTTGTGCATTCGTGTGTTTAAATAATATGTATCGGGCATTTGATCTCATTGGGTTGTAAAATAACCAATAAAAGTAAAGTTTAGCTCTTTGTCCTCGAGGTAACTGACATTGCTCTACCATCATACCCTGAAACCGTTGAGGCAGTCTAGCGTGATATACCTTATTGGAAGCGTTTTGAGCAAATCAAATCAACAACCTTCCTAAATTTTTTTGTTAAGTAATTTTTTTTTATTCTTCATTTCCTAAATTTAGTTGATAATTAAATTTGTTTTAATTTTTCACTTGTTTCGAAAACTTTTCATGCCCCGAAACTTTTACGATTTTGTAGAAAACTATCTAAACTAATTTATAAATATTCTTATAAATCCCCAGAAAATATTTATCGGCACTTTTTAACATTTTCGGAGTTGCCCCAAAATAGCATTTTTTATAAAATTTTCTATTTCAAAAATGAGTCACCCTACTACATATGTGATATATGTGATTATTTTCGGATGTAGATATAAACATATTGAGTCCGTGTGTGTGTGTGCTATGTGAGTGTGTATGCGTACGTGTGTGTGCTACATATAAATACACAAAATTAGATGTGTAACCTCAATCTGTGTGTATTTTGTTAATGTTCGCCAAGGCCATCATCTATCTCTCTTTCGTTGTCTGGTAGCTGAATACATATGTACCCAGTTATGGGAATGAACGCATCATATGTTCATGTGTGTTTGTGTATCATAAATGATTGCCTAACATATGAATGTATTTGAGTACACAACATTTATCACAATAACCCACGGTAATTAGATATTACTAACACTTATTAAAGGCATCCTTGCAGAAGCACTCACCCACATACATACACAGCCACCCACCACTGGTGAACATTTCCAACGTTTAATGATTATTTAAATTTGCCAAAGAAATATTAAATCTCCTATAACTCCTTTGCACGTGACATGTCGGTGCTTTTATCCTTATCTGTTTCTCCTACTTGTGTTGCACAAATACTCCGACAGACACACAGACACACCGACACACACACACACACACCAGCTCACCTAGAAGAATAGAGTTGTCTAATTTGAATATTTAAGGCCATGTTCGTTGTTGTGTTTTTTGGTGCTCTGGCGTCATGTACCATTTGGTTGTTTGTTGCCGTTGGTTTCGTGTGGAGGAAATAAGTGTCTTCATATTTCGCTTAAGTGGAAATCATAAATATTTGGCGTTTACACAATGAACGAGTTGGTACTCGTGCTCAGTTTCAAGAGCATTCCTTTCTTTCGGCTCTTGTGAGGCAGTGTGTGCGTTTCAACATTTTATCCTTTTATTACAGGAAAATATATCCTTCGCGTTGAGTGCGGGTTTGTGTGAGTGTACAAGGTTCGCATTGTCTCCCAGATACAACACCGTTACGTCCTACCGCCTACTTCGTCACCGCCACAATCTCTGTAAAGAGTCATCATATTTAAGACAGGCATTTTGGAGTTTAGCTTTTATTATCTGCACGTTTCTTTCGCATTTTTCCCATACAACAATTTTGTTGTTGCTGGCACCATGACAACCTCACAATTCAAGGCAAAAGTCTTAAGTTTGCTTGGAATATCTTCTTTGGCCGTGTGTATTTTTTTTGCTTTGTTATTTTTTGTTTTTGATTTTTTGGAGTAACGTCATTGTACCTTTTACCTTTTACCTTTTACCTCGTTTAACAAAAGACTTAACCCATTTCGGGTAAGCAGTAGTTTGAATTTCAATGAAAACATTGTCTGTATCGCATATATTCTGTGAGGGGTTGGATAGTTTATACTGCACCCCAGCAATATATTGCAGGAAACATGTATATGTTTGCAACATTGTTTTCATGAATGGAAGATCTGCTGCTATTCTGTTTGTTTGTTGTCTGTCTAGTTTTTGTTTTTGGCGGGTTTCAACTAAAAAAATCCTTATTAGGGTCTCAAAAATATATAATATAGCCTATTAATCAATGCGTCTTAATCATGTAGTATTGAACAGCAAACATAATGTGTTTGGACACAAGTATATTATTTTTGCGACAAGCTACAATCACGTTATATTTGGATCTATTGTACGACATCTTTATGGAGATAATATCAGCAGCAAAGTTGAGCAAGTCGGCAGAATTGATCAGCCTGGAGAAGATATTAGAGAGAACGCAAACATATCTACTATCTTACCAAATGGAAACCAATTAGTTAGAGAATGAGAATGTCTTTTGCTAAAAATATTAGCTGTATCAGACGATTATTAACCTGTCTAGTCGTGCAATCAAATGCGTCAGTTCTTGTAGTTATGTAGACCTATTGGGGCTTCTGGCACATGTCAACGACAAGATACAACAGCTAGCAATTTATTATTACAGGCTCTCGATGATGTATTGCGACTCAAAACTAGATTCTGAAGAACCAAAAGAATGGTAGCCTACAAAATTTTGAATTGACTATGTGATCAGTTTGGCGGTAATACACATTTCTCATCGTATCTCATAAACTGTGTCATCCGTTGGTGGTTTCATTCATAACTGTCTGTCACTATTGGATTCCTGCGATTGCAGTATTTTATCAAAATTATTGGACTGGCAACGAATATAAATGGCTCGCAATAGTTATCATTCACATGATTAGCCCTACTATGTTCTCAGCATATAAACGTTTTGAATTGTTTGCTTTATTTACACCCATATTTCGCTATAGTTTAGTTCAGCTTAGCTGCTGGCCGTCGGTGGTGCAATGGTAGTGTGCGCGCCTCTTGTACATGAGATCCTAGATTCGATCCCTGCTCAGACCACCTTAAAAATTTCTTTCGGCGGCGGTCACCTCGCATAGTGACGGCGACACTATCGAGTATTTAGCCATGAAAAAGCTTCTCAAAATACCGTTTGGAATCGGTGTAAAACTGTAGGTCCCAATCAGTGAGTGAAAACTGGAAAGCGCACAGCTCAGTGATTGTGAGAAGTTCTCCCTGTCCCTTCATGGGATGTAATGGGAAACCACTCCACTTAGCTGCTGATTTGCTCATGGCGGTCATGATTACCAATGGTCCCACTTACAACTGAAGCTTTTAATATTATCATGTGAATGACCGTTAAATCAGAGCTGATCTCGCCACCAGCAATTGCTTCATCTGCATCTGCGAGCCAAATCAGGGAATGATAAATGTTTCTCTGCTGGACCACATCGACCATGTAGGGTTAATGGAAGTCATAACAAGAACAATAATTTCCATTGTAACGTAACCTAACGATACATCTACTGCTAAAACTGCTCCCAAAAAAAAAAGATATAAATCCACAGTGAGTTGTCTGCCAATGTGGACCTTTCACAAAAATTCAACTACATCCATAGCGGTGCAATGGCAAATGAACTTTGACACACACACATACACAACCGCATGAATATGTATATGTACATGCATACATACATACATTTAGTAAGGAGAGGAGAATGAATGAAAATTTGATTACAATTGAATACAAATGAATGTAAATTGTTTGATGGTTCTTAAAGTATCTCATCTTTTGCACCCCTCTTGTTCCTTATGTTTTTCCGCGTAATTCCATTGAAAAAGAATCTCTTTGAGTGTGTGTTGGTGTGTGTGATTTTCTTACATTTCTCAAATTCAAAAGAGGACTCGCCGCTCTGACGTTGGCTTGACGACGTCGATGATGGCAAAATCTCACTGACAATGTCGCGTCATTGAATGCTGCTTAGCGGTGAATAGAGATAGAGAGAAAGAGAGTGGGGTTTCGGATGAGTATTTGCAGGCACAATTGTGAGACGACTGAGGACTAAAAATGATTAATGTAATTAAATTTTCAATGTTGAATTCATTTGTGATTTTGAATTCATTTGAGAATTACAAGAACTGAAGCGGATTTTTGTTGCATACTACCTACAACAGAGGAGGCGGCGAGACTTTTCCTTGTCGTCGTCGTCGTCGAAGGACAATCGGATGTTGTTTGCCCTATTACTTGAATGCTCGCTGTGTAATTTTATAATCCTGTTTAACTTTTAAATTTCAATTAATTCATAGTTCATTCGCAGAATTAATTTCTTGTCTTTGACGTAAGAAAAAAAAATAATTTAAAAAGGCACTGAAACATAAATAGACGCAGAAGAAGAAGTGAGAGCAAATGCCTTTGATTGTTTTAAAACATTGACATTATTTTATAACTTAATGTACCGGGCTTAGTTGAAGATGGCGTGGGCCAACATTTTTTTGAGAAAAGATCGACTGCAATAGAGGAAAGAGCAATGAATCAGCTATACAATTTGAGTTGGTAATGTAGGACACCTTTCAGTTTTGGAGATCTGTAGACACTGAAAAAAACGGGCCCAGCAATATATTGCAGGAAACATGAATATGTTTAGAAGCATTCATTTCATGAATTGAAAATCTGCTCCTTTTTTGTTTCTATGTTGTCTGGTTCATTTTTGTATTCAGCAGATTTCAACAAACAAAGCTACACTTCAGTCAACATCAATTATAACCTATTAATCATTGCATCTCAAACATGTAATATTGAATAGCAAACACAATGTGTTTGGACACAAGTATACTATATTTGCGACAAGCTACAAACACGTTATATTTGCATCTAAACAACAAACAAAGACAGATTTTTCTGCGTGTACAAAATATAAAGGAGTTTCAATTCGGTCCGTGATAAATCAAATGAGATGTACTATTTTTATCTATTACTGGAGATCTCTATTCATCTCTCGAGAAAATCCGTACTAATAGTCAATTGACAATAAACCCTTGACAATTCCAGTATTAAGAAGAGCTGAAATACTTCGATTGACAGAATAAATGCCTACACATTAATGGTTTTCAAAATTGTGCGAAATTTGAAGAAATTTTGAATGAAGTCAAAACAAAATTGATGTTGTCAACGACTAGACAAACCTCTCGACTTGGTTCGCACAAGAACTTCGACAACCGATTTAACTTTGAAGTGTTTGATGAATTTATCTACCTTGGATCCGCAGTGAACAGGAATACAACGTCAGCCTGGAGCCTGGAAAATTTTACTTGCAAATAAATGCTATGTTGAGCTCAGGAAGCAGTTTAGAAAGAAAGCCCTCTCTCGACTGACAGAAGTCCACCTGTACCAGACTCTCATTTTACCAGTCCTGACATATGTTTCCAAAACTTGGGTAATATCGCAAGCGGATGAAAAAGACCTGGGTGTATTCGAGAGAAAAATTCTCCGTTAAATATATGGTCTTGTTAGAGAAAACGGCGAGTACCGACGTCGCTGGAACCAAGAGCTATATCACCTGTAATCTGACGTGGACATAGCTAGGTGAATCAAGTTGGGCCAATTGCGTTGGCTCAGCCATGTTATCAGAATGGACGAAGATGAGAAAGCGCGATAGGTTCACGCTGAAAATTCTGTCTCTTTTTGTTGTTTGGATGCAAATATAACGTGTTTGTACCTTGTCGCAAATATACTATACTTGTGCTGAACCACATTGTGTTTGCTATTCAATATAACATGTTTGAGACACAATGATTAGTAGGCCATAATTTATGTTTTTTAGACCCAAATGCGGATTTTTTGTTGAAAAACGCTAAAAGCAAAAACGAGGCAAATATCAATGAGACAAGGAGGCACAAATCTTCAATTCATGAAAACGATGCTTGCAAATTTGTACATGTTTCCTGCAATATATTGCTGGGGCGGTTATTTCGCAGCGTGTACCCGATAGAAGCAGGACATAAGGACGACCAAGACTCCGAGGGGAGACAAGGCCGAAGAATCTCTCCATATCCTTGGTGTTACCGAGAGAAAAGGCGAAAGATAGAACCAGCTGAAGAAATATGTTAAAATTAGTTTAATTTGTTTATTTAATTACTATGTGTACGACATCTGACCTCACGAGGTTGTAACATAATCAAAAAACTGAGATTTATTCCAAAGTGAAGCTTTGAATTATATCCACCTTATATTTTCCCTGGGTGAACTAGGGTTCCGCAGCACAACTTAATTTTGTGGTCTTGCATACAATTTGAAGAGGCTTCTTACGTTTGTTGGCTTCTTTTCGTTTACATCGTTTCCACTGTTCACTCGAAGTAACACTGCTTTGAAGTTGACCTTTCCTTCCCTTTAGTGATATTGATTTATTAAATTACTTTGTGAATTCTACTCGAAATGATGATGTCGCCCATGTCTTGTCCTATTCTTTCGTCTCTTCTTCCCTCTCGTGCCTTTAAGACCGTCAGCCGGATTCGTCTATATGTCTATTGCAGTGTCAATATTGGCTGCCGTATATTTTACATAATTAAACAAAAGCATTCAGTCTGTCGTTCTAAGTACTTTAACAATTATTAACGTTTCATAAACTTAATGGTTTGTTTGTCAACCAAATGTCGACAAAACCGAATGGAAGGGAAAAATGGGACCGACACACACCCGCACACACACTCGTGCACACAACCTAAGTATTCAAGAGTATCATTAGACTCAGCCATTCATACACGCTCAGCTGCATATTCGATACGTTTGTGTGGGTATCTGAAGCAAACACTCATACCACACACACACACACTCACCAAAAAAAGAGCACGCGAAGTGTGTGTGAGGGTGGAATGTTAAAAAGTGCCAACTTAAATCAATGATTTAAATAAATGTAATTGATCTGAAATGAAAGTAAAACGAAATGCTATTAAATGTAATTATTTTTATGCGAGTGCTTCCAATTTAATTACAGGCACAAACATCATGCACGGCCCACACACCAACACACCAACACACTCAGCATTGGTGAGAGGCGTTGAAAGGATGGCGCTGGCGACAACGATACCGTTGACAAAAAGACAGCATAACAATAAATGTAAGCCCCACTAAAGCGACTGGGAAGAAATTAAGCGGTGCCCAACACATCCATTGACATGTATGTATGTAAGTCATCCTGGCTACAGCAAGAAAACTCTTCCTCCCATCCAAAAATCTAAGAGTTGACAGGCAATAGCAATTTCTCTGCACCCAAGTTTGTTGCCATCTGCCTAAGAGCTGTGAAAAGCCCCTACAATGTATGATGAAGACATATATCAATTACACAGCGTGACAAAATAATAATTTCTTCGTTATCAGAAATTTGATAAATCTTCACGCATTTATGTAAGTGAGTTTACTGCGTCAGCAAAAAAGTCAAGTCAAAAAAAGTCAATCCGATAAAATTGTTTTACTTTACGAAATTAAATATTTTCGAAATGAACTCATGCTAAAGGGGCTCCCATTTTAGGGGGGTTAATGTAACGCTTTTTTATAATTTTTTGTTTTGCTTTAAACATTTAGGCTAGAATCTTTATGATTTATTCTCAGCATGCCCATGGAAGGTAAACAATAATAAATGTCAGTTTTTTTCATTTATTCGAAACATAAAAAACAATTTAGCCCTTATGTGCATTAACAGGTCCCTAGGGAACCTGTTTGTTCTGAATCGCGTTAATGCGATAGGACCACCTGGTCGGATTTTATTTAAATTTGAACTCGGTTAGTACGTGGAACCACAATATTACTAAACAATGCGGCAAAATCCAAAATTGACAGGGACATACGAAAACTTCAAACAGCTTCCATAAGTGGATTAAAAAGTTTAATTCTCGTGTCTCCCAGATTCTTAGATCCGATCGTTTATATATTTAAATTGCAAAGTATGATTCGAAGAGGATCCGACGAAATATAATTTGAGAAAGGTACAATCACGTCCACTATATTTGATCGGGATATCCGATGTTTCATTATAATGTTTACCATACTTTACTATTTACCATAACTTGTGTGGACCTGCAAATTTCGACCACGGACTCAACAGTTTAAGGATGGAAGGCGTGAACTTGTTTCCATCCACTTCACTTGGAATTATAATTAGTAGTTATATATGGAGTTACTTTACTTTGGGTATAAAACTACCTTTTGTTAAATGCCCCTTTTAATACCTCTGGTAATCTCACCACGTTCAGCTGAGAGTGACAGCAGCTAACAGCTGAGAGAGAACAGTTGGGCCACACAAACCACTGAGCGACACACACATGACTGGACCAGATTAAATGCCGCTCACATCTCAAACGATTCAGTCGTTGGATACTTTGGTTACTCGTGATCAACAAAATATTACTGAAACTGGACAATATGAGGATCAAAACCGTGGCGTATGCGGATGACGGGGTAATAATGGTGTCTGGTTTGTTTCCATCCGTGTTAAGCGAAATCATGAATGGGGCCTTGAAATCACTTAATGATTGGGCCACTGGGAGTGGTCTAGGAGTGAATGCAGGGAAAACTGAGGTCATGCTTTTATACCAAAGTTTAATCCTACTCGGCTACATGGAATAGAGATTCCACTGTCAATTCACGCCAAGTACTGATTCTAGACCCTAAACTTTCCTGGAAGCGTAACGTAGAGCACCGCGCACAGACGCAAGCCTTGCGTACTACGCTTGTCGGAAAATGTTCGGAAGCCGGTGGGGTCTCCGACTGAAAATGTTGTAAGGATGTAAACTAGCATAATCAGACCAATACTCTCCTATGGAACAATGGAATGGTGACATGTCGCAGGAAAGACGTCCACCATGAAACTGTTGTATAGAGTACAGAGATCAGCTTGCATCGGCATAACAGGGGCAATGAGGATGTGTCCAGCTGAAGCCCTTACTACGATGCTTCATATTATACCAAGCGACCTTCACATTACAGCTAGTGCGGCCTAGAGTGCCACCCGACTAAACGATCTTGGACTCTGGAAGAGCAACGCATAATGACATGCCAGTATACTGCAGACAATCCCAAGAGAACTCAATATACCCCCTCATTGACGTTCGATAATCTATTCGATGTCAGGTTTCCCAGGAGATTAGAGTGGGATACAGGTTTTGATACCAAAGTATTTACGGACGAATCCGAAATGGAATGTGGAAACGGCTCGGGTGTCTTCTCCGAAGAGGCATGCCTGAATTTGCAGGCCTCCCAGACAAGTGCAGCGTTTTCCAAGCGGAGGTACTGGCCACCAAAGCACATTGGAATATTTGTAGATAGCCAGGCGGCTCTCCTATCACTTAAATCTTACAACACTGCATCTAAACTCTTTGTGAATGTAGGGAAAAACTTGTCGAGCTAGGCCGGCTGGCCAACGTGTTTCTTATGTGGATACCAGGCTACAATGGTCTCCTAGGGAACGAAAAGGTAAACGAACTAGCCAGGGCAGGATCCTCTTCCACCGAACGCAACGCCTATTGGGTTGGTCAAAAGAGGTATTTTAATCCATTATCTTGAACGAGCGAGGACCAGATGGGATAGGAGGGAAACGTGCCGTATATCCAGAAACAGATGACCAGAATATAACATTCACCGGACTAACTCCCTGATTAGTGATAACCGGGGAGACATATCTAGGCTAACTGGCGCACTGACCGGGCACTGGCCAATCGTTAATCACGCAAGACGGTTGAAGCTGCCATATAATGACCACTGCCGTGCATGCGATGGCACAGAAGAGGAGAAGACGATGGAGCATCTCCTCTGCAGTTATCCGGCTCTGATGAATATACGTCTGAAGACTATGGGCGGTCCCTTCCTGCATAACCTCACTGAGATACACGAGATAGATCTAGGGGATCTAATGAGGTATCTCCGATTAACAGGCTGGATATAGACATGGTACTATGGTATGCAATACGGTGTCTCAACAGACTAATTCGTTGCTAGTTGTAGTCATAATAAACACATCGTTGCTAGTTGTAGTCATAGTAGCATGTAGAATAGTACACTGGTAGTTTTAATCCTGTAGTTGTCCTATTTGTATACTCGATCGCGGACACCCTGCTTGAGGGAATCCGATTTGGGTATCCGGAGGATATTTGCCTAGTAGCCTAAGACCTCGTTATCCTTATATTTAATCCTGTTTGGATACTCGTTCGGGGACACCCTGCCTGAGGGAATCCGAGCTAGTGCCTAGATAGCGTTAGATGCGATATACTCGATCGGGGATACCCTGCCTGTGGGAATCCGATTTGGGTATCCGGACGATATTAGCCCATTAGCCTTAGCCCTCGTTATCCTTATATTTCATCCTGTTGTGATCCTGTTTGGCTACTCGTTCGGGGACACCCTGCCTGAGAGAATTCGAGCTAGTGAGATCCGAGGTAGATCCTGTTAAACTACAGCATAGCACGCCAAGGGTCCTACAATGCTTAGCAATTCCAGGAGTTACCCCAGTGAAATATCGTAAAGTTTGCATTAAACACGTATAAATTGTAAATTAATTTAGGGTCCAATTAAAGTGAATTAAACAGTCACCAAAACAGGAACAACTGATCATGCTCTCTCTCTCTCTCGATCTAAATTTTATGTAACGGACTCTGGAAACCCCTGCGTAAGTCCCAGCTTCAAAGAGGAAATCGTCGTTATAACAGCTACGAATAATTTTTCTGTATTTTTTGGCCTATGTTGCCATATATTTGTAACTATCTGGAATATAATTTATTACCCCGTTCTAAGCCTTTAAATATATAATGAAATTATTTGGGATTGCCACAAAACCCTTGGGAAAAAAAATATTTTCCCATTACATCATTCTCACAATCGGTGAGTATTGTGATTTCTAGGTGTGGGACCTAAAATTTTACACCGGTTCCGAAAAGTATTTTGAGAAGATCTTACATTCTTAATTACACGGTAGTATCGCCGCCACTAAGATACCTGACAGTTGTCGAAAGGAATGTAAGGTGTTCAGATTAGGAATTGAACCCACGTTCTTTCGGGCGAAAAGCAATTAAGCCCCATATTGAAAATTAAATTATTCCCCAAAAATTATACACAAATAACAGCACGAAATTTTATGTTCTTTTTGCGGCCTAAATTCTTTTTGGAATTGGGACTGAATTTCGTTATGAAATTAGGCCCCAAATGTTTGTACGAAAATAAGTCCCATTTAATTTTTGGGGTTTAGTTTCATACGATTTGTGGGGCTTATTTTCAAATTTTGTGGTGTAATTTCGTTGTGACTGTATTTTAGATTTGCTGTTGGTGGTGTAATGGTTAGTGTGCGCGGCTCTAGTAAATGAGAGCGTTGGTTCAATCCCTGCTAAGACCACAGTACATTTCTTTCGACTACGGTCACATCACTTAGTGATGGCGACACTCTCGAGTACTTAGTCATGAGAAAGTTTCACAAAATTTCATTCGGAACCGGTGTAAAACTGTAGGTCCCAATCAATGGGTATAAGACTAGAACGCGCACAGCTCACTGGTTTGTGAGAAACTCTCCCCAATTCCTTCATAGGATGTAATGAGAAAATATTTATTTTTTTTACACGGCAAAACAAAATTTGACTTTTTTTTGACAGTTGACCTAAACTACTAAATTGTCTTCAAATAGATGCCACGTTTTCTACTTTGTATTCCTCATCAAACAATAATTCCACTGAAACTCATCGTCTTTGTAATTAAAAAAGATTTTCTTTGTTTTTCCTTAAAAACACTTTTATTTGTCAACCTCAGTTTAGATTTATTGTTTGTTTACAGTTGTCTGTAATCGACGGGAAAACACTGCTATCTACGGCAACTGGAAAAAGTTGCCGTACATAATATTAATTTTTATTTCAGTGGCGTTGCCAGTTGCCTGTGCAACTAGAGTTTGGTTGCCTTACAGAATCGACCCATTAGTTTTTCTTTTATCGGTTAAAATGTTTAATAAACCATACATTTACATATTGCGATGTCTTAATGAAAATTACATCCCAAAACCAAGTAGGAGAATAGGCTCCAATTTTGCACAGAGAACAATTACACGACATATTGCGGCTTCTTTGCAAAATATTTTGATGCACTTTACTACCTTCGAAGAACCATGAAAACTTAGGGGCAATTAAAATTTTTGGGGAATATTTTCGCTATATAGTTTTAACAGTTTGGAGTGTAATTTCCTGTGGTGTATTTTCAATTTGGGGTGTATTTTTATGGGGCTTAATTTCTTGCCGCCTGCGCATTTAGCTACGCTAATCTAAAATGTGGCAACCATGGACGATTTTTCTTCCGTTTCATTTCCTTCATTTAGCCCATCAAACCAGTGAGAATATTTTTCTATTTTCTTCTTCTTAATTTTCCCGTGTTGTTCTTTTTACCTGGAAAATAAATCGTCAATTTCTAACTTCTTGTACTTCTGTTGCTTTATAATTGTATATTATCTATTAAAAAGGACATTTAATGTCATTGGACAAGAAAAACCCCATCAGAGTTGAGCAAACATCATAAAATTTGTTATTGGCCCCTGGAGACCTGTTACTGTATTTAATGGTGGCGAATCATTAACGTACATAGTGGTTAATATCAGTCATACGTCGTGGCACACAATATCAACTGTTGCAAAGAATAAATGGATTTTTGTGCACCATGAGTGATTAGATACTTATATATTTCTATTTAGCACTAATATTAAATTTAATGATAATCTAATTTTAATTAAAACATAATATTAATTTTGTTAAAAACTTCTGTTTGTTTCGGATGCTGGTAAAATTCAACTCATTTGCTTTAATGCATAACAAGTTTAAATCGCTAATGCGACAATTCTATAAATGTTGTCAACTGCACTAACAATAAACACATATATTTAATATATTAATGAATTATAGTTGACGCGTGGTCTGTCAGTAGGAATATTTTCATTCATCGCTTTTAATTCCGAAGTAATTACAGAGTACATTCCACATGAGCTTCCATATACATATGTATATAAATACATTCAACATATATTGAGATACATCGAAACCTTCTTTGCTGGCACCTAACATATTGATAAGAACCGCATAATTAGTGTACAATATTCTTGGGGCGATCCCTATGTGCAGTGTGACCAATATACTGCATTCCATAATAACTAACCAGTCAATGAGCACAGCCTAGAATTTCGCATACTATGAACCAGGTATCCTTCTGTTTCCCCAACAATTTGGCCTTTAATATCTTATCTGCTGTCATTTCGAAGGCTAAAGTTGCCCCACTACCTCTGGTATTTAGATCGGTAAATAGAGAGGCGACTGTAAAATTGACGTGTATACCAACATCTTGTACATATCGTCGAATTGGTGTTGTGGTATTTTAAATTTGGCTGAATTTAATACTATCTCTTCATTTTAATGTTATCAAAGAAATTTGGGTTATACAGATGTATATTTAGGCCAACTACATTCCGCTCGTCTTAGATTTGTTCCAGACTTTAATTTCCAGTATCCTTTTTATTTGGCGCCAACTGTAACTGTTGCCAGCACCAGCCCAACCCACAGGTACACAAATGATCTAAGCAAATAGATGACACAAATTAAGCAATGACATTGATTTGAAGTGGCACATAATGAATTGAATATTGACGGCAAAAGCCAACGTCAACACTGGCGCTGACATACAAACACATACAAAATCACTCACATAGACGAGTGACATGATGGAATATTCTATTTCTAGACACACACACACATGCATACTTAAGTGTTCTCACAAACACTTAAATTCATTTCCAATCAGGCTGGCGGAAGTAAATGCGACGTTTCTGGTTTGTCTTCATGAAAGAGTTATGCCTGCACATAGATGTAGGTGTGTGTGTGTGTGTGTGTGGGTGCGATTGAAGTTACATTTGTATTTCCAGGGAGCAAAATTTTCATCCAAAGACAACGTGTGTGTTTGTATGGGGGAGCGAGATAAAGTGCGACGTCGATGCCAATACAATGAAGCGACCATATGTCGTCTGCTTCGGTGGTGGCATCGTGGCAAAGAAAGTTCCACGCTCCAATCTCGATAAGAATTCATTAAGTTTCCATTAATGTATTTAAGCAATTAGTTGCTTTTAATTTATTTACTCTTGAACTTTGTTTTGCTTCAGCTGTCGCGTCATTGCCAGTTGCTGTGTGAATGTATAAGTGTGTTTGGCAAAGATTTTCGATTGTTCTATTGGGAATTTCTGTCCATCTGCTGGTGTGCGTGTGTGGGAGTGTTGCGAGTGTACGTGAGTGATAGATAGTTGACAGCCAGGGAGAAGATCTCTGAAGCTGTGTCTGGCGTTTTTCTAAAACAATATTTGTATGATTTGTAGTAACTAGTACACTAAGAAACTACACACAGTACACATGTACACAAATTCATACAAATACACACAGTACACATGTACAAAAAATTCATACACATACACATTAGATGGTTGTGCATGTAGTCAAAATATTTCCAGGTATATTGAAGTTGTATGAACAGTTGCAATCTTGTGTCATTTTTCACTGGCTTCCATGCTCCATATTCCATAAGTATGCAGATACTTTGTATGGATATGTGTTCGCAGAGCTGAGGATATATTTTTGGAAACAATTTCCTTACAAAGAAAATACTTTCGAGGATTATCTTGAGCTGAAAAATGCTGAAGTATGCAAATACAAAGTACGAGCAGAAGAACATGCATACAAACGCAAGACACCTGCAAAATGCTAAAAGAAATTTCAATAAAATTTGTACAAATCCTTGTGCTGTCTAACCCAACATGCTCATGCAGATCCAGGTTCAAATGCAGGTTGTGACTCGGAGTAGGTGCAAGGGGCCTCTTCAGTGCATTAAAACTTCATCAGAAAATATAAGTAGACAACCACGAGGCTACTAGTTCATACCCCTATCGCCTGGTTATTGATGGAAGAGTGTTTGCCACTTTAATGGGCGTATATTTGATTCGAGCGTACATTGATATATATTCGAACCTTTTCGCAGCAGAGGTCCGCAGTAGGTTAAGCAGAAAGCTGGGCGGCGGAGAACTGCAACTACCAGGGAGGGCCACCGCCTATTCCGCGAAACTTACTCAGCTACTGGCGCAAAATGTACCTCATGATCCTGAAGCTCAGTGGAAACACATTTTCCACTCTATTAAAATTGCAGCAGAGACCGTGGTTGGTTACGTAAAACCGCTTAAACACCTACCATAGTACTACGAAGAGTGTTACAGGAAAAGTGATGAGGAGTCAGCTGCAACTCAAGCCGCGACGGAGCGGTATAAGGAAAACAGAAGGCCGGTTTATTTAAGAAGAAAAAACGGTTGTGGAGAAACGCGACATCGAGCAAATTGAAAATCGTAAATTCAAACGAAAAGTGGAATGGGACATGGATAGATCTCTGTTTTACATGTCCCACGAGACTCCAACGAAGATGAGGATGTTGAACAAATACACAACGATGCAGTCAATTCCCCTTTCTAGCCAAAGCGAGGTTAGAACTGCAACTTGCCGACATAAAAGCAACAGCTGCTGATGAACTACCCATACAGCTGTTCAAGGCTGGGAGCGTTGAAGTGGCATGGCACATGCACTAGCTTATGTTCAAAATTTGGTTAAACGAATGCATGCAAGGCGATTGGAATCTCTTCATACTATGTTGTGTATTTGAAAAGGTGACGCAAGTAGTGGCTTATTTGCTTAGATATAACTTAGGAAAGGGTTGGCAGTTAAACGAATTATCATACTGTGCTCAATGTTTGAAATTTGTGATCAGAATACTCTGACAAATCATCATGAATAAATTCACGCTGCCAAATTACCCAATTTTGCTTTGAAATTCAGTCACTGATTCGCGCAACTAATAGATTTTTATGGCGCACATAATCGTGCATCTGAGCATGCCATCCGATGAACTGTGGCTATATTTCATACCACATCTCTCTAAATGATGCATTAACACCACCACGTCCAAGGAATGTACTGAATAGAATATCGCCGTCGTAAACGAAAGTGGTCACGACGATCCAGATTTATCGACTCGTCGTCGGTCCTAGGAATTGGGGCTCTGTCCGTCTACTACGTGGAAAATTCTGGGCAAAGATCTTGGCTTACACCCGTATAGAATCCAGCTGGTGCAGCAATTAAAGCCACGAGACAATCATTTGGGTTCTAGAGGAGTTGGAAATTGACCCGATGTTTTATCGCAAAATTGCGATGAGGCTCAATTTTGGCTTAAAGAGATTGATAACAAACAAAATAACCGCATATGGAGTGAGAAATCTACAACAGACCCTATAGATTCTATTAGATCCCGAAAAATGCGTTAGTGTCAATGGATGACTTTGATCCGGGCGACCGCAACCATCAATATATTGACATCAAAATTTGGCGATTAGTTGATTTCGAGAAATGGACCTATCAATTGGTCTCCAAGGTCATGTGATTTGACACCTCTCGATTATTTTCGATGGGGCTACGTAGAACCACTGGTTTATGCTGATAAATCAGCTACAATTGACGCATTACGGTCAGGAATGCTCGAAAAAGTGACTCAAAATTGGTTGTCCAGAATGCAGTTTGCCATGAACAACCCCTGTGGCCATATGCACGAAACTATTTTCAAATGTTAATGCCATGTATTGTCTCGCCTATATGTTTTGCGAATAAAAAGCTTTTTATATTGAAATTAAATTTGTTGTTATTTTTTACAATTCCAATTTCTATCGAGGTTAAAAAACACCCAACTATAGTGGATGACACCTTTTATCGAATGTTCCTTGAGCGTAATGTATGGTTCGGAATTTATTAGTTTAGCTTTAGAAATTATTTCAGGACAAACCCACGAAAACCAAATCTGTTTGTAGATTATATGGCTGCCTTCGATAGCCCGATACGGAGAAACCTGTACGAAGCCGTGCGAAGCTGGCACGTCTATGTAGAATGACACAGACCGACACGTAAACCTCAGTCGGTGGTGCAATGGTTAGTGTGCGCGGCTCTTGTACATGAGATCCTGGGTTCGAACCCGGCTCTGACCACCTTCAAATTTTCTTTCGGCGGCGGTCACCTCGCATAGTGACGGCGACACTATCGAGTATCTGAATCGGTGTAAAACTGTAGGTCCCAATCAGTGAGTGAAAACTGGAAAGCGCACAGCTCAGTGATTGTGAGAATTTCTCCCCAGCCCCTTCATGGTATGTAATGGGAAACCATTCATTTTATTTATTTAAACATATCTCCGAAGTATTTATTATGAGTCAGGGGGGCAACCTATTGTTATATATCTTCAATATTCTAACTGAGTTCATACGGAGGAAAGCTGTATTTAACATGAATAAAACCAACAGCTGGGAAAGCCACATGCTGCTCGCGTATGCTGATAATGTAGATAACATTGGCAGAAACTTCGGAGACGTTATTACAGTATCCTCGAGAATTTAGAAGGATTCGGCAAAGGTGGGTTTAGCAATGACTGAGGATAAGACAAAGTTAATGGTTTCCACAACCAGAGCCTCCACCCGTTTGGATAAAAGGGTGACCATTGACCATCGTCATAATTTTTAGGTACTGGACGATCTAATTTTTTGGGATATACCGAAACCTAAACGAACTAGAAATCAAACGAAGAATTCTGTTTATTCCGGGATAAACAAAGTTCTGCAGAGATTATACAACCTGCCTTGCTGTATGGTTCAGAATCCTGCGCATGCTAATACAAAATCAGTGGAAGTCTTTGAGAGAAAAATTTTCAGAAAAGAAGACGGTCCTATAACAAAAAAAAAAAAAATTACGATCATCAACAACGTATAAACCACGAGCTGTATAAACTATATCCCGATATTGACGTAGTTAAATGAATCAAAATATAGCGACTGCGCTGGGTAGACCATTCCAATAGAATGGATCAGAATGGACCTGGCGTACTCGAAGAACATCGAAAAATCGACCAAGACTTTGCTGGAAACACCAGAAGGAATATTTACGGCTAGATATTACCAAACGAAAGCAGAAAGCTATAGATTCAGAAATATGTTATCTTCGGTTTCTAACGCCACTAATCCCTCTGCGCGATTTGAGGCAACCTGAAAAGTAACCAGGGTATGTAGAAGAGTGAGTGTCTATACTAGTTTAGTATCAGATCGTGTTTTTTTTTTTTATCAAGCCAACACTCAGGGGATGCCCCCTATAAATGCAGTGCATTGTGTTGGCAAAGGAAAATTGAGGTAGTGGAGGGTGGAAAGAGGGAGTAGTGTCTGTTGACATTTGCCTTGAATCTTTGTATGTCACAATTGGTGGGAAATACACTTACCCGCCTTAAAATATACTCTATTCATTCGACCCCATTCAACAATGGACACCAGATCCCGGCCGAGTGTTTCATTCATCGTCCGGCGTTTGACTTCAATCTCTTGAAGACTTGGCCTACAATCGAATGAATAAGAATGACAGAGATTACTGTCATCCGCAAAAGAGTAGATTGGATTCACAGTATGGCCAAGGAGATCGTCAGTAAAAATAAGAAAAAGAGAAGGAGAAGGAATAGAGCCCTGTGGTACATCTGCAGTCAATTTATGCTCGTCGGATGAAACCCCATCTACAACAACTCGTATAGTGCGATCTCTGAGAAAACTCGATATAAATCGAGTGAAATTATCACCGACACCAAAAGCAGCGAGCTTTGACAAGAGTGCATCGTGCCATACTCTGTCAAAAGCCTTGGAAATATCAAGAGCCACTGCCTTACTCTCAAGATATTTCACTAGATGGTGGTTAACCATGCTCTCCATAACCTTCGAGAGGCAGAACAAATTGCAATTTGGCGGTAATTTGCAGGTCTTGGGCATGGAACAAGATACGTAATTGATCACGGGGAGTGGTTGATTGCTATCCGGCAAGGAAGAGTTCCTTGCAAACATTTCAGCCAAAAGGTTAGCTTTATAAACCGGTTCAGTGAATGTTATGTCATCTTTAAGAAGAGTTGGTATAGAGGAAGAACTATACTTTATTCTTCTTGCAAATGACCAAAAGCTCTTACTTCCACTAGGGAAAGAAAGGACTTTAGCACGAATACGCTGTTCGTGAAGAAACTTTTCGCGTCGAAGTACTTTGGCACACTTGGATCTTGCCTGTTTGCGTAGCAGTTCAGTATTAACGTTTTTATAAGAACACCAGTCTCTGAACGCGTCCTCTTTGGATCTGACAGCATTCTTGCATGTCTGGTTACACCAACTTTTTTCCGATGGTTTAACCGAAATAATTTTCGTCGGAATGAATGAATTCATACCAATCAAAATTATCTTCTCGATCATTTCACCAGCAGCATCTGTATTATTGTCCAGAAAACAAAGCTTCCAGTTAAAATGCTGATAAAAGTTGTTGAGCTCAGCGCAACGTGCCTCTTCGTAATAAAAATTTTTCGCTTCGGGACTGTGTTTGAAGCGAGACGAAGAGCTGAATACGAAAAGGACGCTGAAATGATACAGTGATCCGAATTACCCAGAGGTACAAGCGTGTTAACTTCGTACTTTTCAGGGTGCGAAGTTAAAAAGAGGTCAAGTAAATTCTGGTTGTGCCCTTGAACACACGGAATGTGTGGCTCGAATACGTTAACCAGGAGGAATTATGGGCATTGAAGTCACCAGCAACAACGATTTCACTGTCCGAATAATTCCCCAATATCTCAGAAATAGAATCGGAAAGGTTGTCAAAGCCATTAAAGGATACCTCCCTTCCCGTTAATAAAATAATCCGTAGTCTGATATGTGAGATTTGCTGCGGCAAATTGGAAGTGTTTCTTTCCATGAACAACACATATTTTGTCTTCTGGTCCAAATAAGAAACTGAAGGACCAACTAAATCACACAGTCATTAATAGTGATATTTCATGGAGGGCATTGCCGAATCAATTTTGTATACACATTTCAACGACTGTACGGGTAATATCTGACGCGGATTCCAGACAACACTAACAACTACTTTTGCTAAGCACAATCTGTTCTGATTGGAGTTCCAGCACTTCAAACTCTTTTCGAATTTCCACTACAGAGAACCGATAAAGACCGTTAATGACCACAGACTTATTGACCTTATTTCACATAACTGCAATATGAGCTTAGAATGGTAATTACGTATAACGTCCAGCTCAGTTTGTAGCTTCGAATACACAGCCGGCCATTTATCTTTCTATTTGTATTTCAGGAAAAATTTTAATTGTCGAAGCCGATTTAAAATACAAATCAATCCCAGGAATCTGTTTGTTTAACACCCTTCGCAATGATGTCACATCAATAAAAGGCCTTCAAGGGCCCATCGCATGGATTCAAGTCACTTTTTTTTCCCAACAAAGTAAATTTATTTGTGTTGCACACAGACGAAGGCACAAGAAAGAGGAGTAGAATGGAAATATATTGAGGCAGACAGACAAACGGAAAAAGTTTCATTTCGATAAGAAGTATTTAGTAACGTAAATCCATGTTACACATAACGAAAGTATTGCAGAATGTTCTATTGATTTGATTTAGTTCCCCGCAAGCACCGCATTTATAAGAAAGGAAGGGATTCTATCATGGATGGTCGATTGGACGGATGGCTGGATGGATGGATGGATGGTAACTTAAAGAGCACACAGACAGACATGACGGGAGATAACACAACTAACCCACTGACAGTTTAATGCAGATAGACAGACACACCGATAGACCGACTGAACTCAGTGAATACAGCCAGACCGACACTTAGACAGAAATAAAATGAAGTATAGATGCATGGATTTTCACCAGCAACTGGAGGACATCTGCATCTTCAGCAATGCAAGGAAAAAAGAACAAATACCATCTGCATGAGATGAATCTTCAGCTGTGTCTCTATCTGCAGCTGGGAGTGTGTGTGTATGTGTGTGCATGTGTTCGTGTGTTAGTCAACAGCCATGCAAGATAAGCACTCTGGAAGTATAGATATATACACACTATCGTATACACACACACATATACTTGCTTGCATGTGTATATCTATAATAGTTCATAAAAAATATATAGATTCCATTGTCCGTTCATTGAGCTTTTTGCCAACATGTAAACAACAGCAAATGTAAATACAGAAAAAATATTCTTAAATTATATACACATGCATGTATGCATATTTATAACCCATATTTATGCACAATAAATACCTACACATGTACATACATGTTTATTGCCATATACTACTAGAGTTTAAATAAATATACTTGTCTTCGTTTGGTACGAGGATCGCGAAATCATTCGAGATGAAGAGAAGAAACAATTTTTCATTATAAGATACCAACCGACACTTCACATGAAGTCCCCAATACCTGGTGGCCAACTCTGCCAACTTTTAGTTTGTCCTTGACACTTTCAGTTTGGCCATCAATAAATTTTAACTTTGAAAACAAGGATACACAATTTTGATACTTAAGAAATTGTTTTCCAGTTTATGTGACCGTCGGTATGAGAGTTACTCACAAGCACAGTGATGTCAACTGTTCCCAGCCAAAAATCCCTAAAGGTTAAATGTGTAAAAATCGCAAAATAATACAACAATAATTGGTGACATTTTTAAAGCATCTCTTATTGGAAACTCTACTCTCCACTTCCGAGCTACAAACATCCGGGAGTTTTATTTATTGCTTGCCACCACTTGGTAAAACCGGGATATTCTAATATTGTTGTATATAACGCTTTTCTTAAATGCTCTAATTGGTTTCCACAGTTTTATCTGACGTCAAGAAAAATTCCGTCAATACAACTTGAAAAATATTTGTCTAAAACTCTCAACAGACGCTACGCGAAAACGGTTAATATCGCCACCTTGGGGATATTGATTTTGAAGAATACAGTGGTTTTTGTAGATCTAAATTCTTTCGATGGTACATGCTAAAAAAAATACGGCATCTGTAACATATTTATTCTGCAGGAACCATGTATATGTTTGGAACACACTTCAAAGATTCATATTTTTGTACGTCCCAAACTCGCTTTTATTTAAATGCAGACAGTAGCATGTTTACTGGCAGACATGTATGCGTTCTTCATCCCAAACCTCGTGGAAACATATTCGTCTTTCCTCCCAAAAGTAAGAATATTTGGAAACGAATTATTCTTTGAATTAAATATAGATGTATTATTTATTGTAATTAATTTTATCAATATATAGATCCACATTTATAAATAATTAATACTAAAAGTAAACGATTTACTTGCATTAAATGCATTATTTGCTTTTTCCATGAAAAGAGATTCTGATGCCTTTTTGCTTCTTCTTTCTTTGTTGTCTCTCACGTTTCTGCTTCAACTATGCCGTGGTTATCACTATGCGTTGGTACACAAACAATACACACTCTGAGAAATAACTGCCCCAGCATATTATTGCAGGAACCATGTAGATGTTTGCAAGCATTGTTTTTGTGAATTGTACTTCTGCTGCTTTTTGTTTCTTTATTGTGACAGACACCAGTGGTTTCAGCAGTTTTCAACAAACAAATCCACATTTGGTTCACTGGTACATATATTATAACCTATTAGTGATTGTGCCCCGAATATGTTATGTTGAAAAGCAAACACAATGTGTTTGGACACAAGTATGCTATATTTGCGGCAAGCGTTGTTGCCCTTTCCAGTTTCTTTCCTCAAAATTGTTTCTCACTTTCGTAGCACACATACATGTATACGAAAAACATCCGTCGGAGCCTTGGTTTATTATTTTTTCACTGATCAAGAGCTTTTGATATCCTCTGACAGATGAACCATTGACGACTAAATACATGAAACTAAAACACAAGAATCAGCCAAAATGAGAAACACTGACTTCATCTGCAATTTACGCTCACATTCAGGGATATTTGTGAATCACTGACTGAAAGAATAATGCAAATATACAGATACATACTTTCAAAATAAACTCTTTCGTTGTCCCTCTTTTATTCTCTTGCTCTCACTCACAGCGCAACAAGCACAGCTGTATTTGTATCTCAAGCACAAATATATTTGGGTCGCAAACACATATATTATAACACATAGATCATTGTGTCTCAAACATGTAATATTGAATAGCAAACACAATGTGTTTGGACACAAGTATGCTATATTTGCGACAAGTTCCAACCACACGTTATATTTGCATCGAAACAACAAAAACCGACTGACGTTTCAGCGTGCACTTACCTCGCATAGTAATTCGCCATGAAAACTCGTTTGGTATCGATGTGGAAGTGTAGGTCTAAACCAGTACGACTAAAATTAGAAATATCACAGCTAACTGGCTTCGAGAAGCTGTACCCCTTTCCTTCCATGGTATGTAGTGAACAGTAAGGGTCGTTTTAAGTTTATGAATATATAATTTACTATATTCTAACATGTTATATCCAGATATCGCCAGTTTTGTAGGCGTGCAATTGAATTCACTACAAAGCTGTTGTCGAAAAGGGTCAGTAACTATTAACGATTAAAGCAAAATTTTAAGTTCAAACCGGCAATATAAGTGTGAAATGCGTTATTCCATGCTCCGACATTATAATGCCCACCTCCTTTATAGATTCGAGTATGTTGTTGATCTATATTTGTTTTTATAGCGTTTTTCACAAAGAATAGAATTTATACCGAAAATGCAACAAAACGCTGTTAGAATTTTCAACTACTCCACTTGGCCCAAACACACACACACCAGAAGCACAACTACAAAGGGAACGTCTTTTGTGAGGCACGTAGTTTTAAATGTCCATTTGTATAATGTCCTTAGTTGGGCGTTTGCACTCCCCACCCAGTGCACTCCCTGCAGTCATGTGTTTCTACTATCCTGGTACTATACGATAAATGGCGATAACTTTGTGCAACTCGAGTTGCACACTTCAATGAAACCTGCAATAAAATATTTATTTGCATCATAATTTGCTTCCTTTGTAGCCAACAATTACGTGTGTTTATTGCCGTTACTGCCGTCGTAGAAAGTAGAAAGATAAATTCCAATATATCCCTACATCTGCATCCCCAGAGTAATGCAAGATTTCATGGTTCATTGACACTGAATCGCTTCTAAACCGATAGATATTCGCAACTGCTCGCATATGTGTTGCATTCGAAATGCTGACTGCAATTTCCCATTTGATCATTGTGTGTGTTTGAAAGGAAATGACATCATTTCCAGTTTTCTTTCATGCAATTCACTAAGTTTGGAAGAGATTTTCCACTTTGTTATTCCCGTGTTTAGTCATAAGTGAATACAAGATGTGTTTATTTTATTTATAGAAATGTTAAAGGCTTAATGGAAAACTGTTTGTCAGCATCACTGATCAAAGGCATTTTTTTAATCCCATGAAGGGATAGGGGAAGCTTGTCGCTGTCAATGAGCTGTGCAGTTTCTTATTTGTAGATGCACTGTTCCGGATCCGCAGTTGTTCATCGAATCCGAATAGTTATGCATTTACCAACTTTTTCATGACTAATTACTCGCCATCACTACCTTTCTTAGTGATGGTGTCACAATTCATCGCGGAAAGAAATTAAAGGTGGCGGGAGCTTATATTGAACCCACGTTCCCATTTACAGAAGTCACTCATACCACTATTTCGCAACTACGACAAATTCACTGAATAAATTGATAACACACATTGAGAACAATTTATAAAATAAAAATCCAATGGGAGTTCTAACTCACGGGCGATGTGTTAACACCTTTTTTGCTACACGGTACCTGATCGATTTCTATGAACACATTAGTAAATGTTACATTGGAAAATAAAAAACAGCGTTCAATCATATGATGACGTTACATTTAAATAATATTAACAATTACAATTATTTAAAGACAAGTGCAAGGACATGTGCCATTATTTTCTTGCTTAATACTTTTTGTTTTATTCCCACAAAAAAACAAAACGAATGCAAATCAACAGACACATGTACATACATACATTGTTATGTTCGTACATACGCTACACAAGTTCACAAAATTTTCGTTGCTCTCTTGCTATCTCATTTTTATCTACGTATAATAAGTCATTATTCTCTTTGCTCTGAGAGTGCTCCGCACCCACATTTTATTTGACTTACCTTTCACAATAATAAAAAACCAACCCGTAAAAAACATAGCTTTTGACTATAAATTCTTTACATATGACAACGCCCCTTTGTCTAATCTCGCCCATATTTGCAGCAGATCTTAGAATATGTACACCTAACTAACCTACCCAATTTTGTTCAAATACCGTTAACAGGAGCAGAAATAATGGATTTTTAATTTGTGATTTGTATGGGAGGTACCACGCCCCTTTGTCGAATCCCGCCCATATTTTGATTCAGTTAATTTTTGTCGTCGCCATTAGTTTGCCTTCTGAGCCAGTGGTCGGATTTTTTTGTTTTTGGGCTTGTTGGAAAGGTCTTTAAGAGGCCTTTCAGAATCAATAAAACAAGTAGAAAAAAGTCAAATCGCCGAGATACAGAGCTTTCGAAAAAAAAATGGAAAAAAAATCCGACCACTGGCTCAGAAGTTAACAACTATACCCTACTACCCTCCGACCGCCAATCCGCAAATTTTGAACCCGCTGCCATTTCGCACCGTTGCATTTTCGGACATGTTCCTAGTGGACTTTTCTTCATGAAATGAGCCAAGGAATACGCTGGAGAAATTTGTCCGGAACTTCCTGAATCACCCTGTATTCGTATAACCACGTCATTATTCTCGTTGGTCTGAGAGTGCTTCGCACCCACACAATACAACTATTCGCTGCCGCTACATCAGTGTGTCGGACAAATTTTTATTCTATATAGGGGTGGGTCACCCTTATCATTTAGGGGTACGAAAAATAGATGTTGGCCGTTTCTGAGACCTGACGATATGCACAAAAAATTTCATACAAATCGGTCCAGCCGTTTTGGAGGAGTTTAACGGCAAACAATGTGTGATCGCTGTTGGGCAATCTGTGTGATTGCAGTCGGACAATCTGTGTGAGCTCAGTTGGATAAATTGTGTTTGTGAATTTAGGCCGTACCCGCATCTGTAGATGTTAACACATCAAAAATGGTTACACCCCATGAAGGGATTGAGGAAACCTTCTCACAACCAGTAAGCTGTGCGCTTTCTAGTTTTACACTCACAGACTGGGACCTACAGTTTTACGCCGGTTCCGAACGGTATTTCGAGAAGCTTTTTCATGGCTAAATACTCCATAGTGTCGCCGTCACTACGCTAGGTGACCATCGTCGAAAGATATGTAAGGTGGTCTGAGGAGGGATCGAACCCCCGTTCACGTGTACAAGAGCCCCGCACACTAACCATTGCACCACTGACGGCCACGAGAAAAATATATATTTAATAAGAAAAGTGTTCGCTCTAATCGTCCAGAACGAGTACATTCGTTTCCCCATAAATATGAAAAAGTATATACGTAAGGCTGGAATGGCAAAATTGCTGATCTCCAAGCGATGATGATGAAAAAAAAACAAAATTAGAATAAAATATATGTACCCGAAAAATTACAAAACTTCCTGGCGGTGAACTCATGGAGGTAACGGGTCAAGCTAAGCACAACAAATAGGTAAGTGCGGGAACTGAAATTAAAGATATTCGTCTCACGAATTAAATGGTGTATTTATTTTTCCTGTCTGAAATGTGTGGATCAAGATAAACCTATTTGACAATATAATATGTGAGTTAATTTTTACCTGTAAATCGGGCAGTGGGTAGTAGGGGGTTCGAATTAAAAAAAGGCAAACTAAATGAATTTTTTTAGTTTCAATATTTTAAGTTATGTTTTTAATAATTGTTCGGTTCACTTAATTTTTATTTTTTCCAAAAACAATCTAAGGATTTGCTGTGCTGTATTGTCTCGCCGTTGGCACTTCGAAGAAGGCATGAGGGGTAGCACTGCGATTAGCAACCGTGATACCTCGTTTCGAATCTGGGTTGATCGAATGTTTTTATTTTAATTTAATGTTTAATTTTTAACTATATTTTTAATGAGTTTGTTTTTTTTAGTATTGCTGGTAAATGAGTTTTATAGAATACTACGGCACATGATAAAAAAAAACCAAATTTGAACTCACATATTATGGTTTTGTAGGCAACTATTGATGCTCTGGGCTATGATGACAAATAATGGACCAAATATTTGAGCTAATGTTTTATTTTATAACAAGTCCAGTCAACTTAATTTTGCTTTAAGGGAATATGTTCTATTCAAAATTAAAATCTTCGAGCGTTTGATCGTATTTCTAAACAATTTTATTCTTCAATATTTCGCTGCCGTTTGGGTAGCATTGTCAGGAAGATAAAAACAATTATTAATTAAAAAGGAAATGAATTAATCTTTTCGATCCGTATCTACTTCTTGTACTTTATATACTGGACGAAAAAACGACCCTAAAGGCTGAAATGATTTACTCAAATTTAAGTTAAGCGAAACAACTGTCATAAGTAAGTAAGAACGCTAACCATCCAGAATGTCAACAGTAAACAAACATAAGATACGAAAAATGACCAATTAATTTCGGGAAGTTTAGAAACTCGAAGGAGGGCAACAGCCGGCATTAACACTAGTATAGATTAATTTTGCCGACTGTTTGCTAACTGCTGACGGCTAAACCGACATTTATTGGGAAATCACAAGCAGTTTACGTCAGGAGCATTAATAACAACGATAACACATATTTTCAACAGATTCGATTTTTGGAAGTTGCTCACATCAAGTATTCATGGTCCAGCTGGTCCTTGCAGTGGTTTCTTGATCATCATATTCTTCGTCTTCCTTGTACCACGTCTCGTAATGCTTCAAACTGGTCAATATTTATGCATTCTAACGGGTGCGACATTTGTGAGCCGATTGATTTAAGAACACATGCTTGCGAATGTCAATTCACAGCAATTTTTACCATGTATCGCTTTACAACAAACAACGTGAAATCGCTGCTATAACACCCGAGATGGCGAAAAAGTAATGAAAAAGGTCCATTTTTAATTCTAATGAATTGTAATGGATTAAGTAAAATAAAAATATTACTACTTTTTTATTTTGCAAATGTATTCCTTAGATCCCTGGCAAACCGTTTAGCTATTTCAGATCTAGCCACAGACCTTCATCAGCGGTTGTTTGGAAATATTTCATTTCATGACTTTCATCCTTCTCCAAATTTTTGGGATGTGATTTAATGACAATCAAATGAAAACTCATTTCAATTGAGAATTTCCAACTATGCAAGTTCGAAAAATATTGCAATCAAAACACACAAGAAAACCTTTGCAAAAACTTCTTTCCATCTTTGCTTGCGATATTTTTCGAACATTTGAATAGTTGGAAATTCTCAATTGAAATGAGTTTTCATTTGTTTGTCATTAAACCACTTCATACCCACATTCATACCCAAAGCTGGGAAGAACGGCGATGAACTTGTGAAGATTTCAGACCAATCAGCCTCGAATCATTTATAAAGGGTTTTTCAACAGAGACGCTACAAAAGTAAATCGATTGGGACAGCAAACGACGCCATATTTTTTCTCGCTCTTTTGACATTTCTCTTCAGTAAGGTTTGCCATTTCATCATGGAAGGATATACGAGCCAACAACGAGTCGAAATTATTAAAATTTACTACCGAAATTTGTAGTCAGTGGCCTCAACTTTAAGAGCGCTACGTCCAATTTATGGTCGTCATTATCGTCCTACCAGATCAACAATTGAGCGTCTAGTGGAAAAATTTGAATCCACAGGGACTGTACAAAATGTTACCGTGCCAGTGAGACAAAGAAGTGCCCTTAGTGTCGAGAATATTGCTGCCGCTGAGGCTTCAGTTCAAGAAAGCCCAAATGTGTCTCTCACACGTCGTTCTCAAGCGTTGGGCATCTCTGTGACGTCGTTGTGGCGAATTTTGCGAAAAGATCTTGGCCTATATCCTTACAAGATCAAATTGGCGCAAGAACTGAAGCCGCTTGACCACCATAAGCGTCGTATGTTCGTGAATTGGGCTGAGCAACAACTTCAAAATGATTCGGATTTTCATCGGAAAATCATCTTGAGCGATGAGGCTCATTTCTGGCTGAATGGCTTCGTCAATAAGCAAAATATGCGTTATTGGTCAGACAGCATTCCACACGTAATCCATGAGTCATCATTGCATCCCGAAAAAATTACGGTTTGGTGCGGTTTATGGGCCGGCGGCGTCATTGGGTCGTACTTCTTCCGTGATGATCAAGACCGGCGCATTACTGTGAATGTGAATCGCTACCGTTCAATGATAACCGAATATTTTTGGCCCCAATTGGATAATATGGACTTGGAGGACATGTGGACATGCGAAAGCCACAATCAATTTATTGGGAACCAAGTTTGGTGTACGTGTTATCTCACGAAATGGCCCAGTCGATTGGCCGCCTCGGTCGTGCGATTTGACGCCGTTAGATTATTTCCTGTGGGGCTACGTCAAGTCTATGGTCTGTGCCAACAAGCCAGCGGCGGTTGATGAACTTCGTACGAATATCGAACGTGAAATTGCAGCAGCATCGGCCGATTTATGCTTGAAAACCGTCGAAAATTGGGTTCAGCGTCTGGACTTCTGCAAGCGTGCCCGTGGTGGCCATGCAAAAGAAATCGAGTTCCACACATAATGGCATCGAACGTACTTTCACAGGAATAAAGAATTTCATTGGTATCTAAAACCGGTTTTGTTTTATTTAAAAAAACTTTTGTAGCGCTCTTATTGAAAAACCCGTTACTTAAGACTCTAGAAAGAATTTGGATGAACATATCAGATCGCAAGCAACTTCTAACGGTTTATTGAACAGCCAGCATGCGGTTATGAAGGGAAAGTCTACGGAGACAGCTTTACATGAAGTATTTAGCATCGGCGAAAGATTTCTCTCCCATAAACAATATACAACTGCAGCCTTCCGTAATATAGAGGCAACTTTTAACAATATCAAAACGGAAAGTATCATACAAACCCTAAAAGATATGAATGTAGGAAAGAGTATAGTGGGTACTGTGGATTCGATGGGAAGCGCTCAGTGCAGTGAGGTATCGGTCAACTCTACTATGGCTCGTGGTTATGAACACTCTATTCGTGAGCTTGGTCAGCAGAAGGGCAAGGATAATCGCATGTGCGGTTGATGTCGAGGCGGTGGTATTACCTCCCTTTATTTCCGTGATAAGTGAAGTCATGGGGAATATCTTGGAAGAGATCAGCACTTGGGCCACAGGCTGTGGTCTAGGCGTTAACCTATATAAACTTATTTAACAATATCGGCTATTCTCACTCAATGGTAAACGATTAGAGTTGTCGGTTAGGTCGAAGTATCTGCGTGTAATTTGTATCCGAAGCTCAACTGGAATCTTCATATTGATCATAGAGTTAAGGAGGCGCAAGGTGCAAGAAACATTTGCGAGACAAGGGGCCTAAACCCAACGATGCTATTAGGGATGTACATGGCGGTGGTTAGACCCGTTCTGTCCCATGGGACATGAGTATTTTGGCCTGCTGTAGAAAATACAGAGATCTGTCACCAATGCAGAGAGCAGATTGAGATAATAGGGGCATTACGAACATGCTCCTCTACTGCTCCTGAATTTTCTTCCGACTTAACAGTTTGCTAAGAATGTAGCGCCGAAGAGAGTTAGAGCACTGTATTGTTGGATCCACCAAACCTATGGACATAGTACGATTCTGTACATTTTGCCTAGTGGGGTCATACCTGAAGCAACGGACTATCCTAATTCAGAGTTGAACTTTCGTACAAACTTCAGAACAAGCATATCGTATAGAGAAGTGTGGAAGAACCTCTCAGCATTGCAGGATGTTGGCATAAATATTTTTACGGATGGATCTCAGACGGTTAGTGGAATTGGAGCTGGGAGTTTTCTAAACGTCACTGGGTACAACACTATCAATAGTCACCCTGTTTTTAGCAGTATCTTCCAAGCGGAAGTTGTGACAATATCACATCACTAAATCCCTTTATAGTAGTGAAGAGTGTAGAAATAATCTCGGAAAGCCAAGCGGTAATAAGGGCTCTATCCTCAGAAGAGAATATATCGATACTGGTTCGTGAATGCAGGATTCTGCTAGACGAGACTTTCCGTAGTGAGGTTTCACGACGAGACTTTCCGTAGTGAGGTTTTCGGGTCACACGAATATTGCCGACAACGGAGCAGCGGATGATCTAGCCAGGAAAGATTCAAGTTGAAATGCAAATGAAAGCCCTCTAGGAGTGGTGGGTAACGTAATTGATCATCAATTTCGCCATGAGGCAGACAGAAACTAGAAACACGGGGTATACGGCCTAGATATGACGGTAATTGAACAGAGTTCCTGATGACTCTGATCGGGAATACAATAGTCAGAATGACAGCTGTCGTAACCGGCCATCGTACGATTTGTACATATGCTGACAATATTGGAATACAACACAAGCGTTTCTGTCGTAGTTGCGACGACGAATTTATTGCGAAAACTCATGAACATTAAGCGTGTTTTGGTTATATATTCGCTTATTTTATATGAAGCACTTAGCAAAGACTTAGCGAGAACTTAGCGACGCGATTCATTTGCGCTAAATTAAAAAAGAGATATTTTTGACATCTTTTACCGTTTTTAACCATGTTTCATATTTTTGAATAAAATGACTTCTCGCTAAAAATCCGTTTTCGTTGCAACTTAGCAAGCGATAATCGCTTACTTGTAACCAAAACACGACTATTATCTCCTACAGTGCCCAGCCTTGGCAGACATAAGGAGGACAACTTTGGGAAATCACTTTTTTGACGGATTACAGAAACTGGCGAGTATTGAATTCAGTGTACCTTCATAATACATTACCTCAATCTATCACTGGCATATTCTTTTCTTAATTTTGGTTTTTGGCGTAACGTGGCTAATCAACCGGCATCACTGCTACTTGAGTGAGCTTCTTTTGGTGGAACTCATGGTCACTCTAACTTAATCTAACTTATGCTATATTATTTAGGTTTACTTCTCAAAGTTTCCATAGAGTAATTCCAAATACTTTGGGTGCTGATGAAATTTTTCCACGGGCATAGTTTTGTTGGTTTACACGTCTTAGATATTAACTTGCATCCAATCGAGTCTATGATTAGATAAGACGATTTCAAATTGAGCACTTTGGAACTATGAATTGTAACTCTGGAAATGACTGTATAGTATTCCTTAATATAACCCATGATTCAGTTTTTCTGAAATTTTCGTAAGATATTTTGCATTTATCTCCGTACGGAAATTTTTGTTATAGAGAGGTACCACCTGTCTCTGATTTTCCTCGAAAATATTTTAATAATCATACTCCATTTTAATTGAAACGCGTGTCGTATAACTTTTGTTTGTTAAAACAATCGATATATTAAAATTCCGGTCTCAAACAATTATCAAACACTAATTGGCTTCGTACGAAAAAGGTTTGAATGACAATCCTGTTAGTGATTTTGCTTACGAAATTCTCGCAACGTACAGAGTATCAATCAAATGAAAGGTAGGTTGTTTTTCATACACGTGCTTCTTATGGGAACGGAAATTACATAAAATCGGAATAGGGGGCTTATCCAAGTGCTCCCAGGAACCTAAAAAATGTATTGGAACCATATTGCACTTAATGTGGTTGGGTCGCTTCAAATCCATCATACTTATCGGTGTGATGATGCTGATGAGAGTATCGGACACATTTTCCATAACCTCTCTTAAAGTTAAGTGAAACCAAGTATCCAAATCTCTAATCGATGCAAATCCCTGTTAACTTGATGAACTGTGAATTCATATAAGTCCAATATAATTAAGGAATTTCATTCTTAATCAAACCATCCACCTTCATCACTTATAAAGCATTGATCACGAAGAAAGATACAGGTAAAGGTCAATATAAATATAAATACAAATATAAATACAAGGACTTTTTTAATTGTTATTAATAAAACCATCCTTCTTGTACTAGTCTGGCGGCTTCTATACATTCCTACCGTTATACCCATGACGATGGCTTCGATAAAATTTCAGGGCCGCTTAAGGTGATTATTAAAATCTATAGCATGTAATTTATTGCAGGTCGGGTCAATAACACATGCAAGGAACGTGGAATTATTACAGGTTCTCACTTTCATTATCGACACCGACATATTGTATAAGGGTTCCTTACCTTGCTCCAAGTAACTAACGAGACGAAGCTAAACTCCAATACCAAAGAAGAATAATTGAGATTTATTGAATGTAAATAATTTTAAGGCTGAAGTGAAATGATAGAGGAATTCAAACTCGTAAAATATGAGAATCACCTGTTGTGAAAAAATGAGCAGCATCAACGGCAACGGCAAAAGTAACAGCAGCAGCAGCGGCAGCGGCAGCAGCAACAGAAACGACGCAATTCACTGCCCCATTAAAAAGTCAACAATCGAGTCTATCCTTGGCAGACTTTCATTCAGCTTATGGTTAATTTCTTGTTTAAATTTTACGACTGACATTAAATTATCCATGAACGCAAATACCAGAAGAAAAAAAGTGAAAACGTTGCCTCTTCACATTTCGCCGGAAAGGCAGCCCCATTCGCTCACTCGGTCGTTGGTGGATTCATTAAATTCCCCATTTGGACTCAATAAAATAAACACGCCCTTAATCGTCTGCTTTGCATCAAAGTAGGAATTTATGAATTATGAAATGGAAAAAGGTTTAAACCATAATGCGAATGTAAACACGGAGCAATCTGCAATTGAAGTCATCCGATGGACTGGGACTGAAGATTGTAAATAACTCCAAAAGAACGAGGAGGCAAAAGGAAATCCTAAGAGAACAGGCAAGGATACCTTTAGGTAGCAGCTGCAGTTAATTTCGACACAACAAGGACTAATAGAAGAACAGAAGAGAAAAACGTTTTGCACGTCTGCAAGCAGATAGAGTGTTACTTGGTCATACTGTGATGTTGCTGGAGCATTGTGGATAAAACAAATCACAATTGATTGTGAATTATTGGCAATGTGAGCACGGAATGGTAAACACTACACCCTGGCTATGAGCGAGCATTCATCTCCAAAGAGATGCCAATGGGTCCATGACGTGTTAGAGGACCTGGGGCAGAAGAGACTAGTACGGCACGATGATGTGTATGTTGGTTGTGATACAAGGCTTTAGCAGATGTTCCTAATGATGTTAAACGAATGATGATGGTTGTAAGGTGAAAATTACTAACAAAGCAGATGGTGGGAACTGGCAGCTAATGGCCCACAATTGTGCTGCATCAAGGGCGATGGAACCGCGGCTGGGGAGCAGGAGAGAGTCAGCAAAAAGCTGTGAAAAGTTTTGTTCATCCGTTTGTTAATGGATAAAATGACATCGGTCATTAAACTTGATGAAGCACAACATGAACTTAAACCATTAACTTGCAGCCAACCAACCGTCGAAACCCCTACCATTTCATACACCCTCATCCTGTGCTGTGCTGTGATGTGTGGTGTGTAACTCGAATCCTTTGAAGGAAGTTCCATGTGCATGTGTGCATGAGTGTCCGTGTTTGTGTTGTGCATGTGTAAATGAAGAGGAAACGGCAGCAACAAACATATTAATAAGATCGTACAACAATTTGTTCGGATTGTTGTTCAATTCTTTGTTAATACCCGTTCGACTGTGTTTGTGATGTGCAAAGACTAAATGGATGACCTAAAGTTGGCTTTAAAGATTATTTCTGTTGACATTGTTTTGATGTCTCCCCAGATAACATTTGATATTGTTTGCATAGCTTACCAGGATGTACGTTATTTTACATACAAGACACCCACCCACACCCACACTTTCGTCCTCATCCGCCTTCCACACTCGTTCACACATTCGTATGCGTATCCATGAATGAACTCATTCCCATAACGACGATGTGAGTCCTTTGATGGAGTTGAAAATGTAGTTATGTTATGTGTCAGTGGGTGTGTGTTCTTGTCCTTTTGGGTGCCTGTGCAAGTGTTTGAGTATTGCTTATAAAAATCCCATTTTAAAAGCGTTTAAGTTTGTATTTTTTTTTGTTTCTTTTACAGTTCTTCGTTTTGTTTGTTGCAAACAGACATGAAGAAGGAAGTAGAGAACAAGTGTTCATTTAATAGGGTATGGATTTCTTTGTATGACGGTCGCAGGCTTGCCAGGTTTTATGCTGTAACAAAAAGAAGGTCAGGCGGTTGTCTAAGCCAGAGCGAGGGTGGTATGGTTAATGCTGTTAAATGCCCCGATATTATTCAAGAATTGGCAGATACTTTACTATTATGATTTTTGGACCGAACAGTGTAATTACCCGAAATGTTGGCAATGACAATCCAAAATAAATATCAACAACATACATTTCAAAATAAGTGAACCAAAAAAAAAAAAATAGCACATATTTTGACTTTTTTTATAAATTGCTCAAAAAATTGCTCATAATTTGTTTTATATCTCAAGACGTCTAGCTTCCATTTTCATTTTAAAATTCTGCAATCGGTTAGAAATTTCAAAAGATACAGGCTGCTGAATAAGGAGTTTTTAGTGCCTTTAAATAAGTGAACCGGAGTGTATATACGATTTATAGCCGAGTATTTCCTTAAATATTTACACTACGCACCCATTGGTAAATTCGGATGAGAGAACCAAAATGACCGTAACCGAATTTAGAGGTCGTCACAGCCACATCTACATCACTTCTACATCACTACCGAAATAAAAATTGTCACAACCAAATTACCGCATTAGCGGTTGATGCAACCGAAGTAAAAGTTGTCACAGCCGCATTACAGGTTGTCACAACTGAGTTAGAGATTGTCACAACCTAATAATAATTAAAACTGCTTTTAGTGATAATTTTTGAATGTTTTATTATACATAAATAAATACATACATAAACATTATTATACATACATAAACATAAATAAATGAGGAATTAAAAAAATGGTTTCCTATTATATCCCATGTTTCTTGATTTATATCTTGTTCTTGTTTAGTAGCCACTAATTGGGACCTACAGTTTCTACACCGGTTTCCACAGGTATTCTGAGAAGTTTTTTCGTGGCTAAATACTCGATGCTGTCGCAGAGGTCAGGTGGTCAGGGCAGGGATCGAACCCACGTTCTCATGCACAAGAACAATGCACACTACAATTGACTACCGACGGCCACAAAATGAGGAATTAATAAACTTTATATCGGGAAACATCATTAAGCCATTAGTTTAGTTTTACGTGCCACTTATGACCGTTTTAGAAGTCCTAGCGTCCATATATCGCAGATCCAATTATGATGCGTTGTGTCTGTCGATTTAGGATTTAAACCCAACCATTCGACCGTTCTATTTACCTTTGGTGTGTATGTATATCAGCACATCTCAAACGACTGATATTGTATATTTTTAGAACCGATGACAGTGCTTTACCGCACGCTGATAAATTTGGCCATTATTAGCACGTTTTAACGCAAAATCCATAATTACACTCAGATAACTAATTGTTTGAAAAGAGGTTATAGCAACCGTAAATGCGGTTGTTGCCAACGAATTGTGGTTGCTACAACCGAATTGCGGTTGTCACGACCGAATTTAGTCCCCACAACTGAAATTCAGTTGAATCAGCCTTGTTTCATAATTGAATTGGTTGTGACAACTGAATATTCAATAATAGTCATTATGTCAACTAAATTTTTTAAAATTTCGATGGGAACAACAGAATTTGGAAATAATATTCGGATGCAACAACCAAAACTGGTGCCAAATTCGGTTGGAGTAACAGACTATGTCATCAATTCAGTTGCTACAACCGAATTTGTCATCAATTCGATTGTAACTGCCGAATTTGGTATCAATTCTGTCACAAAAACCGATTTTAGTCTTAAATCGGTTGCAGCGACCGAATTTGGTTTCGATTCGGTTGCTGTAACCGAATTTCGAATTAATTCTGTAGGTACAACCGATTTGATTTTCAATTGCTATCGCGGCAATATCAAGTTTTTATTCGTGGGTATTAACAAAGGTGAAAATATTGTAATTATGGTGTATGCCTTAAAACGTCCTTTTTACAGAAAATGTTCAATCAAATATGAACGGTTTTGAAGTTTTCTAAGGTAGGCCGTTTGAGATGTGCTGCAATCGTCTGTATATAGAACGGTTTAAGTGAATTAACAGGTACTATACACGTCAGAATTGGTGTGATGGCGCATGATGTCTGGGACTTCAAAAAAGGTCGGAAGTGGCAAGTATAACAAATAAGCTACCGTAAAGATTAACCTATAGAAATTACTTTTTTGTCCTTTTGTAACTTTTCTATAAGAATTTAGGATTTTATAACAAATTAATTTGTGACACTTTCTACAAGCGGTTGTAACAACCTCTCATTCGGCTGTGGCAACCTCTAATGAGGTTATGTCAACCTCTAACGAGGTTGTGTCAGCCTCTAATAACGTTGTATTAGTCTCCAATGAGGTTCTGTCAACCTCCAATGACGTTCTATTAACCTCCAATGAGGTTCTATTAACTTCAAATGAGTTTGTGTTGGGCATTCAAAACGGTGCTCATAAAGTTTCAGAAGGGGGTTGCAAAATTGTGTGGCCCTGTCGGTTCTTTTTCAAAGAAGTGTTTAGATAGCGACCTAGAATAGCCAGTTTAAGGGTTAAAATATTCTAGTAAATGGTAAACTTTAGAGAAGGCGGTGGAAACTATAAGTGGCAAATTTATGTAGATTTCGAAGTTTTTTAGTATTTTTTTTGGAACGAAATCATTTTGGAATGGAAAATGAAAAAAAATTAAACAACTTTTTTTCAACACTATTATGATACAACCCAGTTGTTCTGTGCAGGTGGTTCCTGATGAATCAATAGTTTTGCAACACAGGTCAGTTTTGATGAAATTCAATTATTTCTTTATTTCCTCTCTGGGTAACCAACCGTATGTTAATATTCCTTAGACAATCAAATACAAATTCATTAAGTTAAATATTACAAAGCGTTATTAGGCTTGTATGTGTCCACATACTTTTTTAGTTTTGAAACATCAGATACTTGGAAGAAGTCTTAAGCGTTTTAGTCCGCGCAACCAACTGTACTCAAAAATGGCGAATGTTCTTTTTATCGCCACTAGGCTTTTATATACTAATTCATTTATTTAATCCGCTAATCCAGCATAAGAATACAAAGGGTGGCTTAAAAATTATGGAAGTTCGAATTAAGACAGATGATATACGATATTAAGGATATACAAGGGTTGAATTTTTGTGCACTGTAAAGCCAGTGGCGTCAACACCAGTATTATCAACTATATTGGGTACTTTTGCTTTGGCTTGTGTCTAGACTAACATATGTTGGTAAATTTCTCGTTTAACGGGACGTTGTCTAGGTGGAGCCTGTAACCGATATTTAGTATATATTGTAGTTTTGAACGCAATAAAAATAAATTTAGAAAACCCAAAGTAAAAAAAAAAATTTTCTTAATTCAGTGCATTTTCTTAAAAAAGTAAATTTTTAAAAAAAAAATTACCAATTCATATTCCTAAACAAAGTACCTTTTCTTAAAAAAATACCTTATCTTAAAGAAGTATCTTTGCTTCATACAAAAAGTAAATTTTCTTAAATAAAGTATTTTTTTTAAAACTACTTTCAGTGCATTTTCTTCAAAAAGTAAATTTTCTTACAATTAATTGCCCTTTCTTAAAAAACTACCTTCTCTTTAAAGAGTACATTTTTTGTGAAACAAAATAACTTTTCTTGAGATAAGTACCTACTCTTAAAAATGTACCAATTCTTGAGGAAAGAACCAATTGTAAAAAAAATTCCCATTTCTTAAAAACAAAACCATTTTTTCAAAAAAATACCATTGCTTACAAAAATTCCTTTTCTTAAAAGTACATTTTCTTAAAAATAAAATAATACATTTTTTTTCAAATAAGTAGCCTTTCTGAAAATAAGTACATTATCTTAAAAAAATAACCTTTTCCTAAAAGGAGTACCAATTCTTTAAAAAGTACCTGTTCTTAAAAACAAGTGCTTTGTAAAAAAAAATTCATACTCTTATGGCAATTTCTTACAGAAAGTACTTCTTCTTAAAAATAGTACCTTTTCTTAAAACAAAACATTAGATTTTAAAAAAAGAAGTACCTCTCTTTAAAAAAGTACCTTTTCGGGAAAATATAATACTTATACATATTCTTACAAAGTGACTCAAAAAATTAACATAAAAAAAAAACATTCTATAAAGAAAATATTTTTGTTAAAAAATTTTTATCCTTTAACATCGTTTTATCGTTTAATTATCGTGTTTTTCAACGGGCGCCTTAGGCGTGTTGGAACTAACTAGTACACACAGAGAAGAGATTCGTTGTCACAACTATATATACAGCCAACTAAAATTTGGCGGTTCCTTGGACTATCACATTATTCTGTTGTGATTACCAATAATTTTGTTCAGTACCACCAAATGTTGTGCGTATCAATTGATTTGTAATTCAGTTTTGGTTGCAAGAACTAAAATATTTAGTTGAAGCCACAGCAACTAGAAATAAATGTGATCTGTCAATCGGGTTTTAGTTCTAGCAATCAAATTATCCTCTAGTGGTGAATATTCAATTAGTTGGATGAACTAAAAATGTAAAAACTAATTCGGTTGTACCAAATAATATATTGGTCTGCTCAGCTAATTACTTGAATTTGATGGCAGTGACAACCATTTGGTGATGCTTTAACCCATTATGAATTTTATAGAAAAAAGTAAAAAAAATAACTTTTTATTAAAATTGTGTATTTTATATTTTAATGTAAACAAAATTATTATTATTTAATACCAGGGTTCGTATTTTGTGTCCATTTTTTTTTATCGAAAATATGAAAAAATTTCTATATCTCGAAAACGGAGTGAGTGTCCAATCGAAAACTAAATATAGACAGTCTTTATAAATTTTTCATATTTTCGATCAAAAATGAGGATGGGTTAGCCTGGGTATCGTATGTATGTTTAAGTTAATTTGTGTCATCCACAATACTAGTTCCTCCAGTCAAGTGCCCACAATTGTTTGTATGTATGTGTTTGTGAAGGCGTCAATATTGGCGTCAGATTCAACGATTGTGTTTAAAAGTCTCACTTCACCTCAATTTATGATCATATGTATTCTTCGGTGGATGATATCTATATGCTTTGTTTTTTCACAACTTTGTTTCTGTTTAAAATAATAGTTTTACTGTAAAGTCTTCGTGTAACATTCAACTATATGTAGTTTCTCTTGAAAAACAAAGCCTCTTATGAAAAATCCAACACATACATAACATTGTAACAAGTGGTTTTGTGACAGAAACTAAATTATGATTATACTGACTAAAATTACAACACGAATTCTAATATTGTACTTTTTAGTAGTTGTATCTGCCATTTCAGATGAATGAGTTTTTAGAAATGCTCAAATTGGTTAATACAACTAAAGTTCGGTAGTAGTAACTGGTATTTGGTAAAACCTATTTTTAATCTATCAATAACATCGACAAATAATTCTGATGTTTGACAATTATAAATTCTAATCAAAATATAGACTTTATCATGCAATTTCCAATGCCTGAAATGATTTCCAACTAATCTTTTCCCTGTCTGTACATAATATATAGCGAGAGGAACTTCGTTCCAACCGGATATCCACTGATACCTCATGAGATTTTTGTTTATAGTTTTGGATTTTAAATTTAAATTCAAAATGGGTCTTGAATTTCTCCTCGGTTTCTTCCTACGCAAATCCACTAAGGTATAGAGGAAGTGACTTTCTGCGGCAATACTTTCTGAAATTCCAAAGATTCCAAATGACGTATTAAATAATAATTTCAGTTTGGTTTATCATTTTGAATGTAATTAAATACATAATTTTCCTTAATCTGAAATTTCAGATGGATGACGAACTAAAAATATATATTAGATATAAATACATATATGTATCTAATTTTCGTTTAAAAATATGACATATTTTAACTTTAAAATTCACAACTATTTTAAAACTATAAAAAAGGACGAAAACACTCGTAATCTGTATAAAGATCCCATTTTTATTTTCAACAGCCTACTCTAAAATCAAGAGGTAATCATTTTCTAAAATATTTAAATCTTTAAACTGGCTACTCTATGTAGCTATCTAAACACTGCTTTGAAAATACACCGACAAAAAAAAAGTTGAAGATATCGGTTTATTGCCTTCGATAATCCCACCGGAAATTTTCTGAACAACATTTTTGAAGAACATTGGAATGCCCAAAAGTCCTGTTTTAAGGTACTTCTTGACATAGATATGGCCGTAAAGAACACATAAGGAATCGAGATAGAGGATTGAAATGTTCTATGAAAACAGTCTCACTCAATATCAGTCTCACTCAATATCACCTCAAAAATGTGCTACGATATTGCAAATCAAAGCTTTTCCGATATTTGTCAAATATTATTTCACTGTATTTGTTAGGATGAAAGGAATGAAAATTGTAGGGATTTATATACCTCCGATCAGATGCTCGAAGTATTCTTTGTTTGCAATAATCTATGCACCTTCCGACTTACACTTTGGAAGTATTCCGATAGATTTGGGCCGAGCAGCACCATGTGAATATTCTTTAAGGTTTTTGTTTCATCCTCGAGCGAGATTAATTGATATTACAATGGTAAGTTGACCTTTAGCCAAACTATATCAAGCAAGTGACCATCAATGTATTAAACCTAATTAACTTTTACGTCTGCTACTAGCGCTGCAACGATAACAATTCCTGCGACATTTTGAAAAGTCTTTGAATGAATCGACCTGAATGACTCCTGGTGACTCCAATTACCATGCGGCACTCGTACAAACGTCGCGTCATTATATTTGTCATGTGCTGTTACATTCTCCTTTAGTGTTTATATTTTTGTTTTAGTATTTCTTAAAAAACGTACGAACAAACATATGTAACAATTTCAAATGTTTGGTTCTTTCCGAAAACTTTTTAAGTTTTGCTTTTATAATAACAGCAACAACAACAACAGCGGCAGTAACTACGATGGAATGAAGAAGGCCATTTCATATGTTTCTCACACGCACGCATGACTTGGCGTGTTGTGGTGGTGTGGCGGTGGGTTGGTGGGCTGGGGTGGATAACGATTGCGTCCCTTGGATGATGAAGCCGAAGCTGAGCCATGTGTTGCAAATGACGACCATTACCCACAGATTCATATTATATTGCCTGCCAGCACCAGCAGGCATTTCACTAACGATATCAAATCCAGTTGTTTGTTATCCTTTTTGAGGATTCGTTTTCGGCGTCTTGTGTTACTCTGGTTTTTTATACGTTGCGTACGTGTCTTCGTTTCGAGTTGAACTAAGCCGCCTTTTAGATAAATGTAAAAAGAGCCAAATCTGCACTTAAAAGGGTTCCTTCTTCCACTTCTAACCGGGGCGGCGGTGGCGGCAAAGACGGCACTGGCGATGGCTTCCTCCCAGTCGCCGCCTATTCCTACTACGACATCCTTCCGCTGCCGTTGTTCTTCCAACAAAAGTAAACATTTAACGACAGCGCACCATTTGTGCCTTTGTGTGAGTATGTGCTAGTGTGTGTGGGTGAGAAAAGGGGACATTCATATGAAAGGATACGCACTTTGACGCTTTTACGAGTAGTAAAGTGTTTGCAGCCATGTGTCATTGTGTGCGTGCCTCTGAAAGCGTGCGAGTGTGATGTAGTAGAAGTGTGCGTGAGGAACTGAAATTGAATTGCAAATGTGTCGAAAATTAAATTTTTTATTGAAAGCCATGAGCGAGCGGACGAGTGAGTGAATGAGAGAATGGCAGTGTGGTGCTGTGGCACTGTCACAGCGGCAGAAGCAGGAGCAGTAGCAGGGTGTTGACATTTGTGCGATAATGTGGCAAATGTGAATCCATTTTTGAACGTCAAGACACACACAACGGCAAGAAATGCGTATAAAGAAGTATAAAAATCTTTAAGCGCTTGGTAAACAAAAGGCAGCTATGCTTTTAGTATTGGATCATAAAGCAAAGACCGTATAAATATTTAAATTCGAATCATTTTTGAGTAAAATCCTTGGAGAAGGAGGCAGCCAATGGGGCGGGCGTCCGCATTTACTTCCGAGGAGGGAAAGTAGTACACATTTGGAGCGCAGCATGAGGACGAATATATTTAGTGGATTAAAATGACTTTGTCATCGATCAATTCAAAGACTATTTTACGCACATAAATATTCGGATAATTCAATTTCATTTAAGTGAAAATGAAGTCAAAAACACAGCGAATATTGTCTACATTTACCCTGACATACTAAACGGTATTCGGTGACAAATGTTGGTGGGTCGTCGTGAGTTTTTGGGCGGAAATAAAACTGTGTGACCCGCTGGTAATGACTGCATCTATTGGCGCGGTAATCAATGGTTCAATTTTTAAACTACTTGCAGTTCGATTTTTGTCGGTCGAGCCCTAAGTGACCTATGGTCACAAGTTGGATTCTACATTAAATGTTGACGCTGACATAGGAGATTAGTAAGAGCCATCAACATCCATGCAAGTTCCGAGACTATTTTTTGTTATATACATGTGATTTAATTCATTAAAATTCTAGTCTCAAGAGCCTCCTTTGTTATCTTGTCTGACAAGTTGTTCGGTGAGATTTCCTGAAATTGTTCTTTTAAAATCAACAAAAAATCTTCGTAAAAGGATGACAATAAATTAAATCCAATAAGGTAAATTTGTAAAGTTAAATATGATTCCCAAATTCCAACTGTCGCATCATAAGAAAACCATCCTTAAGGTTTTTTATACACTTCTCTGATACCTTACACTAAATCGTACATTGGTCGCTGTGGAAACCCAGTTGCGATTATTCTTTCTAAACGCATGACGAAGTAAACGCACCAATGGCAGTTACCTCAGTATTCCGAGATACATTCGATAGGGTATCTTAAGAACTTTGAGCAGGAGGATGTAAACGCTGCACGCCCCGAGAGAAGACATTATTTTGAACGGACGTTATTTTATACAGCAATTATTTTTCAGACCCAAAATATTTGAATTCGCTCAAAAGGCGATGATATGCTTCTACCTCTGTAAGAGGCATCAGTGTGAGGGAGTACTGACGTTGTTCGTCACAACTGTTATGTGAACAAACTGGATTTATATCTGACAGCGGATTTAGGTTGTCATGGAAGATAGTTCGATGATGTCTTTAAGGGATCACAAATGCTGAAGTGGGGTGAATGGTAATAAATTCCCTGGAAGCACTTCACTTAACGAGTTATCTCAGCAGTGTGATACCCACCATGTATGCATGTCATACCACAAGGATATTCTTTGGAACTGCAGAGAGGATTAGACTGGGCCGAACTTTTCGGTTCCACAGGCATATCCCTAACAACCTCTATGTTTATTCTGCACGAACGCTCCTATGGGATAGTACAGGATATGTGAACAAGTTGTGCAGATTGTACAAGCATAAAACAGATATGTCCCAATTTGGATTTTTAAACTTGAATTGCCAATTATTTCAACAAAACCAACCATTCTTCACTTGGGAAAATGATTCTGAACTTGTACTAAGAATGTAGTATGAACTTATCATGTACTAACATATAAAGCAACACCAGAATCTTGTCAAATTTTGATTCTTTACTGTTCTATTTACGTCTCTGGTTAGATCTCACTTGGAATGTATAAGCTTTGTCCGCAGTCCCTTTTAGGAGGACAACATCAGTCGTATTGATGGAATTCACAGGCGTTTCACAAGGGTTGCACTTGGGAAACCCTTTTCATTTAAAAATATGCCATCTTTTAAGAAACCGGAAAACTTTCCATGGAACTCAAACTGTATCTGATGGCAGGAAAATTCAAGGAATTCCGTTTGTAAAAGATACAATGGATTTAAACATCGATTAGCGTGAAGTGCTAACCATTCAAACCTTTCACATACCAACACGGCCTTAACGAGAAAATCATTCAAAGTAGTAACTGTGGATTCCACGTACCATTAAGTAGATGTTTGCATAGATTTAATTCGTTGCCAAAAATTATCGGCAACACCCTCGCTAGATTTTGCAATCCAACAAGCTGTACTCAGACTGCTGATGTATTTCATTTTGAATTCAACGGCATTGTAAATATTGTTATGTATTTTCAATGATATTTATGTTAATTTAATATTTTTTGTTGTAATTTACAAAAACAATGTTCAGTAGATGTAATAAATAAAGAATGAGGGATCTAATCAAAAATGAAATACATCATAGAGTTTGTATTTTTAACAATTGTAAAATGCAAATTACTTTATTTTTCCATTTTGTCCTGAAATGGGGTTAACATGTAGTATTTGAGAGATGGAAACGAGGGTGTTCGGTTCGATCTGAAATTACTCAAATCCCAACAAACATATTATATTGACACTGACTAAATATGAATTCGATAAACAACTTTATTTTGAAACAGTACCTTTGAGAAAAGCGTTGAGACTACGATTTTTGATTTGACAACAATGGTGTTCTCCATAAATCGGGTTCCTACTATCAATCCCACACTTTTTAGCAGTCCAAAAATTGTATTTTTGTATTTTGTATATATATTTGGTTGCAAATATAAGCTGTTTGTGGCTTAATGTAGTAGGTTTGTGTCCAGACACATTGAGTGAAACGTATCCATTAGGATCGATGACAACAACACTTTGGTGTTGTTGGACGATGACAGTAACCAAAGATCAGGCAATTTTAGGCGTTGTCACAGTTACGGCATTTCTACCAATTGTGTTCAGTGAAAGAGGTCTGCGGGAGCCTTTAAGCACTAGCTTCAATCGGGTGGGGGTTCTCGTCCTTTCCCTACACAACCCTTAAGATTACAAATATATTATACAGACTTCCATTTTTGAATGTACAATGTTAATTTAATGCCACTGAAAAAGTGACTTCTAAATGGTCATTCAATTTTACCATGTGAAAGATCCGCGCTTTCTTACCCGTCCTTTGCAATGTCCAGACCGAGCAATTAGTCATTCAAGACCCCTTAGTATGATGACCTATATCAACTTTATCACATCATTCGTACGAAACCACGTTATTTTATAAATCATATTGAAACTTCCATAATTTATTCACCAGTTTATCATTAAAAAGTCCTAAACTACACTATGTAAAATAATATATGTAGACCTATAGATATTCTTCTAAATTCTATACATGGATTTATTGGAAATATACAAAACATTTATATGAGAAAATTAATACTTGCACTAAATTTTTTGGTAATTTTTCCAAAAGTGTGCATTTGAATTTATATATCTATAATTTTGAAACGAGCCTTTATTTTCGGCTGTAATTATTAAAATTCTGTTTGTCAAAAACCAGATAAAAGTTATAAATAACGTTGATCTGATAACATGACAAAAAGTGCAAAACAATTGTCAAATAACAGAGGCAACTGAGTAAGATTTCACTTTTTAAATTTAGTGTAGTTTTAGTGTAGATTATTACAATTGGGGCGCTTTACGAAACAACATCCCGTTATAATTGTGAATACTTATTACAAAAATTTGGAAAGTTATTCTGAGACCTCCCGCAAACTTCAAAGAGTTTTCAGTGGAGAAAGTGCATCGAATGTCAAACACTTTTAGGAGACTGGTTCGGTTATGGACAGTAAGACTTGAGTGGGTTAGCGTACCGGTCGGCCTCTTAAAAACATTGCTGTTGTAAACGAGAGTGTCGTTGAAACCCCGAAAACCTTAATTCGGCATCGATCTCAACAACTTCAAATTTCACGAAGCACGACGCAGTGAATTTGGACAAAAGGCCTCCACCTTCATGCGTATAAAATTCAGCTTACTCAGGTGCTCAACCCAGCAGACCATGGAAAGAGCCGGCATTTCGTTCAATGGGCAATGAAGCAAAGTGAAGTCAATGTCAATTTTTCAAAAAAAAAAATAATTTTCTCAGACGAAGCGTATTTCCATCTGAATGGCTTCGTAAAAATATAAAATTGTCAATGAGATACAAATGCATTCACAACGAGAAACTGTCTGGTGTAGATTTTTGTCAGGCGGCGTGATTGGTTACTATTTTGAAGATGAGGCCGAAATTGCAGTGAATGTGAACGACATTCTTTACAGAAACATCATAACAGAGTCCTTGTAGTTTCAACTCGGTGGCATGGATCTGAACGGCGCTACTTGCCACACCGCGCATGAATCAATCGATTTATTGCAGCAACGATTTCCAGAACAAATTATCTCAAGGAACTCTGATGTCAACTGGCCATGTGATTTAACGCCCTGCGAGTTCTTTCTTTGGCCGTTTGTGAAATCTGAGGTATATGCGAATAAACCAGAAACAATTCTTGAGCTCAAGTCTGAGATCCCCCTCGTCATCGGTGAGATACAGCCCCACTTCTGTGAAAAGTTATGGAAAATTTCATGAAAAGAGTAATGACCTGTCATCAGGGACGTGGGGGATATTTAACAGATAGTTTATTCCATTCCTAATCGGAACATATCTTCTTCACAATCCAATAACAAAATCACAACTATCTCATTTATTTTACTGAAACACGATTTGCCTATACGTATAAGTTATCATAACAATCATAAACATGCCGTTTCCACGCCAAACTCCACTGTTGGTACGTCGATGTTGCAGCGGATGCCCATCCATGCATGTGTTGGGAATATTACCCTACACACGAGGCACACAAAGGCTCGAGCAGACAAAAAAATGGGCTTTAAGTTGTTTCTCTTTTCAGTTTATTTTCTCAAAATCGTTTATCACTTTGGTAGTAGACATATGTACATATATACAAAAGCCATACACACACACCAAAGCAATATCATAAACCATTTAACCGACCGAACCTTTATTTATTCTCTTTTCATTGATTAGAAATATTTTCTACTAGACGTCGACCAAGCGTATTTGATATCCTCTAACCGATAACCCGTTGACAACTGAAAGCATGAATCTAAATCGCAATACATCAGCCAAAATAAGAAACATTCATTCATTCATCTGCAATTTACACACCCATTCAGGAATATTTGTGAATCAATGACTGAAAGAATATTGCGAAAATACAGTTACACACTTAATAGTAAGACTGTGAATAATCTCTCTTTGTCCCTCTTTTATTCTCTTGCACTCGAGAGAGCATAAACCGTGCAACAAACACAGCTGTATTTGTATCATATATACAGATATATTTGGATCACAAACACATATATTATAACATTTTAACCATTGTGTGTCCAACATGTAATATTGATTTGCAAACACAAAAACCGAACAACAAAAAAGAAAGATTTTTTACCGTGTAATCTACATTTTTTCTAAACGTCACACTAAACTAAAATGCCACAAATATAAGAAATATTCATTTCGTCTGCAATGTACACACGCATTCAGGAATTTTTATGAATCTCTGACTGAATAATAATGCAAAAATGCAGTTACACATATACAAGTTTGAATGTGTATAATATCTCTTTGTACCACGTTTATTCTCTAGCTCTCAATAGGGTGTAAATAGTGCAACAAACACAGCTGGAATTGTGTACCAAACACAGCTATACTTGGCTATACTATACAAAAACACATATTTTATAATATATTAATCATTGTGTACTTGCGACAAGCGCCAAACACTCGCTATATTTGCATCCAAAACAAACATGGTTTCCCATTATACCCCATGAAGGAATTGGGGTGAGCTAATTACAATCAGTGAGCTTTGCGCTTTCTAGTTGTACACTCACTGATTGGGACCTAAAGTTTTACACAGGTTCCGAGAGGTATTTTGAGAAGCTTTTTCATGACTAAGTACGCGAGGTGACCGTTGTCGAAAGAAAGGTAATGGGGTCTGATTAGGGATCGAACCTACGTTCTCATGTACAGGGGCCGCGAACACTAACTATTGTACCACTGATGGCCATTTTGCATCCAAATAACAACGTGTGGTTATAGATGGATTCGAGATAATAATCAATAGTTATTCTCACATTCTTTAATCCCTTTACAGATATACATGTTGTCGGTAATTTGTAGTCATCAAAATACTCACCGTGATACTGCTGTGATATTCGGAGTATATCTTACTTTGAAACCATTTGTCATATAACGGGTTTTTCAACAGAGACGCTAGAAAAGTAAATCGATAGGGACAGCAAACGCCGCCATATCTTTTCCCGCTATTTTGCCATTTCTCTTCAGTAAGGATTGCCATTTCATCATGGAAAGATATACGAGCCAACAACGAGTCGAAATTACTAAAATTTACCAACAAAATTTGGAGTCAGTGGCCTCACCTTTAAGAGCGCTAAGTCCAATTTATGGTCGTCATAATCGTCCTACCAGATCAAAAATTGAGCGTCTAGTGGTAAAATTTGAATCCACAGGCACAGTACAAAATGTTCCCGTGCCAGTGAGACAATGAAGTGCCCGTAGTGTCGAGAATATTGCTGCCGCTGAGGCTTCAGTTCAAGAAAGCCCAAATGTGTCTCTCACACGTCGTTCTCAAGCGTTGGGCATCTCTGTGACGTCGTTGTGGCGAATTTTGCGAAAAGATCTTGGCCTACATCCTTACAAGATCAAATTGACGCAAGAACTGAAGCCGCTTGACCATCATAAGCGTCGTATGTTCGTGAATTGGGCTGAGCAACAACTTGAAAATGATTCGGATTTTCATCGGAAAATCATCTTGAGCGATGAGGATCATTTCTGGCTGAATGGCTTCGTCAATAAGCAAAATATGCATTATTGGTCAGACAGCAATCCACACGTAATCCATGAGTCATCATTGAATCCCGATAAAATTACGGTTTGGTGCGGTTTATGGGCCGGCGGCGTCATTGGGTCGTACTTCTTCCGTGATGATCAAGACCGGCACATTACTGTGAATGCGAATCGCTACCGTTCAATGATAACCGAATATTTTTGGCCCCAATTGGATAATATGGACTTGGAGGACATGTGGACATGCGAATGCCACAATCAATTTATTGGAAACCAAGTTTGGGGAACGTGTTATTTCACGAAATGGCCCAGTCGATTGGCCGCCTCGATCGTGCGATTTGACGCCGTTAGATTATTTCCTGTGGGGCTACGTCAAGTCTATGGTCTATGCCAACAAGCCAGCGACGATTGATGAACTTCGTACGAATATCGAACGTGAAATTGCAGGAGTATCATCCGATTTATGCTTGAAACCGTCGAAAATTGGGTTCATCGTCTGGACTTCTGCAAGCGTGCCTGTGGTGGCCATGCGAAAGAAATCGAGTTCCATACATAATGGCATCGGAAGTACTTTCACAGGAATAAAGAATTTCATTGGTATCTAAAACCGGTTTTGTTTTATTTAAAAAAACTTTTGTAGCGCTCTTATTGAAAATCCCTTTATTTTTAAAATTTGGCAAATATAGAAAAATATATATTTTTTTATTTTCCGTCAAAATTGAAAAATAGTGAACAATTGCATAGTTTTTAAATAGTAATTTACCTGGAGAAACACAAAGCAAACAGTATTTTTTTTTATTATTACACATTTAATAAATACATCAACAAATGGAAATAAAAAAGGACGATTTGTTACCTAGTTTTCGTGATATTACACCTGAAATCGGACCAAGTTGTGTTTTTCGGAAAACCGAAAATCGGCCAACATTGAACGGTAAACTAAAAGTCAGATATTATTTAGGCTAGCATATTTGAAATCGTTGGAAAATTTCCTATAAGATGGGTTTATTCAAAATTTCGTAGGCGCACATGAAAATTTTGATTTTTGCAACCTCGTTTGCTCTACGGGCGCCACTTTGCGACGGCCGACAATAGTTGGTAGTATATAAAATTTTCTACGGAAAATTTAACAGACAGTTTGAGACTTCACTATAGGGAAATATTTCACAGGCCACTTTAGAAATATGTACTTTATTCAGATCACCAGTACCACAGTTTTTCGAGCATATTTGTCAAAGTTATAACATAAACAACACCAACTAAAATAGAGCTGGTAGGAAAAGATTTCATTGTTGTATTTTAGAAAATTCTGTTAAATCTGTGCCAAATGAAAACTAGATTATCAATACTTTAAAAATTACGAAGAACAATAAAAATCGAAACAACGTCTGTTAATAAGTTTGATATTCTTAGTACATGTTGGAGACACATTGATTACTAGATTATAATATATGTTTTTGTGACCCAAATGTGTCTTTGTTTGTTGACAACTTCTGAAAGAAAATCCATGATAGACATCAAAGAAGTTGCATATCTCCAATTCATGAAAACAATGCTTGCAAACGTATACATGGTTCGTGCAAAATGTTGCTGGGCTGTTTTTTTCGGCGTGTACTCAAAATGTAACTATATAGTTATCTAATAATCCTCAAAATTACAGTCTAGTTTTAGGAGGTGAATGAATAAGAACGTTTATTCTAAACTTTATATTTACAATCAAATTGCACTAGAATTGATAACACTAGTTTAGTTTTTAACGTATTGTGTCGTTTTAAACTCCAAAGAACTTTATTTTGGTCTTGTTGGATTCTTTTGCTCTTTGGTGTTCGGTGTTTCTCGACCTGTCAGCGAATAAACCAGGAAGATTACTGGCAAATAAATTACATTTAGCGACTGAGGTTTTAATACCCTTTAGTTATGTGGATAATAATAACACAATCTCTCGGGTTGCATTTGAATGCAGCATCGCCGTATGGAGTGCTTTCTTTTTTTTGATTGGCTTAGTCGAAATGTTTCATGTGCGACTGACAGCTTCGTCTGCTCAGCTTTCTCTTTTCTTTATCTTAAGCCGACGTCACTATGCGAGGTGACTGACGGTAAAAGATGAACATTTGTGAGCGCTTAGCTCGAACTCATGTTCTTATGTCCCTAACCACTGCTGTGTAAACAACTCGTTTCGTTAATTTGATATACAATTAGTATTACAACTCAAAAATGGGGAAATCGGAGAAAATTTAAATTTGTCGGAATTGGAGTTGTTGTTCGATCTTTGATTTACCCAGGTTAACGACAGTTTGTTTCATATTATTTGGATGTAATACAAATAAAATTTTTGTGTTCTTCAAATCATAACTAATTTATTTCATTTAAAGCTGTTTTAAAAGTCAAAAGTGCCAATAAAATCAAATCTAAGGTCAGATTTTTAAGAATTCGTCTATCGCCCACTCCGTTTCATATCTGTCCCGTATCAAATTTTCAGCTAGCAGGTCGACCAGCTGTGTCATCGAAACTCCCTGGTTTTACCAATGAATTATTTGGAATAAGTTGGAAATCACTCTCATATAAAGTATGAGTTTTTGTGAGGGCATAAAGTTTATCCATAAGATTCTTAAACGATTTTTGTGGTAGATTAGGATTATGTTATTCAGATTTATCCCTCACATCAGAATTTCGCAGAAAACTGCAGTCGGTTAATATAATTACAGAAATTCATTTAAGTCATCCCTTGTAAATTGAAAGGAACAACAATGCAATAGCTTTAAATGTTATTCATGGAACTGTAATTACTCATCTCAAGAAGATTTTGTAAATATATAATTGTACATGATGGCTCAATTAAGCATTTAGTAGGGGCGATCGACTGCAGTTTATCCTTTGACAACAGATAAATTGCATATCCACTGAACCGTCAAGACGGGTAAAAATAACCTTCATCCATTAATCACTTATATTCATATTAAACACAGACTCCATTAACTCGAACATGACTTCGGTGGCGGAACTTTGTAGTGGAAACAACTTCAAGAGCACACCAATGCCACTCCAAGGCATGTTGTGAACTACACGTTACTCAGTGAATATAAAAACTTACTCGCAACACCAAGATGAGTCACGAATCAATACATGGCGAGTAGTAGCATAAAAGCTTTTGCTTTCCTACGTTGATCCTTGCACCAGTTGGTAGATATATAAGTATTCCTTACGCCTTTGCTGTGTATTTTCATCGTTTACAACGGAGATTCTTTCAATCCAATTAGTGACTTAATACGGCGAAACATAAGTTTCATTACATTTCCATACTCGTCGTTGCCTTCATCATCATCAGCATCGTCGTTATCTTTCACATCGTACATGTGGTCCATGTAGGCCAAGGGCAATACAGTTTAGTTACCCGCTTGTTCGGAAAACAATTACAATTGCCGCCTTTTCCATACTTACTTCGCTATCTACAAGGGGAGGTAGATACTTTTGTATACACTTGTAGCACAAGAATGAAACAAAGTGTCACCTGAGCAGCTCTTGAATTACCCAGGGATTCTGAAATGGCAAACTATATTGGGGAGCTAAAAACCACAAAATATCTCTAAAATAGACTTGTGTCGAACTCGTTTATTTTTGGTACTCGGACATAACAACAACGAACGTAATCGCCAAATCCAACATGTAGATTATGTTAGTGAGGGTCATGCCTGGTCGCCCATAAATGAACTACATAGTTCATGAACTACCCAACTCTACTGTAGAATGTTGTATCCATTCACTAGTCAATGTAAACTTCAGTTACATTGTCAGTGTTGTCGTTTCTCATTTCACATTTCAGAACAGTTGCGTCAAATATGACAAAATATGCCAAGCAAAAGAATGGGCCTATTCGTAAATGCGTCATTGGTCTGCCATTTATTTGCATCAGACATCACTGATGGGCATTTTAAAGGAAACAAATTAAAAAATAAGGAAAATTTGGACGTATATATTCTGTTCATCAGACATTTTTATGTTGCAAATATGCAGAAAGTTTGCGGACCAGATGATGCCGTGTTGCATTTATGAACAATGACGCGTGCAATGTTGGTAGAGTTTGCGTGCGGCGCATCAGATGACGAATTTACGAACAGGCCCAATGTAATAAATTTGTACAAGTCACTTTGTTTCCAGTTAATGAAAATAAAATTCACTATCGCTAACAAGGTATTGTTAGTGGTCATTAGCCCTTTTTCGATAGTCAATCCATTCCGTGGTGCAGTTGCTTTCTCATGGTTATGCGGAACCACCTCGTGTGGGGTTTTCTGTTTGTTTTATTATTTTCCTTCTACATAAACAAATTGAACAAATCCTGTTACTCCTGCACATCATCAGAATCACCCTTCAATAGGCATCAAAATGTCATCGCAATTCAGTCGTACATGTGTTTCTGATCTGAGGCTGATCTCAGGTGTCAAAATGTAATTTGTGTCTTTAGAAAATATCCAAACATAGCAGTTTTAAATTACAAACATTCTGCATTTGTATTTTAGTTAAAATGACATTCTTTTAATGAACATACGTCAAATTAACTAAAATATATATTTGCATTATCGAAATTCCTACCTACCTTGCATCACGGAAGTATAAGCCGTCTTGGCACCAGATGGCTAGGGCTACAGTTGAAATTTTTTCGGTCAACTGTCCTCTTTAGGCCCAAGATTATTTTGTTATACCATCTCCTTAACGTTGCATTAGTTACTATCAAGTTACCCTGGCATTGAGAAGGTGGGCACCGTCTGCCCGAAACCGGAATTAAACAGTATATTTCAAAAATTTGGGGTTGAACTGCCCTTATCGAAAAAGAAAGAAAAGTTTTTGAAATTTAGGAGGTGGGTCAGGGACCTAGTTCAGATTTTAGTACAATAAATCGTAAACAGCTCGAAATATTTCATTACAACCTATGACAATATTGAAGCTATTTTTCCACTTCATAATTCCCTCTAATACATTTCCAAGGAAAAGTACACTGTTAATCGATTATTTCACGAAACGTCATGAAAAATTGCATATATTTTATATGTTTTGAGATTTCTTGCCTAACGATAAATAAATTGCGGTAACTGTGTTCAAACGAAGTGTAGCTTAGAAATTTCTTGATAACTTTTCTAAACACACTAATCAACAAAAATTATATTTAGAGCTCCATAATTGGTGTATAAATGCCGCGTTTAACCATATTCTTTAAATATGAAACCGATTACAAATTGATATCTTCTACAAAGTAGTAGCGCTTAATATACTTAACAATATTGTCAAATACACTAATAAACAAAAATTACATTCTGGGTTCCAAAATGATTGTACCAATTCAGAAATTAATTTTTTTTTTAAATTTTCGATTATAATTTCTATACTATTAATAGAGGAATGTAATAATGTTCTCCAAAGTTGTACAACTTAAGGCTTTCGACAAAATTGCCAAATACATCAACGTCCTTAAATTCATCCTAAATTAGTTCAGTGAATAACGATCAACGTGTGCAAAAATTATATAAACAAATTTTGTTATGGAAAGGACGTTATTTAATTTCCAAATTTCCAATTGTTACTTATAGGGGCAAAACCGAGCGGGGTTTTGTGATACCACGACCAAGTACTTTCACATCTTTTTTGGCTTGGTTGAGGCCCGAAACAAATTCCTTTCATTTGTGTAATAGTGTAACTAAACAAAAAACGCTGATAGGTTTCGGTCGGGAATAAAAAAACATCCGGCGACCGAGTCAAAGATTGGGTCCTAGAGGTCTCATTTTGTAAAGTTTCAGCCGTTAAAAGTGGGAAATGTAAAAACAGTAACTTGATATTCAGAAGATTCTTTTCATTATTTAGTTAATATCATTGTCGTGGGGTATGTGTAGCGCTCGTTTATCCATTACCCACAGGGTAAGGGGAAATTACCCATCACGATTACTCATGACCCACAGCGTATTGGGGAAAATAATTGGGATAAAAATTACCCATCACGCTTATCCATTACATATGAGGACTGGGTAGGCGACCTTTACCCATTACTCTCGGCAACCAATCGAAAAAATAACTATTTTTTGATTGTTTTTAATGGTTTTTTATTTTGAAATCGAGCAGAAGAACTATTTTTTACAAACATCCCCAAATAGGAATATCGCAAAAAAAAATAATTGGCTATGACTCGGAAACGGTGCGTCCAATCGCAAAAAACCTTCTGATTTTGAAAAAATTGATGCCGTATTAAAACCATCCATTCGTTAGAACCCCATGAAAAAAATATTTTCCCATTACATTCCATGGAGGGATTGGGAGAACTTGAGCTGAGCTGTGCGCTTCCTAGTTTTATACTCATTTATTGGAACCTACAGTTTTTCACCGGTTCCGAACGGTATTTTAAGAAGCTGTTTCATGGCTAAGTTCTCGATATGCGAGGTGACCGTCGTCGAAAGAAGTGTAAAGTGTTCTTATCAGGGATCGAACCCACGTTCTCATATACAAGAGCGGCACACACTAACCATTGCACCACCGACAGTCCCAGAACCTCCATGGAGGTAACACAATTATTAGATCTATTTTTTATTTTAGCAATATTCCTATTTTGGGTTTTTATTTTTAAATATTCTTCCACACAAATTGGACATTTCTTCGATTGGATGCTTTGTTTTCAAAATATAGACATTTAGGCGTTTTAGCGATTTTTTATTGGAGAAAGTTTAAGTTTCAGCGTTTTTTTTTTCAAATAATAGTGATGCCGTATTAAAGGCATCCATTGGCTACAGCCTTTTATGGAGGTAAAAATTTAATGTTTGCGACTGGATGGAAAAAAATTTCTTCCATACGAATGGAATGTCGTTGCATCGAAATATGGTGTACAAACTTGCACTGCTGTGGAGTCGACGTCGTAGTCGTGTATAGTTGACTTGACTCTGACTCCAAGTCCAGGGTTTTCTTTTAAAAGATATTGATATTTTCCTCATCTTTTTAAATATATGTTGATTTAATAATGGGCAGCAAGTTGTGACCATCGATAACCGTTTCTTAAATAATTATTCCATATTTGGTGTCGGAGTCGTGGCTTTTCATAGTGCTGATATCGGTATCGGAGTGCGCCATTATAAAAGGCTGGAGTCGGGGTCGTCGTATTTTGGCCAGACTTCGCAGACCTGCAAATTTGGCAATCAATTGTTTTTTAAGAAAAAAAAATTAAAAATAGTCTATGGAATCTAATTCAAAAATTACTGTGATACTTAATTGATTTATTTTGTTTACGGAAGTTGATAAAATTATTTACTTCTAATTTTCAATCAAAACCTGATAATTTGGAGACTTTTTTTTTATAAATTTCAACCGAAATAACTTTTGCCGGTCTTAATGAAATATTGCGTAGAGCAATGTAGAAAATTTCATTATAAAGCCTTTAAACCTTCTCCATTGGTACATAAAGGATGTCCCAAAATTCAAGCTAGATTACATTGTAATTGCATTTTTATCGAGATATATGGCATGTGGCACCGGTTTGTTAACGACATGTGGCCACATGCATATCGTACTATTTATTATCATGATTTGATTGATGATCATGTCGCAACAGAGCTTTATGAATTGTTATTGCCAACGAGCTGCATTTTCAAAGAAGAATGCTCGGATCGTGCCCCAGCCCAAAATCTAAAAATCTACTTTTTTTCTCAACCCCAAACGCGACAATTTTGACAATGACCGAAGCCATCTAAATGAAAAGCCTCATTGCTAAAGAAGATTTTGTCCAAAATTTTTATTATTTAAAAAAATTTTTTATATGAATAAATATTTCTTAATAATAAAAATACCTTATTCCTTCATTCAGAGTTCCATTTGTAATAACCTTGAACTATCAGTTGCCATCTTGTCTTTTTTCTTAAACAACAAAACTTTACCGCACGCATTGCGCGAAATTCATATCTTGTTTGAATTTTCGGGCACCGTGTATTTGCACAGCATTTATAGAACTTCGTCAATAAAAAAAGGACAAAATATCGGTTAAAAAGTTAATGTCGTGTTCGTTTTCGTCTCGTATATACAAGCGAATTGATTAGCTAAATATACCCAGCGAAATAGGATATCAATGCACGCTAGTGTAGTCACTGGAATATGGCAATGTTGTGATTTGTGCCTGATTATCACAACTATTGCAATTTTAAACTTGGAACTCAAAAGCGTTGCCACTGTGTTAGTGAGTAAGTAGTGGTGGTTCTTAACGGGTACTGAAATAAATAGTTTGGTACTACTTACTCGAACTATCAGGTACTGGTGGTGTCGACTCCTTCTCACAGACATATGGAAATACTCGACAACGGATGCGGCTCAACCTGAGGGGCGCGACGGCAACTGAGAACGACATGTAGATTATGGCAAGTGGGAACCATGAGTAACTCGACAACTCGTCAACAGAGCTCGGCACTGCAAAAAACCGCTTATAAATGATTTGCAATTATTGTTTGTCGAACATCATTTGAGAACATCGCCGACCCATGTTCGGATGGCGGGGAGTGCAGCGAGTACCGAAGCTGGGAAGTTTTGTCATGTACTGACGTTTGCTTTTTTTCTGCATAAATACGATTTATTCACAATGGAAGCCATAAGACACAGTCACGTTTAAAAAATGGATAAAAGAAGAAGAAAATAACACAGCGCTGAGAGCAGGAGCATCAGTGCTGATGGCAACTGGAAAAATAATCATAAAAAAATACCAAATCACACTCTCTTGCACATTTAGTTTTAGAGAGTGGTGGGAGATACATATGTATATGTCGCGGGGCAAATGGGATAGTGTGGGAAAAGGTACGGAAGGATTACGAGTGTCAAAGGATATACATTAAAATTCGTATGTCGCGATTCAAACGATTGTTACAACTGCCACTACAATAACACAACAGCACCAGCAATAACGGTAACTAACGTGTGATGTAACACTCATATACATACACTCACGCACACAAGCACACACCAGCTTATTGGCTCACCTGCACCGTACGACATTTTAGAATCTTAACGGTGTGTGCTTGACTTAGTGCATACGTGCGCGTGTGTGAGTGAGTGAGTTTTGTCAAGGTTTACATTTTGTGTGATGTGAGACTATTAAAAATTTCATTTGTCAAAAGGATTACCACAGTAATAGGGTCTTAGCGCGTTGTAACATAAAAGCGAAGAACATAAACAAAAAACCCTCAGCCTTCCGAAACGGCGAGGAGCGAAGGAAAGGATTTATGCTCATTCATGCTATGCCAACCATCCATCCAAGGAAGCAGCCAACAAACCAACCAACCAGCCAGGTATCCATACATACTGTCACACAACAGGTGGCAGGATGCGATATATGCATGTAGTGGAGATGTACGAGGGATGTCATTTAAGTTTGTGGTTAGGTTAGTGCTGATTCTTGTTTAGAAAGCATCATGCATTTAGTAACTGGGTTTGAAGTCTTAATTGATACAATTGTAACTAACTTGGTACTTGTACAATTCTATCTAACTAGGTTATTCAAATTACAAGATTTTCAACTAAGCCCGCCCTTCAATTTATCAACTGAGGCCCATTTTCCGTAGACATACGACCGTGTTCATAAATCGAATGTGAATGACAGAACCTATTGGCCAAAACGACAACGTAAATAAATACGAATTCCTGGCTCAAATGAGGACATTCTTTCAGAAATTGATTAAAGGGACATGAGATGAATGAATATCCTAAATAAATGAGTAATTTAATCTCTATTTTTCGTATTATTATCGTTTTAATATTCGTTCGTTCGAATTTTATTGATGGAAACAGGTCGTTAATTGGTATCCCACATAGGCAAAATTTTACTTTGAGGGCAACTCGGCGTTTTGTAACAAATTTCTTAAATTCTCTAAACCTACTGGGATATTTTCCTTCCTTCGCTTATATCCTTTATTGCATCAATATGACTTAGTCAAGAAATCCGAATATTACCGTCCGTTTGCTAAACCTGTGTTGTATAGTTCAGATTTTATTTCAAAAGGTCTTAGTTATTTAATCTAAGGTTAATTCAACTCATGATAATATTTGTTCAATTTGCGTTGTTTGTTATACACGCTGCAAAATAAGGGCCTCTATAACATATTCTCCCATTCATATTCTGCAGGAACCATGTATGTATGTGGAACACACTTCAAACATGATTATGTTTGCAAGTCGCAAACTCACTTGTATTTAAATGTAAACAGTGTCATGTTTACTGGCAAACATGAATGCTTTTACGTGAAAACATATGCCTTCTTCATCCCAATCATCCATATACTCACGTGTAAGCATTCGCGTGTTTCTCCCAAACCTGCATATATTTACGTGGAAACATATGCGTATTTCCTTCCAAACATAATAATATTTAGAAACGAATTATTCTTTGATTTAATATATATGTATTATTTAATATACTTATAAATCCACATTTATAAATAATTAGTACAGCATATTAAAGGACTTAAAACGGCCCTTTTAACATTCACTTGCTTGAATGAATTATTTGTATTTTTTTCATGAAATGAGAATCTGCTGTTCCTATGCCTCTCCTTACTTTGTTGTCCCTCACGATTTTGTGTTTAGAAGGTTTCAGCTATGTGTTGGTACACAAGCAATATATTTATATACAAATCTAGTTCATGCAAACCTTTTGTTTTTTTATTATACTTATTTCACAAATTGCCCGCCGTTCCGATTTTCTCAGCAAATGCTCGGAAAGACAAGGGCTTCACGATGTTACCCTCAAAATCGTTTCTCACGTTGGTGGCACACATACATATATACGAAACACATACACAAAATCCAAAGCAACATCACAAACCATTTAACCTTCAGAGCCTACGTTTATCCTTTTTTCACTGATCAAGCTCTTTTGATATCATCTGTCCAATGAACCATTGACGACTGAATACATGAAACTAAAATGTAATATATCAGCCAAAGTAAGAAACACTGATTTAATCTACAATTTGCACGCACATTCAGGAATATTTATGAATCCCTGACTGAGAGAATAATGCAAAAATACAGATACACACTTACAAGATAGGCTATATCGTTGCCCTCTTCTATTCTCTTGCTCTCATAAACAGTGCAACAAACAGAGCTGTTTTTGTATCACAAACACAGATATATTTGGATCGCAAACATATATATTATAACATGTTAATCATTGTGTCTCAAACATGTAATATTTCATTTCATTTCATTTCATTTATTTATTACGTCTATGGACAAAAATCCTTACAGACTAGCATATTAAATTACATATGTAAACTACTATATAAATTCATGGAGTTACTTATACAAAAATTAAAATAATACAATATAAATTAATACATTAGTTGAAATATTAATTAATTATAGTATATAACAATTTTCTAAAATTCGATTTAGGAAGACTAAAATCAAGTAAATTGCAATATTTATTATAAAGTCTCATGGCTTTTAGTATTGGTTCATTAAGTGCATAATTCGTAGAACGTAGACAAACATAAAAATAAGTATAATGCCGTAAAATACGAATCGGAGCATTAATAGAAACAAACGATAATAGTTCCGGACAATCAACACACCCATTGATAACATCATACAAAAATAACAGAATTCCAATATCTCTTCTTAAACTCAGAGAATTTAATGAAATAAGTAAGCATCTACTTTTATACGATGGAATTGGGTTAGAAAAATTCAAAGAAATCAAAGCAAACTTTAAGAATGATTTCTGAACACGTTCAATACGATTAATATGAATATCTGCTGTAGGACTCCAAATAAAACAGCAATATTCTAACTTTGACCGACAAAATGATGAAAATATTACAGTTTTTGTATATGGATCTGAAAATTGGGCCGTATTTCTACGTATAAAGTACAAAGTAGAATAAGCTTTTGGAATAATATAGTCCTGGTGAGATGTAAATATTAACTTCGTGTCAAACATTACCCCCAAATCTAAATATTCAAATGAATTACACAAACCATTACCATTAATTTGATATTGTGAAACAATTATATTTTTACAACGGTGAAAAGTCATTTGAAAACATTTAGATAAATTAATTGGTAAACCATTACTTGTGGACCAAGCAACAAATCTATCCAAATCCGCTAGCAAACATAATGTGTTTGGGCACAAGTATATTATATTTGCGACAAGCTCCAAACACACTTTATATTTGCATCCAAACAAAAAAACGTGTAGGTGTAGTGAAGATGTCTGAATATTACCGTCCGTTTGCTGAACCTGTGTTGTATAGATCAGATTTTTGATGTGTAAACAACTATACGCTGGGGGTAAAAATGTTTTTCACAATACAATCACAAATTTAGAGTAAGATGTGCGATGTAATCGTTAACCAATCGTAAAGCGTTATCAAATCGGTGTGAGCTGTCTATGAGTGTATTAGTGTAATCATACGCTGCATACCAATTGTCGTACATTATGTTATCGTAGGCAAATGAAAACAAATAAATAAAATGAATACAAAAACATTTAATTTTAATAACTTTTAAAAGATTTTTTGCACTTTTAATAAGAAATTTACTAAAACAAAGCAAAATAAGGAAAACTAAAAACTAAACTTGTCAAATATAAGGAAAACTAAAAACTAAAAGTTTTCTTTATCTTTGAGATTGTCATTCATACTTAACAGCTGCAATTAAGTACCATCTAGTGTGCAATATTAGCTACTAATTTTCGAAAACCATTGCTGTAAAATAACATTACATTTCAGTAAACAGCTGATTAATAACTTGTCAACCGCAACAAATACAAAATAATAAAATATTTTACAAAACACCAAAAAAATTATAATTCAGAACATAAAACAACACAAAGTGTATCAAAGCTGAATGGCGGTAATGTTAATTCTAATAAAATTTCTATTAGATTCCAATATAAATTAAGATTATAACATATCTTCATTACGTACTGTTGCCTTACACTGAAACTGGTGCACGACAATTGGGTAACAATCTCCATCTCATGCCAATTATTATGGGTGGAGATTTTAATACAAATTGTGCAAACCCACAGTCGCAAGCTTTATCAAAATTTTTATTTGACGTTTTCCACTTGCATATGAGCAATTCTCCACAAACCCCCACAACTAACAATTCCACTACTATAGATGCAGTTTTCAATAGATTTTTAAATACAATCGAGTCAAAAATTTATATATCTTATTTTAGTTATCATAAGCCAATATTAACTATTTGTACTTAAGGCATTTACAATAGATGGGCACTTTGCAGTACTACTAAAATTTCAGTAAAAATAATTCTTTAACTAGTAAATTTTTACTGATTACTAAAATTTCTTTCAGCAATTTTTATAAAGTGCCTACATGATTACGATGAGGTGCATTGAATTTTCAGTAATCAGTAATGCCCGATTACTGATTATTATGAATACAGCCCTATGATTTGACTGGTAATGCAAATTAAATTTCATTATCAGTAAAAATTTACTGAATTTTTTCAGTAATCAGTAAATTTACTGCTTACTGCAATTTTTAATGCAGTACATATATACTGCAGTGTGCCCATTTACTAACCAAATAAGATAAATAAGACAAACAATATTTTACAATATTGAAAGTTTTGATACTTTTAATTGATTAATTAAAAAAATATACTAAAAGCATAAGTACTTCCAACTTCATTACTAGATGTTTACACATCTCCCCTGTGATCGAACTCACATTAATTTTTTTTTTCAAAAGGTCTTATATATTTAACCTAAGGTTAATTCTACTCATGATAATATTTGTACAATTTGCGTTGTTTTTTATAGATAACAACAACTTCCCCTAAACTTTCGTCCGATCTCTCGCATGAACGTGAGTATGGGGCAGAGTTTGATGGTGTGTTTGTTTTCGAAAACGATATCTTGTGTAATTGTTTTTTGAGAGTGTACAAGTTTTCTATTAGGTAAAAGGATTACATTGCATTTGTACGATAACACAAGCGTACACTTGTAGCTACCCATGCATAGACTCAGTCTTTTAGGCTGGGAGATGCGGGTTGACGGGGAAGATCTCTCGTTCTAATTTGAAATTTAATTCACGCAACTCATAATCAATTATCTGGCAACTTAAAACAATCTCGTATGCCGGTGCTCTCACTCACACTTTGATTCATTCATTCCGGTGTAGGAGCGAGCAAATTACCAACAATCTACATCCGATGCAGAGAAGCGGAAGCAACCGGCAACATTGTGGGAAGAGGCGTAGGTGTGTGTGTCGTGTACGAATGTTGGCAATCTAAACCACAGAGGTAGCAACATCAATGGCAGCAGCGCAACATTTTACTTTCAAGTGTACCTATGTGCCTTGACGTGTTTCCTTGTATACATCCTTCCTTTCGTGGCTGCATGCATCCTTATGTTTATCCCCTCATTCCGCTCCCCTTCGAAGCTTCCTCTTCCTATCTTTGCGTCGCTCGTATGACGTGTTTTTGGTTTGCGCTTTAGAGTACATGGCTTCGTACAAAGCAGTGCACTTGTAATAATTGAGATTAATGCGGCATTACATTGGCAGCTTCTGTAGTTATGCAGCACATAACAACTAATAACCAACAACAAACTGCAACAGCAACCACGGTAGCAACACTTTATCCGTTGCATGCCTACCCCAACAGCATTCAGGTCTAGTGGAGGGCGCAGCCACGTGCAGTTGGCAGGCCATCCTGTCTGCCGAGCAGGTGCTGTGGAAACACATTTGACAAGTTTTTCACTGAGCAAGAATTTAAGCCACATGCGTTGATGTAAAAGTAATCATGATGTGGCATTGTGGTGTGGCTCAGAATGTTGCGTCTGACAAGTGTTTCCATTAAAGATGGAGTCTTTGGAAATTAATGGCTAATTTTGGGATGGTTGATAATTACTCAATCTATCTTCTGTCACGTGGATGGTGGAGAAGTTCTTGTAAAACTTTAGGTCCAAGTGAATTGTGCCAGAAATAGAAAAGCGTGTAAAATACGTAATTACAGGTAATCAAGGAAACTATTTATTTATTTATTACAAATACCAGGTTACAATTAAATTATATCGGGAGATGAAACTATGACGGCGGCGATGGTCTTAAGATTATAATGTTTATGATAATGAATACAAATTAAATACTGTTTTATAATTCACAGACTTTTTGGTATTTCAAAATTAGTTCAAAGTTTCCAGATGTTACAGTGAAAGTCGGATATTGATTAGGTTTAGTAGGTCATATGTTACCAGCTTGGATACAATGCAGCTTTGACACAACGCATGTTCCATAAATGTTGCCAATACTATACATTTCCATTGCCTCCTTTTCAAGATCTCTTACAGATAATTACAAATTTTGTAATAAACAAGAATGAGTCCCCATTTCAACGTTTATACTAAGATAAGGGCCTACTTAGATAAGTTTTCCAAAATCTGTGTGTCTTAGTCAGTGCTGTGGGGTCGGAGTCGGAGTTGGATTCGGAGTCTCGGGGTCTGGGATATTTGCCTGGAGTCAGAGTTGTACAAATTTGGACGACTCCGGCTCCAGGTTTGGTGTTTCCATCAAAAGTCAAAATTTTTGTAAAAAATAATTTGTTTGATTGCGGATAATATAAATTTGTACACAATATTAGATACAATCTGTTTGTCTTAGATCTAAATCGATTAGACGTGGGTTGCTTGGTTTCTCATGCGAGGAATCGTCTGTTTATAGCGGTCATATCTTCCAACAAAGCCGATGTATTTTTGGATTCTTGGTATCGTTAAAAATGTTCCAATTCACATTTAAATTATACTTGTGAATACACGTAAAAAAAAAATGTTTATTGCCCGGTTGCCGCAACAATACTTTGATTGATTTGTATTAATTTATTAATCGCAACCGTTCATGTAGTTCTCCCAAATAAACTGATGTATCACAACTTTGTATCATGTTGTTGCAAACGAGTTTTCGTTTGCATCAAACGCGTACAAAATTATATTTGCCGCAAATTTAAAAAACGTTTGCGATAACTGAAATTAGCCATTTGCTAATGCGAGCACATATTATGAAGAACGTAAATTTCTCTCATTCTGGCGACTGTATACACAGTCTTATTCACTCGTTTGACATACACACTCACGCATACACATAAAAGTGATCACACAATCTAATGCTTTTACCTTGTCGATATATCTGTGGTCACAAACAATAACAGCCTAAGTCGATTCTAAAATTTTTCAGGGAGAGCAGTTTAAAGTTTAATATCGTTACTGGAAATCCGGAGTCGGAGTTTTTGTGATTACTTTGTTACAGGTAACAAGGAAACGAATTCATTTACTTACTTCTTAACAAAAAATAGTTGATTATTTGAGCACGGTGACTTCTCAAAAATTATTTTTCAATTTTGTCCTAACTCGAGTTAGGCTGCTATTGTTTGTGACCACAGATATCTTGGATGGACAATTGACGCGTTTGTATTTGAGACAGACATGTAAGTAGACAGTGAAAAAATAGACAAAACTTCCAACTTTTTTCAAAACAAACTTTATGGGTAAAACCAAAATCATAAAAGATGGAAACTTCAACAAAAAAGAGCTTTTGGAAGCCATAAATAAAAGTTTTAATGTACAAGTAATGTTTTACTAAGTAGAGTAACTGCAACTCGGTTGCTGTAACTGAAAAAAACAGTTAGTGGAACCGTTTTTCGTTTCTCGGAAACGTTTTTTTAGCCCTAATTTTTATAACTTGTTTACTGAAAACGTTTTTTTTTTTTAGTAATTGGAACTCGGTTGCTGTAGCCGGAACAACTGCTGGCGCCAGCATTTTTCGTTTCTCGAAAACGTTTTATCAGCATATATTTTTCATAACTGGTTTGCTGCAAAAATTTTTCGGTTCTCTCAAACGAAATAACCAGTACGGCTTAGCAGAAGTTCGTTTCTCCCAACTATAGTCCCCAAACGAACTTTAGTTATCTGAGATTTCGTTTGGGAGGAACGAGTTTGCGTGTAGACAACGGAAGTGCTAGACAATTACGATAATAAAGAGGTTTTCAATGGGGACGTAGCAATAGCGCTGTTTTTGTATTCCATTAAGCTACTGGCACTTATAACTTTCCAGAAAAACAATCCATACTTAATACTACGAAATTTTGCAACATTTTCTGTAATGCCTGAAACAAAATGCAATACGGCAACATGTTTATAGTCAGTGCCAACAATTACATGTTAACGGCAGATGTTGTTGTAGTTGTAGGAAGCAATAAAAGACATTATAGTTTTGTTCATTCGTTTCAGTTGTCAAACTCCTACACAAATGTATAACAACAATAAAAGAATACAAAAAAGTTTGAAAGAAAAATACATATGATTTTGATAAAAAATAAATAAATAGTTTCTTATTACATCCCACGAAGGGATAGAGGAGAGCTTCTCGCAATCAGTGAGCTGTGCGCTTTATAGTTTTACATTCACTGATTGGGACCTACAGTTTTACAACGATTTTGAACGGTATTTTGAGAAGCTTTCGCATGGCTAAGTACTCGATAGTGTCGCCATCACTATGCGAGGTGACCGTCGTCGAAAGAAATGTTAGGTGGTTAGAGCAGGGATCGAACCCACATTATCATGTACAAGAGTCGCGCACACTAAGCATTGCACCACCGACGGCCACTATGAGTTTGATAAGTGAAACGAAATGACATGGAACAAAATAAATCACATATTTAAACGACTATACCTCAGATAATTCTACCATGATAAATATGTATAACATTTGCCGCGCGTTGTTGTGAACAATTTAATTCCTATTTTGTTTTCATCCGGAAATAAAAATCTATCCTTCAAGTTTAGAGATAATAAAAATAGATATATAAAATAAAATAATTTAAATGATCTTACCATGTATACTATGTCTGGCCGTGTGTGGTGCATTGATTAGTGTGTGCGCCTCTTGTACATGAGGTGCTGGGTTCGATCCCTGCTCTAGCCACTTAAATTTTGCTCGGCAGCGGTCACGTCGCATGGTCACGGCGATCCCATCAAGTATTTAGCCATGAAAAAGCTTCTCAAACTACCGTTCGGAATCGGTGTAAAACTGTAGGTCCCAATAAGTGAGTGAAGACTGGAAAGCGCTCAGCTCAGTGATTGTCAGGATCTCTCCCATGTTGCTTTATGGGGTGTAAGGGGAAACCATTTGTGTTATTTATCTACCATTTTTTTAAAATTTTTTTTTCATTTTTAAATTATTTAAATTATTTAAAATTATTATAAAAAATTATTTTCAATTCGGTTACCACAACATAATTCTATATATTTAAAATCTGACGTTTAAAATATTATAATCAAATATTATTTTAAAAAGGTAAGTAAAATATATTTTGTATTAAACCGTCTTATTTTGCAGATGTTATTTAAGCAGATATCAACAGCAGACATATATGCGGTAGTCTAGATACAAAACGGCTTTGGACCTAGGGCAAACGATACAACACGTCAAAATTAGTGCGGTGTCCTATGATGGCCGGGACTTCAATAAAGGTTGGAAGAGGCATGTAAATCAAATTTATTATTCGACTTACATAGATTACCCCATATATATGGCTTTATTTTCTCGCATTTTAATTCATTTATATAAATACAAGAAAATAAATAATTACTTAATAATAAAAAAAACTTTAATAATTCATTTATAACAGTATCTAAATTTGCCAACCTCTAATTCGGCTGTGACAACCAATGAGGTTGTGTCAACCTCCAATGAGGTTGAGTCAACCTCTAATGAAGTTGTGTCAACCTTTAATGAGGTTGTGTCAACCTCCAACGAGGTTGTGTCAACCTCCAATTAGGTTGTGTCAACCTCTAATGAGGTTGAGTCAACCTCTAATGATGTTGTGTCAACTTCTGATGAGGTTGTGCCAACCTCCAATTCGGTTGTGACAACCTCTTAATTCGGTTACGGCTAATTCGGCTGTCTCAACCGAATTTTTCTGTGAGTGTGTAAACATACATCACCAACAAAAAATTAACATGTTGTTGTCTTGAATTTATCAAAAACCCCGATCTCGATTGTAATGAATAAATCAAATATTAACTTTATTTCAATTAAGTAATACTAATCTGAGCTCCGGACATCATGCAGGGATCCATGAAGCACTGAATCATCTAGTAAAGAGAACAGAATATAGACTTGTAGAACAGGCCTAGACCGAAACTTTTTGTGATCTTGACACTTTTCTAAATGCCACATCTTACTACGTGTGTATCGTATGCAAAGTGTATGGAGCAATGTGTTGCATGCAGCATACGAGTATATTGCCATAACCGCTTAAGCAACTCTACGATTCTAATTTCATTTACAATTCGTTCTTTGTTGCTTTAGCAGAAGCAGCGGCAGCAGGAGCAGTGGATCAACATATACAACCATAGAAGCAACAACATTTTAGTGTTTCGAAAAAGAAACTTTTTGATTAAGCTTGTTGCTAGTCCTGCTGTTGCTACTGCTGCTGTTGGTGGTAGTGGTAAAGTGTCTTCCTGCAACCACCTTTGGCAGCACCACTTACTATACATTACCAGAACAAGTGAATGTTCCTGTGGCACAATATGTGTGTGTGTGTGTGTGTGTGTCTATGCATCTGTCGCCCTTTGCATGACTGCCCACGATGCAGCGGCGTATGCGTGTGTTGGTACGTGTATTGCCACACGTTCTCATAAATAATGAGGCAAATGCATAATACATCTGTAAAAGATTTGTTTACATGCAGTAGTTGGAATTGTATGTGTATATATGTATAGATACGTATGCGTGTGTATGCAAAGCGTAAACCAAGAGCAGTTTAAATTTTGCTTTGTTTTTTTATTATGAATGTACAATTTAATTTAAAGACAGAAGAGGAGGGAATAACCACGAACGCCTGCCAGTTCTCGTAAGAGGAAATTGAAGCTCCTATACCCCAGCGAGCAGTTGCATATGCACTTCAGCCATGTGGCCACCTGACCAGTTTGAAATTGTGTTGTGCTCCTGTAGATAATACGCGCGAATTCTTTTTGATCGAATCCCTTACTTGAATTTTGTGACATATATGGCAAAGGATGTTACGTCAAAAGTCGTACAGACTGTCTACCAATTTTTAGTTTTAAAAAAATTTGTGTTGACAGAACAGACTTCATAGAAGAATTTAGTAAGACACATTAATTCTCTCAATAAATTCAACGTCATAGGTATGGTTTTTTGTGTAAAATGAGAGAATTAATGTGTCTATACTAAATTCGTCTATGACAGACTCATTCATATGTCAATTTAATCATTACCATAGAGAAATGATGTATAGAGTAGCGATTTGGCTGAGTAAATTTACGAAGTTTGGTGTGTTGCCTATGGACGTTGCATGTTGGAAAGTATTGCTTTAATAATACCAGATATAGGCAGTGGCTCAAACCAACTAACAAATATTTACTAACAAAATGATGACAAAAAAGTCCAAAATACGATTAAATTTCACAGTTTTCCATCAAAACGACATGAACAATTTAAGTAAACAATTTTTGTAATTCCACCTGGTTTAAGAAAATTTACGTCAACTAACTCTCTGTCGCACCGACCGCACCACGAAGAATGTGAAATGAAGCGTCAGATGAGAAAGAGGACAGCTTTATGTGACATACTCTATTATCATTACACTGATTATTTTTTGATCGTCGATACTTTGTCGTAGATCCTTTTTGGTGGTGACCCGGAGAAATATATAGAGACTCACAGCTAAAGTCTGTTAAGGATTTTCCCCCACCAGGAATTCAAACATGTCTGCCATGCGGCCGATGGGGTGATTCTTCTTGGTGAAAACAACAGAATATTCTTTGCAGAGGAATCTCAAGGGGACTTTAAGTGTCGACAACTGGGCACAGCCTAGATAAATGTAAGGGTTAAATAAAAATATGTTTATTAACGGGGAAGACAGCCGCTTCGTAGAATCTTGCTTCATCGGACTATAAAGTTATTGTGACATAGTTGGGAGTAATCCTGCATCGAAAAATATTTTGGGAAGACAACAAATGGAGCATAATGGAAAAGTCTCACAGATGTTATTCTTGTTGAAGAAGACCCTCTAGTACTGGGCACTAGTTCGTACCAGTTGAAATAAGTACTTACTGGGGAACCACCTCTACTTACTTTGCCAACCCTAAGGAATGCATTTCATCATTTCATTTTTTGTATGAAATGTCAGCAAAAAGGGTCAATCGCCACCACATCGTTTACCGCGAACTAGTGAATATGGGGCCCCATGAAAAGGGGGGTACACAGGTACCTATACTAGGGGTGGTGATATGAGTACCCAGAAGAACTAGTGAATATGGGTCCCCATGAAAAGGGGGTACACAGGTAATAGCTTTAATATAATTTGAAGTTCAATGTTTAAATTAGTTATTACTAGTTAGTTTTCATTTATTTATTCATTTTTAATAATTCACAATTGATATTGTTGCTGTCTTCATTTTCATTTTTGGTTCTGTTGCAGCTGGAGTTTTTCAAGTATGGCTTCTTCTGAAGTTGCAAAGCCGTTCGGAGTTGTTCCTCAGCTCACCCAGTCCCAGCGAAAAACCCAAAAGTAATTAATTAATTGATGCCTAAGTTCCATTACAATGAATTTATTAATACCTAGCAAGAAATACTCCACTTTATATTTGCACTTTACTCCTCTAAACTGTACTGATTAAACAAATTAGGTCAACTGTCAAATTTGTTTTCGATCATTGCGAAAGAGCAGCAAGCAAAAAGAAAACAAACGGTACTAGCACACAAATACTCTTTCAAACACTCATACACAGCCTGAAAACGAAAATATTCATAGGCGAAAAAAACAAAAAAAAAATGCATGTGGACACACACATCCCCACATATGCAATGAAAACATTTCGGTTAACAACAGGGGTACCCCCGCAACCGCAATTAATCGCATCGCATGAAGCACACTAGACACAAAAGTCTTCTGTTAGAGTACTGGCAGAGCGAACAAGCAACGAGAAAATAATAGAGCGTAAGATAGCTGAGAGCATCGGCGTTCGCTTACCATAGGGTCAGTGAGAGCATGTGCGCACACATTTTTTTACTCGGTGGTTCGGCGTTCGCTTACCATAGGGTCAGTCATGTACGGAGTAGTTAGGTATGTAGTTCAAGCATGGCTAATCGACACCTCCAGAACTGCAGGGAAGTTCTACAGGCTCAAAATGGGGTCTCTCCATTAAGATGTTGCACTGGCTTTTTACGAGCACGATAAGGCCGATTTTGACTTACGCATCTGTAGGTATGTACTAGAGAAGAAGAGCTACATTGGAACACTTCAAAAGGTTGAACTTATGTGCTATCTGGGTTTCGGCAGTACACTAAGAACCACATCAACAATGACAAGGGAAACAATATTTTCCTTCAACTCCATGGAGGACGTATTTTATTTTGAAGCGAATTGGACGGCGAAACTACTACATTCAATAGGAGATTTGGTTCGGCAGGAGCACAAATAAACTCACAGCGAACTAAGAAATAACTTCAGATCGAATCATACACAGTAATATAAAACTGCGGTTAAATTGATGAGATTCTCTCCAACAGAACAGAGATCCGACCAAATTCCAGAGAAAATGGTAATGATAATGATAACCATCCCATTTAGAGCCTCATGGGCGGAAGATTTTCTAGTCGACGGCAGGCGAAGAATCCACGGATATGCTGTCGGATCTTGAACGGTTGCAGGAAGGGGTATAGGAATCTTCATCTAAATATTGTACACAACACTGTGTTTCAGACACAGGTTAAAGCGATCACATGATGTGAATAATGTAAATCTGTACAATGTAAATGTGTTAGTGCAAAGAGAAAATGAGCTTATTGCCCCTACTGACAGCCTGCGACATAGAGTAATACCGTATAGAGTAGCCAACTCTCTCAGTAAATTGATGACATTTGGTGTGTTACAGATGGGCGGTTGGATGTTGGAAGTGTTGCTTTAATAATACCAGATAGAGGCAATGGCTCAAACCAACCAACAAGAAAACAGCAACGGCATTTCGTTTAGTGCGTTAACATTTTTGTGTAAATATAATATACGCTAACAACAAAATATAATAAAAAAATAACAAGCCTGTGTTAGATAACACGGGCGCATAGGTCAGACGTAGAATACGTTAGTCATTTTGCAATTAAAATATATGAATTAAATATAATTTTTGATAAATAATTTAAATCTATCTAATATATACGCATACAGCTGATAGCTAGTTATTAAGTTTTTGTAACATAAGTAGGCGTTTGCATGTATTAAAGTTAATTAATTTTAGATAGGATAAGTTATGTGTGATAAGTTATTTTATGTATGTACAGTAAATTTTTAGTAAAATAAGACAACAACAAAACTACCAAAATGATGGCGATAACCCAAATAAGTTTGGAAACCACTGATCTAAACGATTGGAATAGTTTTGAACAAGATTTATTAATTTATTTTTTATTTTGTGTGCTCGAAGACTGTATGCCATATGTTTAAGGATGAAACTATATCTAGTTTAGCGTATTACATTATAGCGACATCTTCATTTGAAGTACAGCTACAACAATACATTTTATGATATGGCAGCACAATAGTTAGCTGCTTTCCAACTACTTCCCAATGTATTCACAGAAATGTGTTTAGGAAAAACGACATTGATATAGTGAGCGTATACATCGGCAATCCTTTGTATTAATGTACATACACACACATTTACACGCTGCTCGCAGAAGTAAACAAACGACAGCAAAGATCTGTAAACTTTCAAGCACACACAAGTGTCCACGCTCCCCTCCCTTCATTTTATGTTCCTCACCAAACGAACTAATAACCGACCGATCCAACAAAACGAAATGTACACACACTCACATTTACACTCTGCTCGATAAATAAACAAAGCACAGCAAAGCCAAAATCATTTGATTTCACAACAACAACAAAAACAACAGCGGCATTTACAAACCAACAACAACAGCGGCATGTACAAAAAAAGTCTAAAATATCATGCTCTTAAATATTTATTTCCTTAACTACATAAAACTTTTATATATAGACATATAATTTTTTTAATGTAATTCGAAACAAAACATATTACCAAAACTGAGTAACATATAAAAATTGCTAAAATATGTTTTAATATTTAAGTAAAAGTGGGTGAAAGTTGACAAACATTTTCTCAAAATTTTGTGCTCCAGATCAACACCCCTACCTTACCGTATAACGTATTCTACGTTAAAAGGCGCAAATACATTTAAATTGCACAGTTTTTCATCAAAACGACATGAACAATTTAAGTCAACAATTTATGCTGAGAAGAACGGCAGCTCTATATGACATTACTGTATGGCTTGGAACCTTTTGAACTCGGGACCACCGCGGTATATCGAGAAATGAAAGTGTAGATGAACTGCCTTTAGCGGAATATAATCGGCGAACTAAGTAAACGGAAAACGCAAAACCTGCCTAGGCCATAATACCTGAACGTCTGCATTGGGCTGAAATATTCCACATACGATTATCGATCATGCGGGATCAACACTGAAAAGATTCTGTGGGAAGACATCGATGGCAACAAGGGCAAATGGCTGATAAACTCTATAAAGGGTGATATAACTTTCCGGGCACAATTGAGTGAGGCGTGCGAGGAGGATTAAGGTGCGAAAGGATTATGACTCTAACATGTTTCTGCCGTAATAATACATAGTGGGAAAATCTGAGGGGAACCGATTTGAGAACACCAAGGAAATTTATATGCAACGCGAACTTTCTATATAAAATTTCAAGTTTCTCCAGAAAAAGCGAATAGTGCATGTTCAGCAATAGATCCAAAATCAGTGCACCAATGTTTCGAACTCTTTCTCAATCTAGCCTAAATTAATATTAACACTACAATAAGATTAATTAAAAAATTACTTTATAGCTTTTAGAAGTTACGCTGATGAAGACTGATAATAATTTTTTTGACACTATTATGCTACAACCCAGTATTATCGACTATATTGAGTACTTTTGCTTTGTTTTGTGTCTAGAAAAACATATGTTGGGAAATTTAAAGTTTAATGGGAAGTTTTCTAGGTGGAGCCTGTAACCAATATTTAGTATATATTGTAGTTTTGAACCCAATAAAAAGTAAAGTTAGAAACGCCAAAGTGAAAGAAATTTAAAAAGGACATTTTTTTAAATAAGTGCCTTTTCCTAAAACAAGTAAATTTTCTCAAAAAAATACCTATTCATATTCTTAAATAAAGTACCGTTTCTTAAAAAAATACCTTATCTTAAGGAAGTACCTTTGTTTAAAAAAGTACATTTTCATACAAACAGTACTTTTTGTTGCAACAAATTGCCTTTTCTTAAAAAAACTACCTTTTCTTTAAAGACTACATTTTTTGTGAAACAAAATAACTTTTCTCGAGATAAGTACCTACTCTTAAAAATTTACCTATTATTGAAAAAGAACCAATTGTAAAAAAAAATTCTGATTTCTTAAAATCCAAATTTTCTTCAAAAAGAATACCTTCTTTTAAAAAGAAAACTTTTCTTACAAGTTCTTTTCTTAAAAGTACAGTTTCTTAAAAATAAAATAATACCTTTACTTTTCGTTTCTTGAGATAAGTAGCCTTTCTGAAAATACGTAAATGTTCTTAAAAAAAATAAATAAAGAGTACCATTTCTTTAAAAAGTACCTGTTTTATAAAAAAGCACTTGTTTGTAAAAAAAATTCATACTCTTATGGCATTTTCTTACAGAAAGTACTTCTTCTTAAAAATAGTACCTTTTCTTAAAAAACATTAGCTTTTAATCAAAGAAGTACCTCTCTTTAAAAAAGTACCTTTTTGGGAAAATATAATACAAGTTCTTACACAAAGGGCCTAAAAACATACTTTATTTAAAAAACTACATTCTATATAAAAAAATTTTCTTAAGAAAAGTTTATCATTTTACAAATGGTGTCTTTTTACATTGAAACCGGAACCGGTGTAAAACTGTAGGTCCTAATCAGTGTGTGTAAAACTAGAAAGCGCACAGCTCACTGATTGCGAGAATATCTCCGGTATTCCTTCATGAGATGCAATGGGAAAATATTTTTAGGTATGGACATTCAAAAGTGACGTTTTGAACAAATTCATAAGGTTAAGTTTGGCATATAAACTCCATACAAATAAGGCTTAATTGAAAATCCCAATTTCTACAAGAATTCCTTAACTTCAAGTGACTACCTTAACCCTTTTTAATCATTAACTTTAGATGTGGGATATGCAATGAAAAAGAATCCACAGCATAAGTGAATAGAGTAGCTCGTAAGAAGCAACTTCATATATCCCCTCTTCTTTGTAAATGTGAAATCCATTTAGATTTCACCACAAATTGTTTGCTGTCATATCATGTGTACGTATTTGTGTACAGTCTGCACAAACCCTTGTACGCATCCAAAGCGAAACGTGAGTAACTTTTTCGGTTCGCATTAGTGGCATTGTTGCTGTTGCAAGGTAATTAGAATCCTTGGCTGTGTACAGCTTTTCCTTGGTTTCAGACATGAGATGTGAATGATGACTAGAGTTTTCAAAAGCGAAACCGATAAACCAGTATTTACTTGCAAAACCGTACGCAGGTTGTGTAAAAATTCAAAATTTTGATTAACCACACCGCAAAAAAATCCGCCGAATCCGAAGATTGATAAACCCGTATCAATTCTCGTATAAATTGAAAAGTATCAATTATGAATTGAAAAATATGAGGTTGATATTAAAATTATCAAACTAATAGTTTTTAATATCTATCTGATACGAAAATGATCATATTAATACTGAAGTGTTTTACACTGGCGTATAAATTTTTCGTATTAATATTATATTTTCAATATCCGAGCAATTCTTTAATGAAATTACATTTTAATATCTTTATGTATTTTTATGTTAGATCAGTATCAAAACTGTATTTTGCGTATCATTATTTCATAAATCTTATCAAATAGTCATTTCTAGTATCAATTTGATATTATTTCGTTTCAAATAACGTTTTACCATAATATTACAATATTAATGTATATTTCACATTTTTCGTATGAAAGTTGACATTGATTTCGATTGTCTTATTTACTCTGTATACGTGCGAGAAGGTAAGTGATCAGTACCGTTATTATATTTCATGCACTCATTTGCAAGCGTGCTCAATTTCATAGCGTCATAGTGATTTTGTTTCTGCAAGTAGACGCGTGTGAACCTGTGAAGATTAAACTTTAAAAGTGTAACTGTGAACAAATCAATTCGATATAAAAAGAACAAACATTTCAAAAATAATTCTAAATAAAACAATACAAACAATAAAAAAACAATATAAATCTTTATTTTGTGATAAACATATGTACTTGTGGTAAGTATATCAAACATACAGGGTATATAAAATCTTCTTGATCCAATTTATGTCAGAAAGAAGAGTAATTATAAAAAACAGTGTAAACACTCAATTATTCATAGTGAATATATGTATACATATGTAAAAAATAATATATTATTAAAAGTAAGTTATTGCACATTTTAATTAAAGCGCATTGAAAGCATGCGGCATCCGTTTAATACTATTTCGTATCAATTACATATTATTTGGTATCTAATTGATACTATTTCGTATCAATTTACTATTTCGTATCAATTATACTTATCGTTTCTTCTATTCATACTTTTATAGTTTTTTATCATTATCATGGCATCCGACTTAGGAATTTTTGATTTAAATGACATTACTGAAAGCACAAATATTGAAATTGTGGAAACTTCTATTGTTGACAGTAAATTGCAGATTTTGCTGCAACAATTTAATTTGATAGAAGCATACCAACCTCTAATTGGTATGAACCTACGTTGAATGCAAAAAAAATTACGTATAAATTACCACTCAATTTGATTTTTTAGATTGTGGATTGAGCTTCGAAAGGCTTCAATACATAAGCCAAGACGATTTAAATAAAATATTTCCTGAAAAGAAATATTGTGGCTTTTTATTTGGAAAACCGAGAATGTAGGTCAGCTGCAAGGTTGTTTTTATATGCTTTACAAGTTTTTGTTAATATTCTTACTTCGTTTATTTTAGTTTCCTGACAAATTTACCACTTTATCAGCCAATTCCCATGTAAACAAATGGATTGCGTCCAACAGCGGCTTTCAAAATTCGCCGGAAAGTGATTCTTCTACCCTTTGCAGCTTTGTAAGTTGAACGCACTTACATATATAACATCGGAAATGTGTGTATCAATGGAATTTTTCCTGCGATTTACAGAGTGTTGGAGATATTTTAAAAGCATCGAATACCGGGAGAACAGTTTTGCAATTTTATGCAGATAACACATTTCTAAATAAAGAGTATCGCAAAAACTTATTAAGTGTCCTGGTGGAACATTTTTATGTCAACAACAACACGAAACTTCGAACGCATGAGTTGAAAAAAATCGCAGATGAGATTATTGAGACTTTTCCCAACGAAAATAAGGATATTTATTTCTTATCTCGAAGTGAAACAGGAAAATCGAATCCCAGTGGAATTCTCTTTAACCGATTCTATAATCTAAATAGAAAAAAAATAAAATTGACGGAAACACATTTAGACAACGAAAAATCATCCGAAGATGTGGTTGATTCTAGTGAAAATGAGAGTGTTGAATCGGCCAGGAATAAGATGCGTTTTATGAGTGGAGACGAATGCGAATCTTTGGAAATATGGGCATCTACATTTGAATATCGTCGTAAATATGTAAAAGGTGCCAAATCAGTAAGCCAAATTGTAGACGATTGGCATTTTTACGCACAGGCAACTGCATATAAATTTGTAGGTATCATGTTCTAAATTCAAGACATTATTATTATAATAGTATTATTATATCTATATATTTCAGATAAATTTTGATTGCGAAAAATTGTTTCCTTTGTTAGAAAATAAATTAATGGATAAATGGCAGGAATTATGCTCAAAGTTGACAATGTTTTACAAGTCTAACGTGAAGGAAAAGACCTATCGAAGTCTTCTTGAATCTCTTTCCAAAGATGCTGTCCATGAAAGTAATAAATACCGATATACTTATATATGTATGTATCTTAATACAAACTTAAAATATTTTTTTTTTTCAGATACAAAACACTGTATTATTTTTATGCTATTGAATGCTGTTTTGAAGCCAACTTCGCGTCACGTGATAAAAGTGAATGGAAAAAAATCTGTCACAAAAGCCACAACAAAGGACGCTGTCAACAGTTCTTTACTTTAATATAGAAACTTATGAAGATGTTAAAATCATTGTCAATTCTTGCGAAGTGAAAAATTTATTTACAAATAATGAATCTGTGAATATTATTAATTACAAAAACTGTAGTTATAAACCTGGATATTTATTAACAAAAACATGTAATAATCATGTAAGACTTTACGAAGTTCATAAGATAATTTTAAGCGTTGATAAAATTATATATCTTATTGTCAAAGAATATGAATTAATTGACTTTTCAGAACATTATCAATCATATATTGTTGGAACTGGAACTTTCTAAATATTGTAAAATTAGACGAATTCACAGGGCCCCCAATCCATTTGTGTTATACACCGGATGGAACTCGTCTAGTTAGAAATAAAACTTTTTAAAATTTAAATTACTTTTAGAAAATTTTGTTAGTTAAGACGCAGATATGAAATGTAATAATGTATAAATGCATTTTCGGTTCAATAAAGACATAATTTAATATTAAAAAAAAAATATTTGATACTAATTTCGTATATTTTTGACATTGCAATCGTATCAAATTGATATACTTTCGTATATATTTGATACTAATTTCGTGTATTTTTTACATTGAAGACTTATCAAATTAATATGTTTTCGTATGTATTTGATACTGATTTTTGATAATTTTCCAATCCGTTTAATACTACGCAGTATCAAAAAGATACTTTATAGTATCAATTTTACATTTTTCGTTTCAAATAAAGAAATATCATATTAATACGACGGCTAGTATCATTTTAATAAGATTGCGTATCGGCTCAGATTTGTAGGTTAAAAATATCAATATTATGACGATTTCGTATACTTTTTTTTTCGGTGCAGGTTAACCGTGTTTAAGTCAGACGAAACCGGGGCTTACTTTGAATCCCTGGATTCCACACGAAAGGGACATTTAGTTGCGAACAAATGCAATTTGAGACAACTAAACTGCGTGTGAGGAATTTGTTTACGACAAACTAAAATTTTTTATGAGAATCGAAAAAAGTTTAAATACTGTGGCCCCGGTTAAAATCCGCTTCGATGCAAACATTTATTTATCTATTGTTACTCGTGCTCAAATAGAAAAAGAAAATTGGAGGTCGTTTGGCGCAAAAATAGTTTGCTTGCTACGTGTAACCCATCTGAAATAGTTCCCATAAATAAAAAAACGTTTATCGTAAAAGTTGTTGATATTATTGTAAACGAACTTTCAATAATTACATCCTTGCCATGGTTTGATTTGTAAATGTGTTTAAGATCGATCCTATCCAATCGATGATGATAACGACCTCAACGAATAGACCCATCACTGACACCGTCACGGAGTTCGAAACCAGTGAGTGTGTGTTGAACTGAATTGTTGTCTATTTTTTTCAACAAAAAACAGCCATTTTTCAATTAGAAAAAATACATTAACCAAAAACTGCATAATTTTTAACAAACATTTATTAATACGCCAACCTTGACAAGATATCAAGAAAGTATAAAATACTCGTAGAGAAAAGTTTATATTTTACAATAAAAATCTAGTATCACTGATGTCAATCAACTGATGCGGATGCTTTTGATGCGCATTTTATTTACAATAAAAAAGGCTAGAATGGAAAATTCGAGTTGAGTTTAATATGTGAATTGTCCAATAAAGAAAGAAAAGTAGAGTGCGGGTTAGAGGAATGAATACCATGTGCCGTAAACATTATTAAAATCGAAAATCAAATCTTTTCTATTTTCTATTTATTTGCTAGGTAGATATATATTTGGTCTTCCCTCTTTCATTTTTATACCCTCAGCCATAGGATGGGGGTATATATCATTTAATACGAAAACAAATATAACGCATAGGACGATCCATATTAGCTTTGGATGAAATTCGTTTTGGGACTTTTTAAGACGATTGAGCCATGTCCGTCTCTGTGTCTGTCTGGTCATCACGATAACTAGCGTAAATCTTTATCGGTCACAGCGAAAGTTTGTCAGTGACTATTATTTTTAAAAGGTTAGTCTGGGATAGAAAACGGGCATTTTGCCACGCCCCTTCTGGTACATCCCCTGCAAATCGACACATTTAATACGAAATCATATTTCTTCTAAAATCTTTTTGTGGTAGATTTCATTAGATTTCATTTCACCAAGTAAAACAAGGGTGATTTTGCCACGACCATGTTGATGCCTTCCGTACACAAGTTGTAGGACCGGCTAGTTGTTCGACAAGATAACTCCCGCAAAACTGAACCAATCTTTATGAAGTTTGATACTAGACAAAATTTACTTGAATGCACACAAAACGTGGGCGGCTGACCGGTTGGTCGACACGATAACTCTCGTAGACTACAAGCGAACTTAATGAAATTCGGTAATCGGCAATGATTTCCAAAAAATTAAAGATTAACTACTGTCCACGCCCATTTACGTATCTCCCATACAAAAGTTGGGCGGCTTTCTAGCCAGTTGACTCGAAATCGCCCATATACCACAACCGATCTTAACAAAATTTAGTACTGCTCAATATTTTGTGTAATCCTGTGTATAAGAAGATGAACAACTTTGCCGTGCCCATTTTTGTACCTCCCATATAAATATTGGGCGGACAATTGCCTGGTAGTCATGATAACTCCCCACAATCACTTAGGATCGTAATTAAGTTAGGTATTGAATAATCTCACCCTCACCCGATTGAAATTTCTGTACTGGTTTCACTCACTCTTGTCCGCAAAACTGGCTCTTCTCCTCCCGTACGCAAATTCCTTCCTTCTCCATAACAAAACGTTGTCACACCTGAATTTTAAAAAAATTGATATTTGTCAGTTCTCTAAAGCAAATAAAATAAAAAAATTAATTATATTAAAAAAATATTAAATAAATTAAAAACTAACCAAATTTGAACTTACTCATTCCGTGCGTCAGACATTTTTATTATGCAGTGTTGCATTGACGAACGTTGACGCATGCAATGTTGCTAGACTTGGCATTTACGAACGTGATGCATTTACGAGCAGGTCCCATATTTTTTATTACAAGTTAATTTTGATGGAATCCTATTTTACAATAAGGAATGAGATTGATTATTTATTTATATTTTAATCACAACGACAATTTTATGATCTATTTAAATATAGTATTTGCTAATTTTTGTTAAATTCTTTTTCTCGACAGTTTGAATCGGATTTCTGTATTTGTCGAGTATTTGTAAACCGGGTTTCAAAGGTTTCGAAAACTGGTTTCATGAGAAATATTTGAACACTGTAATCATGCCCACCACACATTCCATTCCCACTACTACACAAAAATCAACATTAGCAACAACAGTTTGTTTTGCTAAATTGTTACTACATTTAGGCAATGTCTGTATTCGTCCCACTTAGTTACCATCTCCCCACCCGTGCTCTTTTCGCCGCTGGTAAACTGGCATAGTAACTAAATACTACGATTCAACTACAGATGCAATTCTGTTGGTTTAGTTTTGAATATGTATAGACTTGCAACTGGTAGCAAACAACATACGGAACCTACTCAAGTCGGGTTCAACATAAAGTTTGAGGTAGCTGATGATGGCAATGATGTCGATGATGACAAGGATGTTGATGATGTACACCTTGTGTACGTGGAACCGATTTAATTTATGATTCCATGGGGTGCGTCCCAACAGTGTGAATCGTATGAAATCACATTTGGGTTGCACTGAAACAAAGTGAATATTATGGTGCTGACTAGAACCTTCCCGCTAACCTCTATCATTAGCATCTGCGGCAGACGCAGCAGCTTGCTACCATCACATTTAATGAGGGGTTGGGTTAAACCTTTTCTGCTGGATGGGATAAAGTACATCGAGATGATAAGTCGTTCTCTGAGTGGGCAGTAGTTGGAGCACATTGGCCTTTGAGAGACCTACCACTTGACGCCTACATTCATTTTGATTTAAATAGCAACAGTGGAGAAGTGAAGCAGTCATTGCAGTTTGGCAGGGTCTTCTGATCAACACAGCCATATTTTACGCTGTACCACTTAGGCCGGATTCTTCGCAAGGATTTGGTGTGATTTGCATGAATGCAATTTAGTAGTTTTAGTTAATTGACTGATGACCTTTAAAGCCATCCTGCAAAAACACACATGAACCCACATGTTAATAAAAAGCTGCAGCATAACATGGTTGCATCAGCGCCTGAAGTGAAAATGCTCGGCTTATAGACTCCATGCAGTTAGATCATTTACGAGAGCAAAGTCAGGTAGGCGTACTGTGAGTCTTCTCCCATCCTTATTCCCATTTTTAAGCAGAAGACATCGGCAAGGACAAAATGGATCGCACCACTTTAATGGATACATATGGATATGGGATAATAATTTGGAAGGGTTTCTCAATAAGTTAGCCAATAATTATCTTCTTGATTGTCTATCACAATTTAATTAAAGGTAACCGTAAATAAACCTGCGCAGAATATATTACTTTTAGGTACTTGTTTCGAGAAGAGTGTCTTTATTGAAGGAGAAGAATAAACGTGTCCTTGGGTCGAGTTTTAAGTTTGGGGGGAGTGGCGGACACTACAAAAACAAATATATATATTTGCATTACAGCCCAGGAAGTCAGGAGAGACCTGTTTTACACTCAGTGATTGGCACATCGGTTTCGAAGGTGTCGCCGTCACTAAGCGATTCGTCGAAGGAAATGTAAGATGAACAGGGCAGGGATCGAACCCACGTTCTCATGTACTAACCATTACACCACCGATGGACACGTAGGGGATAATACGCTGGCCTAAAATACGGAGTTTGCGACTTTGAATATTCGCCATCACCACTATGATGTGGTCAATTATTATGCCAAATGTGTCTCACTACCCGTTCCTATCATTCGTGAGACATCTGTTAGAAATTAAGAGTGGAAGGACTTGTCAACAATCTCTGTCTAATAAGAATGCAGTTGCAATGCGGTAGAGACTAAAGGCATGATTGATGGCATTTGAGAAGGTTATTTCCGTTGTTGGAATGAGTACATGAATGGTGGACTGAGTGCAAGAGTGGTGGTACTTGAGTACTTTAATGATGTATGCATCGAGTAAATTCTGCTTTGAGAATAATTTAATCTTTAAATATTCTTTCCATTGTAATTATAATGGAAAAGTTTCATTGAAATGAATCGGTAATAAACGGTTTGTGAACCATGACCACAAATATCCATTTACGGACAACAGAGTTGAATTTGGGGTTTCCCATAATTTAACTTGAATCGAAAATGTTCTCTAAAATTCACATTCACCTATGTATATTTTGATACAAATGGACACATTTTACTTGCTGAAAAACACGGTCTCTCTAACATATTCTCCCAAAAACATTCTGCAGGAGCCATGTATATATTTGAAACACACTCCAAACATTCCTATATTCCCAAACTCACTTGAATTTATGTGCAAACACTAGTATGTTTACTTGCAAACATGTATGCTTTTACGTGGAAACACATTCGTGTTCCATCCCAAACATCCATCGACTTGCGTGAAAGCATTCGTGTGTTTCCTCCCAATCTTTAGTATGTTTATGTGGAAGTATGTTAATATTTGTTTCCAAACACGCGGTTACTTACGTGGAATGTGAATGAAGGTCTGCTGCTGTTTTGATTTTCCTTTCTTTGTTATCACTCACAGTTTTGTTTTCAGAAGGTTTCAACGTAGTCAAACGCTACAACATTTTAAACACCTATGTGTACGAATGATATACTCAAACACCAAATCAAGACCACAATCTATTTTACAATCCGGACCCTTTATTTATTAATATTTTCATTATTCACAAATATTTTCTACTGATATAACTTTATTTCACGGCATAATTACTTAACCGACCCAGCGCTTTTAATATCCTCTGTCCGATGTACGATGGACGACTGAATGCATGAAACTAAAACGCAACTGATCAGACAAAATAACAAACACTCAATTCAACTGCAATTTACTCACGCATTCAGGAATATTCAGGAAAATATGGTCCATTGCTTACAACATAGACTATGAATAACCTCTTTTGTCCCTCGTTTATTCTCTTACTCACGACAGAGCATAAACAGTGCAACAACAACAACCACAGCTGCATTTGTTAGAAACACAGATATATTTGGATCACAAGCACATGACATTATAATCATTGTGCCTCCTACTTGTAATTTTGAATAGCAAACACATTGTGTTTGGCCACAAGTATACAATATTTGCGCCACACTCCAAATACACGTTATGTTCCCATCCAAACAACAACAAACAACTTGCAGAAATATACCCCTGACCTGTATGGTTCGTTGGAAATGGAAAGATATTCTTGTAAGAAATAATTTCAGATCGAATCGTATATAATAAAAATTATGTGGTAGAGCCCGGCACAAAATGTAGAACACTAAAAAAATATGCATAGTTATGTTCTATAAATAGATTACTTTCAAAAACTTCAGCACAAGTGCGTGTAAATAAAAAAAGAAAAATAAAGCCGGAATAAAGGCGTTCACTCGAGAGATACGTTGAAGGAGAAGAGAAACCCCGAAGAGGCCTACTGCAATTGGTTAAAATGTGAGCAAGACTGTCACTGGCCTAGAACGCTTAGGCGCTGTTGAGAACAGTCACAAACTTCGAAACGATCGTCCGCCAACGTGACTTCAAATCCTGGGGTCGACTTTTTAAATTTGTTCTACTTCCAGAAATCAACCGCAGAAATGGAAAAATATTCCTCTAAAAAACACAGATTTTTTGAGCGTATGCGCACATATGTGCGTTGTAGCGATTTTTTATTTAAAAAATTTTAGTTTAACGAATTTTTTTATGAAAGGCAACTATTGGTTAAATGGAGTTAAAGAATGTATTACTTTTGCCTTCGGACACACCGTTTCCGAGTTATGGCTATTTTGAAACGAAGTCCCTTACCGCACGTTGCGGGAGGGGTCTAAATGAAAAATAATTAAACAACTTTTTTTAGCGCTATTATGGTACAACCAAGTATTATCAACTAATTGGGTACTGTTGCTTTGGTTTATGTGTAGACTAACTTATGTTGGGAAATTTCTTGTTTAATGGGAAGTTTTTTAGGTAGAGCCTGAAACCAATATTTAGTATATATTGTAGTTTTGAACCCAGTAAAAAGTAAATTTAGTAAAGCCAAAGCGCAAGACCGGCCAAAAAAAGGAAATTTTCTCAAAAAAATACCTATTCATATTCTTAAAGAAATTTTTTAAAAAAAAAAAACTATCGTATCTTAAGGAAGTACCTTTGCTAAAAATAGTAAATTTTCTTACAAAAAGTTTTTTTTTAAAATAAGTACATTTTCTTAAAAACAAAACAAAAAAACAATAAATTTTCCTAAAAACTACATTTCCTTTAAAAATTACATTTTTTGTGAAACAAAATAACTTTTCTTGAGATAAGTAAAAAAAAATCTGCCTATTCTAAAAAAGTTCTAAAAAAAACTTTGCTTGAAAAATAAAATTACCGTCTCTTAAAAAAAGTAGCTTTTCTTACAAAAATTCATTTTCTTAAAATAACGTTTTCATAAAAATAAAGGCATACCTTTTCTTTTCTTGACATAAGTAGTCTTACTTAAAATTAGACAATTTTGTTAAAAAATAACCTTTTCCTAAAAAGAGTACCATTTCCTTAAAAAGAACCTGTTGTTAAAAAAATTACTCCGTTATGAAATAAATTCATACTATTATGGCTTTTTCTTACAGAAAGTATTTCTTCTTAAAAATAGTACCTTTTCTTAAAAACATTAGTTTTTAATAAAAGAAGTACCTCGCTTTAAAAGAGGACCTTTTCGGGACAATAAATATACGGTGGTTTACAAAAAAATACATTCTGTTTTTTCTTTTATTTTTTAAAAATCTTTTCTTAAAGATACATGTAAATTATCGTATATTTCAACGGTCGTCTTAGGCGTGTTGGATCAAACTAGTACATAATATATAGCGGAAGGAACTACGTTCCAACCGGGTGTCCCTTAACACCTAATGCAATTTTCTAATTTAAGGGATTAAAAAAAGTAATTCCATACGAATTGACTCATACGGACTAAATGGTTTTTCAACAGAGACGCTACAAAAGTAAATCGATAGGGACAGCAAACGACGCCATATTTTTCCCGCTCTTTTGACATTTCTCTTCAGTAAGGTTTGCCATTTCATCATGGAAAGATATACGAGCCAACGACGAGTCGAAATTATTAAAATTTACTATCGACATTTGGAGTCAGTGGCCTCAACTTTAACAGCGCTACGTCCAATTTCTGAATTCTGAATTTCATTTCTGGCTTAATGGCTTCGTCAATAAGCAAAATATGCGTAATTGGTCAGACAGTAATCCATGAGTCATCATTGCATCCCGAAAAAATTACGGTTTGGTGCGGTTTATGGGCCGGCGGTGTCATTGGGCCGTACTTCTTCCGTGATGATCATGACCGGCACATTACTGTGAATGCGAATCGCTACTGTTCAATGATAACCGATTATTTTTGGCCCCAATTGGATAAAATGTTCTTGGAGGACATGTGGTTCCAACAGGACGGCGCCATAAGCCACACAGCGAATGCCACAATCAGTTTATTGGAAAACAAGTTTGGTGAACGTGTTATCTCACGAAATGGCCCAGTCGATTGGCCGCCTCGGTCGTGCGATTTGACGTCGTTAGATTATTTCCTGTGGGGCTACGTCAAGTCTATGGTCTATGCCAACAAGCCAGCGGCAATTGATGAACTTCGTACGAATATCGAACGTGAAATTGCAGCAGTATCGGCCTATTTATGCTAGAAAGCCGTCGAAAATTGGGTTCAGCGTCTGGACTTCTGCGAGCGTGCCCGTGGTGGCCATGCAAAAGAAATCGAGTTCCATCGAACGTACTTGCACAGGAATAAAGACTTTCATTGGTATCTAAAACCGGTTTTGTTTTACTTAAAAAAACTTTTGTAGCGCTCTTATTGAAAAACCCGTCATATGAGATTTCCGAGATATAGAAATTTGTTTTAATTTTTTCACATAGTGCATCAAAAATGGGGATAGTTTAAACTTGGTAGCCCATTGCCCATCGCGGCGGGTAATGGGTAAGAACTCGCTAGCCATTCCCCATGGCAATAATAATAATAATAAATACTCAGGGTAACCCATTACCCACGAAGTACGAACCCTGGTTACAAATAATAATGATTTTATTTATTTTTAAATATAAAATAAATTTTTTTTTCTAGAAAATTCATAATGGGATATGGCAACAACAAATGGTTATGACAGCCATTAAATTCAAGTACATAATTAGTTGATCATACCAATATGTTATTTGGTACAACCTAATTAGATTTTAAATTTTCCGTTGATCCAACAAATAGAATATTCACCATTACAGGATAATTTAATTGCTTGAACTAAAAGTTGATTGACAGATCACATTAATTTCTTGCTGTTGTGGCTTCAACTAAATAGTTCAGTTCTTGCAACCAAAACTGAATTCAAAATCAATTAATATGCACAAGATTTGGTGATACGGAACACAATTATTGGTAATCACAACTGAATACTGTGATAGTCCAAGGAACCGACAAATAAATAAAAATAAAAAAAAAAAAAAAATAAAATAAAATGAATCTCTTCTCTGTGTGAAGAAGAGTCGTACCGATAATGCGTACTTACAATTCCAAATTAAGCTTAAGCAATTTAGCACCAGTGCAATTATTCCGACGCTAATTGTGTTGACCAGCGGGCGGGCAGTCAGACGAACATGGATCATGAAACGAATTTTGTCCAAAGCTACCAATTATTTAATATGAGCCCTACTATCTGTTCACATTCATCTCTATGGGCGAGCGTATAAAATAACAATAGCATCTGCAATACTTTGTGCCACTCAGATGGTTGAAATTGAAGGTAGGAGAACTGATGACGTCTATTTTGGAAGTAACCAGTATTGAAATTAGCATTCATGAGATGACCTTAATGCAAGTGGTTACTTTAGTTTCGTTTCAATATATTACTTTCTTAACGACCTATGTAATGGTCCAGTGGCCTGGCCAACAAGTATACATGGCCTTTGTTGCAACACGCAATTTCATATCCGGGCAATAAATATTCAGTCTAAACTCTGCTCATTTAGTCACATACATACACACACACACACACACACGTACAGATTTACATGCGGACAATGATATAACAACTGCTACCAGCAACCATTAACCAACGAACAGGAACCATGAAAAGATAACTGGGACTAAGCCTGTACAGAGTATGTAAGATGAATGAGAAGATTTTTAAGCATAATTAAGATCAGTTCAATTGTTGAGTAGCTCCAACGAAAGCGGAGGGACAAACGAACCAAAGGACATCCAGGCCGACCTTCAGGCTGGGGAGCCATCAACAGAACTAACATGTGATGTGTTGCGACGAGGTGTAAGGGGTGCGGGATATGTGTGAAGTAGTCAAGTGTGTGTGACACTTTAGCAAAATGATGTTTATATAAGTTTATGGTTAGTTGGAGCTTTTGTTGTTTTTGCATTTCGTCTCTATCTCTCAGCTTTTAGTTTTTGCTCAATTTCATTGTTCGCAGTTGTTAAATAACAAATTGTGATGATGATATTGCATGTCCGTCCGCCTGTGTCATGCCCTCTATGTGTGTGTTCGACTGAATGCGAAAGTGTGTGGTAATTTGTAGTGCTTTCGCGGCTAACCGCAAAAAACTTAGCGTTGACATTTGGGAATTTTCATTAGAGGATTACAATGACTATGTATACACTCGCACACACGGCCTCTCGAATGTACACACACACAGATAAAGGATAACCAAAGCCATAGGCATAAATAACAACCAACAACTCTCGGCGTAGGACACAGAATAGCCAGTAGAAGCGGAATACTTACAGCAGACTATCGAGGGTGAACAAATTATGAATGAAAATGTTAGGAGGACGTTTGAATTTCTGCAACTGGATTTACGGTACAATTGAATGGTTGCCTACAAGCAGGAGCGAATTTGACGCCATTTTTATTTAATTTGAATAAATTGATTGGTATGTACACGCCAATCAGGAACTTTATATATGTTTGGATCAAGTATTGTTGTTACGTGCAAGCAGAGTTTTCATGAAGTGAGCAACTGCTGCTTTTTTGTTTTCAGCAGTTTTCAACAAACAAAGCCATATTTGTCACGAAAACATACACATTATAACATATTAATCATTGGGTATCCAATATGTAATATTGCAAACACAATATGTTTGGACACAAGTATACTATATTTGCGACAAGCTGCAAACACATGTTATATTTGCATCCAAACGACAAAAAACGACAGATATTTCAGCGTGTGTGAATGGGAAAACTTAACTTAAAGCAGCTGCTGCAAGTTAGGATGGCATTGTCTGTAGATCGTATTCAACAGACAGGCAGTCCTTGCATGGTATCGAAGTAGCTTTGTAATTTGTGGATGTCTACCATTCGTTAAGTTTGTTACTACCATTCTAGCCCAGGACTTAGTAGTGTGTCCCGATCCACCATCAGGAGAGAATCCCTTTAGAGGTTTCACGTAAACCACACCATAGACTAAAGTGAGTACAATTAAGGCCAATCATGCATTCTTACCCCTTGCACAGATTCGTTGTACACAAACCCTAGCACTCGCATCACATCGCTCATCGAGTCGTGTGCGCCGTATTACCAACTAACCGTACATTTATCCACTCCAGTCTCATTGTATATTTAGATATTACGAGTCTGTACCGGAGTGTGTTCGAGTGAGGGACATAGTCTGTGGAATTGTGTATGCGTTAGTGTTCCAGTGTGTGTCTGTGTACCAGTGTAGATTTGCATTTTGATGTGGTTGTGGTTTTGTTTACTATGCATGTTATTGTTGTTTTTATTTGTCGTCGTTTGTTGTTATTTTGGTGGTTTTAGCGTTCTTGTTGTTGTTGTATTTTTTCCCTTTTGCCATGTTTACATTTTCTATTTTCCACTTATTTCGTTTCGCTGCTGTTGCTGCGTTTTTTCCTACGCATCCATCGGCACACACACACATACATACAAACGCATACAGCAGCCTCCTCCACACAGCTGTCTGTTCCGAGCTTATACCCCGAAATGACGATTAAAATTCACCATTTTTTCGGTTCGCCAAAGTTATTTTTTCTCTTTCGTTCGTTCGCATTCTGTTTATCATAAATATTTTGTTTTGTTTGTGTTATTTGTTGTTGTTTTTATTTGTGTGGTCCAAATAAATAATTTCGCATACATTATTAATTACAAAAACAACTGCAACAGCCAAAACTCACACAAAAACCTCGTACATCCCTCATTTAACGCAAACAAACATAGACAGTGAATTTCATGTGAAATTCGGTCGGAAAATATTCACGCCTCCCCCATCGTAATAAGAAGTTAAATATTGAAAGTCAGAAAACAGCATTGGAAAAATTAATTTTCAAAATTAAAATTTGGATTTGATGCAGTGTGAGTCTGAGGCAGCCAATGTTAGAATTGTCATGTTTAAATGTTTAAATTGTCTCAAAAATATAAGAATTATCGTGCAAGGTTCAACGGCAGCGAGTGCCACTGAAGAATCCAACAATCAACTAAAGTTTGGGTCATTTGTGAACGTCATTGTGTCAATTGATACGATGACTGTAGTGTATTATTAGAAACTCCGTTTCCTAGGGCTAAGGTGAACTACTTCTGGGTTTTGGCAAGGACATAATTTGGATCTAAAAGAACTATTGGTAAAATGAAAATCTCTAGAAGGAATTTCCGTTTAAGCTGGAAGAGAGGGAGGAAGTTAATGCAACACCTGATTTGTCACAAAACATTTAATTTCTTGATATGATTTAATAGTCATAATCGAGCCATCTGCCGTCGATGAGCTATTGGAAAGGAATCCAGAGGATGATTTTTTATTTTTAAATTTCAAATTGTTAAGACCAAATCTGGTAGGAAATTTTAGCGATTTTCAACTTATCAGGGATGATTTTTATTTATTCCGCCTTTTTATTGGTACTTTTTAAGTTTATTATTTAAGCTCGAGGCCATTCTATATCTCTATTAATAAAGATATAGTTTTCAAAAAGGAGTTTTGCAAGTGTATTTTTATGATTCCTAGCAAACCGTATAGCTATTTCAGATCTAGCCACAGATCCTTATGTTTATTTGTGTCTTGATAGTTCATAGCCACTACGTACCTGAGTTGGAGTGGTTTTTACTGAGGAATGATCTTCATCAGCGGTTTTTTTGGAATGATGCTATTGAACAATTCATCAAACTAAATGCAAACAAAATCTCATTTGAATTGAGAAAACACCGCTAATGAAGATCTGTGGTTAGATCTGAAATAGCTATACGGTTTGCCAGGAATCATAAAAATAACATTTGCAAAACTCCTTTTTGAAAACCATATCTCTATTAAAAGAGATTTAGAATGGCCTTGAGCTTGAATAATAAAATTAAAAATATTTTCAACTTATTTATATGGAAAAATTGTATTATTGACTGTCCATTGAATGGACGATACGTAGTGGCTATGAACTATCAAGACATATATAGCATTTTGAAATAGAAAATGGTCTTGAATAAATTTGAAAAATTATTGTTAAAAAACCCCGCAATGGTAATGAAGTTGTACTTCCGCCAAATAATAATGTTCAGAGCTCGTTTCTTTAACTACTTAGTCTCATGGTTGTCTACAGAAGCTAATTCCTTTGTCGCAAACAAAAAACCTTTCATCGTGAATGCCCATCGTGTGTTGCAAGCTCTAGAATCTGTATTTCTGTTGTTGTTTGGATGCAAATATAACATGTTTGTAGCTTGCTGCAAATATTGTGTACTGGTGTGCAACCACATTGTGTTTGCTATTTAATATTGAATGTTGGAGAGAGACACAATGATTAGTAGATAATAATATATATTTTTGTAACCCAAAAGTGACTTTGTTTGTTGAAAACTGTTGACAGACAACAAGGAACCAAAAAATCAGCAATGCTTGCAAACATATACATGGTTCCTGCAATATGTTACTTGGGCCGTTTTTTCAGCATGTGTAAACGAAATTTTCTACTTGCCTACTTATTTGCTTAGGGTGTGACTTACATATAGAAACAAGTATATCTTTCCAACCGGTTGGATATTTTGGTTCCACTTGATAATACAAAGCTCCAGCAGGCATTCTTCCACCACGCGTTCTTTCCAGCGAAGTCTTTCATTTATCCCAAAGTTGTCACAATTTACTTTTGCGACAAATGAAGAAACTCGTTTGTTGTAAACGAAAAAAATTCATCACATGATTATGTCTTCTTTGAGAGAAAACGGGAAAACACAAACACTTTCCGTAAAAGCCAATATGTAATCCATAACTTTAAAGTGATGGATGTCGCGCAACGTATACGATGACTTAATGGATAGTAGAATCTATACAAGATGTCTTGATGTCAATCAAGACATTTGCTATTTTCCAAGATATGTAGTGCAGCGAAGTTGCGGCAACCAAATACTTCAGTGTTCTGAAAAAAAAAACTTTCGTGTATGTGTGTGAAGCTGTAGAGCACAAACAGACAATAATAATACTTCTACTTCGATTCACATCGTATTGTGTATATATACATTCACGAACGCTTTGTCGACAGCACCCCGAAGTGTTGGGTGACGCAACTTCGCTACAGTAAATGTCTTGAAAAAGAAACAAATGTCTTAAATGGGAATTCAAGACGTCTTGTGCAGCTGTATAGTGGATACTAGCGGAGACTGGTAGTGATGATAAATTCTATAAAATACTTTATTGAAGAATGTTCGCCTCCAATTCAAATAAATCCTATTCAGTAAAACCAATAGTTTGTCGCGAAAATTTATCCTTTCTCGTAAACGATTTTTCAGTTAAGAGTTACATCTCTCGTTTGTGCTGAACAAAAGGACAGTTAAAGAAAGTGAGTTGGTACTTGGGTTGTCGATAATAATTAAAAGAAGGTGTCCCATAACATCCCATTAAGGGATTGAGGAGAGCTTCTCACAATCAGTGAGATGTGCAGTTTCTAGTTTTTACACTCACTGGTTGGGACCTACAGTTTTACACCAGTTTCGAACGGTATTTTGAGAAGCTTTTTCATGGCTAAGTACTCGATAATGTCGCCATCACTAAGCGAGGTGACTGCCGTCGAAAGAAATGTAAGGTGGTCTGAGCAGGGATCGAACCCACGTTATCATGTACAAGAGCCGCGCACACTAACTGTTGCACCACAGATGGTCACAATATAATAATTTGCATATGTAAATTGCAGTGCTGTGGAGTCGGTTTCTTGCAGCCGGAGTCTGTAATATTTGCGTGAAGTCGGAGTTGGTAGTTCTACAAACCTGGACCACTCCGGCTTAGCATTTCCCTCAAAAGTCCAAATTTTTGACAGGAACAATTTGTTGATCGATGTTTTCGCATAATAATTCACCGTATTTTGCCTTAGGTCTAAATTGACTTGTCGTGGGTTTATTGGTTTCTCATGCAAAGAATGCTATACTCATGGCAGTCATATCTCGAAGAAAGGGGATGTATTCTGAAATTCTTGGTATCGTTTAAAATGTTCCAAATTATATATAAATTATGTTCGCACATAAATAACGGAATACATTTAGACATTAGGCAGTTGACATTTACAACAATTAAAAGATAAATTTCGAAATTCAAACTCTTTTCAATTCGAGAATTTAGGCACTTTATTTTCAAAAGTGAATTGCTTTTACTTATCGATGGCTTAATATAAAAAGGCCCTATCTAGATTTTCTGTTACTTGCAGGAGAAGGAGAAAACTTAATAAAATCAGTAAAATTTTAGATACTACAAAAAGTTTTAATGCAATTTCCAAAAATGTGTTGCCTCTTTTTATTAAAGATTCCATTAAAACTTTTTTTTATATCTAAAATTTTTCGGGTTTTATTAAGTTTTTTCCTTCCCCTGTCAAGTAACAAAAAATCGAGTTAGGGCCTTTTTATAGTAAGCCATCGTTATATATTTCTTTGAATACGACGTCAACTGTGTTTTAAAGTAATGAATATTTGTCTGTTGTGATGTTAATGAAACTGATATTTTAGACATTGGATTTATTTAATATTGGAGTCGGAGTGGAGTCGTATGTTTTCTAAATAATGGAGTCGAAGTCGGAGCGGAGTTGTGGATTTTCAAAAAGCTGGAGGCGTATTTGGAGTCGTCCATTTTGGGCCATGTAGATGATTGACGGTCTAGCGGTAGAATAAATTTAGGCACATCTGATGATGAACTTGACATGGAGATTAAAACCATTCAGTATTTTCAACTGAATTGTCTATTAAAACCAATCATGTTGTCAATTAGAAAAATGTTTCTGACATTTCCGACGATTTTCGTTTCTTCTGGAAGGTTTTTTTTTAAATTAGAGTTACTTCGTATCGGTTGCTGTAAACTGTTTTCGGTTCCAGCAAACGGGTTTATTTATTTTTTACAAGGGATATGACATTCTGGAGTCTACAAATTTCCCTTTGCTGCAATTGCGTTCAATAAACGAATTTCATTTACCTGAGATTTCGTTTGGGCGAAACGAAATTTGTTTTTGCGTGTATGATTTTGCGTGTATGATTCCCTGCGTTTTGGGGCGACATATTTTGTATCTAATTCGTTGGTGTTTTTTTTGTCTTCCGGAACTTTAAGCATTTTAAACTATTCCTGTAGCCATTTTCATCGACTGGTTGTTACCTATTTTTTTCATTCTTTTCCTCTGATTCTTTATTCTTTTCCCAATTGCCTTATATGTTTGTTCCAGCAATTTATAAACACTCACATACATATGAAACCACTGTAAATGCCACTGCTGTTGTCATCTTTGTGTTTATTCCAGCATAATTGTGGTCCGAAAAATATTCAAAATTGGAGGAAAAAACAATCAACATTTGTTTTTATGCACACAACTGCAAAACAATAAAACAATTGAGAATTTCACAACAGCGCCAGTACTTAGTATTTAGTAGCAGCCACATGCAACTGCGGCAGCAACAACAAAAAATCATAAAATTGATTTCTAATTGTTTATAGTTAGTTTAAAATTAGTGGTTTATCGCTAAAAGTCATTATGATACACACACACACACACACACACAAACTGACATTGTTGAACATGTTTATATACACACAAACTCACACTCGCACAAATCACACATTGCATACTTAACCATGAGTGCATACACTCACACATACGCGTAGCTGGCAAGTGAATGGGAAATGTTTGAATATGAAACTATAATTCAGTTTGGCGGCGGTTGATTTATGTTGCGTGCACGTAATTTAGTCAAATCAATCATTCATACGTTCTGTGGTACAGGGACAGCAACAACAGCAACAGCAACAACTACGGCAACAACAACTGCAAGGAAAACAGCCACAATAATAGATAAAACAATGCAACGACCACAACACCATGAGCAGAAGCAATAGCAACAAGGACTATACTCGTTATCTTCAATGTTTCTGTGTGTGCGCGTGTGTGCTTGCATGATTGTGTGCGTGTGTCTCCCATTTAATGCATATGGACGGCAGTATCGTCGCACTTCCACCATAATCACGAGGACTATAATGGTTTCTAATCAACCTTTAAGTGGAATTGAGTGCGGCAGCCAGGCTAGAATTGTGCTATGGCAGTTGCGGCCCAGTTGACAGATTTGAAGATGGATGACATGACATTAAGTTATTAAGTGAATACACGCGACTACACATGTCTATTATAGTCATTGAATATTCACACACACACACACACACACACGTCCTTATAAATGGATGTGTGCATCTTAAAATGCAGCAGGAAATGATAGTTCAGAGTGGGGCATTACCTAATGAATCCGCGGAGAGATTGAGTTTAGGCCAATGCGATGGAGAATGGAATATTTCCTGCAGGTCGCAAAGTTAGTTCATCTTTTATGCTGAGTACAATTTTGCCAGGAAAATTGAAAATTATGTTACGAGCACTAAATCTCCAATCACAAGAAATTCCATTAAATTCAACAGGAATTTAAAACCCTAAAAACATTTCTTTCATTTGTCAACAGTTTCTGGTAGATTATAAACATTCCATATAATAAAATATGATTGTATTTTCAAGGTGTCAGGATTAGGGACATTTTCAGAAAATAAATCCTTTCAGTTCTTCAGTATTCAGTATTGCCGAGAATTGAGTAGGAATCAACAAAAATGGGGTTGACAGTAAGAGAGGATTAGACAAAATTAATGGATTCGACAAGGAGATCATCCACCTGATTGAATGAAGGGTAACCTTTGATAACCATTGTAATTTCGAGGTAGGGGGCGAATACAGCCTAGAAATTAAACGGATAATTGTCCGGGGAAACAAATTTTATTTCGGGCACTTCGGAGATAAGACCCTCCCTCGAAAAGCGAAGATCTAATTCTATCAGTCTCTCAAAGAACCTGTCTTGCTGTATGGCGCCGGATCCTAGGTCTTCGAGAGATAAATGCTCTGAAAAATATATGTTCCTATAATAGAAAACGGCGAGTATCGACGACGGATCAACCACGAGCTGTAGAATCATTATCTCGACATCGATGTAGTTACTCCAATCAAAATAGTGCGTTAACGCTGCCTAAGCCATGTCAGTAGAATGGGTCGCAATGAAACAGTGCGAAAGGTATTCGTACGCTTTTCGCAAATGTAGTATTCTTGTGTCGAAACACATTGTGTTTGCTATTCAATATAATATGTTTGTGACACAATGATTTATAATATATGTATTTGTGACCCAAATATGGCTTTGTTTGTTAAAAACTGCAGAAAACAAAAACGTGAAAGACAATATAGAAACAAACGGCAGCAGATCTTCAATGCACGGAAACATTGCTTGCAAACATATAAATGGCTCCTGCAATATGTTGTTGGGGCCTTTAGTTTCCAGCGTGCAAGACCACGATGGAAAGACCAGGTGGAATAATACCTGCGATAGCTGCGTGTCAACAGCTGGAGGAGAAAAGCAGAAGATCGAGCCGGTTGGAAAAAAGTGTTATCCTCATTTTGCAAGGGACTTGACCCCTCTGGGATGTTTGTGCCCACCTAAGTGAGAGTGGGTTTCACGATGCAATTAACACTCCATACATTAAGACCTTCAATATTTTGGAAACTGTAGTCTCGGTTGAATTCACAGCAAACGAAATATTTTAAAATTTATATGTCCTTAGACGATAAAAACATGTTCAGTTTAAAAAATTTTGTATTTTCAAAAATTTTGCTAACGGGGGAAACTTAAGGAGAAACTTAAAGTTTACACGGAAATATGTTTGATATCACTAAAGTAAATTTTCCTTAAAGTCATAATATTCTTAGCCATTTAAACGTCGAGGACAGTGTGTTCGCCCCCTTTGAAAAGTGTTCCAATTCTCGGCTGAACAAATTATGCTTTCAATGAAAAACAAAACTTTTATTGGACACTAGCGGAAAATTATAAAATTCACTTTGCTCATTGTTAAACTACTTAAGCACAAACGATGGCATCTTCTTCACCAACTTCCACTTATTTCACATGGCGATAACGACAGAAAACAACGGGAAACAACAGCGACATCATCCAAGATGCGAAAAGCAAAGCAAGAAAAAATAGAAAAGGAAGAAATCGAAAGGGAGCCATAGATGAAGATAAGGAGAGGGAGGGAATGAAATAAATTCATTTTGGCAAATGCAATGTGCTTTTAATAAGCTCAATGGCAACTTTTCACTTTTACAAAATGAGAAAACTTAAATTAACTTTCCATTCGTGCCCCCCTCGTTGCGAAACACACAAAGTACATAGGCACACATACACACGCACAGACACACGTTAAAACACATGTACACATATATTTAAATAACACTTAATGTTCAACTTCATAAAGATACAAACGAACAAACAGCGGGCACCAGAGAGATAACTATCGAAAGAAAATTATACTGCCTCCGATGCTGACTGTTAGTCGAAATTAAAATTGGAGCTTCAGGCTACTGAGAGGTCTCGTGGACTCGCATGTAAATTCATAAATAAATATTTTCCCATTACATCCCATGAAGGGATAGGGGAGAGCTTCTCCCAACAAGGCAGCTGTGCGCTTTCTGGTTTTAGACTTAGCACCTAGAGTTTTATACCGGCTCGGAATGGACCGGTAGTCAGAGCAGGGTTCGAACCCACGTTCTCATGTACAATAGTAGGGTACACTAACCATTGCACCACCAGCAATCTCTCACATATGTGAGTCACAATGGACAATTAAATAAAACCTCCGTCCAATTTAATTATTTCTTAGTGGAACGCATAGAATTAAGAATTAATAGTACTAACTACGACAATCAGCGTATCCCAAAAATTCTAAATTTGTGTTTCATTCTTGTTCGTGTTTCTGTGCGGCAGAACTACAGGATTTTTAACACTGAGCAAACAACTTCGATCACTAGCTGCAGGTCGCTCACGATCCATGGAATGAAAAACAGAATCCGTTTTACATAGAAATATCGGTGCTTGCTAAACTACAATGCCCTACCATTACGTCGCACAGTGTTAACTGTAAGCGTTTCCTGCATTTCTCACATGTTTGTATGCGCGTGTATGTGTGCTCGAATCTCTTCCTTATAGCAGTAGCAACTTTTATCCGCATGAAGGCAACAAACCAAAAAAACGCGCGTTTACACTCATATACTTTCTGAAAGAGAAATCCATTCCATTCCTTTTCCGTTAAGTAAACGTCGCAACGAAAGTTTTCCACTTGCGTGGCTATCTTTGTTTTCCTCTGTGGTGGCAGTCGCCAATGCTGCAGGCTGAACGAAGGACATGATTGCAGGTTGTCAATGGGCACGCGATGTGTGTGCTTGTGCAAGGGTATGGTGTGTGAATCTCTCTCTCTCTTTGGCTGTGTGTGTGTGTGTGTGTGTGAGCGTGTCCTTTAGTAAAGAAAGTAAGAAATCTTTGGTAAATTTCCTATTGTCGCTTTAAAAGAATTAATGTTCATGCAAATGCGACAGTAAAATATTAGTCATTCTTCTTCTTATTCGCATTGTACACTCTTTGCATTTAGCCATCCTACAAGGCCATTGTGCCACACATAGAAACATAAACCCTGGGCCATCCATTCAGATGGCAATAAGGGAGACGACATTCATTGCTCCATTCTATGATGTGCCAAAGTGTATATTTCTGGCGTCTTTTAATGTTCTCCTTGCACGGGGGTTCTCTTCATTAAATAACTTTATTTTTAGGATTTTTTTCTATTTTCTGTCCGTATTTGCGTCTTTGTTGGTATCGGTATCACTGTCGGTGTACTAAACTTAACGACCAAATGAACGAGTGAACCATAGCCAAAGTTGTGCTACTTCAGTTGAACATTTACTCGGTTCTTGTGGATTGTCCTTGGAGTGACGGCAGAGGTGCTGGTCCTCGTGGTGATGTTCGTGGCGGCGTTGGTCGAGGTGGCTGAGCTGCTTCTGCTATGGTTGCTTATTGTCAGTGTTTTATGGTTGACATTTCAATTTAAAAGATAATAATTATATACGAGTTACCAAAGCGCCATTTAACCTGCCCAAAAATGTAATACACACATACAAATACAATAAAACAAATATTAACATTGAGTGGCCTAGAGAGCAACAAATGTTGACATAAATAGATTTAGGGACTAAATAGAATGAACAGCTCAAGGTCTGGGACACCAAATGTAAATGCATGGGTCTTATTCAAAGAGAGAATCTGCAATTTGAATTTAATATGGAACTGCAATAGTGCCACAATGCTTGGCACTTGGGTGTACTACAGACAAGGGAAATGCTAACTGCCGAGTGAACTGGACGGTGTTGTCAGTCCTGTTTACAGAACCAGAGGTCAAGTTTATTATTACAAGTTATACCCAAATCAGATCTAAGTGGACTCATATGGTTAAGAGCAACCGTATATATTAAAGCTTTCATTTGACATTTAAAAGGAAGATGTTAACTTTAGTATTCATTGCTTTTGAAGTTACTGACGACTCTCAAATACAGAGTGTACATACTCAGAGACCCGCATGTTATGCCAAATTACCGTCGGTTATGCTATGTTAGTGTGCAGGGATTTTGTACATCAGAACGTGGGATCACCTTAAATTTCTATCGACAGCAGTAACCTGTCATAATTACGGTGACGCCAACGACTATTCAGCCATGAACAAGCTTCTCAAAATACCGTTCAGAACCGGCATAAAACTGTAGGTCTCAACCCCTGAGTGTAAAAGAGAAGCTCTCCCCAATCCCGTCATTGTCTGTAAAGGGAAAAAAAATTTTTCAAAATATTGGTACGAAAAGAAAGAATGACTCAAAATTCCCATTTTGCTATTATTCACAATTCATTGCATTTTCTCGAAACCTTTTGACAATATAACATATAAAAACTTCGCTGAAATTAATTCATCCGACCTGACGACCCGAAAAATAATATAAGCATAGAAAAATAGTTTCCAGTTTAGAGATAAACACAACTGATTAATTGTCCCTAACTCACAATTAGTGCAAAAAATTAATACACCATTCTACAAATTGGAACTTTTGGATGCACACATGAAAAAAATAGTACTATATTCTGAAAGAGGACCAAAAAATATAATTCACGTGTATCCCACATTTTCTAGATCAATTCCACTTTTTCTAGATCAATTCGTATATTTGCGAACACTCAAATTTATATTTAAAAAAAATTAATCATACCACCGTATTCCACATAATAATTTTGTGTAACCGTGATCAAAATCCCTTACATGACAGTATTCCCGAATATGAACTTGTATGTTGATTTACACGTTGAAAAAAACGGCATCTGTACCATATTCTCCCACATATATTCTGCAGGAACAATGTATATATTTGGAACACACTTCAAACATTTATATGTTTTCAAGTCCCATCAAGTAAACATTAGCATGTTTACTGACAAATATGTATGCTTTTCGTCCCAAATATCCATATGATTACGTAGAAGCATTCGCGTGTTTCCTCCAAACCTCCGTATACTTACGTGGCAACATATGCGTATTTTCTCCTAAACATAATAATATTTAGAAACGAATTATTCTTTCTTTATTTATTATAAATAATTTTATCAATATATATCCACATTTACTTATATAAATAATTAATACAAAAAATTAAACGATTTAAATGGTTTTTACATTTACTTGCATTGAATGCAATATTTGTTTGGCTTGAATCTGCTGCTCTGTTGTTTCTCCTTTCTCTGTTGTCTCTAGGGTTTTTGTCTTCAGAAGGTTTCAACTATGCTTTGGTACACAAACAAGATGTCTATATACAAATCTAGTTCGTGCAAGACAAGCGTGTATTAATTACTTTTGTTTTTTTTTCATTATATTTCGCAAATGGTCCGCATTTCCGATTATCTCAATAAAGGCTCGGACAGACAAAACTCAACACGTTGTTGCCCTCTCCACTTTCTTTCCTCAAAATCGTTTCTTAGTTTGGTAGCAGTGATACATATAGTCGAAACTAATACGCAAAAACCAAAGTAACGTCATACACCATTTAACCGTTCCAGCGTTTGTTTATTCTGTTGCCACTGATCAAGCGCTTTTGATATCCTCTGGCCGATGAACCATTGTCGACTGAAACTAAAACGCAATTCATCTCTTTTATTCTCTTACTCTCGAGAGTTCATAAGTAATGCAACAATCACAGCTGTATTTGTCTCACAAACACATATATATTTGGATCGCAAACACATATATTATAACGTATTAATCTTTGTGTCTCAAATATGTAATACTGAATAACAAACACAATGCGTTTGGGCACAAGCATATTATATTTGCGACAAGCTCCAAGCACATGTTATATTTGCACCCAAACAACGAAAAACGACAGGTTTTTCTGCGTGTAAAGAAGAATAAATAATTTTCGTTTGGAATTTGAATTTGTTGACCGAATTTATTAGTTTTAGTTAAAGTAGGAGAGTTTATACTACAAGATAACCAGGTCAGTAATATTTTTCTTGTTGAAAATGATTGGTTTTTGTTGGAATAATCGACAATTCAGCTAAGCACATTCACTGGCACTGAATTGAATTGCTGCCATCGGTAGATCAGATTTCTATTGAGTATTAATTTACACTTCTTCTAATAGTAAATTATGTACCTAATAAATCATGAAAAAAAAATTAAAGTCATTAAATTATTATGACAAACATTTAAGTATTTCGAAATTCTGGACTTTATTTTGGCGTTTATATACGTCCGCATTTAATTAACAACAAAACAACGAACAGTAATCTAACAACATGTGTCTTATACATGTGTTCCATATCTACTATTTCTTGGTGCAAGCGTTATCCATGTTCGCCACTAAAGCTTCCTAAGTTCGATGGAAAAAATCTAAATGGTTGTGGAGGAAGGGTATCATAAGTGATATGTTTACTCCCATCTCTTGGTAGCCGTCAATCATTTCCTTAAGAACGTTATTGTAATAGTTAGCTCGTTTTTGCCAAGAAATTTCTCTGTAACATTTTCAAAAGCTATCCATGCCCTATTTTCTACAGAGCTTGGTGCATTTTTAAATCTGTACTATTTAAAAGTTTGTTTGTTTGTGGACTTATAAAAATATAATTGTTACAAATCAGGTCATATAAATGGTCTTAGAATTACTTACCTGCTTCAATTTTCGCATCGCATTATTTTAGAAAAATTTCTTTCAACATAACTTTCAATTTAATTCACTTTCGTTATTTAGTGTTCGTATAAAGCTTGGGATTAGACCAAGTTTTATGTGTAAGGTAGGAAATATTATATCATCAGGTTTAACCAACGGTTTAACGCAATGTTTAAAGCGTTAATATTTGGTCAGTCGTGGACTTACCTGGTCTAAAACTACACTGACAAGGTCCAATCAAGTTTCCAACAATTGGCTTTAGTCTTTCACATAATATGCTCGACAAGACCTTATACGCGATGGATAAAAGACTGATACCGCGATAGTTGGAACAGATACGCGGATCAGCCTTTGTGAATACAGGACATAGTACATTGAGACTCTAATCGTCAGGTATAGATTCCCCGAGCCCCCAGCCCCACTTTAGGAGTCCTTCGCCACCTGCCTTAAAAAGTTCAACGGGTAGCCCATCCGCACCAGAGGATTTATTATCCTTAAGCCGGGAGATCGCCGTTCAAATCTCGCCCTGGATGGCAGTGGGGGGAGGGGTGAGGATTTTACAATCTACACTACCATTACCTCCTTATCTTCAGTGGAAGAATCTGAGTGGAGTCGTGCTGAAAAGTGGTCTCTCCACATTTTAAGCATACACTCCTTATCAGACACCAGACTCCAATTCTCGTGTAGCGTCGTTTTCATCAGTTGCAATGCAACATTCATCGTCGTACCACTGCTTATTTTTCCGCGGTACCCGATAGTTAAGTTCAGCAACGGATTCCAAAGAATGGGAATGGGACCCACTGCGCATCTGGGTCTCAGGAGGGGGTATTCTGCCCTAGCAGGAGAGTGAGCCTTCGTCGATACGACTTTAATGTCCGCGGTATTTGGATCCCGTCAATATTCAGCTCTTCCCTTGTTTGGTTTCGTATGATTTTCGCCCTGATCAATCTTGTGCGAACTTTCGCAGCCACAAGGTAATGATCCGAGTCGATATTGGCCCCTCGAATCACACGTACATCCATTAAACTACAAGAGTGCCGCCATCTATTACCAAGTGATCAATCTGGTTCTTCGTTCTCTGATCAGGAGATATCCAGGTCGCCTTATGTACGTTCTTATGCTGGAATAGTGTGCTACTAACTACCATGTTCTTTGCGGCGGCGAAGTCTGTCAGTCTTATTCCATTATCGGTGGTGGTCGAAGGACACTTTCCTTTCCTAATTTGGCATTAACATCGCCTAGAATTATCTTAATGAATTAATCTTAATAATAAAATGATTCTCTGACCTCATCATCTTTATCCTCTGTCGGTGCGTGCAAACAAATTAACGAGATGTTGAAATATTTCGCTTTGATGCGAGTTGTGGCTATGCGGTCACTCAATGGGGTGAACCTTGAAACTAGGTGTCGCAGTCTCTTGCAAACTATAAATCCGTTACCGAATACGTGTTTTCTCTCATAGAAGCTGTAGTAAATATCGCAGTTTTCCCCTCCGGTGCAACCATATCTTGTCCATCGCATTTCCCGGATAGCTGTGATGTTAGCTTTACTGAATTCAACTATCATAAAATTCAATCGTGTCTCCCATTCGAAATCTGTATATTGCAAATCTTTTTTGCGACGAATATTGATGTCGTGAATAATCTGGCTTTACTCCAGTTAATAGCGCAACAACTTGAAGATCACAATAATGTTTCCATTTCTGCTGGTTGTAATTTATGGCATCTAAAATTAGTTTCATGTTCCCGTAGGTGTCTCGCATTGAAGTGCTGCATGCAATCGGAACTGATGGGTATATATTTCCATTATGCAAAACACGACGTATACACTCACAGAAAAATTCGGTTGAGACAGCCGAATTAGCCGTAACCGAATTAAGAGGTTGTCTCAACCGAATTGGAGGTTGACACAATCGAATTAGAGGTTGCCATAACCTCAGTAGAGGTTGACACAACCTCATTAGGGGTTAACACAACCTCATTAGAGGTTGTCACAGCCGAATTAGAGGTTGGCACAACCTCATTAGAGGTTGGCACAACCTCATTAGAGGTTGGCACAACCTCATTAGAGGTTGACACAACCTCATTAGAGGTTGACACAACCTCGTTAGAGGTTGACACAACCTCATTATAGGTTATCACAGCCGAATTAGAGGTTGTTACAACCGAATTTAGATAGTGTCACAAATCAATTATTAACGTTGTTTATTATTAAATGATGATTTATTTTCCTGTATTCCTATAAAAAATTCAAAAAGCGAGAAAATAAAGTCATACATATTGTGTAATCTATATAATAATAAATTTGTTTTACATACCTCTTCCGACCTTTTTCAAGTCCCGGCCATCACGGGACACCGCACTAATTCTGACATTCGGCTGATGTATCAGTGACTAGACAATTTTGTATACAGACGATTGCAGCACATCTCACATGACCGACCATGAAAAACTTGAAACTTGATTTGCTTCAATAATTTCTGCAAAATAAGACGTTTTAATACAAAACATATTTTACTTACTTTTCTTAATAACAGCAAACAATTTTGGAATTTTTTAATTCTTTTTAAAATAACATTGGATTATAGAATTTTCAACGTCATATGTTAAATAGGTCGTGGTAACCGAATTGAATATGAATTCGGTTGTACCCACAGAATACATGAGAAATTCGGTTACAGCAACGGAATTGACGCCAAATTCGGTCGTTGCAACCGAATTAAAGCTAGATTCGGTTACTGCGACCGAATTGATGCCAAATTCGGTTACTACAACCGAATTAATGCCAGATTCGGTTACTCCAACTGAATTTTGTACCAATTTCGGTTCTTGCATCCGGTTGTTCCAACCGAAATTTTAGAAAATTTAGTTGACTGAACGAATATAATGGAAGATTCAGTTGTCACAACCGAATCAAATAAGAAACGGGGTTCCTTCAACCGAATTTCGGTTGTGGTGACTAAATTCGGTCGTAACAACCTCAATTCGGTTGTGGCAACCTCAATTCGGTGGTAACAGCCGAATTCATGGTTGCTACGACCTCTTTTCAAACAATTAGTTCTCTGAGTGTAGACTCGATGCGCATGAGTCGGTAAAAAGTCTCCACTCATCTGGAATATGCGGGTGTCAAATTTCTGTAAACAATGTATCATTGTTCTGACAGTAGCAAAGTGTATTTATTAATTATATTTGTTAATGTATATTATTAATTCGTCTTCCGAAATATTCATTGATTCGTCTTCCCACATTTACGAGCAGCTGTAATTTTGATATTTTCTTAAACTAAATTCCATTCTTTTAAACGCGAATCTATTAATTCCGCCCTCGCGAATCAAATCATTAAAATCAGCTTGAGTCACGAAGTGAAGGACAGAAGAGCCTTGTTCACTGGCTGAAAGTAACAATTTCGATGGAGATGGTTCTCTCATCGATTGTAGTTCAATTGTAGTTTCATTGTGTGTGCAAATTTCTTCGAAAACGCCAGCATTAGAACTTTCTTGTGCTTTAATAACGGACTCAATATCAGTATATTCATTGATTTCGAGTGGTGTATAGGAATCCAACAGATTTTGGGGAACAAAAGTAACAAAATTTTGGAGAATGTTCAGTTCGTCGCGGTCAAATTGTGTATCGGACATATTTAATTGTATGGCAATTTAATAAAATTTTTGTTCCCATTAAACCACGATAGCAATTTTTAATTTAATTTAATTTCGTCTAATGGAAATATATATCCCTTACAGACTACTTCTTTATAGGAAATTAATTCTAGCAACGTTTTAAATTCACTTAAATTTAAAGAAAAAATCAATATCATGCAATGAGCAAATTGAGTTAAATTCTCTTAGACATCGTAAAATAGGTTCATTCATGAAATACCTCGTTCTACGGCAGGGTATATGGAAGAATTCAAATTGGCGCAATCTTCGCGAAGGTATCGTACATTAAAGGATATTAGATTCAACAAATAAGGACTATCAATTGCTCCACAAATGATTTTGTAAATAAACATAATAGATTAAAGCCTTCTTCGCTTGTATAACAGCGGCTACAGTGTGATTTATACGTTGGTATCGGCTGATCTAAATGCAATGGTATCAAAGCTAATTTAATGAATTTCTTTTGTGTTCTTTCAACTCTGTTAATTTGCGTTGATGGAGAAGGGTTCCACACAATTTGTGCATATCGTATACTTTCACAAACAACATCGGCTGCGTACCATATGTTTGGATCATTTGAAAAAACGAACAATTCTTCAAAAGCATTTCCAAAACTGTTGCTTATACGAGTATGTCTCAAATATTTTGCAGGCGCAAATAATCCACAGACGTAGTACAAATGATTGCGATTCGGACATTTCATTATTAAATAATACATGCAACAATTACAGCTGTCATCATGTCATCAACACACTTTGCGCATTTTTACATTAAGGTGTAAAACGCTCACCACATTAAGAAATTTAAAATATTTTTTTCCTATTTTTATTAAATAAGTCAATTAAAAATTAAGTTTATATTTAAATCAATATGTTCTGCTGACTCTGCCAAACGTTATCAATAACGAAGGTTTTCATCGTATGTTCTTTACAATATATCAGTTACGAAATATATTCGTTAAATAATTAAGATAGGACTTTTTGACTCAGGTTTCCAAATTCATCACTTTTAGGGGGAGAGGGGGTTTGAAAATATGTTAGTGACAATTTGCTCCTTTTTTCATGCTTTTTTTTTAATTCGTTCGTTGTCTATGAATGTTCTATATTTTTTTTGTGCAAAATAACATAAGGTTTTGATAAAAATTCGGGCAGTATCAGTGATTGTTAACCAAAGATATTGCTGCAGATTTTGTAGCATTCATCTCTTAACATTGCAATCTTTTGAACATCTGCATCTGACGTATGAGAGCAAAGTTGCTTTAGCTTCGCAGTCCGTGACATTTCTTAATTTATTTATATCATGCTATAATTTTGTTTGCTGGTGTGGCACACTGCACCGTATTTGAGTAAATGTATGGTATCTAAATATAGTACTCAATGCTGCAATTATAACCTTGTCTGACCTAATATGGAACAATTGTCCAATTTCGTTTTAATTTGTCAAAGACTCGACAAGTCCTCAATCAAAGGATGAATGCTCATGGTGATGATCATTGTTAATGCGTATAAAAGAGATCAGCAAATGTCAAAAAGAGAAAAAAGATTCTAAAGAACATTTCCGGAAGAAAATGTCTTTTTCTTCTGATTCTGATGGCGAATAGAATGGTCAAGTTCGGCAGATATAATATCATATTGTAAATTATCGCACGTGGATATCTTCCTCAATTGTTCCGGAGTACTATTTGCAATACGAAAGACGTCTCCTTCAGCGAAAATTTTGCGCGAAAATAAATATGAATCGATCTAGAAAAACTGGCAGATACCGGACAAATATATAGGTATTCTTCATATGTGCAAAAGAATGTACAGGAAATTTTACGGTAATAATATCACAACTTTTAAAGTATTCTACTAATCATTTTGGAATGTACGACACATTTTGTAGAGGAGGAGTCAGCCTGTTGAAACTTTCAATGCCTGGTACTTCTACACTTACGGACCGATTAGAAAGATTTTTTTACTTTCGAGAATCTACTATGCATGATAAGCAAACAATATGCTAAGTGTTGCCGTATGTGTTTGACCGTTGTTAAGATATTTCAATCAAAATTTAAAATAGTAAATTTTTTCTTTGACGTTTTTCAGTTTTTTGTGAATAACTCGGGAAAGGGAAGAGAACATTTCTGAATCCACCACTAAGCTGCGAGCACTTCAAAAAGGGATAAACTGTTGAAATATTCTAGTTATCTTAAGGCATTTGGAAATGCTGACTTGTCAATTTTTAAATTTTTTGGCTACTGTAAAAAACACAACATTTTCCCGTAAAGGTTACATGATTCATTCAGTATTTTATGTCAATTTCTCCAAAAAACATTTCCAAAATTTTACGTTTTTATATAAGAAAAACTCCAATTGTTTGGAAATGCACCCTACAGTCAGCATTTTCTGAATATGTGAAATTTTTGAAAAAGTTTTTCAGTTTCGATTGTAGGTATTTTTTTTATTTTTACTGTAGGTTAAAATGTTCTTAAATACAACCAAAACAGAAATAGATGCTACGCATAAATGAGCCCAGGACAACTTATCTAATATGAAAAAATTTTAAATTTTCAAAGGAAATTTATTTTTGATTAAAAATCTCAAGTTCCTTTTACAATTTGGAAAAAGCTTGATTGGATTTAATTGGTCTGAAATATATATTAGTGAGATATGTATTTAAATAATATAAATGGTTTCCCGGTGCCTCCTATGTAGGGATTAGGGAGAGCTTCTACCAACCAGTGAGCTGTGCGCTTTCTAGTTTTACACTCACTGATTGGAATCTAGAGTTTTACTCCGATTCCGATCGATATTTCGAGAAGCTTTTTCATGGCTTAATACTCGATAGTGTCGCCGTCACTAAGCGAGGTATCCGCCGTCGAAAGAAATTTGAGGTGGTCAGAGCAGCCATCGATCCCATGTACTCATTCACGAGAGCTGCGCACACTACCATTGCACCACCGATGGCCACATCAATATGTACTTATATACATTAAATCAAATTTTTAAAAGATTTTTCCAAAATTATTTATTTTGATTTTTTTCGAATTTTTTCCAAAATTGTTAGAGAAATTTTCGAAATGTGAGTTTTTCTGAACACAGTTTCATAGAAGAAGAGCTTATCATATGTCTCGATAGTGTACAGTATTACAACAAGTGTAGGTATCATTCGCAAATGTCGTGATACTCTATGTCGTGATATTGTTACCAATCGGACCCACTGTGCGGTGATATGGACCGGAGTCGGTCCTTCTACGCTAAAGCTGTTGACAGACTATCCACTCAAATCCAACGATTTCAATTGTGTCTGTCGAAATCGGTATATGTGGAAAACAATAGCCTTGACATATCCAACGAGTATATCCAATAGTCACCTTAACCAATATCTGTGACAATTCTGCCACTATACATTTCAATAACTTGGTATCTTCGAGGTAGCATTGTATTCCTTCTTGTGGTTCCATTGAGGTATTTCTTAAATATGTATTAAGTTTATTAACACAAAGTTGGAGTTGGGCTGAAAAAATTGACCCCTACCTCTACCTCGACTCCGGGCAAATTTTCAAAACTCCGACTCCTAAGCACCAACTTCGACTCCCACCTCCCATTAAACTATTTTTGGCCTCTTTTAAATTAACCTGCAATAATGTTGAAATAAAATGTTTCACCGAATAATTCCACTACGTAAATATTTATTGTAAAATTAATGTTTTTAATATAAAATGTATATTGGAACGAACTAGAATAAAATATACTAGTGCAAAGTCAGCAGAATTTTTAATGGGAAAAACAAAATTGGTTAATTTTAAATCGCAAGTACATCGAATTGAAATTTATCAAGCGTTTGTATCTCTATATTTATGCCACATTGAGACAACGTTAACTTATATAAAATCAACATAGAATCGTATCAAAATAAAATTTAACAATTCCACACAACATCGAATCATTTTAGAAAAAAGTTGAAGAATATTGATGTAATATTGAACAGAACAGGACGTCAATAAAAATGTGTATTCTCCACGTATTATAGTCACGATCAACATCATTGGTGTTATCCTGGAATTGTGTGTTTTTTTTAAAAATTTGTAAATGATAGCTGCCAAAATATTATCCCAAAACTGCATGTCAACATTAAAGATTTTAATAAAGTCTACTAAATATTTTAGCAGAGTAACATATTAACTGGGACAATGAATCACAGTAATGAATCGCATTCATCGCATTCATCGCAGTTACAAAACATACTCGTTACAACAATGAAAGGTGTTCGTTACGCAGACATATACTTTTCAGATAATTCAGATGCACTTGCTTTGCAAATATGCGCCGAGGTGACAAACAACTTCACCTGCTTTTCTTTTCAGTATAGCATATACTGACGGAGTAGATATAATTGAATAATCAGGGAGGTTCTTTCCACCCGTAGGTTGTCGTAGGTTATCGTAGAAATCCAGGGAAAGCTTAAATAAAATAGTTCCTCATTACATCCCACGTAGGGATTGGGGAGGGCTTACCACAATAAGTGAGCTGTGCGCCTTCTTGTTTTGGACTCACTTATTGGCCGTCGGTGGTGCATGGTTAGTGTGCGCGCCTCCTGTATATGATATCATGGGTTCGATCCCTGCTCTGACCACCTTGAATTTCTTTCGGTGTCGGTCACCTCGCACAGTAACGGCGACACTATCGAGTATTTAGTCATGAAAACGCTTATCAAAATACCGCTCAGATTCGGTGTAAAGACTGTTGGTTCCAATTAGTGAGTATAAAATTAGAAGCGTACAGCACACTGATTGTGAGAGGTTCTCCCAAATTCCTTCATGAGGTGTAATGGGAAACTATTTTCCCAAAGTTTTCCAAATCAAGCTCAAGGCCAAGGGTTTCGCCCAAAAAGTTAATTAATAAGTTCAATCTTAATTCTATTCGATATTTCCCTTTCATCTACAAATAACAAATTTGCATACAGTCATACATATGTATAAATATACATACACATCTAGAAAAATGTAAACAACTTACAAATTGGCAAATAACAACAACTTATTGCTCTCTACGGCTTCGACTGTCTCCTAACTCTTCACACATTGCACTAACGATCCCCCTTCTTCTTATACCGTTGCTTCCCAATCAGAAGTCTATAGCCTTGAGAAAGACCATCGATATCTGTTTTGAAGTTCACCCGTCCCGTCGTCGATGTATTTACGACATGAAGCATCTCCAGAGTCATTCGCCTGTCGTAATTGTACTCACTGTGTAAAACATGAACATTATCCTAATCAGCTTGGTGCTGTTCCCCCACCAAGTGGGAGGTTAGTGCAGTTTCCCACGTCAAATTGTCATATCTGTTCTCTAAATCAGACACTAGGTTCGACTTTTCCATGTTATCAACTTTGGACCCTAATCTTGTAAACACTTTCCGTAGCGTATTATTAGTTTTGCGTGCCTTCACATTCAATGTTGTTCATACACTCTGACCTTTCCAGTCTTTTAGACAGATCTGGAACATAGACCACTGATCTAAATATGGCGGGACTATTCTCACTTTTCAATGTTCGGCTGTTCCCCATAATTAATTTTCCGATAGTCCCCTTGGAGAAACTATTCTGGCATAAGATTTTCCCTATTCTATTAAAGTTCTCCTCATGAAAATCTTGATGGCTTACGTCAATGACTCTATTTACAAAATCCGCTGCAGTATTAAAAATGGTTCTTCTCGGATGCCGTGAAATATACCAGTCCAGGTTGATGTTGTCATCCCTTCTGATAACCATGGTATCTAGTTACGCAAGTTTGATATCAGTCTCCTTTTCCATCGTGAATTTTACATTACCGTTCAAACTATTGAGCTTCGTCAGTATAGTTTCAACCGCAGTTATCCAAAGATATCGACCACATATTCAGTCAAGATCCTAGGCCTATTATCACAGGCTCCAATACATTCATCCAACAGCTCCTCCATCAATAATGTCGGCCACTATTGGAGACGCTGAAGAACCAATGGGCAGGCCTCTTCTCCGTTGACAAATGTTGTCCTCATATTTGAAATATTTGCCATCCTGTATACAGAAGCGTAATATTTTCAAAAACAGTTACTCATCCATGTTGCTAAATTTCCGTATTTCAGTCCGATTTCCCTTTACCATGTTCAATGCGAGGTCCACTGGTACACCGGGGAATAGTGATACAACGTCAAACGAAACCATTATCCCATTCTCTTCTATTGTAAGATTTGTGATCGCCTCCTTGAACTGTTAGTTTTCCGTTAGTCTGTTTAAGATACTGGTGATGTACTTACAAAGTTCCGACGATGGTGTATTGACAGAAGAGCAAATGGGTGTGAGGGGGTAATTATCTTTATGTATTTTAGGAAGTCCATATATTCTTGGTGCGGTAGCCACTTCCGTTTTCATCTTCCTTTTCTCCGCTTCGGTGATCATATTTCGGGAACATAGTTTATCCACAAATTCATTATCCCTTCCCTGTATAGTGGTTGTTGGATCCTTGTTCCCTCTCCTGTACATCATCATATCGTTCACCATAGTATTCATCTTCTCCTCGTAGTCCGTTCTCTCCATAGCCACAGTTTCATTTCCCTTGTCCGCCCCCAGCATCATGATATTGCCATTCTGAGCAAGAAATTTCGCTGTTCGGTCCATTACCTGCAGCGAATACACATCTCTATGGGTCAAACGATGTTCATTCACATGGCCTTCCATTATGGAGGTGAACTTGTCCCCGGCGATTTCCTGATCTTCCCTTCCGGTTATGGTCCCGATACACTCCTCTCCGTCAGCAATGTATTTTAATAAGGGTAAGTCTCCCCTTCCCTGTGGTAATGCAAATTTTCTGCCATGGGATAGTAGCCATTCCACATCGTCTGGTATTTCCACTGTGGTCTTATTGCAGAACCAATTAGGATTGTACTTTATATCCAATTCCCCGTTCACCCAAAGTTCCGAATCCCCCCTATGTTTCCCTCTTACCACGATTCGCGTCCCTCTGCACATGACACTTTCACCGTCCAATCATTGTGCCACCTCCTCTGCTGTAAGTCTCCCACCAATAACAGTCTGAGTCTGTTTATTTATTTTTTTTACTGGAATTTACAATTTTACGGCGGTTCCGAACGGTATTTTGAAACCTTCACAGCAACAGCCTGGTGTGTTTAAATGGAGATAAACTGGCTTATAACACTAGTTTCATATATTTTGATCTAAGTCTACGACTAATTCTTTTATATATTTTTGCATTCTAAACCCGAATACAATAATTATGATAATTTCTATGGATGATACATTGTTGTTTAAATTTGACTGTTGGCCGATTGTAGTTTTACTACTTTCAGTATATTTTGAGGTAGGAATGTCCTAACTAAGCCCACCACCGTTTTAAATTCAATGTAACTATATGGGGTACAATTATTGTTAGCCAGCACAGAAGTTTAATTACAGAGGGGAAAATATTTAAAAAAAAAATATTTTTTATAAAATGAAATTTCCAAACACAACAAAATACCAGAAAAACACAACAGTAGGCCTAATTCTCACAAAAAATTAAGGCTGGGTGTCGCATACAGCTGAAACTGAAACTGAATTCCATACATTTGTGACTGAAACAGAATAGCAACTGAATTCAGCAGCTGAATCCGATTTTTCAGTCGCTGGTGACTGGAACCGAATTCAGTACATTAGCAACGGAACTGAAAAAAAGTATTTTTGACATGTCAAATTCGACAGCTGTCGATACTGTCACAGGCGTTGTTTCTTGATGAAGGTATTTGTTGTGATACAATGATATTTTGTATGTTTTTTTTCATTCAATGAATTTCTTTTACAGATTGTACTTGAAGAAGAAGTCAAATGGGCTGAAGAGCAAGAGACAAAACAACAACAACAAAATTCCCAACATGTCTATTTGTTAGCTGAGCAGATCCCAATCACGAGTACCTCTTCTCGTCATCGTCAGATGTGGATGCCAAGAAAAGCCGAGAAAAAATATTCGAATGATTCCATTTCTTCAATTTTTGTATTTTTAATTTTTTCTTTATTTCGAAATAAACTCAGAAATACAACTTAAAAAAACCTATCGAGTCATTGTGCCTTGCCATTCTACAGCTCCAACACCGTTAAAATAGTCTTTGAATTTATCTCGAATGTTCGCACCTTCAGACATTGGTCTTCCAATTGAATTCGCCATTGGAAAACAATTCTCCGTTGGTAAAACAATGTCATCGGTATTGTCGAAAGTTGCTTCAGATGGACTTGGAATTTTTTCAAAACGCATCATATTGTGTAGAATGCAAGAAGTAAGAATGATTTTGTCAATTTTCTCTGGATTCGTTGAAATTGGTGTGTGAAAAATCCGAAAATAAGATGAAAGTATACCAAACACATTCTCAGTTGTTCGTCTTGCTCTACTATGCCGATAGTTGTATATCGATTTGGTTTTATCGTAAAGTGCCTGTTGTCTAGGAAATGATTTCATCATAGAAGTTGTCAATGCAAAAGCTTCATCACCCAAAACAACATTCGGCAAAACGACATCGGTGTTGGGCAGTGCAGCAGGTGGTGGTATGTTGAAATTGCCGCTATTGATGAGCGTCCCCATTACACTTTTCAAGAATATTCCTAAAAAAATTTATTCAAATGGTAAATTTCTAATCGAATTCCATTTTCAAAGTACATTCCATCAAAACTCACCAGCGTCACTTTCTCTCCCATATGAACCAACATCCACTGCCATAAATTTATAATTGGCATCGAAGATCGCCAAGAGAACGATGGAGTGAAAGTCTTTATAATTAAAGAATGATGACCCGGCTCTCGGTGGGCATTTGATTCTAATGTGCTTCCCATCTATAGCACCAACACAATTCGGGAAATTCCATTTTGCAAAAAAATTCTTGATATTTTGTTGCAATGATGCAGTCGTTGGAGTCGGAATTGCTTTCTCCAAGAAATTTTTAATAATTACATCAAAAAAGCTAGAGATCCAAATGTTTCACCGGTGGCCAAGTAGCGCAACATGATGCATAGTTTGTGATGTGCATTCATTGGGTTTCGATTCCAAGTCGTGACAGTCCCATCCAGATCTTGTTTCAGTACTTTCACAATTTCGGCAAAAAGCAACGGACTCACACGAAAATATGCTTTGAACTTGGTATCGTCGTCCATCAGATACCTGTCTACCAAAATGTTCATTGCGCCTTCTGAATCACGTCGTTTGTAAATTCTATGTGGACTTTTCCTTTTAGTTTTCAATTTCAAAAGAAGCACTGCAATGCAAACATCGTATTCGAACATCGCATCGGCATAATTAAACGCATTTAATGAATATTTACTTTGCATTTTTCGAGAAATTTAAATTGCGCGTGTGAACTAATTGAAAAAAAAATAAAAAAACCCCGAATATGACATTTGCCTTTGATTCGGTTTCAGCTGTGTGTTGCAACCCAAGCAAAATTCAGTTGCTGTTTCTGAACTGAAAAAGTATGAACCGAAAGTGAAAAAATTTCAGTTTCAGTTTCAGTTTGAGTTTCAGCCGTATGCGACACCCAGCCTTTAGTTTCTATTTACCAGACATACATTTTGGATTCCTTTGTAAACGAGTGTAATTTAGCTATTTGAAAAGTTATACAAACAGTCTGCTTTCGCTTCCTCTCTTTTACACATGTTCACAACATATTCAAGCAAACGTCACTAAAACATTGATACAAGGTTTTTTGACAGGTGCCGCCAATGCTCCGTATCATTGTCCTTAAAATCAACACAATTGCGAATCTGTCTTATCCTGTCAATATCGTGGACCTGCTGATGGACCCATAATATCATATACGTATGTACATCTTGAAGTCTGTTCGCATGTACATGCGGATACATTTTACGCGGAATTTTATATTGTCAATGGTACAAATGTATTTGTTTTATCAAATTCAACCCGACAGACTATATAATCATTTGACCAATGTTTCGGCTGCCACAACCCACCGCATCTTACGACCCAACCATCGATGTCCCGAAAAACAATTCGACATTGTGACTACTGACAATGTGGATGTTTTGTTTTAATAAACATTTTGTTATGGAGCCGGATTTGTTTCTGTTGCTGTTGTTTTCTGCCCGTGAGTTTTGGTTTTGTTCCTCGACGTTTCCAACCGTGGGTATTCATTTCAAGTGCTTTTGAAATCAGAAGTCGGTAACAAAAAAAAAAAAAAAATTTAAAAACAAAACCAAAGCAAAATATCATGAAATAAAAACGGAAAACAAAAAAAAAATCATAACAAAATCGGACAGTCAACGGCATATCTGAAGCTTCTGTTTCATTGGTTTTCAATTAAATTCCTTTCATGTTGATGATCAAGTGTTTGGCTGATTGATCAAACTGAATGGTATTTTCAAAGAGGACGATGGCCGCGTGAGTCCAGGGGGTCTCGGTACCCATGTGATTAAATTGTCAGATAGAAATTCCCCCAACTCCACTCCTGCCAACATCACTTCACTCCAGCCCCACTTCACTTCAGTTCTCTTTGTTTTGTTGTACGTGTTATACTAAATTTGTGTTAGTTTGGTTACATTCACATCGTGTTGTTCCGATTTTATTATGTTTTGTTTTTAATTAAATTGAAAACTTGTAATCAAACCGAGGAACATCTCGATAATTAATATCTCAAAGTTTTGCATTTGAATTGGACCTAATCTCGTTATCTGCTACGGTTACTTTCCTCAAATGAAGTCGATCTAACTGTGGCATAAAGTTATTAACATACACACATATACATATACTATGTATGTATGCATGCATGTGTGCGTACTACGGTGTCGCGAAAATTAAATTGGTGTTGGTATGAAGTTAGGATAGCAAGAAAATGTAAACTATAGGTGCACAAATGCACACACACACTCTCATATACACACACTATCATCAGAATCAAATGATGACTACAGCAAACAACACGGGGTGCAATTTGACTGCAATTACAACAAAGTTATAATTATGAAATATAATATAAACTACGAGGGCGGATCAATAGGTCCGTGACTTTTCGAATTTCCCTCGTAGTTATATGAAATGCCACAGTGTTCCCATCAAGTACCACCTGTTGATAGATTACTGTCAAATTTTGAGCAAGTTCCGTCATTTACTTTGCGGTTAAAAGCTGTTCAAAACATAAAACCTCGCGCGTTTTTTAAACATGCAAAAAAGTGAATTTCGAGTGCTCATTAAACATAATTTTTTGCGAAAAAAACCGTCAATCAAACCAAGGAAAAGCGTGATAAATACTATGGGGACTCTGCACGATCGATTTCAATGGTAAAAGAGTGGTTTGCTGACTTTCGTTGTGGTCGCACAAGTACAAATGACGCTGAACTTTCTGGACGGCCAATTGAGGTAAATTCACCCGAAAATGTCGAAAAAGATGATTTGGAGTTGTTTAATTGGGCTACGAATTGGTGCCTCATCTGCCACATTCTCCAGTATCTATTTCCTATTTCCAAACCTATAATCACTGGCTCGTTGGAAAGAGATTTAGCTCCAACGATGAAATTATTGATCAATCAAATGCCTATTTTATGGACCTTGGAAAATCTTATTTTTTGGAAGGGATACAAATATTGGAGAAACGTTGGACTAAGTGTATTGAGCTAAAAGGAGATTATGTTGAAAAATAAATATAAATAGTTAGTCCAATCTTTACGTGAGCCAGTGTGCGAATATTTGATTTGAATATATTGATTTAAAACAATATTTTTGTTGTTGTTTGGATACAAATATAACATGTGTTTGGAGCTTGTCGCAAGTATAATATACTTGTGCTGAAACGCATTGTGTTTGCTATTCAATATTACATATTTGAGACACAAAGCTTAATATGTTATAACATATGTGTTTGCGATCCAAATATATATGTGCTTGTGATACAAATACAGCTGTGTTTGTTGCACTGTTTATGCTCTCTCTAGACTAAGAGAATAAAAGAGCGACAACGACAGAGTCAATCTTGTAAGTGTGTGTCCGTATTTTTGTATTATTCTCTCAGTCAGTGAATCATAAATATTCCTGAATGGGCGTATAAATTGCAGTTGAAGTCTGTGTTTCTTACTTTGGCAGATGTATTACGTTTTAATTTCTGTCGACAATGGTTCATCGGACAGAGGATATCAAAACCGCTTGATCAGTGGAAAAAGAATAAACAAACGCTCGAGCGGTTAAATGGTTTGTGACGTTACTTTGGTTTTTTGTGTATGTGTTTCGCATATATTTATGTGTGCTACCAAAGTGAGAAACGATTTTGAGGAAAGAAACTGGAAAGGGCAACAACGTGAATCCCTTTTTCTGCCCGAGCCTCTACTGAAAAATCCGGAATGGCGGACCATTTGTGAAATATAATGAAAAAACACAATTAATTAATACACGCTTGTCTTGCATGAACAAGATTCCGATATAAGGCATAGTTGAAACCTTCTGAAAATAAAAACATGAGAGACAACAAAGAAAGGAGAAGCAAAAGAGTAGCAGATTCTCATTTCATGAAAATTAAAAAAACAAATAATGCACTCAGTGCAAGTAAAAGTAAAAAGGGCCGTTGAAAATCTTTTAATTTGTTGTATTAATTATTATTAATTATAATAAAAAATACAAGTAACCGTAACATAATCTGGAGTCAAAGAATGCAAACAGAACAATGAAAGAGGAGAAATGTAACGAGTGGTTGAAGTCATGGAACATGAGAAGAAGGAAGATAGAAGTCAGTCGGTTCAGTTGGCCAGTCAGTTGGCACTCAGTTGAAATCAGTTGTCAGTTGTATTTAACATTTATCAAATTACTTCATTCTAATATTAATCTATTGTAATTTAACAAACAATTAAACTATTAATCAATAAAGGTTTTACATACATATATATTGAAGTCAAAGAATAATTCGTTTCTAAATATTATTATGTTTGGGTGACAATACGCATATGTTTTCACGTACGAATATGGAGGTTTGGAGGAACCCTCGAAATGGTATGTTTCCACGTAAAAGTGTACATGTTTACCAGTAAACATGCTACTGTTTGTATTTAAATACAGGTAAGTTTAAGACTTGCAAACATATGAATCTTTGAAATTTGTTCCAAACATATACGTGGTTCCTGCAGAATATGTTTGGGAGAATATGTTAGAGAGGTCGTTTTTTTCAGCGTGTACGCTTTTCTGAGCCCAAGGATAATCACTTTCTTATACAGCGCCCATACAAATTGTACCAACCAAGCGTGGTATTAGCGGCTTCAGAGGTTACAAATATTACCCGATTTCCTAGACATTGGTCCTGGTTTTGATATAGCTGACTTATATTTCATGTCAGTATAAATCCTTATTAGAAAGTTGTTACGGACACACGATGGTGAAGGGTAGTATATAGCCAGCTAAGGTCGAATAGTACATCGGGTGCTTCCAAATTAGTGCTTCACCATATTTGGCCTTGTCAATCTGGTTTTACTCCTAACTGCACTGCATGTATGGAAAAACTGTTATTGATGAAATTCTTTATACTAAAACAGTTTCCAATAGGGACGGGTAGATGCTAAAACTGAATAAAACAAATCAAACTATTGCACGTTGAATAATGTGTCTTATTTTGTTGTTTGGATGCAAATATAACGCAAACATAGTATACTTGTGCCCAAACATATTGTGTTTGATATTCATTATTCCATGTTAGAGACACAATAATTAATATGTTTAGTATATGTCAAAAACTGCTGAAACCACAAAGCTGACAGGTAACCAAGAAACAAAGAAGCGTCTGATCTTTAATTCATAAATAGAATCTTTAGACGTAAGTATATGGATGTTCCAAACATAATGTTATTGGGTCCGTTTGTTTTCAGCGTGGGGCTGGATGTCTAATATGTAATTGAAGCCCCTGGTGGAAGAAGGTGATAAACTCATTTTATTTCAAAAATAATATTTACCTTCTGTTAATGTTTCCATGGTATCTGATTTTGTTTTCGATAAGAAAAAAGTCAACACCTGATATTTTAATTATCAAAATTAAATTTACATTTTATTTCTTTTTAATTTCGTTAAAATCAGATACCATACAAATATTGGTTTTGAAAACAAGTGGGTTAATACCTTATTCCACCAGGGGCTTCAATTGAAAGCAGGAACAGTTAGTAGATTGGAAACCCTTACAGCATAGTTTCGTGCCTCATTACTATTTTTTTTAAATTTTTAATTCTTAAAATTGCAGTTGACTCAAAAATTTATCTTTTTGCGATAAAATAAAAATGCTTGCTCTAGAGCTATATACCTGTCATTTGGTGAATAATTGTCCCACCCACCAGGCCATAACCCTCAATTTTAGTTAATTTCGGTGCTGGAAGTTAAATCATAATTTGTGTTGGATAAACTGGTCTTAATGAGCCCCTCTCGTCATGATTTACTGATATTGTCTGACTGCTTTTATCCTGGAATTGTGAGGCTGAAAATGGGTTAAGATTTACGATCGATAATTTCTATATATTTAAATGACACAGGAACAAGTTATGTATATCTAAATTCGACGCAAGAAGACATGGCGCCAATTAATGGGCCTAATTAATGTTGCCATTACAATTCGATGACGTTGAACAACTCGCAACAACAGACGTATAAATCGAGAAAAACATCTCATAACCAATAATTATAACTATTAAGTGTTTCGTTTGCGTGGCGCTATTAATTCCCCCGACCACTGGTGATTGGAGTAGATTTATCAAATTTCTCCATATTGACCACATGTATTTGCGATAGAATGATATGTGTATCCAAATTAATACTGTGTATCCCAAGGATATTCCCGGACTCGTGTAGTTAATAGGAAACAAATTACAAATGGAAAAGGTTTATTATTAGGCATTTGGAAATGGCAAAAGTACGAAAGGAAACAAATTGGTCAATACAATTGATGTATCCGATATGAGACTATTGGAGGCGGTATTAAGTGTTAATCTTTTTCACAAACCATATTATCCATCATGTCCTTCTGCCTCCCCCAAGTGGGAGCATAATATTCTTTGGCCTTTCGAACAAAGCGGCTATTAGACTCTAAATGCATTTATTAAATATTCATTTTATTTTAGATTTTTCACGTTTAACGATTTGACATATTGTGATCGATTCGATTGCTTTTTGTGCCTCTTGGATCTGCTTTGTCATTCAGTCAAGCATCCATTCATTCTCGACACCACAGCCGAACGTCATCATATTTAAGGAAGCTTGTGTCAGAAAGTTTCTAATGTCTACGAAATAACTTTTGGAACGCACACACGCACATGACTACAATATTGCATACACACACATATATATACATAGCAACATACAAGAGCGTAGTAGGAGACGTAAAGGACGACTGGGTGAAACGTGCAGCACGTTCACAAAGCTGTCGTTTACTTGATGTGTTCGATATTTTCCCTCAAAAGACACAGAAACATACAAACAGAAATCAAAAGAAAATCACAAGTTGAGCGAAGCTGCATCTGCGGGGGAGGACGGGAGAGGGACGAAGAACAAGTTGAGGTGGTGAATCTTGCCGTTCGTGTCTTGGCGCCACTGACATTTGTCAAAGCGGAGAAGACATCAATTTCATTCTTTGTGGCAGAAAAAACAATTTGACATTTATTTTAATAATAATGCCGTAAGAAGGAGTACGAGGGTCACCCCCCCCCCCCCCCCCAATATACCATATCATCTGCAGCGGCATCACAGGACAGAGAAATTTGCAGACGACACACAAGTCTGTGCCACCATCAACATTATAAATTACAAACAAATACGAGTGAGCGAGCTAGAGGAAGGCGAAATCCGTACTGTAGACAGATGAAGAAGCGATGGAAGGACAAACTGGGTGGGCGCGGAGGTGGGTGAGGACGAGAGAGAGCATGCTTTTATTTCAGCCGGGTTTTATTTGATTTCGTCTCATTTCAGCGATTTGTTATTATGGAAATTTGTTGTTTGAATGGAGTATGAAATGATGATGCTTCACCTCCCCTCTGTCACATCATTTCATCTTGTCATTGCGGTCTACTTGCTTGCCACTCCGTCCAGAGTATGAATATGTATCGTATGCTTACATAAAGATAGATGACAGCAGAGAAAAACCAATAAATCGGGAATAATGTCATCTGAAATAAGTAATCGTAGAATTCTACAGACACACATACCTACATACATACTCGTATATACAGCCACGATTGACACTGATGTTGAATCTCTGGATCCGATGGAGGTGGTGCTGATGTTGGCAGCGTCGCTCTGCTGCTCTGGCGGCATTATGTGGTAAGTGGTAAGTGTCGCTGTTGCTGCCTGATGCCAGTGTGACCAGTTTAGCATAATTAATATTTGTTTAGCATCTTTTTTTGGTGTCAGCACAATTTGTATCCTAAACGCTTTTTGGCATAATTTCCATTAAATTTCTTTAATTTTTTGGTAAAAATGTTAGAATATCTTTGTTTGAAAATTTTAAAATTGGTCATCATACAATTTGTCATCATACAACAAAACTGTCATAATAATAATAATAAAAAAAACCGTTTCCCATTACTTCCCAAGAAGGGATTGGGGAGAGCGCATTCTAATTTGTCACTCACTGATTGGGACCAACAGTTTTACACCGGTTCATGGCTAAGTATCACTAAGAGGTGGCCGTCGTCGAAGGAAATGTGAGGTGGTTAGAGCAGGGTTCGAACGCATGTTCTCATACACAAGAGCCGTGCACACCAGCCATTGCACCACCGACGGCCACTTTGTTTTTTTTTTTTCATCATACAATAATATGTGACCTGGAAAGAACAAAGAAGCCTAGTGTGTAGAAAACCAGATTTTCAGATCTTGGCAGAGTCTGATGTAGAAAAGTATGTTAAATCGACTGGTGGAAGTCCCAAGCCCGTAACTTCTAAGTTCCACTCAATCTTGATAAGTAAACTTGGAGACAGATTGCGCTAAAGTACACGCATTAAAGCGGGAATTGAAAATGACACAAATTCCCTTGAAATTCCGGGCGGGAATTCGCGGGATAGATTTTCTAATCGCAATACATTACTGAATTAGCTTCTGGACAAAATCATACGTGTAAAAGATTTTATTAAATTTCTGCACTTTAGAAGATGGTCTTTCCCGCACCTTGGGCCACCGTGATTGTGATTGAACAAAATATAATGGTGACTAAGAAAAATGTATTCTATTTCTATGCATTTCTTTATTAATTCAGACGTTATCACAACCACACTAGAAGTAATCACAGTCAAATCAGAGGTTATCTCAACCGAAGTAGAGGTTGTCACAATTGAATTTAGATAGTGTCTATGAACCCTTCACATCGAACAACTCGACTTTGGAGTTGGTTCAATTGAATTTTCAACTGATTGTTTCAATTGCTAGAGTCAGTCGTCAGTCTCCGCAAAGAAAAACACTACGCTACGGTTTTCAATAGAATGACATTTATTTAGATTCTTTTACCCTCTTGTATTATCAATTTACGGTTTTACAATCCTTAATGCGCATGATTTAATACCTGCTGCTCGATCTCACACATCTTATGAAACGATCTTTTGTCGCCAAGTGGAGTACAGTTGCTACCAAAAACCCAGCGATAGACACATATATATTTATCAGTGGCCTGGGTTTTTACATTTCAGTCTAAGGATCAGGTTTCGTAACATGCCATTCCATTCCAGTGCCGCTCTAGCAATATCTGAAGTATATGTCCGATTCAAGCCCATTTTCTTCTACGAATATCCTATTCAGTAGGACTGTTGCATTAGAAATTCTCTTGGGCCAGCAGATACGGAGTATTTGTCTCAGACAACGAATGACGAAAGTTTGGACCTTCATCATTATCAGCCTCGTCAACCATACAACAGTATAGATTCACACTCCCATTGAATATTCGCAATTGCGTCTTTTCCGATATTCTTTTATTTGTGGAGGTTCAGGAATGTAACACGGGAATTATTTTCACGATAACCTATATCCGCCGCGGAGGCACCATCCTTGGTAATCTTGCATCATAGTGCTAGAAAATTGATATATTTTAGTATGTATTAGTTATTCTTGCTTCAAAAGAATATTAATTTTGGATGCCAAAAACATTTGTAGACATTTAGGTGTTACGAAATTATAGTTCATTCAGTAAAAGGAAAACTTGTGCACAAGTCCGAGATATATTATTATATTTTATTATATTCTTCAATATTTACTTATAGTATAAATCAGGGGTGTGAAGTTTTTCTAAACTAACTGTGACTCTAACTCCGCAAAGTTAAAATTCTGAATTCCGACTCCTACTCCAACTCCAAAAATATATGGTTTTTAATGGTACCAATTATAAAGAAGCACGTTAATATACAAATAATTCAGTCTACTACATTCACAAATAATTCTTCATAGATCAGCGCCTTAATTTTCTTCTAAGAAACATTCGTACTTATTCCGAAAAACATCCATGCCCAAAATTTTGACATAAACTCATTGACAGCATTACAGAGGGGTTTTAAGTTTTAGGTAACTGATCCGCAATAATACGGAATTTTCAATTTAGTATACCAGACTTAATTAGAAATAATTTGTTCGAACCGTAACAAAATTCGAAAACTCAAGTCAGTATAGAAAACAATTACCAGTTTAAAGATCGCGATAACGTTGGGCATTCCACATTAAACAATGCCTATTACAGTGGTGCCACAAAAAAATGCCAAATAATCGGCATCTTCGAGGTCATCTGCTTACAGTTACCTATTTCTCAATTTATCAGTAATTTTATTAACACGGTGTCGGAGTCGGAGTCGGACTAGAAAAATCGACTACAACTCTTACACCGACTCCTAACCAATTTCATGAACTCCGACTCCTAAACTCCAACTTCGATTCTACACACCTGGTTTGAATTACATATATGTAGTTAGGGGACCCCCAGAATGAAAATGTCATAACTTGCTACTAACAAAATATGGAAAATTTGCCACTTGTACTGGAAATGAGCCGGGATATAATTGTATAGTAAGCAGGGTGGCGTAAAATGTTTATAAAGAGAAAAACAAAAATAATGATTTATATTTTAATCGAAAGGAGCATTTCCTAACTAATGATCGAAATGATTCCGAAGGGTTTTTAACAAGCTTTTCATGGCGAACCGAACCGCCGACCGAGTTGCAAGTTGATAATAGCAGGGATCGCACCCAAGTACTCATGTACAAGAGCCGCTTACACTATCCATTTTTATTAAATAGATTTATGTCATGCACCCTGCTTGGTCACAGTTTATGTTGTAAAATAATAACTACAAAGGAAAAGTTAGAAAAAAAGTGTGCTCATTTTGTTTTGTCAATTTTTTTTCCATAGATTGTGGCAACTCTCTGGCACTGTTCTGTTCTGGTGGTGAGACAAAAAGCACGACAACGAAGGTCTTCTGAGAGTTGATGGAATTATTGAAAACAACGGTATGCTCCAGTCCTTTGCCAGATTGTCACATTATCATTGCATAACCACATTACATCACACAAGTAACTAACGACCATCTATCCATCTCCTTTAGGTAATTCACATAATGGCGATGCCGTGCACCCATCCTTTTGACTCGTTATGTGATTTTGTTTCTAATTAATAAAGATGGTGATTGACCACAAAAATGGGAGATGCAAAGTTCATTGGTCTCAAGGATTTGCGGCAACTGAGAAAGTGATTGACAACGTCATTATCATTACATATGTAATGGAAATGGATTGTAATCGATTAGGTTATTTATATGTATAATTCAGTGAAAAGTCAAAGGCTGCATCCAAAGAAAATGATATCCCGTTTATGTGTGAGGGATTGGACTAGAAATACAAGTTAACGACAAAAGTTATGTTTATAGTACTTGATTACTTACACAAAGAGCACAGATTCGTTGTCAAAACTATATTTACTGACAACTAACATTTGGCGGTTCCTTGGACTATCAGATTATACAGTTGTGATTACCGATAATTGTGTACAATTGATTTGTAATTCAGTTTTGGTTGCAAGAACCGAACTATTTAGTTGAAGCCACAGTACCAAGAAACAAATGTGATCTGTCAATCGAGTATTAGTTCTAGCAATCAAATTATCCTGTCGAGGTGAACAAATAGAAGTTGAATCAACGAAAAATTTAAAAACTAATTCGGTTCTACCAAATAAGATATTGGTATGCGCAACTAATTATTTGCATTTGATGACTGTCACAACCATTATGAATTTTATAGAAAAAATCGAAAAAAAATATAATTTTTTATTTGGAACGGAGCGCAGAGTCGAAAGAGTAACTAATTTTTGGAGGGTTCTAAGGGTTTTCCACAAAGCGATTCAATTCGTAAAAATCGACAAATTAAGAAAATCGCTAAAATATAAAAATTGCGATAACTCGGAGGCTGTAGCCAATGGATGGTATTTAATACGGCATCACTTTTTTTAAACAAATCGCTAAAACTAATCTTTTTCGAATAAAAAATCGTTAAAACGCCATTGTATCTACTTATTTATTTCGGAAACGGAGAGTTTAAAAGAAAAATAAGCAATTTTTCCGGGTTTCATAAAGTGGTACAATGGTATGGGCGACTTATTTCTTTTAAAAATTGCTACAATAAAAAAAAGTTGCTATAACTCGGAAACTCGTAGCACAAACGTAAAAACAGTAAATTTTTTACCACTGTAGGAGACTGTAACCAATGGATCTCTTTCATAAAAGAATCCGTTAAGCTAAAATTTTTCAAATAAAAAATCACTAAATGTGTTAGCGATTTGTTTAAAAAAGGGGATTCCTTATTAAAGAATGGTTATTTATTGAAATGGTTGGTTGAAAATTCCTATGGAGGTAACAAAATAATTATAGGTTAAAGCCTCCCATGGAGGTAACAGAGTTATTATTTTTGCGATTGGACGTACCGTTTCCGAGTTATAGCCATTTTTCTATTTCAGCGATTTTCTTATTTTCGCGATTTTTTAAAAAAAATCCTTCCATACGAATTGGACCACTATATCAAAAACCCTTAGAAATCGGCAAAAATTAGTTATGTTTTTCGATACGACGATATATTTATTGAAATTTTTTCTAAATTTTTTAAATTTTCGATCAAAAATAGTATGTAATGGAATTTTCTGTCGCGGGAAGCTGCAAATTATTTTCTCTATACCATGTGGGTAAAGAGTAAACGTTCATTACCCATTCTCCATGGTGACGTGTATGGTTTATTAAGGTAGGGGGGGGGGGGTAAACTTTATTTAAGGTAATTTCTGATATCCACAATAATATCGTAGTTCCTTCAGACAAGTGCCCACAATTTGTTGCATGTTTGTGAAGGCCTCAGTGGTGGCGTCAGATTCAACTATTGTGTTTAAAAGTCTCACTTCACCACAATTTATGGTAATACTAGTAATAATACAAAAATACATACGATTTAGATTCTAGTGTGGTGAGATATATAATCTGGGCATATTCGTCTTGTTGATAACAGTAAAATATACATGGACTTTAATGACTTTTTTTTGAATTTCGTGTAGAAAAATATATGTCAACAATTCTGGATATATACGGTGTAAAATATGAATATGTAAAGTTCGTATGCTTACCGTATTTTCCGGAGGATGATATTTGTATACTTTATTGTTTTTTCACAAATTTGTTTCTCACTTTAATAGTTTTTCTGAAAAGTCCTCGTGTATCATTCAAATATAGTTTCTGTTCTACTTCAAAACCTCTGAAAAATCGAATTCATAACTTTGCAACAAGTGTTTTTGTTACAGAAACTAAATTATGATGACAGTGGCTAATAATATTTTTCTTCAAATGACTTACATCTTTCCATTCCAGTTTAAAGAGGTTTTAGAAATAGTCAAAATTGGTTAATACAACTATTTAGTAGGACCTACTTTTAATTTATCAATAACATCGACAAACAATTCTGTTGTATGATAATTATGAATTTATCACCGAATTTTCAATGCCTGAATTATTTTCCAACGAATCATTTCCCTGTGTCTGGACAGGCAAACACGCCATACAAAAATGCTTGACATCAGCACGACAATGTATTAAATTCAACAGCTAATATTTTAATCACTACACAAGTATTGGAGCCTGTTTGTTTATTAGGAAATTCTTTAAAATTATTTCCTTTTGTTTCTCATTTGTAGATTTCGATTAAAAAAGCAGTGAATTATTGCATTGACAAACAGATGTTTGGTTGAACGAAAACGTCAAACACGAAATTTCGATTGCAATGGTTCAGGACGTTACTGCCATAGTAGGGTATCACACCATTCAGAAATAAATCAGGCATCGTAAACGAACGCCCACATCACGCCTGTTCACCACGAGCCGTAAACTGGTGAGTACAACACGCGCCTGCTCGTTAGTTTTCAGATGTAAAACAACACCAAAATATATGACGCGAGCCGCGTTCTTTTGTTTGTGCGGATTTCCTCACTCTCTTTTAGATCTCAACCGAGTAAGGCGAGGAGCTCGGGAGCAGCTCACGTATAGTAAGTCCGACTTAAAAAGCGATTGTGTAGAACAAGTACAAATTTCGATCGAGAGTATGGACGATTATGTGCTTCATCACGATTGTCGTGATTAGGCTCGGATAATTACAGTTCCCTCTTCGACTCGCAATTTTGAATGGACTGGAATAATTTTTCCACCATCAGGTCAAACCATTTGTTTAGTTATATGGCGTTATAACGACTTTTGGTAAACAAAAAGAAATAAATATCTATGACACATTTGGTACATCAACGCAGCAATGATGTTCATTTATTCAATATAATACACCAATTAAACATGTTCATCATTGCAACGAAACATAGCAGTCGCTGCGATAAATCTGTACGTTAGCACTCTGTTCATGGAAATATTCGTCAAGTCGGCGAACAATTTTACATGTGTTACGAAACTTTCCTTTCAGTGCAAACATGTAAAGAGTGTCTTTTTTTAGCTGCATGAGAATTTAATTTAAGAATTTAAGAGAATTTAATGATAATGCAAGACAGAAATATTGTTGGAATGAAATTGTTTTTATTATGATCCACTTCTGGAAATAAAGTTGTCAGCGAATTGGTTTTGCAATCGCAAGTTGCACCGTCTTGTTGGAGTCAAATGTTGTTGATGTTTAGCCGATTCATTTTTGGAAACAGGCTCGATAGCGATCGTCATCCACCTTGAGGGTCCAACGCCGAAACTGGAAAATCGGTGAAACCGGTTAACCGGGTTTTTTTGTCATTAACTGTGTGCCGGTTTTTTAAAACACGTAATTTTCGAACAAACCGAAAACCGTTTATTTGACTTCGGTTAACCGATTTCTACTGAATTTGTGTTCACAGCCTTAAACAAATTAATAATAAATGATATGATTTTCGAATTTTAATGAAATTTTGCATTCAGAAACGTGATTTCTATTTTCAAATACGATTTTATGCTTCAATAAGTTCTAAATGACATTTCAAAACAATTTTTAATTCAAATTTCAAAATGATTTTATGTTTCAAATTTCATAACAAAAATTATTTTACAATAAATGTTTTGATGCTAATAAGATTTTCGTACATGAAAATCTCTTTCAAATTTTGAATTTGAAATTTGATTTTGGAATTTAAATCAGTATAATATGAATATGAATACAACTTTTACATTTTATATTAATCACGCATTCTAAATTGGAAAATGATTAAAATGTAAAATATAATTGTCAAATTTAAATAGAGTTGTAAAATTTTGAGTTTTAAATACGAATAAGTATATGAAATGGTCCCTAAACAAATATGTTGGAAGTGCTACATTTCCACAATTTGGAAGCGATGTTGCAGCGTTAAACGATTCATGATGACTTGCTAAACCTTACTGAACAGAAATGTCAACACAGTTTGACATTCTCAGCTGTGAAACCAAAGTTATCGACATCGATAGTTCTCGTGCAACTAAAAAACACCCTTTATATTATTCTGTCTTACCTATTCGAAGATTTCATCTTTCTCATTCGGCCGAAGACCACTTACATAGTTACATGTAAACTATATTTTGGAATACTTGGAACTGATTGTTTTTCTAACGAACCGGTAGTTTTTGTAATAATTAATTTTTTATTTTGTGATTATCTTCAATTCTTCATCTTCAATTTTGATTACTCTTATTTACAAATGGGACAAATTATTTCCTTCCCAGTGCAAATTTGGGCGAACAAAAGTATTAAGCATATCAATAAATTTTAAACAATTCTATTTTAAATCCAGGTATTTTCAAAATTATGCGGCTTGAAAGAAAAAACTATGTAAGAACTATTTTTATAGCAGCCAATCTAGAATTGCTTTATCGAGCTATGTATCTGTATGAATTTTCGCTTCGGTCTATAGCATAGTGTGGGGAGAATTCAGGGAATGAATATGCCTCAAATGGATAACACAATCATTCGTCTATCCAGTCGTGCAGGCTCTCTCGGATCATACTCGTTGTAATAACTGCAACATAGTTGGTATCGCGGCAAGATTAGAAATTGATTGTACATCACTTAGAGTCCAGTGCCAACGGAATTCCATGTCTGCAGGCCACACCAACTGAATGGAAGGGAATGGCGAAGTGACCTCGTTCTTTCCTCTGCTATGCATTTTGAATTGAGTTATGAAAGAGAAACTATAATTTCCAATTCATATGTAATGCAATCAGCTCAGGACTAAATAATATACGTACATGTATTAGACACATACATGAGTGTGCGTACGCCCTTGCTGTGTATGTGTATGTGTGTTTATTTATTGGTCGGCTTGTGTTTACAACTCCTACTGTCATCATTATGTATAGTCCTGAGTGTGTTTGTGCCAGATTTAATGAGTTGTTACAAGTAGTGGATGTTGGTGTTGCCATCCATACTCACAAACACACGCCAGCCATCCAGCACTGTAATAATTCTATTGAAATGCTCGGAATTTATTTATGGCTTTGCAATCATAATCTGATTTACAATTGAACTCCGAAAAAATGAAATGACACCAATCCATAACATCATTCGAACTCCAACACTTGCGCCCCAGCCCCAGCCTCCGCACACACACACACACAACCATTCATACATGCAGCCCAAATGTATTCATAATCAGAATCCCTGCAACAGCATCAGCTCATAACTACCAGAAACCCACGTCCAATTACTCTTTCCTTTCTGCCTCCGTTCTGCGTGTTCCCTTCCTTCGCTCAATTGCACAAGGATATAAATTTAAATGTACATTATGTTAATGTTTTACGATGTTTTATATTTTATTTTCCCTTTTTTACAATCGATACGGTTTCGGTTTGATTTAATGGAATGACTGAATGAATAAATGCGGTTTGCCTGATTCCCAAATGAAGATGAAGAAGCCGCCGAAGCAGAAACATAAATGCCGAATTAGGAGGTTGCCATGGACCGGATGACAGATTGAATGTTAGATATCTGTATGAAGCGCGTGCAGACGGGATCACATGTGGAAGGGAGGGTGTTTTCCGCTTGATAATATTCATGCACAAGCGTAACAGACAATTGTAATAACAATCATATAATTAGACGAGGGTGGTATAATCGGTTCCAGTTTAAATAACTGCTGAAGAAGACCACTCATTTGTAACAATTTGTATGTTGTGGTTTGTCATGTTACAAAATTAGCCAAATTAGCATTGCCAAGAGCGTCTCGTTGTCGGAAATGAGTCTGTATCTACCCTAACTAAATGAGACACGAACATCATAAATACCATTCGAAACGAGTCGAAAATATTTGGTTTGCAGACAAACGCTACTTCTTATTGTTTATCAGAATCCAAATGTAATATCGGTGAAAATTTCAAGATCATAAGTGAATGAACATCTACGGTGCGTTGGAAACGATACACAATATACATTGGTTAGGTTAATTGTTCGTGGCAGTTACAGCCTGTTCCACGATCTTAAACGAAAGCTTTCGTTCGTGTTCTAGTTCATGTAAGTTTGTCGTTTCAAGTCGAATGAAAACATAACATTTTTCAAAACTTTTCAGTACAAATTTTGGTTTCTCTATTTCAAATGACAGTGCGGAACAAACATAGAGTCAATCGAACGAAAATTTCGACTAAGAGCAACCCAATTTGGGTTGAATGTAAGTGTCTGATTTTCGTTCGTTTAGCTTTCCGTTCGAGATGTGGGAACAGGCCATTAGTCCAATGTGAAATCAAGGCCTGATGATATTTAGCGCTATCCCCTCCACAGAACCATTTAAAATCCTTCCGATGCTTAAACTAGCACATTCTCCCAGGTCCCTAAATAAGTAGGACTGCGTAGGAAAATCCTCCTGCTGGCTAGTGCTGGACACGTGCAGATAATATGCTCAGTAGCTCTTGATCTACGTCTTCCTACGAGTAGTAACTTCTACTAAACCTAGTAAATCTCATTTGTCATGATCTTCATTCATCAAGATGGACAGAAGCAGTAGAAGTTGGGCCTTCATTGAATGGAAAGGTTAGTAGATTTCTTTGTATCCAATGTAGGTAAGACTTGTTTTGTATGTGTACAATTCATGCAGTATATGCCAACAATCCGATAGGGTCATGAAAATACGTTCTAGGTTCTATGGATCCTGTAAGGTAGTATGTATCTTGTCTTACCACCTCATCCACTCTACAGCTCCCCGGAAAGTTCCTATGCCGTGACACCCATACATGGCAGATTTAGAGTCAGTCTGTTGTTCCACCTGCAGCAAATGTAACATGGCACTCAGTGCATCAGTAGAAGGGGTGTGCAGAGACCCAGTGATTAGCATCATCGTCAGTTGCTACATGTTAGTAGTATACAACTGGCGGGCTTCTCCAGCCCTTGCCACCACACGATATCAGCATACAGTATTATCAGTCCTACTACCGCCGTATATCAAGTAAACAATTCGCGGGGAGAGTCCCCATTTCCAACATGTATCCTTGTTACATCAATAGAGGGATTCCGTCGCATTTTTCGCTCTTTCAACTACGTTGGACTCGAAGCTAAATACACTGTCCAAATAATAAAATGGCTCTCTAGGTATTTGGCACACTCTGCGAGATTGGTTTCAGATACGTTCCCACCCGGGCTATTTTCGCCTGCACATCTGCCCAAAGTTTGTCGTGTACTTTGGGTACGGAAATACTGTTATTGATACGTCGTCCACATAAGCAATGCAATTGTTTGACCAGTATTCCATTTAGAATAAGGATTTGACGGAAGTGGATGCAAGGCGCCTACTAACGATGTGCATTTGCGCCTTGGTCGAGGTGCCCATTTAAACTGTGACTTGACATTTCTTATCCTAGTCCCTCAAGATCAACAGCAGTCCCAGGATCAATAGTGCCCATTCTACTGCACTGGGTGTGACATTATTGAATGCACTCGCACTGTAAAAAATGACAATCATTATAAAATCCTTAGTAGCCTATAACTTTTCTATGAATCCAACTAGTTCCTGAAGGGCAGTCTCTTATCCTGAAGGACATTCTCTGCAGTACACACGCTGCGTACCAGATAGTTGCCTCGACACCGTTAATGCCTATTTACTAGGAGATCCAAAGTATTCATTAGCAATGATGACAAACTACTGGAACTAAATTCTTTTCGAGCAATGTATATTAGGGTGTAGTGAAGAACGTTTTTTTTTTGGAATTTCAAATGTGGGGGAGGGCGCCTGATTACGGGAGCGTAAAACTTTTTTATACAAGGGTACTTATAGTCATCTACCGGCCGTTGAAGTTTCGATTCCTAGTACATTTTCGAAAAAAAAAGAAACAATTTTTTTGGACAATATGAGGCTCAAACGACGTGTCATGATGCACATGTATAGAAAAAAATATTTTCAAAATTTTGACAGAGCTTTTTTCTTTCAAGATGTCATTTTGAAATCTCTATCATGCATATATTGTCTTCCTCACTTTGCTGTATTTTACATAAATATTCCATCAACTATATAAAATACATATATTTGTAAGTGATTTTGCGAAACAGAAAGACAAACCTGAGAGTCAAATGAAATTTTTGAAAAATTAGCTATTTGATGGAATATTTATCAAAAATTCAACAATTTGGGGAAGACAAAATATGCATGATAAAGATTCAAAATGACGTCGCGAAAAAAAATGCTCTATCGTCGTTTGAGCCCCATATTATCAAAAACAAATTTTTTTTTTCGAAAATGTACGAGGGATTGAAAATTCAACGGCCGGTAAGGGACTAAAAGTACCCTCGTATAAGAAAAAAATTGACGTTTCCGTAATCACCTCTTCATTATGGGTCGTTTGAGATCCCCCCTCAACAAAGTTTTCAGTACACCCTAATGTATATAACCTTAACCGCCAGGAATCAGTATATCAGTCACTGCCTGAAATTCTACTTGTAATAATAGGCCTGGTGGACTTGATTGAGTGGCAATTTCCCTGGCAACTCCTGAACTCCTCGCTCAGCGAGATTCCAGGGAAATGGTGATTGAGCGAATCCACCCTTTTTTTTCCTTTGCCCAGAAGAGTCTTTCAGGGACACTATCGTCTATCGTCATATACAAGTTTAGTTACGCTCGCCTGGGCCATTACTATACATCCATAGCTCCAATGAAAAATTTACCTAGCAAGTACAGTAGGATGAACATATACTTGGGAACTAAAATCGTTAGTCAAGTCGTCATTAAACGGCTGATGTGGGATACTCCCAGATATATAAAGTGTTTTGTACCACGTCGTACATTCAAATTAAATATAAACTGTAGTCAAAGATATCACAATTATGACTTCGTATATTTTTGCTTCAACTTATTAATTGGCCCCCGTTCATACACCATCATCGTGAGTGCATGTTGGTATGTACATACGTTAAAAATTCTTTGGATGAAAACATTCCTTCATTCATTCATGGAGTTCGTTCGGTTGCTCATTTTTGGATGGAATTCATTGTGCCGTTAAATATTTATTTATTATTTTGATTTGATTTGATTTGGTATTAAATAATTTGCTCTCGCCTAATTTCCATAATTTGTTCGACAACGCATAAAAAATTCTTGCTTTCCATCGGGCGTAATGTAGAATTTACATACATACATACATACGAATGAATGTATGTGGCTGAGAATGTATTGATTGATTGGCATTTGTGTCGGTGGTAAAGAGCCGATATATTTTACTCAGGAGTAGACCCTGGCATTTATTGTTTCCACCTTTCCCCAATTCGGCGTGTGTGCGTGCTGTGTGTGTATGGGTGTTGTGTGCGTGTACGCGTGGTAAATAACACAGGGTCCGGATCGTTGCTTGATTGTTGTGTTTGAACATCATTATTATACAAGAACCGCATTTATATTCATAGTTAGTGACTCTGTCTAAAATTGTATTCATGTCCGACATTTAATATCAAATAAGAACACATCTTATTGAATTATATATCTATGTAGGTATGTATGTAAAAGCAACTGAATGCCAATAACTATGACATACAGATACTCGCACACGCAACACGTACATAAAAATATCGACAGTGGACCCGAAAAATCGACCAGTGGCTATGTAATAATGGATGTTCCTTTGGTGTTCTCATTACAGGGTTCAGATATATGAGAAACTTATTCATAGATGGGAATTAGAAAATCCTTGTAATTCAGTTTAAATTGATACAGCTGGTTTCCTTTTTTATTTCAAAATGAACGACTTAACAATTTAATTTTCTATACAACAATTTAAATACTTACTGACTTAGGTGGCCATAAACAACCCAGGAGAGTCAAGGGCCTTATAAAATTATGATAAGATGTTTCTCTAACCGGCTCGATCTTCAGATTTTTCGAGGTCCTTCGAGTATGTCTTCGAATACTTTTTGCACTGGTTCATTTTGCACCAATCTACTGACATACGTATAACTACGTCGATGTCGGGATACAGTTTATACAGCTCGTGGTTCATCCCTCGTCTATAATCTCTATTATGTATTATTATTAAAGCTGCCAGAGATGCATCATCAGCATGCGATATGATCCAGGATTCTACGCCTTAAAGTAAGACTGGTTGTATGAGAGTCTGATATAGTTGGGGCGAAAGTCTGACCTCTGATGTGCCTGCTCAGCCCTAAATAACACCGGTTTACAAGCACAAGTCTCAGTTTAATTTCTGACGATAGTGCATCTATCTACGGCAGATCGGAGATAAATGAACTCGTCCACTGCCTGGAAATTATAACGCATATCATCATGCTTCCCTTTCTCCAATCGGGTGGATGTTCTGCTTCTCGAAACCATTAATTTTTTTGACTTGTCCTCGTTTACTGTCAAACCGACTTTTGCTTATTCCTTCCCAATTCACGAAAATTCTGTAGTAAAATTCTCGCATATGTGTGTAGCATGAGACTTTTGTTGCTAATAGTTTTATTCGCGTTGACTGCAGATTTTCTCGTGATGATCTCAATGAAATTGTTGAAGAGTTCACCCTGCCAGGGCCCTCGATACTTAACAATCTTTACTGTGGATTTCGTGTCGGTTAGTGTCATTCTACAATGGAATACCAAGCTCCGACATGGCAGGAATGCCAAGCTCCGACATAGCTTGGTACAGTTTTCCCCGTATAGGGCCATGGAAGGCAGCGGCATAATCTACAAAGAGGTGGTAGATGTCGATTTGTTTTTCGTGGGTTTTCTCAATGATTTGCCATAATGTTAATATCGATAGTTGACGGCAACAGATGAGATCTGCAACAAACGGCTATAGTCTTTCACACACTACACTCTAGAGAACCTTGTATGCGACAGATAAAAGGCTTAGTTGGTATATATACTCGGGTCGCTTTTTTGATAACAGGACACAGCATGCTGAGGCTCTAATCGACGAATGCATGTCTAGCAAGGTATTGCATATGAGCTGATGCATTCACCTTTCCAACTCATTGTCGGTAGCCGTAAACAGCTCAGGCGGTAGTCCATAAGCACCAGCAGTCGACTTCATCGTCCCGTATGTGCTCAACACCCTCATCTAAATTGATGTCTCCTGGGGTAAGTAAATCAGAGCGTTGACCTCTCCGTACCCATAACCTTATTTCTACAAATGGGGTGGCACTGATCCATTTCAGTTCGTTTGGCTTTGCAATTTACGGGCCTCATTCTTAATTCTGTACAATTAAATTTTTTCACACTCGCGCTTTCTCCCCAACTGTTTTTTTCCTTAAACAAACGGGGTTTCTCTCCTTTCTCAGTCGCTGCTCGAGATACTACTGATTGAACCGCATCAATTACTTTCTAGGTTGATTGCGTGCCATATCCTTAGAGAAAGTTCTAACTGGTGGAGTACGAATGCGACGAGCCTCTTCGGATCTGTTTCTTATGACCTTGGAATGAATAGCGCAGGACATGCAATCGTGCAATTTGGCGTACAATTTGGGTAAAGTGTAAGCTGCAGAGATATCACGTTCAGCGGCTGCCTCGACGTTGTTATGGATAAAAAAATTCTTGACGGCCTTATTCTTGGGCAGGAAGAAAGAAACATGACATGTAGAACATGTCCTTGATGTCACCGACTTTTATTCAGTCAGGGCATGTATTCAAATTAGCGATATGCAGCGTTGGTCGCTATAGGTTCACTCACGGGCTTGAAGTCTTTTGCCACCTACAAATCCGCAACCAAACTCATGATTTTGCTCATGGTAGCTGTAGTATATAACACAGTTCTTCACCATGATCTGTCCATCGCATCTCCTGGGTAGCAGTAATGCCAGTCTTATAACTCGCAAGTACATCTGCCAAGTGAATGGTGACACCGGATCAGTATACTGTTCTAACATTCCATGTGCACATTCATAAATCGTGGTCCTTATAACATTTGAGGAGGTCGTCAACAAATAGCGGAGTTTTATGTTAATCATTTTCATTTCATATTTTCATGTTTCATGTTTCTGCCGCTCATTATGGAGCAGACGCTGACCAGATTGTATACACTGAAAAATTTGTGTTTCTTTGTTGTTTAAATGCAAACATACCGTGTTTGTAGCTTGTCACAAATATAGCATACTTGTGTCCAAACACATTGTGTTTGCTATTCAGTATAACATGTTTGGTACACACTGATTACTAGGTTATAATATATGTATTTGTGACCCAAATTTGGCTTTGTTTGTTGAAAACTGCTGAAAACAAAAACGTGACAGAAAATGAAGTAGAAAAAAGCAGCAGATCTTCAAATGACGAAAACAATGCTTGCAAACATGTACATGGTTCCTGCAATATGATGCTTGGGTCGATATTTTTCAGCGTGTTGTGTGTCGAAACTGGATTTGTGTTCCTTTACTTTTGATTCGCCGTTGGCTCATTCGCCTTCAAAGGACAAACGCACATGTCCGCTAGTTCGAAGAGATTCAGTGGCAGGGTCATATTTTTAGCCTGAGACGCAACAGTGATCGCATAACCAAGCAGGGTGCTCATTCGCTTCGAAAAGTGTACAAACAATTTACAATTTTTAACAGAAAATGGAGGCCAAGGTAATACTTTGCAAACTGAGTCTTTTCATAATTTGTCCTTTATTTTACTCTCGTAATCATCTTCAAAGGAGACTCGTTAGTTACTCTTTCACTCTGCTTAGTGGCAGTGGTAGTAGCGAGAGCTCTGCACTAAAATCACAATTCCAAGTTTGTCCTTAAATTCTGAAGGACCTACAGTACCATTCCATAGCGTCAAGAAATATTATGTCATTTCTTTCCACGGAGGTTTGTTGTCAACGCGAAGTAAAATTCTACCTTTTTGTTCTGTAAATTGGAAAGCATTTAATTTTCTGCAAGGATATTTCTCTCTCCTAACATGTCCAATTGATAATGGTAAAATTTGTATCTTCCGCTAGAGTGGGTGGCGTGGAAACCAACGGTTGCATTATGGCCTTAATGGTACAGATTTGGACCAATTTCAATGCCATTAAAGAAATGGGTTTTTTCGTCTCTTTTCCAAACATATTATTTTAAAGATCCACTGTTTATGTTTTATACTTTTAGGAGGCATCATAAATAAAAAAAATCTCATTTGAATGGAATACAACATCGTGTATAACCCAACCACACACACACATACACACACATTTAAAGCAATTTTGTACAACATAAAATAACGTTTGACGTTTCTGTTGGATCCTTTCTGTTGGATCCTTCTGTTGCTATTTTCAGTTTGGGCCATGTTTCTTGTATTCACGCACTAAATAGCAGAGCAGCGGAAAATGACGACGGCGGCGCCAACAAGAACAACACAGATAGCAAGAAAATCAATCTTTTAACGTAAAAATAATAAATTTTTAAAACCATTTGCATATCCCAGCGAGATTGGACTGCCAACAAATTTATATATTTTGTGCGAAAACCAAACGTCAGTCTCGTTTCAGCCGAAACCGAGGAGTAAGATATACAATGCGTCACCTCTACATTTTATTGACTGTGGCCGTGTTTCGTCGGCCGGAGGAAGTGCGCGGGTATACACTGGACAAGTTGAATACTGAAGCGCATCACACACACACACTCATACTTATGAAGACGGACGAGTAGACGTATATGCATGGGATGGGAGAAAGGACTTAAGGTTTGTCCCCGCTTATTTCATTCACTCACGCGTATACATAAATACACTCAGTTATACTCGTACCTGGATGTGTGTACAAGTTCATACATCAATATCGTGCATAAACTATGCATGAAATGGGTGAAATTATATCTCCTTTTATTTCAGAAATCACACACACACACACAGAGTCGCACATATACTCACCATACGAGGGCAACTCGGTAGGTAAAAGGATTTAAGTTAAATATTTATAATGGGTGGCTCGTCAGCTGCTTGCCTTCCTAATTACTTGTGACAGCGTTTTGGCTTAAAAGCCAAACTGATTTATATTTTAAGCCTTAGTAATGCATCAACTGCTTCTGCTGTACAACAGTTTGTAATGAAAGTTCAGGTGCCTGGTGTGTCGACGTTACTGCTGTTCTAACCACAAGATCTAAGCCGTTCAAGCATGAGAAGAATTTTTCTTATGTAGCGTCGTTGGTGCAATGGGTAACGTGCTGGACTCTTGTATATTAGGACGAGGTTTTAATTTCCATTAAATCGTCTTTCATTTCATGCGCAACTGTCGCTTTGCTAAAAAATGTCGACATTATCGGGTGAGTACAACTCAGTGATTGTGAGAACCCCTCCCCAAGCCCTTCAGTAGAAGTAAAGTTTTGTTTAAGTTTGGATATTTTCCAGCTAGCGAACTCCATGAAAAATTTCTTTAAAGGGCAAGAAGGAGTTGGTTCTGAAACCTCATAGTGTAACCCTATCGGATATCTGGAACCTCCTTTGTATGTCCCACAAAACAATGTTGTGTAAGAAGATATATGAGCTTTATAACTAGTTTTAAGCTTGCGTTGATCTAGGGTTTCTCAGAAAATCATTGGAAGTTTCATTGTCAGTTATCCTTCTCAGCATTCATCATAGTGTCCAAGTTCTGAGCAAATCCTTAATACAATACCCTCCACGCCGCTTATCATTTTTAAAGCATCAAATTTCGCAATACTGAAGTAGTGGCCTCTGTTACTGTTCATGTAAATACAAAAAAACTACGCCTGTATGTGTGAAAGTAAGTTAAGATATGTGTATATTAAAAGTATGTGTGTATGTTTGCACATACATACATGTATAAATATGAAATGGTAAAATGTTTTGTAACAACAAACAATCAGACCTGGCGTTGGCATTAACAATATGCAAAATTCATGTTAAAATATCGGAAAATATACTTTTAAACAATCTTTTTTCATACATTTTTTATGAAAAAGGTAGTCTGCCGCACACACACACACACAAATACACACACACATGCAAACACACATCCGCTATGGGAGTCAGATACCAGGACGACGACAGACCTTTAGACGACCCACAGATGAAGGGAGATAGACAAATATGTACTATCCAGTTGTAAGTATGTATGTGCAATAACGTTTGTCGTTCTTGCCAGTGGAGAGGAAAAACTGCACTTTCCCATATACAAGGTGACCAATCGCCTACAATAGTTCTAATAGAGGATAAAAATTCTTTACTGGCCACCATGTTAGAGATATTAAGAATTAAGTATGAGGATTTAATTTTTTAAATCGATAAAAGTATTTAAAAAATTGTACATTGAGTGAAACCTATCACGTGAAAATTGCATTAAAGACTTAGCTTTTTGAGACTGAATTCGAAGGAAAATATTTTGAAATTTAATTTATTTGAATCCGAGAAAAAATGTTTAAACAAAACCCTGAATGATTACTAACATTAGGTGTCCATACCTCTGCTTCGCCCTCTACCTGCAATATATCGGCCACAGGAAAAATATTATAATTTAAAAATCATAGGAATTGTAGAAAGTTTTTGAATGGAACCTTCGGCAAAAATGTTCCCCACTAAAAAATGTAATTGGTGCTCGGATAAAATTTTTATGTCAAACTTCCAGTTTATAAATTATGACACGAAGTGTCGGAATGGACGCCTAAAGCTCATAGCCACCTAAGTGTCATTTAAGTGAAAAGTTTTGAGCAACGCATAATTTCTGGGTACACTGATATGCAAGATATAGGCAGTAAATTTCGAAATTATCAGAAATATGATGGAACCACAGTGTAGTCTAAAAATGGCAAGACATGAATTTTAGTTCAGACCATTTACTGAAGGATGTTTCTATACCACATCTGTAAGATTGACTGTGTTCCTTTGGATGTAAAATGGACGATTTCACTTATGCACTTCTCAATATATTCTATATAAATGGCATTCCATCACTTAAATGCTCAGGTCTCTCTCATCCTTCGTTACACAACGTCTTCAGTTCTAGTTGTCTTTTCGATTTGTATTCCTTATGTATTTCCATGATGTCTATATTGAAAGAAAGACGTTCATAAAAAGTACGAATTTGCACATTGTCCTGATGTAAAAGCTCATCAATTTCCAACCTACCACCAATTTCATCGATTTAATGTAAAACCTTGCGTAATTTTCTTTTTTTGCTCATACCTATGAATTTAGTTGATCAATTTTATGAAAATTATGGGTTATTTACATGCAAACTTATCATCAATTTGATGATCTTGTACATTAGATTAATAAAATGCATGTCATTAAATTGAATCAGTGGTGCATTAATTATGTTCAAACTTTTGTTCAATCCAATGTATTAGTTAACTCAATGTTCAGGGTGTCGTAGCTGCACTCCACCCTTTTTACTTAAATAGGGAAGAGCGTTAAAACAATTCGGTTTGGAAAGTTGAGAGTTGTTCATACATAGATATTTTTTGTTTAATCAGTGCCCCCAGAATACTGAACAAAAAAGTACAAAGACACAAATAATTTGAATTTGACAAGTTGAGATCACACCGACATAAAAAAAAATTAAATCAGTTGTTCAAATGTTGCCACATGAAAGAGATACATATTGGGCGCAATAAACGACGCCACCGGAAAGGAAAGCCAATCGAAATTTGAGCCGTCAGCCGCCTGCTCTTTTTCCAGGTATGCGCAGCTGCCGAATGTGTAATTTCCGTAGGGTAATGAATAAAGTGCGCCAAACAAGTCTGTAATTAAATTTAGATTTAGTTGTTTATAAAATTCAAAAAAAAAAATGGTCATCGCTGGTAAAACTATAAGTTTACGAATTTTCTTTAAAATGATGTAAAAAATCATCAATTTAATGGTGATGAAAACATTTAAAACAAGTACGATCGATACTCTAAAGAACATTTTCATTGCATTAATGAAATTTTACATCTATAGTAAGCAAATCTATTGATGAAACTTTGACGTGATGACTAATTTAACCACTTCAATGAGAATGTTTTTCACTTTGAAGATTGTGCGTTTCTACACCTTTTGCAGCTTCATTGAATTTATGATCTTTTTTACATCAATCTTCATCACAGGAATTTGGAAATAGTTAGTGGGATCGATTCAAAATTTGGACGTAGTATTGAAAAACTAAAGGGAAAAACGTAAGTATTGGAAATTGAAAATAAATACATAATACAAAAAAGTACAATGGAAACAAAATATTTTCTACGCTATGATAATTTATATGTTGTCTTATACTCTGTTCTTGTGGAGTTTTTACAGTGGAAAATAGACCAACGAGTTTGGCTACTCCTTAACAAACAATTTACATCGAATTGATGACCAATTTACATCAAATTGACGAAAATTTACATCAAATTGATGGAAACCTTACATCAAATTGACGACAAATTTTCACAAATTGATGAACAATTGACATCGAAATGGTGAAAAATTTACTTCAACTTGATGACAAACTAACATTGAATTTGGGAAAAATTTACATCAGCTTGAGTAACATTGTCGTCGAATCAACGTAAATTATTGATGAAATATGGATGAAAGATTCTTCATCTATTCAATGATATGTGTCGTAAGTAGGAAAATGAGGAAATGTTTCATCAAATTGATGAAGGAATTCATAAATTTGATGAAACTGTTTCTTTCAGTGTAGGTATTAATTCCAATCGATAATAGATCCATTGGTTACATATTGAATGACCATTATGGTTTGTTGTTGCGGTGAAATGATTCATGTATAAGACTGTCACCTTCAAGGGGTTTGCTGACAAATGAGTTGTTCATTTATACAGGGTACTAGTAAGTCTGGGATCCGAGATAAAGACGAATCGAAAATCGATTGAAATCTAGAATCAATCTTGGAACTTCAACTCCGGATTCGATATTTATTTAAAACCGGCTCACAAATCAATTACAACGCAGATTAAGTTAACAATGAAGTTGTTACTTGTAAGCCCAGTATTTTAGATACATTTTAAAGAAATACGAAGCCGTTTGTTTGTCATTTCAGTAAAGACACGTATAAAAATAGATAAACGACCTTGTATATGAGAGAAGCCATGGTGTAATTACTATAAGGTTGTAGCAGTGGGTTGTGGCCATCGGTGGTGTTACGATTTGTGTGCGCGGCTGTTGTACGAGAGAACGTGTGTTCAATCAGTGCTCTGACCACCTTACATTTCTTTCGATAACGGTCACCTCGCTTAGTGATGGCGACACTATCGAGTATATTAGCCATGGAAAAGCTTCTCAAATTACCATTCGGAACCGGTGTAAAGCTGTATGTCCCAATAAGTGAGTGTACTGATTGTGAGAAGCTCTCCCAATACTTTCGTGGAATGTAATGGGAAACCATTATTATTTATTATTATACTCGTATTAGAAGTGGTGTGGTAGAATATACATATTGTTGCTGTTTCATTGGCTTTAATCTAAGTAAACAATCGAGTACAAATACAAAATACTTATGTATTTGACAGCTGGAACTATAAATGACATGAAGCAAAATAAATCAGCTGTTCCAATGACTTTCCTTTCTACCATGAGTTCAACGATATCATTGGATTGTGCATTATAAGCATTTGCATTTCTTTCGTATGGTCACTTAATTTACTGGTTATAACCCAGCATAGCTCGTTACTTTGCCGAGTATGGTGCTGTATCTTGTGCGAGTATCCTTATTCTCCATACATATTTTTAAATTCTAGCTATATTACACACACACACACAAACACATAAACACACATACCATAGCCACATGAAAAATACAGTTATCTGACAGTGTTTGCATGTTTACATCTCTAAGTGCCCCATACGAATGAAGAATTCAACTGTATCCTATATATGTATGCATGTGTTTGCGTTCATATTCGCAGATCCAGATATTTATGTAGTGACTAGTCATTTGTGTGAGAGTGTGTGTGTGTGAGTGTGTGTATGCATGGAAGTATAAGTGTTTGTTCAGTTTCGTTCATGAGTGTTTTAAAGTTTATTTCGTTTTTATTTGGGGCGCAAAGGCATAAAAACGGCAAATTTTCTGGCATCGAGTTTACTCATTCGTTTGTTATTTAAATCAATTTTTTATGGTCTGAAAACCTTGCACACACACACACCCAACTACATTTACTCTTTAAATGATAAAGGGACCTTTGCACACTTTAAATGCGAGTGAGCGAGTCTCTGTGAGTGCGGACGGTTTAGGGTTTATGAATCTCTGTCGGTACAAATGTGAGTGGTCAGATAGAAATAGCGTTTACTACCAACACACACACACAGTCATTCGTGTACACGAGATTTGCGTATATCTGGCGTATGGGTTACGATATTGTAAGCAATTATATGTAGAATTTTTTCAGGGCGTGCGTGTGTGTCGATAAGTTAAAGCATAGTTTTCAGTGGTTAGTCCTTAATGTTGTGGCACAAAGTTTCATTGGAACTTAGACCTTCATTTTAAATTACTGAGCAGTTTTTTCGATACGCTGGCAATATGATGTATAAGTACAATAATTTTATGCATCATTACAACTTTAAAATGATTTCGTTCGTCGAATTTTATAACGTTTAGTATATGAAGAGCTGCATATTATTAATGAGAAGTGAGCGTGCGAAATTTGTTTTCATTGCACTTTTAAAGGCCACCTTAAATTCGTGAAATTTGAATTTATCTTAGGTGTACCACCATAACCACCTGGCCTCATTCTTTTATTCAAGTGATGTTTCCCAGCAATTTCAAACAACCTAAAATTCTAAGCTTTGGCTCATGCTTTGAGTAATGTTCCTGCAACGGACAAGCAGCATTGTCTGAAAAGGAGAGACAGAGTGGGCAGCATTTACCATATCGAGGAGCTCATTAATGGTGTTTTATCCAGAAATGTGCATTATTTGCCCAAGACTGCGCTTCGGATATCGCAACACGAAAGCTGTGAAATAATTAGTGCAACGAAAACAGTATGAGCTAAGGAACCAACTTCAAATATTTTAGGGGAAAATTTCAATTAACCAGAATTTAACTTGGGGGGGGGGGGGGTAAAATTTAATTTTTATAGGCAAATAAAAATGTGGCATTTTATTAAAAAAAGTTTGAAGTACTCTATAACATTTATAAACAACGTAATAGCCTTTTCACACTAGCGTACAATTTGGGGGAACACTTGCAACATATTCCATCTGTCGTCTTCTAATATTCAGTTATTAAAATGCTACATCGTTGAAGCGTGTATTAGATGGTGTTATTGCGACAACCCCAATAGCTGTTTTATATTTGTTTGGTATCATACCATTGCCAAATTCAAAACAAATTTGGCAACAATTGCAATACAAGCACAAAAAAAGTACAAGAAAGAAATACATATGAATTTAACAGTCAGTTGAGGCAATGATTTGAAAACCTTTAAATCTGCTGTTCTAGGCCCTACTACCTGATATAAATGCATCTTTGCTTTGTTTTTTTGAATTTCTGTAATTTTTTCTAGAAAGTAAATATTTTCCTAGTGATGGACTCAACATTATTGAATGATATGGGGTGAAACGTAATGAGATAGGAACATTTTTCAAAGATGTTGAAAGATGTTAAGCCCACAAAGTGTCAAAATTGTATGGGGAAATATTAACATCTTTGGAAAATTGATTGAAGATATAAGATGTGGCCTAGTGTGAAAAGGCTGAAGGCCGGTGGCGCAAAATATGGAATGAAAATATCTCGGGAACGACATATGGCATAGAGAATAAAAACATGTATATATGTACTTGAAAGTGTTTTAGGGAAATGAATGTGATAAATTAGTCAATCTATACCATGAAGCAGATAATTTCTTGCATTATTTTCTAATTTGGAGATCCAGATCATCAATGCTATTGCTCAAAATTTATCTTCCACCCTGTCACGAATTCCTTCTCGGATTTGTTTTAAAATTTTACGCATTTGTGGGAACTATGAAAGTGCACCAAAACAGTTCGGAATGGATCGTTAAACACTAGATTATTCCATTTTGGCACAATGTGACATTTCGAGTCAAAGTGCCGTTTTACCACAATGTGACATATTCACCCAACTACAACTGCTGGAGGGCGAAGGGAGACATAAACTCATATACTCTAAATATGGGGCCTTTAAAACAAATTCGTCGCCCACTCCCTCTCTCTCTCTCTCTCTCTCAGAAATTTAAAACACTTGGCAGTTCAGGGGATTTATCCCCAATGTGAGAATTTTGTTGAAAAAATGGGTTTATATTTTTTGATTAAGGGATCTGGCGATCTGATAGGAATTAGATATATCGTATTTAATGTTAGAAATTGCATTTAATTGTTGTCATTCTCTGTGGCGCCCTATTATGTCCCAAATATATCGGAAATCCGATAACGTAAAATTTTAATATTAAATATCCACAAGCACTGCAGATAAAGATAAAACTAAAAGGGTTAATTACAGATACAGTTAATTAAAATATCAATCTCTGTAAGAAACTAGTAAGTAAATTTAAGTCGTGTGAACCAACTTAAACATACACTCATCCTAAGTCATACAGTGCGCCCGAGTTCTGTTAAACGACGCCTCCACTGTGACCATGTTCAATGGCAGATTGATACTGCGGTAAATATTATTTAATACTCAACTTAGAATGCAAAATGGTTTTGGGGATTTTTTGAGACTAGCTACAATTTTTACGTCCAATATTTACATGGGAACTACAAAAATGGGCATGGCGAAATTGTAAATTGTTTATTACACAGTAGCTTTTATCAGTACCAAATTATATTAGGTTCGGTTGTGGTTTACTGGGGATATCGAGTGGGCCAACCGGAAATACGTCCAAATTTGGAAGGGAAATACGAAACTGGGCGTGGCACGGAAGTCAAGTATTAATAACACAGTATCTTTTAGTAAAATATTGCCTGGTACCGAATTTCGTTACGATCGGCTGTGGTTTACAAGAGCTATCATGTCGATCAACCGGTCAGCCGCCAAACTTTTGTATGTGCGTAGGGACGCCAGATTAGAAATCAACAAAGTTATATATATTTTCGAAATTTGCACATGACCTACTTCTAGGATCCTTTCCATTTTCATATTTTTCAATTTTATATTTTCATCAAGAGCTTTTAAGGATATAAATTCGTCAAAGAGTTGATCCAAGCCAATTCTGGAAAATAATTCAATTATGCCATGACTGAAATGAAATGTTTGAATAAAAATGGAAAGTGTTTTAAATTTATAGCGCATTAAAGTAAATATTTGGTATTATTTACTATTGGCATAACAAAAAAAAAAGGACAAAAAGAAGTACATAGGATAAAAATAAGTACTTTTGCGTATTTCTTTAGGTGCTATGCAGACAGAAAGAAGTACAATTAATAAAAAAAAAGTACGCGTACTGCTGAAAATAGTACGTCTGGCAACGCTATATCGGCGGTTCCAGTATGGGTGTGGCAAGACGGCTCTTTTCCTATAGAAAAGTGGCAATTGACTAAATATTGTCTTGTACAAAATTTCATAAAGATTGGTTCGGTTTTGCGGGACTTCAAGGGCCGAGCAACTTTGTAAAAACATGTTTTTAAATGCTTTTTTTTTTAAATTTTTACATCATATTTTACGTCTTTTCGAGTATGTTGGCGAATACTAAATGCATGAAAATCCCATCCTGATGTATAAGTTATATGTAATTTACTTTTTTGTGGTCCAAGCATATGCAAATTAATATATAACAGAGACAATCACTTCGAAAGAAAATACTAAAGACAATATTTATATTGATTCGTTATAATTTTGAAAAGTTCATTCCGATCATCAAATAAAGGGTTTTTCAACAGAGACGCTACAAAAGTAAATCGATAGGGACAGCAAACGACGCCATATTTTTTCTCGCTCTTTTGACATTTCTCTTCAGTAAAGTTTGCCATTTCATCATGGAAAGATATACGAGCCAACAACGAGTCGAAATTATTAAAATTTACTACCGAAATTTGGAGTCAGAGGCCTCAACTTTAACAGCGCTACGTCCAATTTATGGTCGTCATAATCATCCTACCAGATCAACAATTGAGGGTCTAGTAGAAAAATTTGAATCCACAGGCACAGTACAAAATATTCCCGTGCCAGTGAGACAAAGAAGTGCCCGTAGTGTCGAGAATATTGCTGCCGCTGAGGCAAATGTGTCTCTCACACGTCGTTCTCAAGCGTTGGGCATCTCTATGACGTCGTTGTGGCGAATTTTTGCGAAAAAATCTTGGCCTACATCCTTACAAGATCAAATTGACGCAAATCATCTTCAGCGATGAGGCTCATTTCTCGCTGAATGGCTTCGTCAATAAGCAAAATATGCATTATTGGTCAGACAGCAATCCACACGAAATCCATGAGTCATCATTGCATCCCGAAAAAATTACGGTTTGGTGCGGTACTTCTTCCGTGATAATCAAGACCGCCACATTACTGTGAATGCGAATCGCTACCGTTCAATGATAACCGAATATTTTTGGCCCCAATTGGATAATATGTACACGCAGAGAAAAAATATGGTTGAACATTATTGTGGCAACCATTCAATGTTTACCAAAACCATTTAATTGTTCTCGTAAGCATATATTTATTAGTTTTGAACATAATATTTTCTTTGCAATAAGATTATTGTTAAAATCTTAGTTGACACACTAAAAAATTATAACATGGTTGGTTTTAAAAATGGGAATATTATCACGACAAACATTTAATGATTATAAGAATAATATTTTTTTTGTGCCAAAAAAATATTTTTAGTTTTTGGAAAATATTATTCTTACAAGTAATAATGTTATTGTGAATTCATATATTCAAAAATATTATTGTCAGTATTATATCAAGATTTACTATTATATTATAAAAAGTCATAATAATATTGTCAATTGATCAGAATTGTAAGTCGTACAGGCTTTTTATTTAGTGTTTCATCAACAAGCAGCCACATCGGGTGTAGTGCTCCGCGTAATATAAATTATTTGTGTTTTAAAAGTTTGATATTATTTCACAAATAAAGTGTTTGTTGTTTTTAAAGAAGGTAAGTTGTTAATAAATAAAATTTCGTGTTATATGTTTTACAACAAACTCACAAATACATTTGTAATTAAAGCAAAAAAATTATGATTCCGTGATAAAACAACTAAAATTGTTTTTGTTTTTCTCGACATTTGTGTGTATTTGATAAAACTGTAAAATATTATTTTCGAACTTAATAATGTTATTTTGACTGAAACCATTGAATGTTTGAAACAATAATATTATTTTCCAAAATTGTTTTTACATTTTACTGCGTTTCGTGTGCATTCGGCGAATCCAACAATATTATTTTCGCACGTCATAATGCTATTTTGACTGCAACCATTGAATGTTGTATGCAATAATATTATTTTCTAAAACAGTTTTAGCTTTTTCTTACATTTTGTGTGTATTCGGTGAAAAACAACAATATTATGTTCCCAGCCATAAAGTTATTTTGACTGTAACCATTGAATGATGCAAGCAATAATAATATTTTCTAAATTATTTTATAATTTTCCTACATTTCGTGTGTATTCGGTGAAAACCAACAATAGTATTTTGCACGGCATAATGCTATTTTCACAGCAACCATTGAATGTTGAAGGCAATAAAGCCTCAAATATTCTCGGTGATAGTGGCACAATACATTGCCTCATCTGAGTTTGTGCTGGATATTAAAATTGCAAGTAAGTACTCATTTTGTAACTTTTAAATCGTATAACCTGACCGTTTTCTTTTTTAAGATGCATCTTCAGAATCGGGACTCGATGCAAATACATCCCTTTCTAGTTCGTCACAACAGCCAGAAGCATATACTGATGTCGCCCGTACAGTGTCTTGTATTGGAGATACAGAATTTATAAACTTCTCCCAAGACAACATTTTTGTATCCACGGCCTTTGATTTTTCAAGTCTTCCTTCAGTTCAGGTATATATGTATATATTTAGTGCCTGTAGTTTATTTTCCTTCTAAAAATACATTCTATCATGGGAAATAAGTACAATGCCTGACGTTCACAATCTCCTGAACGTCAAAACATTGGAAAATAAGGATAGGGTGAAAATAGCAAAAGCGCTAATAGCATCCATCCTTCATAAAAAGCCGAACAGACAGTATGTATAAAATTGTTAGACATTTGTAACAAATACTGTATTCCAAATTACTTTTAGATTGCTTGAGGAAGATTTTATTCAATTGTCGCAATCAATAATACAGATTTTTCCATCTGAAGTCAAGGAGACTTATTACATACCTTTTAAGAAAGGACATTTATCTAAAGGTAAATTATACGATGCGGACAACAATCTAAGATCAAAACTTAGCTCTACCGGCTTGATAAAGAGACGTACTATAAAAACAATATCAGAGAAACGTAGTAAGTATACAAGTAATTTTTAAAATAATAATAATAATTTAGCGTTTTAATGTTTATCTTTTCTTTTTAATTAAAGCAAGTGAAAATATCAGCCTTGAATATGGAGAATATCCAGCCGATGCAGAGGAGTTGAAAGTGTTACAAACGGAAGGATTTGAATGGGACAAAGTGTTGGAAGTTTTTCAAAAATCCCATATTCTCCGACAAAAGGAATTGAAAAATAGCGATTTAGCCACCGTTGAGTATTTGAATAAATACAAGGTTCTACTGGATGAAAAAAAATACAAGCTGGTAAGCAAAATAATTTACATTTATTTTTAGACTTCTTTGGATGCAGTTATTTATCGTCTTTTCATTTAGTTTTTCAAACTTGTTAAAAAACAGTCATTCATTTGTTAGAGCACACAAAATTATTCATGTTTTAGAGCAAACAATTTCGACTATTTTTATTTTAAAATTTATAGTTTGGAAAATAATTATTACAACCAAAGCAAATATTTTTTTATTTTCATCTTAAGTTTGAAATAGATTTCAAAATTGTATACCCTTCATCGAAAAACATTTACGAATGGAAACTGTACTACCTGAAAGTAATTGCCAAGGCCGAAAAACTAAAAGATAATAGCACCCAGGAATTATTATCGTTAATTTATAAAACAGATGAGGAAGGCAAGTAATTCCTGCAGTTTTAAATAAATCGATTTTATATTATTTTTGAATTATTACAGATTCAAAACTTGCGCTATCATTGATGTTAGTTGCCTATATTTTGCCGAACAGTAGAAAACACTCTAAATTGGAAATCTAAATAATTTTCTAACAGATAACAAGTAAATGAATTCTTTTGCTTACTTCTTAACAAAAAAATGTTTATTTAGACACACTGACGACTCATAAAGTACACTTAAATTTTGGCCTAACTCGAGTTAGGCTGCTATCGTTTGTTACCACAGATTTGTACTTTCGTACGTTTTTATTATAGCATATAGCATTTTTTAATTATAGCATATATTGTATTATATTATAACATATATATATTATAACATATATTATAATTATACAAATATATTGTAAATAAAAATCTATTTCACTTAAAACAAACAATTAATATTTTTAATTATAGGTGTGACAATATGGTAAATATATTGATTATATAATATCTTTATAATTGAATCACATCAGTCCAAATACAACCATATTATGTTTAACTAAGAGAATATTATGGTTGCTGCGACCATATTATGGTTACTCTGTGGACCATATTATGGTCATCTACGACAATATTATGAATGCTACGATAATATTATGGTTGCTACGACCATAATATGGTTACTGTGGCAACCATATTATGATTAACTAAGACAATATTATGCTTGCTACGACTATAATATGGTTGCTGCAACCATAATATGGTTACTACATCAACCGTATCATTGTCAACTACGATAATATTATGGTTCCTACGACCATAATATGGTAGCTACGACCATAATATGGTTATTCTGCTAACCATATTATGGTTAACTAAAACAATATTATGGTTCCTACGACCATAATATGGTTACTGCGAACATAATATGGTTACTACGTCAACCATAACATGGTCAACTACGATAATATTATGGTTTCTACGACAATAATATGGTTGCTACGACTATAATATGGTTATTCTATTAACCATATTATGGTTCACTAGGACAATATTATGGTTGCTACGACAATATTATGGTTGCTACGACCATAATATGGTTACTCTGTGGACCATATTATGGTCACCTACGACAATATAATGGTCATCTTGGACAATATCATGGTTTCTACGACCATGATATGGTTACATTGTCAACCATATCATGGTCAACGACGATAATAGTATGATACCTTAGGACCATAACATGGTTACTCTCTTAACCATACTATGATAATACTATGGTTAATATGTTGACTATATACTATGGTTGCCATAATAATGCGTTATGGTTGCTGCAACCATATCCCAATCATTATATTATGCTCTTCGAATATGGTTGCCACAACCATAATCCTTCTCTGCGTGTACTTGGAGGACATGTGGTTCCAACAGGACGGCGCCACAAGCCATACAGCGAATGCCACAATCAATTTATTGGAATCCATATTTGGCGAACGTGTTATCTCACGAAATGGCCCAGTCGATTGGCCGCCTCGGTCGTGCGATTTGACGCCGTTAGATTATTTCCTGTGGCGCTACGTCAAGTCTATGGTCTATGCCAACAAGCCAGCGACGATTGATGAACTTCGTACGAATATCGAACGTGAAATTGCAGCAGTATCGGCCGATTTATTCTTGAAAACCGTCTAAAATTGGTTTCAGCGTCTGGACTTCTGCAAGCGTGCCCGTGGTGGTCATGCAAAAGAAATCGAGTTCCATCGATCGTACTTTCACAGGAATAAAGAATTTCATTGGTATCTAAAACCGGTTTTGTTTTATTTAAAAAAACTTTTGTAGCGCTCTTATTGAAAAACCCGTTACAATTAAACCAGTACAGAAACTTTAGTCGGGTGAACCGACTTAAACATACCCTCACCCTAAGTCATCCATTGCGACCGAGTTCTATTAAAAAAAGACACATATATTCACCCTTACGTTGAACAAATGATGGTGGTAAATGTGCCAATATTCAAAAACAAAGTGGCATTGCGCTAAATATTATTCAATACGCAACTTAATTGGCCGTCGGTGGTGCAATGGTTAGTGTGCGCGGCTCTTGTACATGAGATCCTGGGTTCGAACCCGGCTCTAACCACCTTCAAATTTTCTTTCGGCGGCGGTCACCTCGCATAGTGACGGCGACACTATCGAGTATCTAGCCATGAAAAAGCTTCTCAAATTACCGTTCGGAATCGGTGTAAAACTGTATGTCCCAATCAGTGAGTGAAAACTGGAAAGCGCACAGCTCAGTGATTGTGAGAAGTTCTCCCCAGTCCCTTCATGGGATGTAATGGGAAAGGAAACCAAACCAACCCAACTTAATTACGATCCTAAGTGGTTATGGGAATTATCGTGACTAACAATTGTCCGCCCAATATTTGTATGGGAGGTACGAAATTGGACATGAATAAGTTGTTCATTTGTTATTACACCGTAGGTTTTGACAAAATACCAAATTTTGTTAAAATTGGTGGGGGTTAACGGGAGATATTGAGTCGGCCAACCGGAAAGCCGCATGACTTTTGTATGGGAGGTACGAACATGAGCGTGTTATAGTAGGTAATTTTTAATTTTTGAGAAAACAGTGCCGAGTACCGAATTTCATAAAGATCGGTTGTAGTTTTCGAGAGATCTCGTGTCGATCAACCGGTCATCCGCCTAATTTTTTGTGGGAGGGACCAGAATGGGTATGGCAAAACTACTCATTTTCCATAAAAGAGTAGCATTTGACTAAATTTTGTCTATTACCAAATTTCATAAATATTGGTTGGGTTTTGTGGGAGTTATCTTGCCGAAAAACTTATGTATGGAATGCAAAAACATGGGCGTGGCAAAATCACCCTTGTCTTAATTGGTGACTCGCGTTCGTTCGATGCAAGGGGTATCGATGAGGCAGCTGATCAAGTTAGTACGTGGAGAACAAATAGAAGAAACGGCGATAGGTGACTGGTTTGCGTGGTACGATTTTCATACTTTTGCTGCCACGTGTCAAAGTCAAAAGTACAAACCACATCAACTTGGAATAAATTTTGCCAATTAAGTCGATTAAAAAAATGGATATTCAGTGAAAAAGATCAAAACGTAATGAAGTGTAAGTAAAATTAAAAAGTAAAATTATTGGTGTAGATCCCAATTAACACGCAAATTGTTAAAATGAAAGATTTGTCTCATTCCACTCTCATTCTCTATATGTTTTCGTTTAGTACAAAAAACAGTTGTTTCAAACTCTTAGTAATGTTACTCGGTGGTTTGATGATCTTAATTTCATTAAGATCGGAAGTGTTTCAAGCGACGTATCGGATTGACAACCTGGACAACCACCAAGCTTTTGTATTGGAGGTGCAGGAATTAGCGGTGACGTCGCCTATTTTCTCCAGTTAAGTAGATATTTACAGATTATTAACCAATGTTTGAATTGAAGTTAATCACATCTACCAGAAAAAGTTTTAGAAGAATCATGATTTTCTACTAAATATGCCGCTTTGTATGGGAGGTGCCAGAAGGGGCGTTGTCAAAACGTCCATTTTCAATCCCAACCTATGTCAGGACAAATGATAGTCACTAACAAAATATCATTGTGATCGGTAAAGATTTCCGGGAGTGATCTGGCCGAACAACCAGCCGGCCGAATAACATTTGTGTGGGAGGTACCAAAATAGGCGTCGGAAAAATTACCCTTATCTTAAGCGATGACTGGCGTTTCATGTCATTAAACCAAATACCCAATTTGATTAAAATTGAAAGTGTTTCAGACATTGACAACCCGGACGACCACCAAGGTTTTGTATGGGAGGCGTGGCAAACTCGCCCATTTTCTTCAGTTAAGCAGATATTTACAGATTATTAGCCAATGTTTGAGTTGAAGCTGGCCGTCGGTGGTGCGCGGCTCTTGTACATGAGATCCTTGGTTCGAACCCTGCTCTGACCACCTTAAAATTTCACGTCTACCAGAAAAGGTATTTGAAGAAACATGATTTTGTACTAAATGTGTCGATTTGTATGGGAGGTTCCAGAAGTGGCGTGCTCAAAAAGCCCATTTTCAATCCCAAACTAATCTAGGCCATATAATATACACTGACAAAATTTCGATCGATAACAATTTAAGGCAGTTGTCGTGTTGACCACCCCGGGTCTTAAAAAGTCCCAAAACAAATTTCGTCCAAAGATACTGAGGGTCTAATATGGCGTTATGTTTTTTTTCGTATGAAATCATATATACCCCATAGGGTATTGATTGAAAAATAGCACAACATTCAAAAATCGCCACGTAAGGAAATAATTTCGGGAGGGGGGCCTGACTGCGTACGTACCTGACTCCAAACACTCTTATGTTTGCAAGTCCCAAACCCACTTGTATTTAAATGCAAATATTAGCATGTTTACTGGCAAACATTTATACTTTTACATGGAAACATATGTATGTTCCTTCGTGTTTCCTCCCAAACCTCAACATACGTACGGCAAAACTTGTGCGAATTTCCTAACAAACATAATAATATTCAGAAACAAATAATTTTTTTGAATTTAATACATATTCTACTTATATTTGTTCTAATTATTTTTAACAATATACATTTAAATTTAGAACCAAATATTAAACAAAATACAAGATTTAAACCAGCCCTTTTACAGTTACTTGTATTGGATGCATTATCTGTTTTTTTTCTTCTTGAAACAAGAATCTGGTACTCTTTTGTTTATCATTTCTTCTTTTGTTTGTTTATTTGTTTTTACTTATATTTGTTTATCCTATACAACAAGATCTACATCATATAATTACAGTACAGGAAGTTATAATGGAATGTGAAAACTTTTTTTTTTTTTTTATTTTTATTCTGTTGTTCGACCTTTTCCTTATCAATAAATAATCAATATTCTTCGAGCTTGAGGTCAGATTTTCTGTAGTTATATTTATTTTCCTCGATATTTCGCTACTCCTTTGTGTAGCATCATCAGGAGATATAAACAATATTCAAAATTAAAACAAAACAAAATTAACAATTGTGAAAAATTTATGTCAATTCAAAAATGTTCAAACAAATTTTCCCGCCTTTTTTAAAAATTTTCTGAAGTTACACAAACAAAAATAATGTTCGTAAAAAGTTCATATAAATTAACCCTAAGAAAAATATTAGATTGATATGATAAACAATTCTTGCTTAAATGGTTCTACTTTTTACTAATTAAATGTCTGTAAATGTGGGCTACATTATCTGTATCTTTTTTATAGTTAATTCTTTTCAATGTTGGTGTATTAATTATCTGTAGCATTTCTAACATATAACGACGTTTATAATTGTTTTCCTTATTTAAAACCGCTGTATCCTGAAAGTTTGGGTAATGATTTAAACTAGCACAATGGGATGTTAATGCTGTTTTCTGTGTAGTAATGTGCCTATATTTCTGATCTGATTTGTGTCCTGCAATTCGTGTCTTTAGTTTATTTTTTGTAGTCCCTACATATACTTTGTTACAAACCTCGTTGTCATTTCCTTTACATGGTATTTTATATACTATATTACTCATATCAAATTTATCCAAACTATACTTTGTTTTACTAAATATTCTGCCTATTGTGTTATATGTTTTGTGTGCTATCCTATAATTCTTGTCGTCAAATATTTTTGACTTCGCCAACCTATCTGTTATTCCAGGTATGTACGTTATTGACTTGTAAATTTTTGGCTCATCTGTAGTAACCCTGTTCGGTTGTCGTCTATCCTCAAATTGCCTTATCAGTCTGTTGGTAAGATGGTTCGGGAAGTTGTTGTCCTTGAGAATGTTCCTTATCCTTTCCTTATTGACCTTGTGGAATTCTACATCACTTATAGTCAAAACGCGGTTTATTAAATTTTTCGCCGTATTTATAATCACACGTTTTTGATGTTTCGAGTGGAAGTTGATTATCCTTCCTGAAGACGTTGGTTTCTGATACCAATTAATTGATAAATTTTCCCCTCTCCTGACCACCAATTCTGAGCATTAAATATGTTACAATAACCTGAATTACAAAATAAAAAGCGTTAAAATATTATTTTGCGAACATTGCAACAATAATTTATAAATTATATATTAAGGGAACATCAAGTTGTAATTTTATAGTAAAAGTATGAAGAGTTAACAATTTTTGCAAAAATTAAGTTGAACTAAAAATTGGGTAAAATAAATGTTTTGAAAATAAATTGAATTACACGTTTTTGTGTTCAGAAGGTATCAACTTCTTCAAACTCTACAACATTTGAACACACCAGTAACACTACGCGTTGGTACACAAACAATATACTTATATACAAAGCTAGTTCATGCCAGTCAAACGCGGTTTAAATACTTGTGTTAGTTTGGTTAAATTTCAGAAATGGTCCGTCGGTTCGATTTTCTCACTAAGGCTTGGGCAGACAAAGGCCTTCAAGTTGTTTCTCTTTTCAGCTTCTTCCCTCATAATAGTTAGTCACTTTGGTAGCTCACATACACCCGAATGACCACAGTTTTTGAGCGAGTACATAATTTCACTAAAACCTGGTAAATTCAATGCATCTGGTAAATAGAAACGCGTTTCTCATCTCTTTACCACAAAGTTTTTTTTTTATAGATAACTTTGGTTTGAAAAAGAATTTTCTTTTAATTTTAGTATTTCGGGCATGGTTTTACTATTTGGACTATATTTTTGGACAATAATATTCAATCAAACCAAATTTCAAATTTCAGTTTAAGTACAGTGGGCAAAACGTAGTTTTTTTTACAAAAAAACAATATTTTCCGACCACGAAATCACTAATATTAGATGACAAATGACAACTAGTCTTTAATTTGTTTTCATACAGCTTGCAACTTAACGAAGTAAACAAATCATATTGGAAGAACAGCCATGGATGAATATGAAAGTTATGGTCCATTAACACAATTCCTACTTCTATCGGTTTTTGTGGTTTTTCTTTAGTACAGAGTGTTCCTTTGATTTCGCTAGCGGCGATTAGTTTCTTTTAAATATATTTTGGGTTTCTAAACTTGACAAAAATATTAAATTTTTTTTATGAACACATTTGGCCATGATGGTTCAATGGTAGTGTGTGCGGCTCGTGTACTTGAGAACGTGGGATGGATCCCTGCTCGGACAACCTTAAATATATGTCGACGATGGTTACTTCGCTTGCCGATACTGTCGAGTACTTAGCCATAAAGAAGCTTCTCAAAATACCATTCGGAATCGGTGTAAAAGTTTAGAAACCGCGCACAGCTTGCTGATTGTGAAAAGACCCTCTCAGGCCCTTCATGGGATGTAAACGGAGACAATTTTTTTTCTTTTTCCATTGCACAGTGTAGCCGATTCAAAACAACACGGTAATATTGTGACCACTTTTAAAGTATTGTTCTGAACATTTTGGAATGTACAGGACATTTGTAGAACGGGAGTCTTTCAGTATATTAAGCACCCAGTGTGAACACAGTTGGTGCTACAGGGTGTCAACTTTGACCACTTTTTGCTGTTGGAACTTTCAAAGCCTGGTAATTCTACACTTTTATGACAAAGATTTTTCAGTTTTGAGAATCTACTGTGCAAGAGAAACCAAAGATTTTCCAAGTGTTGCGGAATATTTGTTAAGATATTCTCTATCAAAGTTTAAAATTGTCAATTTTTTCATTATTTTTTCTAGTTTTTTGCCAATAACTCGGCCACTTGAGGGAAAGAATATTTTTTGAAAAAAACACTGAATGGGGAATACGTCAGTTAAGGGTACACTGTAAAAATTTGTAAGATATCTCCAATCGTTTGGAAATGCCGATTTCTCAAATTTTGACTATTTCAACCTGTAAAAACACACAATATTTTCCCGAAAATGTACCATGATTCATTCAATATTTTCTTCAAGAAACTGTACAAACTTTTATTTATTTTTTGAAAGACAAGGCTTTGACAAATATATTTAGTGTAAAATTATAAACATTTGCCAAAAAATTTCGCTCGGGGTTTTTAAATATTTTTACTATTTTTCTTGTACATTGAAATTTTCTTAAATGCACGCCAAAAAAGAAAGAGATGCTACTCATAAATGAGCTCAGGAGAGCGTAGCATTTAAGAAAGTCGAATTTTCATAGGACTTAGAGCTGAAGTCGTGGGTTGATCTAACTCTGAGGTAACCAGATATGTTGGTAATGGGGTAAAAATCCAAAATTTATAGTTATCGCCATTCCCAACATTCCAACAATAGAGAAACACTTGGTTTTTAAAAGATTTCGAAAATCTGTTGTACATCGTTAAAGCATTTTGGAGTCATTAGTAAGAGACCATAACAACTATACCGCATTTATTTTCGATCTCAGTTTCCAAGGCATCTTCACAAGACAAGTGCACAACTCAAAATGATATTCAAATGTTGCACAGTAAACACTAGAAATGTCAATATGCTCCCTCTCACTGTGTCACTGCCATAAGAGTTGTAATTCCTTTTCATGAAGGGCATGAAGTTATAGTTGCCTCCCTATTGTATTCTGGTGGGGTAGATATGAATGGGAGGAGGAAACTCTTTATGTCCAAGTCTTTAAACAAGTATGAGTAGTTTATGTTTATTTTAAAATATAACCAAATAATCGTTGTTATTTCGAAAAATGTCAATAGAACGCAGTATTGCCACCAACAGAATTGCAAACTACACATGGTTAACTCAAATATTTCACATCACAAGAAAAATGACACATGTTTCAATTTATCTCATTCTAAATTTATATTAAGTTCAAAATTTGTTGTAGTCTCTTGCATTCGAGTTGAGAGGACCGAAATCTTGACTGAACAAGGATAATGTTTCTCAGAATCTGTGAGTCGCGTTTGTTCTATTTTTAAATTCATAGATAGGGGCGATCAACTTTGCACTGATTCCGAACCGTTCTGTGAGAAACTCTTTCAATGATTATTATTCGAAACTATTGCCATTGGTAGGCTAGGAGGTCTGTGACGTAAAAAATGAATGTAGCTCCGTGCTGGTGGGGAACCTGCGTTGTAATCAACAAGATTCACGCACGCTTATAATTGCACCACCGACAGCCACAATAGTATAAATATCAGCACTAAAATCAAATCTGGAGTTTATCTACTTAATTGGTTATATGTAAAATTCCAAACAATATTGGAGTATTAGTCATTACTGAACTATACAACTGCGCTAAGGACTCCTATGCAGTAACAACTCAGTAACATTTGGAGCTTGCAGCAAATATAATAACTTGTGTCTAAACACTATTCAATATTACATGATTGAGACACAATGATTAATATGTTTTAATACATGTGTTTGCATCCCAAATACATCTGTGTTTGTGATACAAATTCAGCTATGTTTGTTTCACCCTTTATGCTCTCTTGAGACCAAGAGAATTAAAGACCAAGTAAATTACAGATGAAGTCAATGATTCTTATTTTGGCTGATGTAGTGCGTTTTAGTTTCAGTCGTCAATGGTTCATCGGACAGAGGATATCACAAGCGCTTGAGAAGTGAAAAAAAGAATAAGCGAAGACTCGGACGGTTAAATGGTTTGTGTGTTTACCAGTAAACATGCAACTGTTTGCATTTAGTTACACATGAGTTTGGGACTTGCAAGGTTATGAATGTTTGAACTGTGTTACAAATACAAATGTGGTTCCTGCAGTATACATTTATACTCACTGATTGGGACCTAAAATTTTACACCGGTTTCGAACGGTATTTTGAGACGCTTTTTCATGGCTAAGTACTCGATAGTGTCGTCGTCACTAAGCGATGTGACAGCCGTCGAAAGAAATTTAAGGTGGTCAGAGCAGGGATCGAACCCACATTCTCATGCATAAGAGCCACGCACACTACCATCGCACCACGGACAGTCTCAATTAACTTCTAGGAGAATTTAATCCATATTTTAATTACCATATTTTAATTCCATATTTTAATTATTTGTTACTGTCTTTTGTTCATTTTCTCTCTCCACATTCGCATAGCTGTGAGCAACATACATACGTACATATGTTTTAGCAGATGCAACACAACATTTCTGAGTTTTTTACATACATGGTTCAGTGATTTGGATACAAAAAATGCATTGTTGAATCATTATACTGGCCATACACGTTGCAACCGTTGGCAGGACTTTTTGAAGGTTGAACACGAATTATAACATGTGGGGGCAAGTTGGGTAATGGTTGGGCGTCTGGTTTATGAAATGAAAAATTTTTTGCATAAGTTAGGCCAACTGTGGGAATGTCCTGCTATTTAACGGTCTTATTCACAAAAAGTTAGGAGAGGTTTGAGAGATGGTTTATCATACAAAAAACGTGTCTCAAACCTTTCACAACTTTTTCTTTACACTTTTTTATTGACTGCTATTGTTAGCATACATTTTCGTTGTATTTAATACAATAATTTTAACACAAAACGAAATACAGACGCTGTTATTTTGTTGGTTTATTTGAAAAAAAAATTATACTGCGCCAACCTCTACTTGTACAGCCATGGGCCAGATTGGTGACGTTTTGTGGTAATTTGAGAACAAAATCAAACGTAGCAAATTGGGAAAATATGTTTTTGTTTGGAGTATTTGGTATGTTTTTTTTGAAATATCGTTTGAAATACAAACATATAAACATGTATGCATTTCTAATTTTTCATCTGTTTCATTGTAATTTGGAGAAGTAAGACAAAACACAATGGTGAAAGAGCGTAGAAACAAAACAAGATCAGAGCACGAAACGCCACAGTCGACGGTTGCGTAAAACTGTACTGTCTTTATAACTGGTTGGACGCCTACGTCACACAAACAATTTTTCACTTTGTGAAAACTAATACATATTATCAACTATCTTGTCTCTAACTGTCCCGTGTAAACCCACTGATAACTAAAACCAACATAACGTAGAGCAAATGCATCTGAAGAGAAAATTTCTCTCATCTGACGTTTCATTTCAAACTCGTCGTGGTGAGGTCGGTGTGATAGAGAGATGTTCGACGAAAATTGACTTACTCCATGTGGACTTAGAAGAAGTCCTGACTTGAGTTTTTCATGTCCTTTTGGTGAAAAACTGTGAAATTTAAATGTATTTTAAACTTTTTATTGACTGTTATTGTTACCATACATTTGTATTGTATTTAACAAAACAATTTTCATTCACAACTCCAAATACTGTTGTTGTTTTCTTGTGGGTGGGTTTATCTGCTATTACTAAAGCAATACTTTTGAACATCCAACGTTCATATCACACCAAGTATAATGCCATCAAATGGCTGAGAGAGATGTTCCCTCTAGGTAAATATTTACATATATTTATGGGAGCATTCCACGGTCACGTACAGACAAATTAAACTATTTTTAGTGCTTATATTAGACCTAGTTCTTAACTGATTCATTACATATCTAATTTTGTTTCTATTGTTTAACAGATCACATCCTAGTCTTCCAACCTACATAGAAACTTTTTAGACAATTCATGAAATACGGAAGGAAAAATGAATCAAATCCCGACACGTACGGGACATTCGAAATTTTTAGAGTTGAATCCAAAATTCAGCGAAATCATTACACATGGAGAAAAAGTGTCTTAGAACCAAATTATAAATAAGAATCAATCTTGTTGCTGAGGGAAAAATATGTTCATTAAAACTCATATTTGTAATTATAAATAGGTTTTTATATTTTGTCACGTACACACAAATCGCATCACGTACAGGACATGGTTGAACTTAAAATAGGTAATGATCAATAGATAAATAAACATTTGTCCAGGGATAAGCTGTGCCTTCTGCACTCCACTACTACCTCCTTAGTCTTTATAAAATGGAATGGAAGTTTGGTATTTTAGGTATCGCGTTGGTATTTTCCCATGGCGATGCACCCCTATTTTTGTTGAAAAATTAAACTAAAAATAAAATAAGTATTTATTTTTTATGCAGTCTAACCAAACGTGAGTATTTAAAAAACAACTGATGCACATCTCATAATTTTTTTAAATTATTTTAGATGAAAATACAATCTAGCTAATTTATGCACAATTATAAATAATAAATCAATATTTTTGAAAAGGCTCTGCATTCCACATTGGGATTGGGTTGCATATGGATCAGAAAATTCAAATTAGGTAAAATACTTTTGGTTTTCCTTTTCATTCGTTGTACTGCGGGGAATACACGATATGCATGGGGGTAGTGAAAATAAAGTTGTATGCGTGCACACGTACAAGTAAAAAGCCATCATTAATAACAGAAAACACCAAAATCATTTTGACATTTCGCGCCAATTGACGTTTGTGATGTATTGTGTATAGAGTGCACAAAATGACTTTTTTTGAAACCGATTTTCAGTTTCGGGTTTCCGGTTTTCGGTTTGTTCGAAGTATCAACTTTTTAAGGAACCGATTTTCGGGTATTACTTTTTATTCGTAGGTAATATTTTTTCATAAAGTGTAACTTTTGAGCTCCCACGGCATTGGGGCTTGGTTGGCGTTTCTGTTTCTACTTATCTCCACATTGAAAAATAACGTTGTCTGTAACATATTCTCCCAAACATATTTTGCAAGAACCATGAGTATATTTGGAACACATTCCAAACATTCATATGTTTGCAAGTCACAAACTCACTGGTATTTAAATGCAAATATTAGCATCCATTTACTTACGTGGAAGCATTCGCGTGTTTCCTCCCAAATATAATAAAAATTAAAAAAATCTCCAGAAAACCATCGGTTCCCATTATACATGTTTTTTGTTGTTGCCTAAAAGACAACACAATTTTTTACATACAATATCAGTTGCATGCAGTTTCGTCGTGCACCACGCTATTCAAATTCATCAGGGATGATTTTTATTTATTCGGCCTTTTTATTGGTACATTTAAATTTTATTATTCAAGCTCACAACAACAAACAACATGTCTAATGGGAGAAGAAAGAAGTTTCTGCAAATGATTTCTTGTGTGTTTTGCTTGCGATATTTTTCGAACACTTGCATTATAGTGAATTCTCAATTCAAATGAGATTTCGTATGCATTTAGTTTGATGAATTTTTCAATAGTATCATTCCAAACAACCACTGATGAAGATCTGTGGCTAGATCTAAAATTGCTATACGGTTGGCCAGGAATCATAGGAATACATTTGCGAAACTCCTTTTTAAAAAAACTATATCTCTATTAATAGAGATATAGAATGGTCTCGAGCTTGAACAATAAAATTAAAAAGTACCGATAAAAAGGCCGAATAAATAAAAATCATCCCTGATGAATTTAAAATTAAAAGATTTAAACATTTTTTTTCATGAATTGAGAATCTGCTGCTCTTTTGTTTTTTTCCTTTTTTAGTTGTCTCTCACATTTGTGTTTTCAAGGGGTTTCAACTTCGACTAACGCTGCAACACTTTAAAACACGATTATCACTATGTGTTGGTACACAAGCAATATATTCATACCCAAAGCTAGTACATACATGCCGAGCGCGGTTTAAATTCTTGTGTTTCTAATTAAATTCCACAAATGGTCCGCCCTCCGATTTTCTCAGTAAATCCTTGGGCAGGCAAAGGGATGCACGTTGTTTTTCCTTTTCAGTTTCTTTCCTCAAAACTGTTTTCCACTTTGGTAGCACTCATACATATATACGTAACGCATACACAAAACCCAAAGCAACATCACAAACCATTTAACCATCCGATACTTTGTTTATACTATTTTACACTGATCACAAATATATTTATCAGACCAAACCCTTTTGATATCCTCGGTCCGATAAACCATTGACGACTGAATGCATGAATCTAAAATGCAATACATCAACTAAAAAAAAAATTTAGTCATTCAGGTTTTTCTATGAGAAAAAGTAAATTTTAATAGAAATATTAAAAAAGAATAATGTGAAATTGAGTATTATGGTGGATGTTTGGGAATATAGCTATTTCGATGCCCACCAAGGCATATCATCAGCTCCCTACTCCACAAGTATTTAGGAATATCACCACACATTATAGGGATAAACAAATCTCAACTAAGCGAGAAAATATCTATATTCCCAACCATCCAGCATAATAATCATTTTCACATTTTTCTGTTTTAAAAGTTTTATTGATCTTGAACCGAACAATTATTAAAAACATAAACACTAAATTTAACACATTTGCAATTAAATTTTGATATTCTCATTGTGTTTACATCAGCTGACTTTGACATAAGAGGCACTTTAATTTCATCAACAGCTGCTGCTATAACCTGAATAAATAAATCTTCTAACAAACACTTCATTTGCAATTTACACATACATTCGGGAATATTTATGAGCCAGTGGCTGAGAGAATAAGCTAAAAATACAGTTACACATATACAACATAGACTGCTGATAATCTATCGTTCAAAACTATCTATCAAACAGTGCAATAAACAGAGATGTGTTTGTATCCCAAAGCAGATATATTTGGATCTCAAATGCATATTATAAAATTGTACTAGCTTTGTCTCCAATACGTAATATTGAACATAAAAAACTATACGTTTGGACAAATGTATACTTTAGTTGCGACAAGTTTCAAACACGCGAAATAATTGCATCCAAACAAACAAAAAACTACAGATGTGTATGAAACTGAAAGGCATCAGATTAGTCAACATTAGAAAGACTCAATTTATATACAATTACTACACGCATTTATGAAATTTATGATTCCACTGACTGAAAGAATAATACAAAAATACAGTTGCACACTTATAACTTATAATATAATCTCTCTTAGTCTCTCTACTATACTCTTGCTCTCAACAGAGCGTAAGCAGTACAGCAAACACAGCTGTATTTATATTACAAACAAATATATATTTGCGTCACAATCACATATATGACAACAAGTTTATTATTGTGTTTGGGCTCCAACATGTAATATTGAATAGCAAACACTGTTCGTTTGGACAAATTTATATTATATTTGCGACAATTTGCAAACACGCGTTATATTTGCCTCCAAACAAAAACAAAAGACAGATTTTTCAAAGTGTATGATTTAAATTAACTTTTGGGATCAGTCCGGATTTCCAAAAAAATTCTTTTTTTAATATTGCTCCCAGAAACGTGTACTGTGTACCTTAATTTTAATTCGGTGAACGAGTTGTTTTAAGATAAATCGCCAGGAGAAATATGTTTAATGTCTTTTAAAATTAAATGACTAATGCTCACCTGTGTTTAACTATCGTTTTTACTAATCTTTTAAAAAGATTATAAAAAGAAAATAAAATTCACAGTATGACAACAGCTCGGATATTTCGTATGTCCTCCAGTGGAATCTGAAAGGTAGCAAAGCCCATTTGAAATTTCAAGCCCATTTGAAAAATCAGTAAATATGATTGAATTATTTAAATTTTTTTCAAGACGGCCTTGAAAGGACGTCAAATATGCCTTATTTTGGACTTCCAGGTATGCTGCCATTTCCTTCTCTTTTTCTTGAGATGATTTGACATTGCGATATAAATTTTCCTACTCTCTTTCTAATATATTCTCTTATAGCCAGTTCCAAAGGCAAAATCTCACAAAATTTGAAAATTTATAAGCGCAAGAAATCAAAGTGAAGTATAAATTTACGGCCAATATCCTTCTTGCAATAGTTCAATTTTCTATACGAGTTGATATCCGTGCAATTTATTGTACCTTCTTTGCTGACTTCTGTCTCGTAACAGCTTTCTGGCACTAAAACAAGTAATAGGAATAACGTCCGCATACCCCTTCCCAAGTACCTTCATTTAAAGCTGCAATGACCTTGCAGTCTGCCTTCGATGAGGAAGGCCTTGTCAATTCTACTACCGAGCATGACATGGTTGTATTGTTGGCCAACATGATTGTATGGCATCCACACTCATACACACGCATAGATACAGATACACACACAGAAAAAGGATAATCGCATGTATTTATGTCCATATCGAATATCACAGTTTAAGCTTGTAGTCTTTTATTAACAGGCAACTTTGGCCTTTTTCTGTTTTGCTTTTGCATAAGTTTACATTTCCACATTCGACGAAAGAAAACAAAGAAAATATCGCATCGCATTGAATCCTGATTATCCGACTTAATCAATGATGAGGTATAAGGTAATCTCGGCAACATTTATTTCAACATTCCAACGTTCCATTCTCAGATTCAGATCATCACATTGGGTATGGTATTTTTACATTCCATTAATACTCTGGGGCTATTTATTTAGTCTATCATGGTAAGATACTCGTAGTTATTCCATTTCAATGTTTGTTCGTTTTATTTGTTGGATATTAGACGCAAACGAACTCGTCTTTCTAACGTTAAAATATTTCATTCACACACACTTGTACATGTGTATGTATTTGTAAATGGTTGTAGTTGATTTTCTTCATAAACAATAAATAGATGTGTTCGCTTTAGACGGAGTTCATTTGGGGGAGTAGTATTAAACAAATGGGTTCGCCCATTAGGATCTATCCATTTCACATTCAGAATATAAGGTATCATGTTACAGCACTAAAAAAGTTTTTTTGAAATGAAACTAAACTGTAGGAAAGTGTATCTAAAATTCGAGCCAAATATTTTTAAATTTATGTTGTTTTATGTTGGTTGCTTAGATCGAAAATACGCATTCCCTTTATTTATGTCTGTTTTATGTCCAACTAAAGAGTTACATACAACAGCAACTCGAATACGATGAAATAACCTACTTCATCGTACTCATCGAGAGAACGTAAGAGAGGGACGGCGACTCTTATCTATTGCTCTATGCTACAACTGATAGTGATTTCGATTGTGATAAATACGAATTTTTTTGTTCGATTGCTGAAAATAGGCAGCCCTTGGAAAGTGTTCCGAATTTCAAATTTTTTCAAAATGTTGTACTTAAAAAGTGTAGAAATTGTCCACTTTCTACCTTATCAACGAGCCACTGTGTTAGAATTTTACCTTAAGAAACATAAGTTTTATACCCTCTCACCCATAGGGCTGGGTGTATATACCATTTAATACGGAAGAGAATGTAATGCATAGAAGGAGCCATATTAGACCCTTAGTATCTTTGGACGAAATTAGTTTTAGGACCTTTTAAGACGACTTAGCTATGTCCGATTGTCTGGCTGTCTGTGTGTCTGTCTGGCGATAACTGCCGTAAATCCTTACTGATCACAATGAAACTTGGTATGTGACTATTATTTATCCAAACTTAGTTTGGGGTTGAAAAAGGGTTTTTTGACCACACCGCTTGTGGTACCTCCCATACAAATCGACAAATTTAGTACAAAATCATGTTTCGTCTATAACTTTTTTCTGGTAGATGATATTAGCTTCACTTCACACCGTGGTAAATAATCTGTAAATGACTACCTAACTGGAGAAAATCTGTCAGATTGCCACGCCCATCCTGGTACATCCCACACAAAACCTTGGTTGTTCTTCAGGGGTTCAATCCGATAAATCAAAATCAAACACTTCCGATCTTAATCAAATTAGGCATTACGCTTCAAGTCATCAAACGCCAATCACCGATTAAGGCAAGGGTGATTTTTCCACGCCCATTGTGGTACCTTCCATGCAAAAGCTACAAAACCGAACCAATCTTTATGAAATTTTATACTGGAAAATATTTAGTTAAATACCACTCTCCAGTGGGAACTGAGCTGTTTTGCCACACCCATTCTGGTACCTCACATACAAAAGTTGGGTGGATGACGGCTTGATCGACACTATAACTTCGTAAACCACAACCGATCGTAATAAACTTCGGTACTAGGCAATACTTTGCTAACAGCTACCCTCTAATTAATAATTGACTTATGTGCCACGCCCAGTTTTGTACCTCCCATACAAAAGTTGGGAGGATGACCGGTTGGCTGACTCGATATCTCCACTAAATCACAACCGATCCAAATAAAATTTGATGCAGATCAATATTGTACTAAAAGCTACCGTGTAATAAAAAACTTATCACTTCACCATGCCCATTTTTATACCTCCCACGTAAATATTGGGCAGACAATTGTTTGGTAGTGACAAAAATTTATAAAAACCACTTAGGAACCCCATTCGTTCAACGTAAGGGTGAATAAAGGCGTTTTTAAAAGAACTCGGTCGCAATGTTAAGCTTTGGGTGAGGGAATGTTTAAGTTGGTTCACCCGGCCGAAATTTGTGTACTGGTTTTTCTGATTGCTTCTTCTTTTAGTTTATTCCTTGTACTGACATTCTACGGTTGTGTTGATTGGATTTTTAATGTCTTAGGTAAATGTTGTTTTTTTTTTAGAACAGTCAAGTTTTTTATAACCGCTGTTAAAGTGTCACAAATATTACGTTGATTATAAAGATACTTAGGCATAATGAATGCAGAGGCTGACATTTGTACATTCGATTATGATCGAAAACAAATTTATATTTGCCCATGGCGTACGCAAAATATCCAATTGTAAAATATACCCAACTGCATTTTCGTCACCATTTTTCATTAAATTTTACCATAGTATCACTATGTCGCAGTGTTATAACTTGCACTGTATCTTGATTAAAATATCCCAAAAGATCACACAACTTGGATGATGTTTATATGGTTAACGCTAAGGTCTTTGTGTGGAATGTAAAAGTGGGTAAATATCTCGCCGATGTCACGCGTATGGTGTCTTGATGTAACACAAGCGTTCGACAAGGTCAGTCACCCAATGTTTGAAACATTTAAAGCCAACATCTTCAATAATTTAAAGTCATATATACACTCGTAAGCAAATATAACGTTTGTTTGTAGCTTGTAGCAAGTATAGTATACTTGTGTCCAAACACAATGTGTTTGGTATTTAATATTACATGTTGGAAACACTATCATTAATACACTTTGATTAATATATAATATACGTGTTTGTGACCCAAATATACCTTTGTTTGGGATACAAATACATCTGTGTTTGTTGCACTATTTACTCTCTATTTAGGGCAAGAGAATAAAAGAGGGAGGAGGGATTATTCACAGTCAAAGTTGTATAAGTGCAGTTGTATTTTTGCATATATTTTCATTCAGTAAATCAGAAAAAATCTTAAGTGCCTGTGTAAGCTTAAGATGAAGTGAGTATTCTTACATCTGTTACGTTTCAGGTTCATGTATTATTCAGTCGTCAATCGGACAGGGGATATCAAATGCGCTTGACTGATTAAGTAACCTTGCTGTGTAATAAGTTTACACTACACGGTGTAAAAAGTGTACACTATTTGGTTTTTGTAATCAATATTTGCATGTTGAAGACACAATAATTAAAATATATGTGTTAATAAATATTAAACCCATCTGTACCTATCAGACAAATGCAAGTATTTTAAATAAAAGTTCCGAAAAATATGTTAAAAGCCTCACCGGACATAAGAAATGACCGTACACATGGGAATATAAATGTTCTCAGTGTAAATGCTGAAGGAGAAAGAAATGCGGAACAATATATGCAAAAAATGGTGGGCTGTACACGGCAAAATGAGAGCTAGACTCAAAGCTCAAATATTAACTGAAGTCGTTCTTATTTTAACGTCATTCAAATAATGTTCTACACGCTGGAAAATAACGGCCTCTTTAACATATTCTCCCAACCATATTCTGCAGGAACCATGTATATGTTTGGAACACACTTCAAATATTAATATGTTTGCAAGTTCCAAACTCACTTGTGTTTAAATGTACACAGCTTCATGTTTACTGGCAAACATGTATGCTTTTACGTGGAAATATGTGCGTATTTTCCCCCAAGCATATTAATATTTATAACCGAATTATTCTTTGATTTCAATATATACGTATGTATTATTTATTATAATTAATTTTTTCAATATAAATTCACATTTATAAATAATTAATACAACAAATTAAAAGATTTAAAATGACCTTTTTTCATTTAGGTGCTTTGAATGCATTATTTGTTTTTTTTCTCTCTCGTTTTTGGTTTTGGAAGGTTTCACCTATGCGTTGGTTATCACTACGCGTTGGTACACAAAGAATATATTTAAATACAGATCTAGTTCATGCAAGCCAAGCGTTTATTTCACAAATGGTTCGCCTTTCCGATTTCCTCAGGAAATTCTCGGTTAGACAAAAGGCTTCACTCTGTTGCCCTTTCCAGTTTCTTTCCTCACTTTGGTAGCACACATCCATTTACACGAAACACATACACAAAAACTAAAGTAACGTCACAAACCATTTAAGCATCCGAGCCTTCGTTTATTCTCTTTTCACTGATCAATCGCTTTTGATATCCCCTGATCGATGAAGCAATGACAACCGAATGCATGAAACTAAAACGCAATACAAATACAAGACACACTTACAACATAGACTCTCTTGTTGTCCCTCTTTTATTCTCTTGCTCTCGAGAGAGCATGGACAGTGCAACAAACAGAGCTGTATTTGTATCACAAACATAAATATATTTGGGTCGCAACCACATATATATTAACATATTAATCATTGTTTCTTAAATATGTAATATTGAATAGCAAACACAATATGTTTGGACACAAGTAAATTATACAGGGTGATTCAGGAAGTTCCGGACAAATTTCTCCAGCGTATTACTTGGCTCATTTCATGAAGAAAAGTCCACTAGGACCATGTCCGAAAATGCAAGTGTGCGAAATGGCAGCGGGTTCAAAATTTTCGGATTGGTGGTCGGAGGGTAGTAGAGTAAAGTTGCTAACTTCTGAGCTAGTGGTCGTATTTTTTTGTTTTTGGGCTTGTCAAATCGCCGAGATACAGAGCAGATACAGAAATGGAAAAAAAACTTCACATAACCTCAATTAACCTCATAATCAGATGGGAGCCAATGGCTTCCGACCAATGGCTCAGAAGTTAGCAACTTTACCCTACTACCCTCCGACCGACCATCCGAAAATTTTGAACCCGCTGCCATTTCGCACCCTTGCATTTTCGGACATGGTCCTAGTGGACTTTTCTTCATAAAATGAGCCAAGGAATACGCTGGAGAAATTTGTCCGGAATTTCCCGAATCACCCTGTATTTGCGACAAGCTCCAAACACACTTTATATTTGCATCCAAACAAAAAAAGATGTTTCAGCGTATAATTTATAAATTAAACATAAAATGCTAAATGTTAATGAAATAGAAGACACCTGCTAGTTGGTCAATGTTGGCCAGTCGCAGAAAAATAAAGAGATTAAAAAACAATTTGCAAGGACTAATGACACATTTAATAGGTGGGTAGTAAGATTTTTGAAATGTGGTTTACGACTGATCAATTGGAATCTTACAACCCTAGATTGGTAAAGCGAAACAAATTTTTCATTATGCCGATTAAAATATGCAAATATGCCTATAATATGTTTAAGATATTCAAAAAATTATTTGGCTTTTGTTTATTTTTATTGCCAAACATGTAATTAATATGTTTAAATTTGTATTTTAATTAACTTTTGTTTGTTTAAGGTGAAATGTGTGCATTTTTTAAAAAGCCCCTCACAGGCAAGTTTATCATTAAAGACTTAAAACATATGTTTACCACTCTAGGGTTAAGACACATGGCTGTCGTAGGTCTTCCATGTCAAACGCTTTCAGCCGCTTACGCACAAAATAATTGCATTTAAAATAGGACAAATCTAATATTTGGAGGAAAATCGTAAAATCCTTATGGAATGTAGACATTAAACATACAAATCCTAAGCCGATCAGGATTCCCTCGTATGTGAATGAATGCGTAGAATGTAATAACATTATAAAATCATACCTACGTTTCTTTTTCTTTTGTTTTGCCATTTTTTTTCTTGTGTTTGTAGTTAAAGATTTCACAATTTCCCAATGTCATAGAATCTTATGATTCATGCTGAGTTTCCACTTTGTCTGACTTCGGTCTCCATTCAACTGCTGCCGCTGCTGCGGCTTCTTGGGAAACACAACACTGCTCCCCAAAATGCCGAGCATACATATCGGCTTTGTTGTTCATGTCCTTTCCCCGAAAGTGCGTAAAAAGGATTCCGTAAGTTTGTGAATTGTGTAATCATCAAAAGCAACCCATGTCTTTCTCCCCAGCACCTCGTTGTCAGCCTTGACAACGTCATACCGAAATTGTTCATTAGAGTGACGTCTCGTTTCCACCCCTTTTCCCAGGGAGAGACGGCAAATAAAACCATTGCAGCCCAGCTTCACTTGTTCACATCAGGAACAAAAAAGATGTTGTTATAATAGATGTGGCCATTTCTCATAGAAACCAGACCGAGGAAGAGGATGTAAAAGCCTCGAATTGGCAGAAAGAAAACTTTTACAACAGTTTTTAGTTTTTGTTTTTTTTTTTGCGTTATCTATGCTAATTTTGTCGGTGAAATTCATATGAAAATAAAGTGCTTAATTAACATTTTTGTCTATTATATTTATGGAGCATTCTGGGCGAGGGTTTAGCACCCAGCGGAGCGTGTTAGAGGTACGAGGATACTTTGTTTTGCATTAGTCATGCCATGATGCGAAAACTTTTGTCCAAAAGACAATGGAAAGGAACAGTTCTTTTTTTGCGGGATCCATTTACGAGACTTACCGAGAAGAGGTTGCAAAAATTAACATTTTCCTTAGCAAAAAGTATAAAGGGCCTACGGGGCCCAAGGAGTTTCTAATACCAGCACAATCCAACGGAGCGAAGAGGGGTGTGTCGTCAACGGCGGTGACGTTTTCTTTTCGATGAATGAGTTTATTTGGTAAACTTGACTGATTCCGAGATTACACAATGAAATCGACAAGGAGCATGAGTTTGTACATACATACATGTCCATGTCATTGTTTTACATGCATTTAAGATGAAATTGTTGTTTACATTGTAGCGTTGTGGCATTGTAGCGTTCATTGTTCATGTACGACACTTGGATGTCACATACTGTCCGGTTCATCGCTCATTATTTTGCTTGGCATGACGTGTTTCTTGTAGTGAAACAAGCAGTTCTGTCACTGCTAGGTCACATATATCAAAATATCTTATCAGCTCTGTGCATCTAGATTACGTTAGAAGATATTTCGCCGTAAAACAACGATCACGAGCCGAGTCGTTCTTAATTGATAGCCTTATTCCTAAAAAGTTGTCAGTGGCTTGGTAAAGGTTTATGAAGGCAATGCTGAGAAATTGGCAATGCTCAGAGAGCTATTTAGGATAAAAATTCATTTGTTTACTTTTTACACATGTCACACACAAATATTAATGTAATGTAAACGCACGGAATTCTTTTGTATCAGCGACTTTAAAATTTCCATCTTCGTTCCTACCTGCATTTTTCGAGCTAAAATAAACTAGTGATGCATGGAAGAAACATGGAAGCAACAACCCATTAAAAATATGTACAACATTTTTCGATATGAATTTATGAAGAAGAAAAATTGATTAATTGTTCTAAATATTTTAAAAATATTTAATTTTTAAAATTGACCAAAATTGTGTGAACAAAATTTAATGAATCATTTTTAATTGTTGTTTATCTTGTTTTCAGTCACAATCACTGAGAGAATACATAAAACAGGTTTTTCAGCCAATTATCTGTGTACTAGTTTAAACGCAGTTTATAAATATTTAATTACTTTTCCGGTCCCGAACAACCCCGGGTGGTCAGGTACCTTACAAAACGAAGATGACATATTTCGCCAATCAGTTCGATCTTTTGCCTTATCTCTCCAGTTGGCAATACCAAGTGTACGCAGGGATTCGTCAACCTGATCCCTCCCTCTTCCTATTTTTCGTCTTCCTTCGAGTTCGGTTTCGAAAACCCTTCATGCTGGTTCGTCTTCGTCCATTGTACTGACATGGCCTAGCCAGCGCAATCGCGTTATTTTGATCCGCTTAACTATGCCAATGTCGGGATGTACCTTATACAGCTCATGGTTCATCCGTCGCCGATACTCGGATTATTTTTTCGGATTATTTTTCTCTCGAAATCTCATAGAGATGTTTCGTCTGCCTGCAATAAGACCCAGAATTCTGCGCCATAAAGTAAGACAGGTTGTATGACATTCTGGTATATCTGGGCTTTTGTTACTCGAGAAAGGTATTTATCTCTAGGGTGATCTCTTTGCCCAACACAAGATCTATTTGATAGCACAATTCTCCGATTGATCTGAAGGCTGACGTTTTTGTTTTTGTTTATGGCAGATCCAAGGTATATAAATTAGTTCACCACCTAGAAATTATAACTCTTTCTCAAGTCTCGAAAGCACTCCAGTAATTTCTCTTATTGTGCGCCCAATGTTATCTACTTATACAGCATGTGGCTTTTACTGCTGATGGTTTTATTCATGTTGACGGCAGGTTTTCTCATAATGATCTCCGTTAAGACGTTAAAGAGATTGCACGATAGGGTGTCGCCTTGTCTGAGGCCTCGCTTGGTTTCGAAAGGTTCGGTAAGATCCTTACCAACTTTCACTGTGGATTCGGTGTTCGTCGACGTCATCCAGCAAGGTAGTATGAGTTTTGCAGGAATACCAAGCTCAGACATTGCTTCAATCGGGCTATTGAAGGCCGTCTTATAATTGACAAATAGATGGCAGGTGTCAATTTGGGTTTCGTTGGTCTTCTCCAGGATACGGCGTAGCGTGAAAATCTGGTCAGTTGGCATGGTCCAATCAGACCAGCGATTATTGGGTTTAGTCTTACGCACATTATACTTGATAGGACCTTACATGCTAAGGATGACGAGGGGGCAATCGACGTCCACGTCCAAATTGTAATCGATTGTTTAATCGTCATCGGATATCTTAGGTACCAGTAGCGCGGAGAACTGCGCTTGACTTTTTGATAGAATTTTCGGGCTTCGTTTTTCCTTCTGTATGTATGTAATTGACTGAAGCATTGGAATACGTTCAGCGTTCTATTCATCATTTGCAATGCTACACTCTTCATCATACCTTAATTTGTTGCGGAGGGTTTTTCCAAAACCGAATACGGTTGTTGCGGCGGTTTTTATAGAGTCAGAAATGGGTCCCACTGCGCTTCAGGATCGTCATCAGGAGGGGGTGGGTCCTGTGCCAAAAGTTGCGACAGATTCCTTGAATAGGCTGTGGCTACATCTGGTAATTGCATATTTCCGATTTCTAGTTTTCTCTGCGCCTGATTTCGTATAGTTTTCGGTCTACTTAATCTTGTGTGAACCGCTACTGATATCAAGTAATAATCAGAATCGATGTTAGCTCCTATGATTACTCGTACGTCCATTACACTGGATGAGTGCCTTCCACCAATTACCACGTGATCAATTTTGTTCTTCGTTCATTGATTAGGGGATACCTGAGTAGTCTGGTGGATGTTTTTATGTTGGAATCTTGTACTACGAACGACCATGATTTTTGCCGTGGCAAAGTCTATCAGTCTCGTACTGTTGTCGGAACTGTCAGCATGTAGACTGATACTGCCATTAGTTGGATGTAACACATTTTCCCTGCCTACTTTAGCATTAAATACTCCTAGTGCAATCTTAATGTCATAGCCAGGGCAGCGGTCATACGTTTCCTCTAGGCGCTCATAGAATATATCTTCTCTTCTGTCAGGGCATGGACACAAATTAGGGAAATATAAAAATGTTTCGCTTTTTTGCGGATACCATCACTCAGAGGATTGAACCTAGAGACTAGATGTCGCAGTCTTTCGCCAACTACAAATCCGCAATCCAATTTATGTTTTTCTCGTGGCAACTGTAGAATATGACGCAGTTTCATTTTCGTTTGCATTCATGTCCTGTGCATCGCAATTCCCGGATAGCGGTAATGCCAGTCGTATAACTTTGGAGCAAATCTGCCAATTGGATACTTGAACCGGACCTGTATAGAGTTCTTACTATCCAAGTGCATATCCGTAAAACTCTGTAAGCTCATTTCCTTGTCTACCCGACTGGCCGGATAACCATATTAATTTTATATTTGGTTGCCCTTAAGTGGTAATTTGCCGGATCTGATTAATGTAGTATTCAGCGTTATTTAAGTTTCTAACTGTATCTAATGCAAACAAGGAGTGGGAGCAGATTGCGAACCGTGCCGTTGATGATTTAATGGTCAATAAGGCTTGTGAATTGTTTTGACTTCTGCAGAAAAGTTTTTACTCTATTCAAGAAGTATTGAGCATTTAAATGTTTCACCGTTCATTATAAGACTAAAACTAACCTTTTCATCAGCTAAATCAGTGATCATTCAAGGTGTTCTTAATTCCACTAAATTAAGTTTGGTACATGATAGGGGTAGTTGATGTTTTACTAAATAGACTAAGTGCGATTAATGTTAAGAATCAGTTCATATTTTAAGTGCCCATTAAATCAAATTTAAAAATTAAGTTTCTTAAAATGTCAATATTTGGGTGATTCCTTGGAAATAACGTTTTTTCGGATGGTGAAATTATTAGTTTTTAACATACCTCGGATGTGATTTTTTTTTACAGTTTTTCTTTATATATACTACTAAACATCTATTGTACTACAACCCCGAAAACATCGGAGTAATGGCCTAATTACACTGTGAGACAAAATTACATTTTTTTCAAAATGATGGGGTTCTGTCAACGGATTGTGGTAGAACAGTCAAAAAAAATATACGTGTATCGGCGTTTTGCCAGATCTGATCAGAATTTTATTTTAGGGGGGTCAAAGTTTCCGCCCCACGGAACTTTCCTGCAATATATGGGCATGCAAAACTGTGTGTTCCTTACATCTGAGGTAAAAAATATGTTCAGAAGTTTTATAGAAAAGATTCAGACAGAGAACAAATTAAGCCTCTAAATGGCACGTATAACCATAATTTTTATTTCTTTGAAAACTTGCAAAAAACAGCTCCAAATTAAATTTATTAATATAGTTAACATTGATTAATAGAATTAAATCAGTTGTACAAGTCGCTTTGATTGTTTTATCTCATTTTTTGCGACTTTATTACTTTATTCTTTATCATCGTTTCTGCTTTCTGGGAAGTGGTGGCTTTAGGTTTTGAGATACGTCTTTTAAGAGCTGGTAAAGACTTGTGGTCAATTAAACCGATTGCAAAGTGGGAACAAGTTATTCCTGGAGGACAATCAAAACAACTCAATGCATTGAAACGAACGCAGGTAGAATTCTCTCGGGTCCAACAGTATTGATGCACCTTCATGGTACCCACGAACGGTTTGACTTGACTCGGTAGTACCGAATCCATGCTCTCAATCTCATCTTTCGTAACAACATCTAGGTGAACTGCTGTGACACGAGTACGAAGGGTTGAGACAAGTGTGTTGAAATTGGGGATATCATGTCCATACTTCACTTCATCATCTGCTCATTTCTTGAGTCTGCCACCGATACCATCGGCTGGTCCTTTGCCGTGCCCGGCCTCATTGAAATTGTACGTAAGCTGTTTAATTTGCTGATACTTTTGAGGGAGATACTGGGTAACTAGATAGAACATTTTACGATTGCGATACTGAGTAGTAGGTCCAACACTTTGAAAATGAAGCTTCTTCACTGTTGGGAATTTGAGAAGATAAACATCCAGAATTTTTATCAGGTGCACTAAAATTGCAACAGGATCATATCTAAGGCTCTGTGATAACGTTATGAAACCTTGGGAAAAACCAGAAGTATACAACATGCCTGTATGTAGAGTGTACTGTTCCCTACTTGCGCCAAAATGCATCGCCTGGACCTCACTCCCATATTTAATTGAGTAATTTTCACTAAAATCGATCATCAAAAACATTTCTTCAGTGCACAAACTCTCTATCACTCCTCTCAGGGCTTTCCGCTGGTGAGCTATGCGAAATTCATGAGCCATCAGATGTTTAAAGTCATTTCGAAATAACTCCACGCCTTCGTAAATTTTACAAATAATTTTATTTTTCTTTGTGGTGATAACGCTGATGGGCTTTTGAGTTTTCTCATTGAGCCTTTTCACTGTTGACGTCTCCCACTTCATATAAGACATTTCATCATCATCAGAATTGAGGCATTGAAGGTTAAATTCCACCTCTCTACTCTGACAATGAGTACACGTTCTAGAGAGACATTCTTCTGATCTTTTGATGCATGTAATAGCAGAGATCAATTTCTCGGTGGAATTTTCTTTAATCACCTTGGTCCTGTGAAGGGCAATCAACAACAAAGCAAAGTTCTCATGAACAAAACACGCACAGGTCTCTCGTTCTGTCACTTTTGGGGCAACATAGTAAGAAGGACGATGCTTAGCAAAAAAGGAGTAATTCACTCGAAATGAGGACTCGGCACAAAACTTGATGTGTAGATCTTTGATACTAGCTGTCATGTACTGTTTCGAAACTAATTTACCATCAATTTTTTTACAATTCTTCTTCCCAGGATTAACGTTAGAATTGTAATTGAAGAATTGTTTGACTTTGTCGGTCATGAAACGCAAGCTTTCTTTCTGTTTTCTGATAAATTTGATCGGATTTACAGCTGGAGGTATCTTGTGCGCATCGACCCGAACAATTTGTTTCTTCACAAACGTTAAATTCCGATACTTCCTAATTATTTTGCCAGTTAACACCCTTCCCATAATTTGCTTAAAGTTATCACTCTTTGAATTCCTGTAGGAATCTCTCAATTGTTGAGTTACGACCTCATTTGAGATAAGTCGTTGTCTAATGTCAGCGTCGACACGTCTCCCATGTAACAATTTCTTGACATTAGAATTCGGGGAGTTGGGTCCAGATTTTTTCACTTTGGATCTTTGCAATCTCTTTCTCAATTTATCTACGGTCCTTTTGAGTCTATCTCTTTCTTCAATCAATTTCTTGTTGTCACGATAACACTTCCTTCTGTCCTTGGCAATTCGTTTAACTCCTACCTTAGCTTGCTTAGACATTATTTTATCGTTCACTTTATTATTTTCTTGAACTGATGCTGCATTTTGGATTTTAATCCTCATTCGAGAATTCCTCTTATACTCACTCTGTTTCTTTCTACGATTCTTTTTCTCTTGAACTGTTAATTCAGCGGCACACTTGATTTTACCATCGCACTTTCTTTTTTGATTCCTTTCCCGTTCTTTTTGAAGGTAAATTTCATGTTTATTTGGATCATCTCTAATTCGTTGCCTTCTCACTCTCTCAGCTTCCCTTTTCCTCTTTAAAATCTCCTCTCGATGGGCATCAGTATTGGTGTTTTTCTTTCTCATATTTTTTGCGTGTTTCTGCACTTGTGGTGGGCCTGTTTATCTCTGTTGCTTTGGTTTAGGTCTTCCCCGTGGAGCTCGAAATTTTTAATCAATTTAAAACATTTATCAATATATTTTATACTATAATTTTCAGAATTGCCACGATTCTGACATCCACGGTATTGACATTTCATATTTAAATTGACTTCATTCTATGCCAAATTGACGTGAGATAATTTCCTTTGAAAATCACATTTCGATGACTAAATATCGAACAAATTTCGTCACTAGGAGGGCGAGTATTATATTGCGCAATAAAAAAGCGGTACCATGGTATTGACTGCTAATTTTGTGACTTACCCTTCGTAAAGAAAACACTTCAATCGATTCAATGTGGATAAATCTGTCAGCCATTGATGTAAACATATCATTTGATATACAATGGTCGAGTTCTCACAGCGAGGGCGCCTTTATACCCATCCAACATGGCGCCACAGCGGTAAAACGTAAATGTACGATATTAGGCAAAAATGCGTGGACAAAGTTTAGATCTTGTTAGTCGGGCCTAAATAGGAGATTTACGTTCGGTAAATACATGCAAATATCCTCTATCTAGGCAATTTCAATGACCATAAAAAAATATCAATCCATCCTGCGAAATGAGGGAGTGAATATAGTATAAACCTTGATTTTTATGAAATGGACACGCCACGGTTCTGATATTTTCATTAGTTTCTGTATGTTTCTATCGAATAAGCGCGACGCAGGTGAGAATATTGTTGTGGAAAATCTTGTGTACCATAAAAGTATTGAAATTACGCGATTATTTATTTGCCGTCCCTTAATTACATGGAAATAAACGTGATGAACAAAGAAAACGTTATTTCCAAGGAATCACCAATTTACTAATTTCAGGCCTGTATTGACTTCGCAGTAGCTCAGCCTGTCAGTCCAATTTTCCAAGACTTTGTTGACGGTTTCTGATTCTATTTCACGAATGACCAACTATATTAGCGTTAAGGGTGTGGAATTGTTTTTGAATTATTCGCATATCATCGGTCTTTATCGGTACCCCACAAGAAAAGTCAAAAGGGGTTAAATCGCAGCTAACATATGGCCAATTAGCATCGCCAAGACGGCTGATAACACGATTACCGAACATAATGCGCAAAAGATCGATTGCTTGATGAGCTGTGTGACATGGTGCGCCATACTGCTGAAGCCAACAATTAACCAAGTTCATATCTTCCATATCAGCCCACAAAAAGTGCGCAATAATGGCTTCGAAGCGATCGCTGTTGACTGAAATGGCGTTTCCGACAGCATTTTCCAAAAAATGGGCCAATGATGATACCACTCCAAAATCCTCACCAACCCGCCAATCTCGCTCTACCGAACTAACCAATGAGGGGGTCGTTGTGTGTTGACCACTAGCATGTCTATCTCAAGAACACGCGCGGAGAGTTCTTCATTTTGGGCCAAAACTTATTTTCAAAACGCACAGTTTGGGCAACACAGCAATCATTTTGGAAAAAAGGTTGCAATATATCGCACCGTTGTTCAAGCGTAAAGCGACTCATTTAGGTACGCGGAAGTATGTTTACTGACTAATAGTTCTTACAAATTTCGAACCGAAAAAATCTGCCTGTGTCAAAATAATATATTATTGAAAAATATATTAGGAACATAAATAAATAGGATTATCATGGGTCAAATATTTTTACCTCTTTTAGAAATTGTATTGTAACTACTCGTATGTATCTACACACAGAGAAGAGTTACGTTGTCACAACTATATTTACAACCGACTACAATTTGGCGGTTCCTTGGCCTATCACATTATTCAGTTGTGGTTACCAATAATTGTGTTCAGTATAACCGAATGTTGTGCATATCAATTGATTTCGAATTCAATTTTGGTTGCAAGAACTGAAACATTTAGTTGAAGCCACAGCAACAAGAAACAAATGTGATCTGTCAATCGAGTATTAGTTCTAGCAATCAAATTATCCTGTCGTCGTGAACATTCTATTTGTTGGAATAACGAAAAATTTAAGAACTAATTCGGTTCTACCAAATAAGATATTGGTATGCTAAACTAATTATTTGCATTTGATGGCTGTCACAACCATTTGGTGATGCTTTAACCTATTATGGATTTTTTTAGAAAAAAAGTAAAAAAAAATTTATTTTTTATTAAAATTGTGTATTTTATATTCAAATATAAACAAAATAATTATTATTTATAACCTGGGTTCCTATTTCGTTGCTAATGGGTTACCATGGGTAAGCCAACCCCATTTTTGATTCGAAAATATGAAAAAAATTAGAAAAAATTTCTATATCTCGAAAGCGGAGCGTCCTATCAAAAAAATTATAAATTTTTACGAGTTTCTAAGGCTTTTCCACAAAGTGTTCCAATTCGCATAAAATAATATTTTTTCCAAAAATCGCTAAAGTAAAAAAGTGCCATAACTCGAAAACGGTGCGTTCAATCGCAAAAATTAATTTTTTTTACTTCCATAGGGGGCTGTAATCAATGATGTACTACGGCGTCTCTTTGTCTTTTAAACAAATCACTAAAACTAAATTTTTCCGAATAAAAAAGCGCTACAACGCCATTATGTATATATTTCGTAAACGGAGGGATTAATCGAAATATATCTAATTTTTTCACTTTCACTTTCTGTTTAAAATAATAGTTTTTCTGTAAAGTCCTCGTGTAACACTCAAATATACGTAGTTTCTCTTTAACCACAAAGTCTCTTGTGAAAAATCGAATTCATAACTTTGTAGCAAGTGTTTTTGTAACAGAAACTAAATTAGGCTACTGTAACTAATATTTGAACATGAATTCTAATATTGTACTTTTTATTAGTTGTATCTTCCATTTCAGATGAATGAGGTTTTTGAAATACTCATATTGGTTACTACAACTAAAGTTCGGTAGTAGCAACGTGTATTTAGTAGGACCTATTTATAATTTATCAACAACGTCAACAAATAATTCTGATGTATGACAATCATGAATTCTGATCAAAAATAGACTCTATCATGGAATTTCCAATGCCTGAATTGATTTCCAACTAATCTTTTCCCTGTGTGTACATGTGCATAGTGTAGTAGTGAACTATTTTCAATGATTCAGAACATACATTTTTCACCAGCTTTGCTAACACTATAGGATGGAGACTTATAGCCTTAGACAAATTAGTTTAAATATTAGTATTAAATAATTTTTGATTGGCAAATCATGAGACTCTTTAAATTCGTTATCTTATACAAATGATTACATACATGTCAAGAGCAAAGTTTTCTTATTGTAGAAATATATATAGGAAGAAATTGTATTTCGACTGGTGATTTTTCCATTCTTTCATCGTTTTCTATAATTATTTCAAAAGACACTTTTCGAAGAATATTCCGGCGTGTGATAAAAATCGATCGATTTTAAATCGAATCGATTTGTCTATTTAAACAAAATTTATTGGCATAATTCCTTATATTGGGGAACAGATATTTGATATCTAGGTTATTTAATCACAGAATAATATGAATGCATTAATTGATATCTATTATTTGCTCACAAAAAATATCATTATTATGTCAAATCGTATTGTTTTTAAATCGATCACGCGGAGTATTTAAATTGATTTTTCAACTTTTATTGTATTTTAGTTTGATGAACACAAAAATTGAAATGTCTCCCCGTAGCTGCTTTTAAAGCAGTAGATAATATTTTAATATCGATTTCAAAAGTCAAAATACGTTATATTCAACTATCAACTATTTCGTTGAAATGACGACAAGAAATATTTTATGAATCAACGTTTACATTACAACATTCATTAAGTTTACCTTAAAGTATTAAGCAATAAATCCTGGTCTCGTATTTATCAAACTTGGAATACTTTTACTTTCACCTGGGCAGTTCACATGCTTCCTCCCAGACACATAATTTACATGTATAAAAACTTGGATGAATTTAAAACGAATGTTTGGAATTAAAACAATTTAGTTTACACAGTATTTGGGGGACGACGATACGCTGTTGTTTAAGCTGCCACAAAATGACAACAAGTGACACTTATTTACTTTTCCCCTGGACTATAATTCATCAGCATTCATTTTCATGGACAACTCCAAGGACGGGGACACATTGTTAACATATTCCCAGTACAATCATCAAAGGAACGTTGTACTAAGAATTATAATAATAATACAGCTGTAAATAATTTACAAAAAAATGTACACAAAATGTCTCCCGTTATAAATTACCTGAAATTATGTTGTGATAATCCGGACAACATCTTTTGCCAAGTAAAGTACCCAACCCCAAGTGTCCCCCACGACTACTTGGCCATGGTGAATGACAAAGCTTTAATTTTATGTTTAAAACAATAAGAGCAACAACAATGAAGAGGTTATATCCGAAAGAGACAACTCCCTCAAATTATTTGCTGTAAATTTACCACAATACATACACACACACACACCGATAAAGGCGGCGGTTGGTAAAAGGAAGGGGGGAGGTGAGGCGAAGGAGTTTGTAAAATATATAGTCCATAAATATTGCTGACGCTGACATAGCCGGTACACACATAATTGTCAACATGTGCTACAGTCAAAATATTCATTTTGCTGGTTGTCCGCTTTCACGGAGTTCGTGGGATGTGGCCAAGTTCGTTGGCGAGAGGTGGCAGTTCGCTTGGCTGCTTCACTTGCCCAATCTAATTAGAAAGGTTCGTTTGAAATGGCGACGGAACTGTTCCAGCACAAATTTAAGAAATCTACATTCATCTACGAAAGTTGGTCAACACACTCAGGCAAACGAACCCAAAACTCCGGCCACTTTAGATAAAATTGAATGAATGAGTGGTGTTCTTTCTCTTGTTGGGTCGTTTGGTTAGAAATGCGTCGACTAAGGCAATTTCAAGGTAAGAAGTCTTCATCAGACCGGATAATTTACTTACCTAGGGTTTGCCAGAGAAACGGAAAGCGAATAAAGGTAGCGGCCAAACCAAAAATAATGGAAAAATGAGAGCCCAACAATTTAATAAGAACAACAAAAGCAAAGTAGCAAAACAAAAAAACCCCAGAAAGAAAACACAACAACATAAACATCATTAAAACAACAAAACATTAAGAAACACAGGGGGTTAATAGCTGGAATAACGAGACTCACAAATGCGTCAGGCTCTTGACTCTATGGGGCGCATTGATTTAATGTCGTGAAAATGTGGTCAGCATGTCGATATTGGATGCTATAAAATATCTCTAAACACTGGGATGTCCTTTGTTGCATAATTCAAAATTGCGAAGGAAGTGGCTCACTGTTTTCTTGCATATTAACCAAATATCATATCCAAATGAATGACTATGAGTACAAAAACCAGGCGAAGGATTTGAATTGGCGCTAACTTCCTTGCACCTTATACGTCGACACTGCCGGACTTCTTCCCTCATATCCAAGGAGCATAAGAGACTGTTGGTTGAAAATAAAATTTCTGATCAAAATATTGATATATTTGGTAATTTTGAATGTTTTGTGTCCATATTGGATACTAGTGGATTGGAACGCGCCGATGGCGCCCGTCGAAACAAGTTGTTTTTTCGTTTTTTTTCGTTTTTTTTCGTTTGTTCTTTGTTTTTTGTCTTTATTTTTTTCGTTTTTTTTTGTGTGTATACATATAAGTGTTAAAAAAGTGTGACACAAAAGTGTGACAGAGCCAGTGAGTCAGCGATGAGCGTAACTCTTTATGTAGATTATATATTTTTATGTAAAACTTTGTTATTAGTTTTAAGTTATAGTCTATAAGGATTATTGAATGTCCAAAGGCTGAGTTAAATAAATAAATTCGAGTAGATATTGTCTTAGAGGGGAATGATTCAATACTTACCTTGATGGGAAAATAAATCTACAAAATGATTGATAAAAAATCCATTCAACTTCACGCTGAACAATCTGTATTTTGTTCCTGTTTGTATGCAAATATAACGTGTGGTTGGAGCTCGTCGCAAATATTGTATACTTGTGGCCATACATTGTGTTTGCTATTCAATATTGCATGTGTTTGCTATTCAATATTGCATGTTTGAGACACAATGATTAATATGTTATAATATATGTGTTCGTGATCCAAATACAGCTATATTTGTGACACAAATACAGCTGTGGTTGGTGCACTCTTTACTAATTATTTTGTCGCTATGCTCTGTAGAGAGAAAAAGAAGAAGAAAGAAGGACAAAGAGAGATTATTTCATATTATTGTAAGTTTATAACTGTATTCGGGATTATTCTTTCAGTCAATGATTCATAAAAATACCCGAAGGCGTGTGTAAATGAATTATTGGATGATGTGTTTCGTTTGAGTTTCATTCATTCAGTCGCCAATCGTTCGGTTTGGAGGTAACACATGACTGATTAGATATAAAGTATATGGACGTTTCGGATCTTGTAATTTTGGAATGTAATTAAGTTTAGGATTTGCCATTATATGAATATTTGGAGTGTGTTCCAAACATATAGATGGTTCCTGCAGAATGTGTTTGAGGGAATATGTTTAAAAGGTCGAGTTTTTCAGCGTGTAAGTGAATATGTGCCGAATTATGTTTATCTTCACGTTAGGTCTCAAACGACGCGTATTAAAGAGCAAATTACGGGAAAAATAAAAAAAAAATTAAGGTCATCTTTCATCCCCTACCGGCGCATGAATTTGGCGATCGTGGTTTATTTTGTCCAGAAAATGTTTCAAAAGTTGCGCAATGTGGAGTGGATCAAGGAAAGAAAGCTCCTAAAATTTTTGTAGAGTAATTTTGGACCATGACATCATTCTCAAAGTTCTTTTTTCAATTTGATAACAAAATACACTACGATAGATAGATAGATACGAAAGATACCATCCAAAAATGTTTTAAAATTATTTTTCTTAAATTATGTGCGATACTTAACAACGTGTAATGGATTTTGATCAACAAAAAAAATTAGTTGGTTTACAAATTGAAATTCTGTGGTGGACCATAATTGCTCTACAAAAATTTTAGTAGTCTTCTTTTCTTAATCTACTCCACATTGCGCAACATTTGGCATCAATTTGCCGAAAAAATTCTAAACTTTACACTACGATCGCCAACTTCCACTGCTGGTAAAGGATGCAAGATGACAACCAAGAAATTTATTTTTTTCCTGTAATTAATTTTTCATTACACGTCGTTTGAGACCTAACGCGAAGTTGAATTCCAAAAATCGCTGAATTCGGGACATCCTAGTGTAGGTTCCAATCAGATAACTGAATCGGATAACTGAATCCGGGGAGTTCAATTCGCTGATGTTTTCGAATTTATTGCATGTAGTTCTGAAAGAATTAGTACGATTCTGAAATCTATATTAACCCTTGAGCCATCTTCTGATAGTGCGATCGATTTAAATAAACAACAAATAAAATACAAGAAATGAATCAAAAATGCTCTTGAAGAACAAAAATTAATTGTTTGTAGCTCTGAAGGATGTCTCTGGCTATAACCATTTAATTTCTTAAACCCGCAGCGACGTTACATCTTGCTTAAGCTACTAAGCCATCCCAAGTATTCCCCACATACAGTTGCCCAAAAGGGCCCACTCAATTTCAATCCATCAGCGCACAGATTTACATTTACACACACCAAAGTAAAAACATTTAACTTAAAGTTTAAACAAAATGTCCAAAATAAACACTTAAGACGCTGTAAAGGTAATAGACACAACGAATGAGGGCGGGCGGCGGTCGGTGATTAAAGCGGTTGGTTGCAAGTACACATTGGCGGTGGCCAAGTTTCCCACGATGATGATGAAGAACTTTAGCGGTTGAAATGAAAGTTCTTCAAGTTTACATTAAACATTTTAATTTAATTGCTTTATCAACGTGGAAAGTTTTTCAGATGCGACTGAAATGACTCCGTGACTGTAACGGACATTGACTGCTACATTTGTTGCATGGGAACTGTAAATGCATGAGAGAGAACATAAAGGACTGTATGGCGATGGCTAAAGGTGTTGAGTAGTGCTGCAATGATACCTGTACAATATGATGTTTTCGTAAGTCGGGGCCCATTCATCCGATGTAATGACACAAATGTCGACATCTATTGTTTCATCGTTAAGCCGAATGGAAGAAAAATTCATTTCAACATTTGCGATATCTACTTTGTGTGAGGATGTCCATATGTCAGAGTATTGCACTTCCGCTCCTTTGCATGCACACTATTTCACAGTGACTACATGTGTGCGTGTGGCTGTGTGTGTGTGTCTAGCTGTTCATTGTTACTTTAATACCGGAAATGAAAAACTTAACTATGAATGCCAAACCAAACAGACAAAAAATGACACTCCCTCCACCTCGTTTTTCATTTTGTTTAAAAAGCAACCGCAAGAAAAACGCTGGGAAAAAGCAAACAAAGTTAGTTTGTGTGAAAACTTCACACATTTACGGTAATAAAATGAAGTAAACTTTAAAAAATTAATGGGAATGAGAACAAATAAAAACGAAATCACTACCAACTGTTACCACAACCATCGAACACAACGGAATATACAGGGTGTGTCCCCATGAATTATGAATCAGCTATGGCGAGGAAATTAAAGGGTGCTCTGTACATGTGCACCCAAATGCGGCTGTGGTTTATTGTGGTGACACTTAAGTAGACTGTAGTATGTAAATTACACTGGTACAGTAGAATTTAAGTAAAAGCTTGAAAAGGTCATTGAGTGACATTTGAACCGCCTCCCCCGGCGACAATTTTAGCCAATACACATTGTATCTACTTTGATGTAGGGCCAGTCGGTTTAGGACATGGTTGAAAATTCTATTTGAAAATTTGTTGTCAGGCTCTTTGGTCAGTTTTTGTGTTCAAGGAAATAAAGCGAAAGTATGACATCTTCCCGCCCTATTATAAATTGCGGGTGGCAAATTAAATTAATTTATAATACTATATTCTAACAATTTTTGGAATTCAAGATTTTGACTTACGTTATAAATATTACGTTTAAAATACGCTGCACGTATGATAGCGAAACAGTCAAAGAGAGACAGAGAGAGAGAGAGTGAAAAGACCGAAACGTACAGTCTCAATAATGAATCCCCAAAAATTTTCCAGAGGAAAGCAGATCGAAAGACGGACCGAATAGTGGGCAGCCATGCTGCAAGGACGAGAATTTGAATCTGGTTACTGATAAGCAGTGTGTGCTAAAAATGTGAAGGGAACACTTCTCAGCACTATTCCACCTAGAATCAGGAGTAGAGCGTTCAAAACCGAAAAACCGCAGAAACCGGATAGCCGGTTTTCGTGCAATTAACCACCGTGTGCCGAAAACTTAATTTTCGAATAAACCGAAACCCAGTTATTAGATGTCGGTTAACCGCTTAGCCGTTTTTTACTCAATTTGTGTTAAAAATTCAACAAACTTTTAATACTTAAACAAAAAGCGATATAATTTTCATATATTAATTATTTTTAGAATGAAGTAAATTTCAAATTTCAAATATAATAATAATAAGAATTTAAACAGTTTTTAATTTCACAATGATGTCATCATTCGCATACCAATTAACTAATGTAAATTGGTATATCAATTAATTTTTTACACTATAAGATTATCATTCATGAAAATTGCTTTCAAATTCGAACATGATTTTCAAATTCAAATAAGTTTAATGTGAATATGAACTAAAAGCGTGAATTTTACATTAAACAGGCATTGCAAATTGGAATGTGATTTACATTTTAATTTAACAATAAAACGTTATTGTTAAATTTAAATACTGCTGTGAAATTTTCAGATTGAAACACAACTAAAAATATTCAATTCATTTCAATAGAAACCAGTTCAAGTCAATTAAGAAGATCAAAAGAATTGAACTGAATTAGACTAGATTAGACTTAGTTAGATTAGATTGGATTGAATTGACTTGGACTAAATTGATGGCATTGAATTGAATTGAATTGAATTGAATTAAATTAAATTGAATTGAATTGAATTGAATTGAAGTGAATTGAATTGAATTGAATTGAATTGAATTGAATTGAATTGAATTGAATTGAACTGAATTGAATTGAATTGAATTGAATTAAATTGAATTGAATTGAATTGAATTGAATTGAATTGAAGTGAATTGAATTGAATTGAATTGAAGTGAATTGAATTGAATTGAATTGAATTGAATGGAATTGAATTGAATTGAATTGAATTGAATTGAATTGAATTGAATTGAATTGAATTGAATTGAGTTGAGTTGAATTGAATTGAATTGAATTGAATTGAATTGAATTGAACTGAATTGAATTGTACTGAATTGGATTGAGTAGATTTTAATTGAATTGAATTGAACTGATTTGAATTGAATTGATTTGAACTGATTTGAATTGAATTGATTAGAACTGAGTTGAAGTAACTTGAATTGAATTAACTGATACGTTCCTTAACGGAAAATGTAAAAATATTAAAATCCCTAAAATTCTGCTATATTTGCAGAATAATAATTACAGGCAAACTGAGTAAGACAAGAAAAGTTTATTTTGTGTTGATTTTGTATTAACTTTTTTACAACAATTTTAACACATTGTTTTCCATACGAAACGAAAAAACCGAATTTAAAACTTATGAATATTATAGCGACGGGTGCTGGCGGGCTACCGAGCTTTTGAAGCCGGTGGCGAGGGACTGTTTGCCCACATGCATCAACTTATATCCGATATATGGATGGGATAATCTATGCCTGACGATTGGAGTCTCTGTATATTATGTCATGTATTCAAAACGGCGGATCCGTGTGTCTGTTCCAACTATCGCGGCATCAGTCTTTTATCTATAAGGTATAAGTTCTTATTGGTTGTTTATTGGACAGACTTAAGCCAAATGTTGAGAAACTGCTCGGACCTTATTAGAGTGGTTTTACGTAACAAAGTTTCTTTCGATAGCCCCATTCTTTCGATAGCCCCATTCGGGGCATTGCAGCATTGAACGTTTTGCGGTGTGTTTGAATTTATTTGTTTATTGATATTTGACTATTTTATTGGTGGCAAATATAATTATGTATTTTTAATAATTATATTGGTAATTTCCTCGTCTATAAAATCCATTTATTCTAAGTCCTCGAAATTGTGTTGCTGCAGTTCCAAAGAGCAAAACCTTCAAAAAAGTATGTTTACTGCTTTAAAATTTGAAGTAAATTGCATTTATTTCCATATTGCATATTAACTTTTCACCAACCTTACAATTTTGAAAAGTATCGCAATTATTTTAAAATTTACAAAAATTTGAAATTTCATCTCATTTTTGCTTCAAGTGCATTGCGGGACATGAAGGGGTTAATTGTTTTTTTCTGAAATTTTGTATGTGTATTCTACTTGACCCATAGAGCGAGTTTTTTGCTAACCAAATCCTGAACCTCCAATTTTTTTCGATCCGGCCAACACAGATACAATTATCTGATGCGCCTTTAGAATAGTAGTGACAGAATTCTCACTAAACTACCTTTCAACCGTATGGGAGCCACAACATGTTCCCCGGAATTCGTTCCACATGGGGCACTGACACACAAACACCACACTTCACGTCGGTTTTGTCAGGCTTATAATATTAAAGAAAAAGTTGCCTGGACTTGGAATATAGACACTTGTATCCGCAACGTCTACGATTACGGACAGTCACCTCGAATCACCACGACGAAAGTTTAACATGTACTGGAATCAATTTCGCCTGTGCTTCACTGCGTGAGCCAATTGTGTATGTAGAGAGGATGCAACAACAAGAAAAGCATTGCCAGTAATTCGGTTGTGATCGCCTCGAATTGCGTTTGTAGTATAATCTAGATGCAAAATATAAGTTAAAGAAGTATCATTAGCGGTGAAAGAAATTAAATGAGGGTTGTTGGCGAAATTACCTTCTCCTAAATAGGTGTAGTACCACCAATGTCGTAGAAAAGACTACAAATGGTGATAAACTGAAGAATGCCCAGTTAAATAAAATTAGGATGTTTCTAAAAAATAAAAAAATGTAAGTACATCCAACTAAAATATTGTTCAGTATGAGGAGAAAACTTAGTTAACTTGGGCAAATCAAATAATCACTAATTACAAACCGTATGTGGTTAAATCAAAACGGCTAACTCCACGACACTTTCAATATTTCACTTCCAAAATTCACAATTTAGCCACTTGTACTTAAAACTGATACTAATCACCGGACAGTCGGTTATTCTTTTGATGCCTCCAAAATAACACCTTCCTCCCCGTTTAATATTAATTCGAACAAGTAAAACAGAGAAAACTGTAAAAAAACGATACATGGGTAGGAATCCGTCAACACAATTTGCCAACGGATGGCGGCAAAAATCGTTTATTTCGTTTAAAAATAAAAAAATAATTTAAAAAGCTGCGCAAATATTTTTAAGGGCGAGACACAGCTGCAATGTGACCCATGTCGAGACTCTCGTCTGAAAGAAGATTCTGGTATTTGAGGGTTTGTGCGTTAATGTGGCCATTGTATTCTGGTCCTGCAAATAAACACAAATATATGGTGGTCTGATTAATAAGCTTCCTATTCGAATAATATGTGTAGAAGATATGCGGATATTATCATCCAATTAATCGGGTGTTTGCATTGTTCGAGTATTCAAGTAACTCTAAAATGAGGATTCGGACTTACTCGAACAACCGAATAAATTGGTTTATAACTCGAGTTACTCGAGTAATTTTATTATTCGGAAATTAATGGATTTATTAGAAAAATGATAATTAAATAGCAGGTGAATAACATATTTTAATAGGAAAAACATAAAAATCACGTTAACAATTTTAATTAATAAATTCAAATTCAAATTAATAAATGTTAGCAAACAGTCAAAATAAAAAGCGATAATAAAACAGTGTAAGATATAAACATGGGACTGTCCGTGGAGGTGGAAAGCCATTCACTTGGGAGTGGCCAGAAATGATTCCTTTATTGGGCAGGCCAAGCAGCTCACTACTTCCACGAAGTATGTCCTGGGCAATGGCTTTTCGGAAACCTCCGTTAGCTAGCTAGAGTGAGAAGGCGAAACAAATGAGCAGCAAATCAGGTTTAGTAGGTGACTGATGTATCTGAAGCTCATGAAACAATCGGGCATATTCTTTTGTCCTTAGAAGGCGGATGAGCCGAACATACGGGCCAAAGGCGGATAGAAACCAAAAGAAGAAAATTCAGGTTCGACTATTGTATCCTGGTCAGCGTCTGATCCATAATGGGCAGCTGCAATCGAATTTCCTGGCAGTAGGTAAAATGTAAAAACACGGTGGACTGGGTTTGCCTCCCGCCATCGTTCATAATGGCAATGAAAATACATGAACGAACGAGAAAACATACACAACCCCTATTTGTTGACGACCCCCGCAAACGTTATAAGGACCACGATTTACGGATATGCACTTGGAATGTATGAACTCTATATAGATCCGGTGCAAGTATCCAACTGTCCTCGAAAGTTATAAGGCTGACATTACCGTTATCCAGGAAATGCGATGGACCGGACATGGCTGCACAAGAAAAAGAAACTGCGACATATGCTACAGTTGCCAAGAGAAAAAACATGAATTTGGTTGTGGATTTGTAGTTGGCAAAAGACTGCGACATCTAGTTTTAAGGTTCAATCCTGTGAGTGAACGTATAGCCAAAATCCGCATAAAAGCGAAATATTTTTATATTTCCCTAATTTGTGTGAATGCCCCGACAGAACAGAAAGATGATGATGACAAAGACATATTCTATGAGCTCCTAGAGGAAACGTATGACCCCTGCCCTGGCCATGATGTTAAGATTGTACTAGGAGATCTTAATGCCAAAGAAGGAAGGGAGAATGTGTTCAATCCAATTATTGGTAATTTCAGTCTACATGCTGACAGTTCCGACAACGGTATGAGACTGATTGACTTTGCCACGGAAAAAAACGTGGTCATTAGTGGTACAAGATTCCAGCATAAAGACATCCACAAGGCTACTTGGGTATCCCCTAATCAAAGAACGAAGAACCAAATTGATCACGTGGTAATAGGTGGAAGGCACTCATCCAGTGTAATGGGCGTACGACTGATCAGAGACGCTAAAATCGATTCTGATTACTACCTGGTAGCAGTAAGTAAAGCAGTAAAGGAAACCAGACGAAGAGAAAGCTGGAATTACAAGATGTAGCCACAGCCTACTCTACGAATCTTGAGAGAAAGTGAGAAAATTGAGACATACAGATGGAAAAACGAAGCCCGAAAATTCTACCAAAAAGTCAAGTGCAGAGCATGTTGGGAGTATGGAGAGATCATTTCTTCACGCTACTGGTACCTAAGATATCCTATGACGATTAAACAATCGATTACAATTTGGACGTGGACGTCGATTGCCCCCTCTCAACCAAGACGAGGTCAAAATAGCTATGGCCCAGCTTGCAACAACAAAGCCGCAGAAGCCGATGGATTGCCGTCGGAGCTGTTTAAGGCTGGCGGCGATGAGCTGATAACGTGCTCATTGGCAAAACTTGGTTAGATGAATGCGTGCCTGGCTATTGGAGTCTCAGTGTACTATATCCCATATTTAAAAAACGTAACTCGAGCCTCTTTGCCAACTACCGTGAAAGAAGCCTTTTATCCATAGCATATAAGGTAAGTATAATGTGCGAAAGATTAAATGGCCTGATTGGACCATACCAGTGTGGCTTTAGGCCTGGAAAATCGACAACTGACCAGATTTTCACGCTACATCAAATCATGAAGAAGACCAACGAAACCCAAATCGACACCTATCACCTATTTGTCGATTATAAGGCGGCCTTGAAGCAATGTCTGAGCTTGGTATTCCTGAAAAACTCATTCGCCCTTGATGGATGACGTCGACGAGCACCAAACCCACAGTGAAAGTTTGTAGGGATCTTACCGAACCTTTCGAAACCAAGCCAGGGCTCAGGCAAGGCGACACCCTATCGTGCGATCTCTTTAGCGTCTTAATGGAGATCATTATGAGAAAGCTGCAGTCAACATGGAGAAAACCATCAGCAGCAAAAGTTACATGCTGCTCGCGTATGCTGATGATTTCGATATCATTGGGCGCACAATTAGAGGAGTTATTGCGGTTTTTTCGAGAATTGAGAAGGAGTCAGCAAAAGTGGGCCCGATGGTAAGTTCGGACAAGACAAAATTAATGGCTTCAACGAACAGGGCCTCCACGCGGTTAGACCAAAGCGTGAACGTTGATAACCGTTATAATTTCGAGGTAGTGGACGAATTTATATACCTTGGATCTGCCGTAAACAAAAACAACAACGTTAGCCTTGAGATCAAGCGGAGAATCGAGCTTGCGAATAGATGTTATTTTGGGCTAAGCAAGCACTTTAGAGATAAAGCCCTCTCTCGAGTAACAAGAGTCCAGCTGTACCAGACTCTCATTCAACCTGTCTTGCTTTATGGCGCAGAATCCTGGGTCCTATCGCAAGCAGACGAAACATCTGTAGGAGTCTTCGAGAGAAAAATACCCTGAAAATGTATGGCCCTACAGTGAGATTATCGGCGACGCATGAATCATGAGCTGTATGAGCTTTATCCCGACATTGACATAGTTAAGGGGATCAAAATAACGTGATTGCGGTGGCTAGGCCATGTCAGTGGAATGGATGAAGACGAACCAGCACGAAGGGTTTTCGAAACCGAACTCGAAGGAAGAAGAAAATTAGGAAGACCATGACTCCACTGTCGGTCGTCGGTGGTGCAATGGTTAGTGTGCGCGGCTCTTGTACATGAGATCCTGGGTTCGTACCCTGGTCTGACCACCTTAAAACTACTTTCGGCGGCGGTCACCTCGCATAGTGACGGCGACACTATCGAGTATATAGCCATGAAAACGCTTCTCAAAATACCGTTCGGAATCGGTGTAAAACTGTAGGTCCCAATCAGTGAGTGTAAAACTAGAACGCGCACAGCTCACTGGTTGTGAGAAGTTCTCCCCTGTCCCTTCATGGGATGTAATGCGAAACCATTTATTTATTTATTTATGAGTCCACTGGAGGGATCAGGTTGACGAATCCATGCGAACACTTGGTATAGCCAACTGGAGAAATAAAGCAAAAGATCGAACTGGTTGGCGAAATATGTTATCTTCGTTTTGTAAGGTCCCTGACCCCCCGGGGTTGTCCGTGACCGGATAAGTAAGTAAGTAAGTAAGATATAAACCAAATGGCAATAATAATTAAAATCGAGAAATTATGAAAAGAAAAATAATGCAGGCAATAATTTCGTTGCCGCTGGAACAAACTGTCGGATGTACGAAGTTTTTCATTACAGAGTCGTAAAATATTAACGACTATGTTGCATCCATCCGACGAAGTGTTTTTCGTCCAATGTCTACCAAATCGGCAGTGAAGATACGGAAAGAACTGTTCTGTACCATGCGAGGACTTAGACCAAATTGATGGTGTCGATGACTAGACAAACCTTTCGACTGGGTCGACACTTGAATGTCGACAGCCGATTTAATTTAAAGTGGTAGATGAATTGATATACATTGGATCGACCGTGAACAAAAACAACAACGTCAGCCTGGGGATAAGTAGAAGAATTGTGCTTGCAAATGATGCCTTGTTGGGCTCAGCGAGCAGTTTAACAACCAAGCCCTTTCTCGCCAAAAAAGAGTCGAGCCATACCAGGCTGTCATTTTCCCTCCCTTGGAGCATATGAGAGAAAAATTCACCGTGAAATATATGGTCCTATTAAAACAGCGAGTACCGCTGTCTTTGGAACCACGAGCTGTATAATTTGTATTCCGACATACATAACTGGGCGAATCAATTATGGCCTGCTGAATTTTCTAATGTGGTATCAAGCGCGTTTAGAATCTCCTGTGTAACTTGAATCTTTTTAAGAAAATTAGGAAAATATGTATTTAAAATTCTTCTATTCCTCTTCTATTGGCTGTCTTTAGTTTGCATTTTTTATACAATAAACAATATAAATGTTTGAAAAAAAATTACATCTTTTCAGCAAAATTAAATATTTGTATACTTGATACACTGACTGGTTTCCAGTCAAAACTTTTGAAAGGAAACAATAGAACTCTTTTGATGTCTATATTTTATTTTATAAAATATTTATTTTTAAAGGGATATTTAGAGATTTAATTGGGAAACACAATTTTGATTTCTTTTCCAAGGATTATACTAAAACTATTATTATATAATGTAGATAGTAAATAAAAATAATGTGTTATATGTAACTCAGAATAAAATATATTAACACAAATTCTCCCCATATGCGATGTTGAGCATTCCGCCTATAACGCAAATTCAAATTATTGGGGGTAGAGCGCAATTGGAGAAAACAATTGTAATGTACAACAAATGTACAAACGCAACTACGAACATAAATAAGATATAAATGATTTCGAAATATATTAAAAATTATTAGGAATTAGTAGATTATATTTTTTAATTCGCTAATACCCGCAGTTCGAAAATGAAGGGAAATTTAATTAAGAACCCGAAACGTTTCTTTGGCATTGTGAAGTCTAAGCGTAAAGTTGTAGGAATTTGGGAAAGAATGGCCTTGAATGGTTCAGAGTTTTCGAATGAAACTGATATTGCTTATATGTTCGCATCCTTGCTTCGCAACACTTAGTCTTAATCGACGTCTCCACTAAATCAACCTTAAAATATTAGTACCGTCAATGGTATACCAGATTTTGCTCTACCTGAAAAGGAAGTCCATCTCTGTTTTAAAACATTGAAGTATTCGAATTCTCCAGCAAAGGATGGTCTTCTAACTGCGATTCTTATATTGCACGCAAGTGAGTTGTATGTTTCCCTTAAAAGACTTTTCAGTGACTCTTTGCATTTTAGGAGTTGTATTGAAACTTATAGGGGTATTGCAAAACTAAGCTCTATCCCAAAACTTATCTACAAGTTGGTGAGGAACAGGTTAGCTTATTTTGTTAGATCGCTGGATTCTCCATGTCAATTAGGGGTAGGTAGATTATCCACAACTAACTTGTCGGAGTTGACATTTTACTCATTCCCATCTTTTTGTGCAAAGTGCCAAGTGCGTGTAATTTAAACTGATTTCAGCAAAGCGTTTGACACTGTGGTCTATGAGATGTTGCTACGGGAACTTAATGCTATTGGCTTTCGACCTAGAATATTAGATTAGATATCATTATACCTCATTGGCCGAACTCTAAAGGTTCGGTTTAAAGATACACAATCACCTGATAAATACGTATCTTCTGAAGTTGCCTAGATGACGACCTAATCTAGGACCTATACTTTTTGTGTTATATTTGAATGACCTTCCACATATAGTCAAATCTTCAAATACTTTAATGTATGCAGATGATATAAAGTTAATTACACCCTTTAATATTACAGATGATTCAATTAGCCTTCAGGATGACATATGTAAATAGGCTTACTGAATGTTGTTGCGTGAATGAGATGTCCCTAAAATTGTCTAAGTGCAAAAACTAAAATACTGCAAGGATTCAGGATTGAATTTTGATTACTATATCAGTTCTCATAAATTTGTAACGTGATGTCATGATCCGTCCGTACATAATACCAAACACTCACCGCCATTCCCACCCGCATACTTCCCTGGTCTACCCATCACCTAAGCATACACAACATCCATCAGTCGCACCAACCACCTCGAACAATCACACTCACTTGCAAACACACAAACTCAATCGACGTTGTGTACATGGTAGCAGCGAATTAGTTTAATGACCGCACAAGATGAGTGCTTGAATGTAATTCTCATTTGCGTCATTACAGCGAAGGTACTTAGTGTTAAGGTAAACTAGACTCGAGTCGTCGCCTTCGAGCGAACAACCAGACAAGATTATAGCATTTTGCCTGGGGCTCTAGTTCTGCAAAGGACAGAAGCAAATTTTCGGATCCGTTCTTTAGTAAAGACGGTGTAAATACATTTGCTACACAGGAGTTTCGGCTCACTGTTCCTACACAGGGGATTCGGCTCACTGTTCCTACACAGGGGCTTCAGCTCACTGTTCCTACACAGGAGTTTCGGCTCATTGTTCCTACACAGAGGCTTCGGCTCACTGTCCCTACACAGGAGTTTCGGCTCACTGTTCCTACACACAGGGGTTTCGGCTCACTGTTTCTACACAGGGCTTTCGGCTCACTGTTCCTACACAGGGGCTTCGGCCCTACACAGGGGCTTCAGCTCACTGTTCCTATGTAAACCAGCCGATGATAACCGATACCGAACCGTTCTAACCGGAGATGTAAAGCATATACCGATCCAGCATATCCGATACCGTTCACCTTAGAATCTACCAGTCCGCAACCTGCCCCAGACGATTTCTCAAGCCAATGCTAGTATTCCCGGAAGGGTGTTGTCAAGCCGAGACAAGTGCCCCCAGAAGATTGTTGCCAAGCCAGAACAAGTGCCCCCAGAAGAGTGTTGCCAACCAAGACTAGTGTTCTCAAGCTAAGAGAAGTGTTCTCACCGAGTGAAGCAGTTGATGTTATTCCTGTAAATCAAATTACTTTGTAAATTAAACATCAATAAAGAATAAAGACCTGGCAGATCTATCCTCTTGGGATTGAAGCCGCGTTTAAATAAATACAAAAATATATTCACAAAATTTGCTTCCAACAACATTCTGCAAATCAAATATCACTTGAGAGTGTGGCCAGGTAATGTATTCGGAAATTTTCGAATTTTTCTATTATTGTAGGGTTTTTGTTCATGCAAGTGATTACTTGTGGATAAAAGCCCTACTCGGCCTTTAGCAATAGGCTTGAAAATTACCGTTTTGCTTGTTCTCCCCATATTATCTTTGCACTGCAAAAGGTTCCACTGAAACTTCCAAACCATATTTAACACAGAGATGCTATATTTCTATTGATTTAGTAAAAAAATACGCCAAGTCAATGTAACTGAAAAAGCTTAACCGACGTTGAGAAAACGATAAACTGTCATTCGGGATGTTAAAGTGAATCGAACTCTACGATTAGAAGAAAAAAAGGTTTAAAATAGATCACTACAAAAGTTAGAAATTTTCAGTTCTTTCACTGGAAGTGCCCATACTTATATATATTTTGTTGTATGGCCAACACTTCTGCAGAAAATCGAGTAAACCTTTAAATGTTGTCAGCGATTAAGGTATAAATAAAAACTAAGAAAATTGTTTTTCATTCCAATTTAATTTGCTCGTAAATTAAAAGCACACGAAAAATCACAAATACAATTGCCACTTGCATTTGATTAACGTGAACGGGTGCACAATTTAAAAGAAATTTTTTCGAGGGTGCCACCCTGTATATTAGATTTCGTTAGAGAAACTAAGGAAAGTGGTATGTCATCGTTCAAGGAGCAACTTGCATCACCATGAGCCAGAGCTGCTTTAGACTACAAGGCGTCATTCGTCATTTTATATTACCTTTCAGCTAGCTCTGGCAGCGTTGGAGTGTGGCTGAGAGCCGTAAACAATTGTGGCACTGCCAATCTATGACGCCATCCTAGACACTCACTCCTCTGCACGCGAGCACAACGAGACACAGCATGAGGACGCCCATTTCAAACACCCATCAATTACAATTGCAAAAGGGTCGAAGAGCATAAAATAGCGGACAATAATAGCAAAAATATTTGAAGCACTTTCGCCTGAAATGGCGAGCATGGAACCGGGATGAAGCAGCAGCAAACGAAAAGACAAAGGTAGCTTTCTTAGCAAATGAAAAACCTTTAAGAGTTATTATGGGGCTATGGCAAGAGGAAGAAAAACAAGGGAACCTTCACGTGCACACAGAAGTGCAGCTATAGCTCATACCCTTTTCATGCACATGATTTGGAACAATTGTACAGGAGAAGCAACAACAACAGCCACAGCAATAAGAGCGGCAACAACGTCTTTAAGCACAAAGTGCACTTATGCAAGAAACTTTATTGCACAGGAAATTAAAAAACAGCAGAGCTGCGCTAAACCCAAAAAAGCAAAAGAATGCAAGACGAGCAGCAAAAAGGACTAAACGAAAAGTGATGAGGAATTTTCAAGGAGTTCACACATACATGTGAACAAAACACAGAACTGAGCATGGTGGAACCGCGAAGGGTGGCTATATGCACATAGGTCTATTGAGCGGCTTGTGTGTGGAGCGACAGCTTTACTGAAGTGCGAAACGTGTGGCGTGGCACCCATTTTGGACGAGGGTGGTATGTGAAGAAAAGTTTTCTCATGTATTTGAAACCACATATCCAATCTTTATTTAGAACATTAATTCCTCTTATATTGAGGCTTGTGCCTGTAGAAAATGAACTTATACAGAGGACAATAGTAAATGTTAGGCTGATGATTTTCTGGATGTAGTTCCAATGGATTAAGGACACTGCAGTACTTATAGACGTATCTATTGTATCGGAAACACTTCTCTCCTGATGCTGCACCCTTCGCAATACGGATAAGCGATAACACTCCTCTGTTGGTTCTGCGAGGGGATATGGACAACTTTAATTTTATGTAGAGTATTTTGCTTGCATTTTATAAGATCTTAAGTAGTTTGCAGAAATTCGACAAAGATATTGCCCAGGAAAACGGGTAATGTAAATACCTTTGATGCGTGGTTTTATGTGCTTTGCTATCCTTGCCAACCATATCCTCATGTCCAGCTTTAGCACGTTCCTTTCTCACTTTTCTGCTTCTCACAATGTTTACTATTCACTTTTAGAATTCTGCGTTCAGATATAATGAAAGCAGGAATGAGGGAATGGGTTTGCTTTTAATGTGTTCACACGTAACACGAACCCAGAAGTTGGTTAATAAAAAGAATATGTGGTTACAAAATTTAAAGACGTGGCAGCCAAAGTAATTGTGGTTGAACAAGTGATGGTCAACATTATACCGACCAGGCAGGACTAGACCAGACCAGAGAACAGTTCGCACGTTTGCCCACTTTGGTTGCTGTGGCAGTGAATATAACACACACCCGCTTGCACACAAATGCGGCCAAAGAAAATTTGTTCAGACTTCAGAATTGAAAAAGCAAATGAGAAAAGTACTCGCTCGTTTAATGAAAAAAAAGTTTGTTGCATGAATTATACAAATTAAAAATTACAAAAAACCGCTTACATACACACATAAATGCGTCTACATATACAAATACATTTAATGGTTTCGGGTTGCCAGATGCTACACAAATGTTTGCTGCGAAATGCCATATGTGAGCATTATACTTATAATTTTTACAACATTTGGAAGCATGTTCCACGCCCCAGAAGTCTGATCTTAGGGGCACAAATGTAAAAATAAAAAATTTAACACAACGAGCACAGTATACACAAGTGTACCTTCCTCTTCTTAGCTATCAGTACCCCACGCAGACAATAAATACATCAATCTTGGTATTTGTTCCATGAGAAAAGTTTTTAATGGCCCTTTTTATTATCGTTATTTCTTCGCAAAAACCTCAAACTGAAGTTTTGTGTAAATATGGCCAAAACTAATTTTGGTTCCTCAGAACTAATTTTGGTTTCAATTGCCAGTGATTTGGAAACCATTTAAATAAATTCTACCATATATTATATGCATTGCCCTACATGATTCTTATTCTTTGTGATCTTATTCAGAATAATATTCGCTGCTAATCAAACCGTCCATGGTGCAATGTTAGAGTGCGCGACTCTTGTACATGAGAACGTTGGTTCGATCCTTGCTCTGACCACCTTACATTTCTGTAGATGGTAGTCAACGTCCAAGAAAAAGCTTCCCAAAACTACCGTGCGGAACTGGTGTAAAACTGTAGGTCCTCATCAGTGAGTGTAAGACGGGAAAGCGCACAGTTCACTGGTGGAGATAAGCTCTCCCCAATCCCTTTATCGGATGTAATAGGAACCCGTTTTGTGAATGAAACCGAGAGGAGAGTTGCATAGTTCCCGTCGACATTCTGAGTCCGAAGAGTGGTAGAAATGAGTTTCGAAAACATAATGCTAAGTCCCGTCTTTCTGAGTGTTCTTTCATGACTAAGAAAAGTCTTGTAAATATGAGCCATGGAATAGAAATTTCCTTTCTTAAGAGAGTTTTTATAATTATAGGGGGTTGCTATTTATCTTTCGGGAATAGAAAATAATAACAAACCTTTTAAATTAAAATGGCTGTATTGTTTTTCAAAATACTCCCCTTGATGATCAATACAATTTTGCATTCGTTCAAACCATTTGTCATAGCAGCTTTTCCATCCGTCTTGAAACACCTCCAAAACATGGTTTCTGAATGGTTCAACAGTTTCTTCGGCGCTCGTAAATCGTTAACCACGCAGTTTACCTTTGATATTCGGGAACAAGAAGATGTCATTAGGTGCCAAATCCGGACTGTACGGAGGATGAGTCATCAATTCGATGTTTTGACTGCTGAAAAATTCACCTGTTTGACGAGATGTGTGAGAGCTCGCATTCTCATGATGGAGAATGATTCGTCTTTGGCGGTTGTGTTTACGAATTTCTCCGAAGATTCCGGCAAACAAACGGTCGAAGTTTTTAATCATTTTCTTACACTAATGGACACGAGCCTTTTTTTTGAGCGATTGTCAAATTATGTGGGATCCAACGCGAACAAACCTTTTTGATGTGCTAACATCTATAGGCGCGGATACGGCCTAAATTCACAAAGTGAATACATCCAAATACAGTTTGTCCAACTGCGATCACACAGATTGTCCGACTGCGATCATGTATTGTTTGCGTTAAACTCCTCCGATATGGCTGGACCGATTTGTATGAAATTTAATGTTGCATATCGGGTAGGTCTCAGAATCGGCCAACATCTATATTTAATGCCCCTAAATGATAAAGGTGACCCACCTCTAAATACTAGTACACAGATTTGTCCGGCTGCGAAACACAGATTGTCCAACTGCAAAAAAAACACACACTGATGTAGCGGCAGCGAACAGTAGTAGTCTTATGATTATGCGTATATAAAAATGGGATTGCAAGAGAGCAACGAAAATTGTGTGAACTTGTGTAGCGTACGTACATGTGTCTGTTGCTTTGGTTTTCGTGGGAATAAAACAAAAAGTATTAAGCAAGAAAATAATGACACATGTGCTTGCATTGGTCTTTAAATAATTTTAAGTATTAATATTATTTAAATGTAACGTCATCATATGATTGAACGCTGTTTTCTATTTTCCAATGTAACATTTACTAATGTGTTCATAGAAATCGAACAGGTACCGTGTAACAAAAGGTGTTAACACATCGCTCGTGAGTTCGAACACTCATTGTATTTTTTATAGCCAAATGCTCATACAACATCGAATCTATTGAAGTGGAACTAATGTGAAAGGATGCCTCTATCACATGATAGCTCACCTGAAGATCTTGCATTATCAGTTTATGCACTGCATCGATGTTTTATAAAAGAACAACCGATTTTGCACGACCTTCACGAAATTCATCCTAGGACCAACGGCATCCGAGACTGAACTCTTGGTACCAACGATTTTGATGGTGTGCTTCATCACCAACAGAAACAAGTTGATTCAGACACTCTTGTATAATCCACGCCGAAAATCGTAAAAATCATCGCACGAAAATTTCCACGGGTTAACTCCATTGTTTGACCTTGTAAATACAACAAATACAACAATGCTTATGCCGGTCGCAAACGGTGCATATTCCAACAAGAAGCTTATTTTTAATTATTACAAATTTTTATTTTTAGCTACATATGTATATGCGGTGCTATTAATTTGACTGCCCATTTTTTGGACTTTTGGATAAAACAATGATCTTTTTTTGTGTTTATGTGAATTCAAAGTATATTTTTTTGTCACACAAGTCTTGTCTACTTATCTGTGTCTAATTTAAGTTAGTTTTGAAAAACATTTTGCTTCTAATTTTTCGTTTTTTATAATTAAAATATAATTAAAATATAATTAAAAATAACCATAACAGTGGTGCTATTATTTTGGTAACGCATGACGGCCGGAACTTCAAAATCGGTGTAAAATAAATGTGTTACCCTAAAAATTACCCTATACGTATAAATGACTTTATTTCTCGGTTTCTAATATTTTCTATTCTTATAAATCATTCGATAATAATAAAAAAAAATTCAAAATTCATTTGTGACACTATCTAAATTCGGTTGTGCCAACCTCTAATGGGGTTATGACAACCTCTAAAGGGGTTGTGTAACCGGATGTCACCAAATTTCACAGGCTAAATACAGAATATGATTTTGTCAATACGAGTATGTTACCCACAACTATTGGTCCCATCTGGTGTGTATTCTCTGTCACCAACAACAATTACAATTTTAGCCTTACGGATGCATGGAAAGAGAATCTTTGAACAAATTTACAAACGTCCTTTTATCCCTAAATGGTTTTCTATTTTTTTTTGTAAATCTGTAGCGGAGGTTTGAAGCCAAAGATTACCAAATATTTCGTTTCAAATTAGTAGTAACAGTGCAAACAATGTTTTATAAAAATACCAAAGCCGGGACCATATAACGAATTATACGTGACTTCGATGTTTCGAAAATATTACGACCCTCTGTATTTTTTACTCATTATTCTTAGGTAAAATAATGAATCATTTTCTGTAGATGAGATTTGTAGGAATTACTTAAGGAAATTGTCTGTGAGCGCAATTTAGTTATTCGCATCCTCAGCACCACTGACGTTAGAGATAATCTTTATAATATCCTGGTTGTAATAAATATTATTATTATTAATATATCACTCATGTACCTACAAAACAAGATTGGGCTTCATTCCCAGCGTCTGGCAACACTTTGTTATCCCTTTGCATAATAAGTGGTTTTTCAATTTCATTCGTAGCATCCTCACATGATACCACAACCATTGTGTTCCATAACTCTGAGTTCCCCCTTTGTTCATAACTTTTTTCTACTTTTTCCCTCTCATTCACTTATTAATGTTTATTCTTGGGATTATAATCATATCCAACCGCCAAAAGGTTTTCAGGAAACGGCGATTGCTGCCACTGCGTTGCGTGCTTCGTTGAATTGATGGGTGTAGACTGTAAAGGATTTGGCAAGCTAACACTTCGTGCAAGTGGGGACGAGTGAGCTTCATCCTTGAATAAGAGAGGAACAGTTAGAAGTGACAAATTATAAATGCAAAAAACATACAAGCAATTTGTTGCAATTGTCACTAACAATAATAATTGTAATCGTAAGAGCCGTTTAAATAATGTCACTCGTATGTCTGTGAAGTCATTACAGTCGATCTCTTTCTATTCATTTTGCCCGAATCACTGGCACTGTCACTTCCAGTTGAGGCGAACGTCTGCATTCCAAAAAAAAGAAAAGGATGTGAAAGTGCGTGTATGTGTGTGTGCATTTGTGTCAGTTTGCCGGTGTGTGTTCAATTCATTTCATTACTCTTCTTCTATATGTTTTTCCATTACTAAACTTGATTTGTCTGTCTGTTTGCTGGGGTTTTGTCCTCAGTGCAAGGCGAATTTACGACAATGTCAGCGACCGGAGCGAAGTGGGCGTGCAGTCGCGTTATTTTATGAGTTTTTGTGTTATTCTTTAAACGACGACATTAATTGTTCCCCAAAGACACATTCATCTGCGAAATCGCAGTAAATGCCAAAAATGCTAACTTTCACAGACACACACACGCACACACACACACACACTCCTATACGCAGATAGACACATACACGGACTTCAAATGAGAAACAGTGAGAGAAACAAACTTTTCCACTTCTTTCAATGAGCTGTAATATAATCCATCGCCCAGGAATACCAGCAATAACAATGACAGCAGAGGCAGCAGCAGCAGTACTTTGCCATAGTTTTTGTTTGTTGTTGCGACGATTCATTTCACGTTTTAATTTCCTTTTCCATACGGATGAACGTATTGTTTTATGTTGTTCTTGTTTTTGTTTCATCATTAGATTTAAGTCATCTTCAGGGAGAGCGGCCGTGGGCGGTGGAGCGTTGACGCTGGGTGCTGGAAAGAAGGTCATGTCCCCTGTACAGACAACGAATGGCACATGTGGCCTTTCATTTCGGTTGCGGCTTCCTGCCGCACTCCAAACAATATAAGATGGATTGTATTGTTTACTGCGGTGGTACGACACGTGGAGGGGCAAACTGCTTCAGGAACTTTCGAGAAAACTTTTTAATCACCTCAAAAGCCGCAAGGTTTTAATAAGAAGATATTGTGAAACCGAAGAAAGACCTTAAGAATAATAACAAGATGTATTGGTAGTTTTTCTTCCTGTCCTCTGGGATCCCGCTTCCACAATAGGTGTGGATGGCACGAGTGAGTGTGTATCTTTGCCAAACACTAAATCAGTGCAGCCTGATGACTAACAATTGAAACTCATTGAGAAATATGCCATGAATAGATACTATGGAAATGGTTCCACATGTATGATCAATTTAAGATTATATTTTATTGGATTAAATCTGTGATATGTTTGTATGTGCCTGTATAAATACAGATTGTCCTACCAAAATAAGTAACAGGTGTCCTTTCGTGTATTGCAAAACTCAAAATGAAAACTAATTGGCATAATTTCAAAAACATATGACAATATCTGTTTAACGAACTTAAATTGCACAGAATTGATGCTGTCGTTTGGAAATTCGAAAATAAGGGACACCCTAACGCATATTATAGCATTACCGGTTATGTGTTTATACACTATTTTTTCTGACACCTGTGATATATTCGAAATTAATGCTTCCTCTAACCTGATGTTACTTTGTTGGCTTACCAGCAAGCAAAACAGCCAAACACTGATAAGTTTTGAAACAAAGTTGTCCAAAACACGTTCAATATTTCTCTAGGGAAGACTTCTGTTCTTTCGAAACAATTCATTCATATGAGATGTGATACAATATGTTGGAACCCAAACTTAATAATTCGCAGAAATGTGCACAGGTCGTGTCTGTGGAAAATAGTTAACATTCATAGATCGATTCGCCCAAGTTGCCATCGATTTTCCATTCCATGATCCAATCCTCCTTATAACTGCATTGCATTGAATGGAACCAATTATTGGTCCATGTCCACATTTATTTAATTCTGTGGCTAACATAATTGCTATCAGGGATATGTTCAATATATAAAGAAGTAATTATCGAATTGGTTTTCTGCCCATTCGGGATATGCCATGTAGCAGATTTTTTATCGTGTGTCCCACGGACCCACTATATATAACTTTGTCACATTATGTGGGTGATGTCGGTAACGCTGTTACAGTGAACTTTATCGTGAAATGATAAGAAACTTATTGTCGCCTGAATTAGATGATATGGACTTGGACAATATGTGGTTTCAATAGGACTGTGCCACTTACCACACAGCGCATGAAACAATAGCCCTCTTACGAACGAAGTTCGCAGGTACGCATTATCTTACGAAATAATGTGGTTTATTGGACTTCTTTCTCTGGGGCTACGTGAAAAGTCTATGTCGATGCCAATAAGCCCAAGACGATCCCAGAGGTAAATACTGAATCCATACGTGATATTCATGATATATAGCCCAAACTATGCAAAAAGCCATAGACAATTTTTATACGCGCATCCTGTATAGTAGTGGAGGGCATTTAACGGATATTGTGATTAATAAATAAATGCCTTATACTACAACACATATATTGTACATCAATCAAATATATATTATATCAATCAAAATAACAATATAAAACAATAGTACAACACCACATGGGACGTCACCCAATTCTCTCTTTCGATTTTTGTCTCTGGCAAGTAAATTAACATGGCTTCGTGATAAACGAGTTTGCATATATTCCTTTTCGAGGCAACGCTTCCATGTCTTTGGTGGTCTTCCTGATCGTCGACACTCCCTGATATTCAATACCCCTCCATTCAAGTGCGGAAAGGATATGGCCGATCCAAGTTCATTTTCATCTACGTATATTCTATTCAATAGCTCTGTTACCTGCACGTTCCCAGAGTACTTCATTAGAAATTGTGTTGGGTACGTAGATAATTAGTATTTGTCTCAGGCAAACAATTGGACTTTCTTCATTGTCAGCTTCGTAAAGCTTCGAGTAGTACAGCCGTACAATAGAACAGACATCACACTGAAACTTAATATTCGCAATTGCCACGTCTATCCGACGTGGTGGCTCTTGCATCCTAAATATATGATTGAATTTACGTCCTCAGTCAACGAACCATCAAATGTTAGTGGAGTATTCCGTTCTGTTCGAAAACACATTAGTTTTGTCTTCTTTATACTTATGTATACTTGATTGTTGTCAGTTGATTCGTGCGGACGCTAACTATGTATTCACCTCCAAAAACATTGTGCTCAAAGTGTTTTAATACACTACAAAGTGATAAATTCTTCACTGCAGTATCTGTAAATCAAAATATCATTTTTTGTGTTTAAATATTGAAGAAGCGCCAGCTTACAATGTATTAAAGAAAGTAAAAAACATTGTTTTTAACTGCGATTCTTGTATTCACGCAACCAGTGAGCTGGTGGATACAGTGAGATATCTCTCTAATGACGTTAGAGAATTAAAGTCTACTCTCAATGCGTTTATGAGTGAGAATATAAATGTCACACAAAAAGCAAATGACAATAATGCTAGCACTGCAAGCGGCGATGCTCCAGATATTAGTTCCCGTTTCAATTGTTTTGTAAGTGACCGAAAACATAAACAGAACAAGTCGAAAGAAGTTGTGGTGGACAAAAACAAAACCTCCACGAATGATGTTGTTGGTGTTGCAGTGAGTGAGTACTCAATTGGAACTGAATCGCAAGATTTAGTTTCTCTGCCTCTCCCAAGTAATAATGTGGATGATGAAACTCACAATAACCCAGCGAACACTGCTGCTGTATCGCGCAAGAGAAATATTGAAAGGAAATTTATTATTGGACGAAGTAATAATAGTGACCTAGATGTTGTTGCGAGAAGAAAATGAGTTCATATTTCGTCTGTTAAGCCCTTGGTTTCTGAACAGCAAATTATGAACTATGTGGCCAAGCAGATTGACGTCGGCTTGGAACATTTACTTTGCCGCAAACTTGTGAAGAAAGATGCGAAAGTTGAGGAGTTAAGAAGGGTCAGTTTTAAACTTGGAATTTCTGCCGATTTTTATAACGAACTGTTTAAACCAATGTTGTGGCCAGCTGATGTAAAGGTGCGTCCTTTTAAGTTTTTTCAAAGGGATCAAATTGTACCCGTGAGAGCTTAAGCAGTAAAACCGACCAAGATGGCCAGACATTTTATTATCAAAATATGTCGGGTATGCGTACTAAGAGCCAAAAAATTTACTTTCAAACCTGTCAATGTGACTATGATGTCATTATTTTTATAGAAACTTGGCTTAACAAGGATTTTAAGGATGAAGAATTTTTTGATACTCGAGTTTTTCAAATTTTTCGTAAAGATAGAGATGCTGCTAGAACCAACTGTGTCAGAGGTGGAGTAGTTATTATTGCTGTTCGTCGCAAGTTTCAATCTTCTGGGATTAATTTGCCAAATGCTGATACAACATTGAATCAGATTTGTATTCGCATTGACGGCCAACCATCTTTAATAATATTTGTTTCTTACATCCCACCACATAGTTTGTATGTGTTGTATGATGAGCATATTCAAAATGTGTTAAATGTTGCAGCGGTAAACAACACCAGCGAGTTAGCTTTCTTTGGAGATTTCAATCTTAATAAATTGATTTGGACCCTATTCCCCGACTGTAATTTTGTGTGCCCTACAAATGTTAATTTATCCCATGAAGTCAATGTAATTGATAGTCTCTTGAGCATTGATTTGGGTCAAATTAATCGTTTCCCAAACTAAAACCTAAAATTTTTAGTTGATGTATGTGACCTTTTTACAGTCCTGATATGCACCATATTGCTCTTGTCATTGGCCTGAAGTTTTTAACCTTTACTAAAAGTAATTCTTTTCAATACCGCTATTTTGATTATAAAAACTGTGATTTTAATTATCTTTTTGAAGCCATAATACGTGTTGATTGGTCCAACATTTTTGTGCACAAATCCACAAATGATTGTTACATGGAATTTGTTAACATCTTTGAGTCAATTCTGGATCAGTATATTTATACGAAAATTTCATCCTCACATGGGTTGCCTTGGTACACTCCTGGCTTAAAAAAGCTAAAAAACCTACGAAGTAAGCATCACAATAAATATAAGAGTACAAACGATGCAGAAAGTAAACGATTGTTTGAGCATTATTTGCGTGAATTTAATTTTCTTAATAAGTTTTTATATAAACAATATTTACTTAGTGTTCAGGATAGAATTAAAAATGATCCAAAGTTATTTTTTCATTTTGTGCAGTCAAAAAAAAATCTTGCAGAAATTTCCATTCGATAATGCATTTTGGGGATAGTTCAGCGATCTTAACATCAGATTTAGTCGACCTTTTTGCTTCATATTTTGGTTCAAATTTTGAAAATTCAAATCAAGTTCATAGCGATGATTTTTTGCGAATTCTGACGCCTTGTGTTGACTTTGGGTACATAGTGTTGGATAATGAAGACATTCTTGACGGCATCAATAGAATAACAAATTCTCAAAATCTTGATATCGACGGTGTGTCAGCTTTTGTGTTAAAAAAAGTATCTCTGGCAATCTGCTTGCCTTTGAAAATAATTTCTAATAAATCTCTGAAAGAAGGGATTTTCATTGATCGTTGGAAAATATCTTACATTACTCCGATTTTTAAAACGGGTGATAAATCTAATGTGTGTAATTATAGGCCAATCTCAAAGATATCTAATGTTGCGAAAATTGTTGAGCACATTGTGAATAAGAAAATATTATCTGCTGTGAAGCCTGTTTTATCTGATTGCCAACATGGCTTTATTGAAGGTCGCTCTATTACGACTAATCTTCTTGTGTTCACAAATTATTGTATTACAAGTTTTGAGAAGGGGTGTGAAGTTGATGTCATTTACCTAGATTTCTCAAAGGCTTTTGACAAGCCTTCACATTACGTCTTAATATCTAAATTGAATAAAATGGGATTTCATTCCAATATAATTGAATGGATCTCATCCTATTTGTTAAATCGGAGCTATATTGTTTCTATTGATAATGCCAACTCATCCCCTTATATTGCTTCATCGGGAGTACCGCAGGGTAGTGTCCTCGGCCCGCATCTATTTAATTTATTTATAAAGGACATTTCATTGTGCGTTACTCATTCACAATGTTTACTTTATGCTGATGATTTGAAGATTTTTAAACACGTTAGTAGCCTATTGGATGCGACTTTGTTACAGTGTGATTTATCATCTATAGTGCACTGGAGCAAAATGAACAATTTGTCCTTAAACGTTGATAAATGTTTTTATATGTGTTTTAGACGAACACATTTTCCAATTTACATGGAATTTTATGCTAATAGTATTCGCATTAGGCAAGTATCTGAAATTCTTGACCTAGGAGTTCTATTTGATTCGAAACTGAGTTTTACTTCTCACATTGATTATTTAATGCCTAAGGTTTACTCTATTTTAGCGTTCATAAAACGGCATTGTGTTGTGTTTTCTGATCCCTATGTACGCATAATTTTATACATATCATTAGTCCGCTCGAAGCTAGAGTATGCACAACTTGTTTGGTTCCCTTCAGCTGACACACATATTCAAAGAATAGAGAGAATACAAAAGAAATTTTTAAAATTCGCTTTAACGTCATTAAATTTTACCCATCCAATCCCAACTTATGAGTCCCGATGTAAACCTATACGCTTACCAGTGTTACACAATCATTACCTTTTTCAGTCTATAATGTTTTTGTACAAAATCATTTGTGGATTAGTTAATTGTCCGAATTTGCTGTATTTGATACATTTTAATGTCCCTGTAAGGAGTTTAAGACATGTTGATTTTTTTAATATATCTGGTCATAGGACTAATTATGGTATGAATGAACCTATTGTTCGATCCCTTAGGGAGTTTTACAATATTAATACAAATTTTGTAATTGATTTATCTTACAATATTAATCAATTCAAAAATGTATTAAAGTTAATTTATTATTAAGGTGTAGTCTGTAAGGAATTTAATTTTCCATAGACGGGAAATAAATAAATAAATAAATAAATAATCTCAATCCTACTTTTTCGCATTTTCGGAGAGTCTGGTTATTTTGGTTTCGAAGTCATCAAATTTGTGGACCATAAGACATTGTCATCTGCGTAGTCGATATCATATAGATGTTCATACATACTCCACTGATTGGAGGACGGTGCTTCGGCATTAGTTGTCAACATTATCTCGTTCATAACTAGTAGAAATAAAGTGGGGGACAAGACACATCCTTGTCTAACTACCGCAGAAGTGGTGAAAGGTTGGCATTCCTTTCCATTAAACCCAACTTTAAATGCTACATTTCTGTACCGTTCACGGTACCGTTCAATGACCACATTGAGTCATTGGTAGTTCAGCTAACTGTTTTATGACTATACGGGGAGTGTGTCTATGTGGTCGGCACACGAACGACCCGAACTGAAACCCGCCAACTTCACCCGCTGCTCTATTATTTTTCAATTTTCCAATCGCCTCTTTTATCTCATTCAGTTTGGGTGGGTGGTTCAATATTCTTGAGTTATTTTCGGCGAGTCTGCTCTGATCTGTTCCGCTGTCCTCAGTAGCGTCTACGACGTTGCTAATTTCATTGAAACGTTCTCTCCATCTCCGCGTATGTGCATCCTTGTTTGTTAGTAGTGTACCACTACGATCAGCAATTGCTTGGTTCCTATAACACTTTCGATTTGTTAGACAGTCGATAGTCTGGTCTAGGTTTCTCATATTATTCTGACCAGCTGCTTCTTCTGCTATTGTTGCTTTCGTGAGTCTATTCTTGAAACTTTCTTTACTTGTTTCGCCAGCTGTTGGGATTGCTGCCTCATAGTATTGTTGTTGTTTAGCTGCAGTTTCAGTTCCAGTATTTGACTAATTAGCTTCCAAGTGTCATCTGATATCCAATTAGCTTCCAAGTGTCATCTGATATCCAGCCTTGTGGCTGCACTACACCCTGTGATTCTTCTGCGACTTAATTATATATTGCTATGATATCTTCCCATGAGTGATGTTGGTTCTTAGTATTTCCATTAGTAAAATACGGTTATTTTTAAATTGCGAGTACAACACGTAACGTAACGTAACACTTTTCAAAAAGCCTTTTCTCAATTACATAATTTCCGACTACCTGTTAACCGTCTAAGCCGAGACTGATCGCAATTTTTATTTGGCTCCCAATGAGCGACATCAACAGATTCGTGAACCATCCCATGGCAACACAGTTCTTCTCGAGCTTTCTCGAAGTGTCTATACCGACTTAGTGATTAGTGGCAATAATACATATATATTCTCGATTGACCCAAACTGTACATTCGTGATGAGGTGGTGTGGGGATGCTTTCCAAATTGTAACAACGCACACTTTCAATCGCAAGTCAATCGAGCTCCAATATCCACCACATTTGTTCGTGAACATTCTGCTGTAATTTTGACGTAAATGTTAGTTAATCGAAATATGTCAAGCATTGATCATAGCAATATTAATAGTATAGTGTATATTAAACTGACCCTTTGTAAAGAAAGGAAAAACAAATTTATTTGCATTTGGTGGGCGTGGAATTAGACCCACTAATTCCTCGATATCTAAATATAAAGAGAATTTGGATCGATATTATACGTAAACGCAATATTTGTATTCTCCATGTCCTTGATAGAATATGTTAACTTCAAACCCCCCCTTACGCCGAAAATTGTATTAAAGTTAGACATTAGAATTGCTTTTGTAAACAAAAACTCACCCTGGAGTACAAAGCCTTCCATGAATTGAGTAACATATCGTTTTAATAAAATCATATTGGCAGCCAGAACTTTAATCAGGAGAATATATCGCCGCACAGGTCAAAAGTCGTAGCTTCTCGTCGGGAAATGTGTATCAAACAAATGGGCCAGTTATTCCCTTAAACTGAGTAGCAAATATTTATACGCCGGGTTGGTTGTCTCTTAAATGCCTCTTTCAATATATGGACGACCAAATTACTTTTATATTTTATTGCCGGATTCATAGGTGATAATTGGCCATCATTATTTGTGAAAACAAAAGTTTTCGGCATCTATTTACTGTGGCATTTAAGTATAAATATTTTCCACTTGTTTCACCAGAACCCACCAAGAGGCAAGTGTGATGGAAGTGGTTAAATGTGTCAACATAACCTTTTTGTTGAGAACACATCCTTAAAAGAGAATAATCTTTAAAGCACTCCCTAATTCAATGTATTTCTCTTCGTATTATTAAATTGTTCAAACACGTTTAGTTAACATTTAACAAAGTGCCACAGAGACTGTCATCACAACAGTGAAGAGTGCTTAAACTAAATATTGAACTTTATGTTCGTTCTAGCCCCCCTGCCATTTGGGGATCCGTGGCTAACCTAAGGCACCCCTTAAGAACTAATAAATCACTCGAAGGAGGATTCTACTACGTTACGCAACGTTTGTTACCATTCAACGCCCCCATCCCTAGACTCGTCCTATTAGTCTTTATACAGACATTCGCATACTGCCATATCCACAATGTTTACAATGGCTTTTTAACAAATTTCTTAAAATGTTTTGATTTTTGTTCTCTACAATTTTTTTCAGTTCTTCAGACGAGGACGAAAAAACTTTGCCCTTTGCAACGAATGGTCCATTGTTTACACACACACACCCACACACTATTCCATATCCATATATGCATGCATGGGATTCGTGTTAGAATTGGTTGTTCTATTTAGACTAACTCACACTGACGGCTGTGTAAAGCGAAACATATGTATGTGTTAATATGAACACAATCAATAGCATCTTTTAGCATTTATGGAAGCACATGATAAGGATTATTATCACTATTATTTTACGTGTGTCTTGTTAAAATTCTCCACTTTGGCCAGAGATCGTATGACTCTGACTGCAAACACCATATCCACCCACATCAAGGGTAACCTCGAGAAACGCGAAGTACGTGTCCACATTTCCCCAAATGGTTCTCAGTTTTGTGTATTACAACGTTGTTTTTGTTCGGAGTTGCAAATGTTTAAAATGTTTCTTCTTATTACGGCCAGTTGGAAATCATTAACTTGCAGAGAGTAAAATAGCTAAACTTGGGTGCAAATCCGGTTACAAATAATAGACAATAACTACAGCGTTATGTGTCTAAAAGTAGATTTTAGGTTTGAGAAAAATTAAATTCCAATATTTTATAAAATAAAATCAATTTCAGGCTTTTATGCGTTTTTAACATGTATCTTGCGTTTGATATAAAATACATAATAAGAGTTGGTTCTTAGAAATGTTGTAGCATAATTTTATAATGATGTAGCATTATACGACGGTTACCTTTATTTTAATACAATACCAGCTCATGATTTGTGCTGCCGCACATTGGGCCAGGCGACCACCTTTTAAATACAAATTTTTATTTTCTAGTGCAAAATTAGGTGTTTTGAATACCATGTAAAGATATAAGGATCTAACTGTTAACCCTATGATGCATTTGATACAATCAATATAAAAGGGGCGTGTGGGCTAGAGAATGCAAATTCCCGGACTTTTTTCTTTCTCGGGAGAGCGGGAAATAATAATAAATTTTCCGGGATCCCGGGAATTCGCGTTTGAAATGTGAGTCGCAATTTTTTTTTCATATTTTGTATGTTAATTTTGTACGATAAAACAGAGAAAAAGTACTAACATCTTATGTAACGTAGTTATGTGTATTGAAATGTGTTAATAATAATAAGTATTTAATGCAACCAATACTGACGGGGATGTTGTTGCGTTTCAAATTTCACAGTCTAATATCTGTGAAACTGGCCTAACTTTCACACCTACCATATCTATATCTATAAGTGATGTGGATAAAACTGACACATTTCTTATAAAGACCATTGTCACCTCATCTGCCCAATGACATTCACCATGCTGTGTTCATAGTCAGCCGACAATTGTCTAGCGGGAACAAAATAATTTTGAACTTTAGCTGCTTTATGACACATTCTGAGGTACGATTATTGGTGTCGATTTTGTTTAAAATGTACAAAACTTGAAAATATAATTGGCGTATCTCAGACATTTTGCATCCAGTATATGTATATCTTGACAACTCTGAGAAATATGGAATTTAAAATTTAAAGGCTCGAAAAGATTGCATTAAATTATTCTGAGATTGGCAAAATATACACTTGTGCTCATACAATTAAGCTATCTACAAATGGAATATGAAAAAAGACCAACAAATTATGGCGGTGGATTTCCACAAGTTTTCTTTTGTATGTAATTTATACTGATGTTAGTTCTGATAAAAAAAAATGTATATGTGACAGCGCATAGAGAAAGGGACCTAAGGGTAAAAAAAAATCAATTTTCACCCAAAAGTGTTCCCTCCCAGAGATATGAGCGTTTTATGAAAGTGAAGTCGACGATTCTAAGCGCAAATAGAAAGGGACCTAACGGTAAAATTTATTTATTTTAATTTTATCCCCTACTAAATTAACCAAAACAACTTGATTTTACGAAACTACAAAAAATTTATATTTTTTCCTTATGAACGATTTAAAAAATAGAAAAATCATTTTAATCGACGGTTCTTGCGAATTGTTTCCTTAGAACTTGACGGTACCGGTCCTTTATTTTTTTCGATTTCTTCTTAACGTCTGCTAGCTCCACTTCTTGAGGATTGTCCACTTCCTCCGAATTCTCCTCTTCGTTTCCATTTCCAGAGACCAAAGGAAGAGGAGCAACCGAATCTTTTTTTTGAATCGTCAAAACATAAACCCCGGATCTCTTTATACAAGTACCATTGACGCTTCATCGATAAACCTGGTGACGGAATTATAATTGGTTTGTCATCGAAACTGGTATTGTTACTCAGATGTATGTTTTCATTTATGCTGGCTGAATTCGCAAACAGTTTACATTGCACTGGTGATTGGGCAATAAATACAAAGTGATGATACTTCGATATTCCAATTAAAGTTTTATATTTAGTGGAGAAGTACTCGTCCCATTTTCTCCACTCAACAACAGGCTCACTTGAGTTTGGAAGTCGAATAGGTACAGGAACATTAAATCCATTACGAGATGATTTTCTAATACAATCAACTACATCCATGAAGCAGTTGACATTAGTTTGGGCATATTTTGATTTGAAAACTCCGAATAAACGATCAGGTGAAAACATTGTATGTCCGGTTAACAAAGAGTTAAATTCAACTGACTCACATCTGGAAGTATCGACAAGGTGTTGTAAATATCGTATCATCGCATTGTTTTTATTTTGTGAAACACAGTTATCAGCGAATTGAATGCACTTCTCGTAGGTAGTAATCAAGCATTGATATTACTGAATTCGGACCTTTTCCTATGGAATCGCCTTCGTCAATACAGAAGGTGTGTTGAACATTTTGACGTTCGTTTGTAACTCCGAAAATTGCTGTTTTGCGACCTGATTTAAAGTATGCAGTTCCTATTTGCTGTGGACCCGACGGAAAGCTAACATTTTGAGCATAATCCATAGATATTACAAGATAATCCTCCTCTAGAATACCTGGATACATGGCATTTGGATCAGGCTTGACTAATGTTCTCAAGTCGTTATAGTACTCTCGCTGAGTGCAGGCAGATTGCAAATGATCAGAATACACCTTCAATGCTGTTTCTTTTTCAAATTCAATAACGTTTACTGTATTAACAGCATCTTTTGCAAGATTTCGACACAATTCGCACAAATCGTATGCCGGCTTCATAGTGACGATGTGGAGACAATATTTCTTCCACAGCGTTTGGAAAGTGCGAAGTTTTACGATTTTACCAGCCGGTTCGACGCTGTTGGTGTATCTAGTGTAAACAGAAGTCTTACTTTCAGTAGTTGGAAGAGTCAATAAACGATAATCACGATGATTTGGTTGACGTCCAGGTAAAGTGATAGCAACAGTTTTAGCAAAGCGGCAGATAAATGAAACAATTTTTTTTTCCACAGTAGTTAAAGCATCTGTACGATTAATTTTATTCGTCATGCCACGTTCGCGTGGATAAACACCATTTTTGTCTAATGTTCGATTAGATTTTTGTAGCGTTTAATTCCCATTGTATACAGGAAGAAGTACATATCACGGCATATCGGCAAACTTCGAAAATAATATATCTGATTGTACCATTTCTTCATAGCTCGCGATCGAACACCAACTTTAGACCTGAGCATTGCATCGTCACGGTGAGCTGCCAGATGTGCGCGAATAATTAAATCTTGGGATTCCTTGTCTAAATTCATGAAAGACGTACGAAAATCCACATCCATCTTCTTAGGGATCACTTCATTGCATTGATTTCAACAACACGGAGGTATTTTTGAACCATACAGTCGAGCAACTACCTTTTCTTCGCGTAAATCAAGATCAGATTTATCAAGGTACATATTATCGGTATCATCTTCAGAGTCACTATCCGATAATTCTGAGAAGCGATCGTGTCGTCATCAGAGAAGCGATAAAGTAAATCTACTTCTTCGAATTCGTCCACCATTTCATCCTAAAGCAAACAGTAAGAATGTTATCAGTTTTAAATTATTTTCGCGAATAACATAATAAGGTTATGTGAAAAAATTTTCGTACTAACAGAGTGATATTCACGATTTAAAAGAATTATAAATGAGTATTTATTATAATTCGCAATTAATAACTTCGGAAAATAAAGCTGGATTCGAAAAAACACGAGCAAAATTGATATCAATTTCATGGAAACTGCGCGCTAGGTAGAAAACAGTAAAAACCAACTACACAAAACAAGAGGTAGGGACGACCTACGCGCGTTTTCAAGGTTGACCAACACGTTCCTGACGGCATGAGATGTGTCGCTTTCAAATGAGACCAATACCAACACGCTCAGTGATGGTACACCAAAGATACACGTATTTAAATCTTTAAAATGGCTCTCCTGAACAAAACCGGGTTTTACCCTTAGGTCCCTTTCTATTTTGCGCGTCACATATGAGGTTTACAGGTATTTGATTATTTTGTGAGGAGTATCAATTTTTCGTTGTCAAACTTCACATGCAAGCGCTCACATAATAAGCGTTTCATCTGTAAACGTCCGTATTAAATCGTGCCTCTTATTTAACTGGTTGCATAATCCCAAAAAGTGTTTTTAACTTTATTTAGTATACAGTTTTTAAAAATGGTCCAGCAAAAAAATTCTACGGAAATGGAAAGAAAAATAATATGGAAATGATTTGAGAAATCATTTGATTTGACCATTGCTCAGGTCACTGACCTATTACATTTTTCTAGAGCGAGAGTGAAGAACGCAATACAATATTACAAGATTAATATAACTTTCGATAATTTACCTGGTAAAAAGCCAAGAAAACTACACCAGCTGATGACAGGCAATTAGTCAGGATGAGCAAGTCCTACCCATTTTTGACTTCTACTGAAATCAGGGAACAAATGGATATCATGGTAGACAAATATGGGTATCAATTGTCCGTCGACGTTTACAAGAGAAGAGTGAAATGGAAGTGTCAAAGCAAAAGTTTAAGGGAAGATTGATATTAGCAAAACAGCACCTTCTTAAAGACCCAGAGTTCTGGAATTTAGTTGCGTTGAGCGATGAATCAAAATTCAACGTGTTCGAAAATGACGAAAACCCTTGGGTCCAGGCGTCCGCAATTATTTTGATTTTTTTTTAAATTGCAATGAGTAGTTTTAGCTAAAAATCGAAAACCATTGCAAAAAGCAGATACGTGAGGTTAGTTTAAGGTAACGTGCTAACTAACTTAATCTATAATTAGGTAGTTGGTACTAAACTCGGTGGTATGTTAACCCATTGTCACAAACTGATAACAGTCGAATCTTCTTGGTGTTGTGGTTACCATATTTCAATAGAGCTTGCTTACTTAATTATTTGGTTATAGAAAACCCAATCTCTCCGTTTCACTTACTGTTGGTAACACGCAGTCCTAGTCGTTCTAATCTCCGGCTTCTATCATGTACATACGTATTCTAATACAGATTGTGCTGATTCATCCTTAATCATTCTTATGACATGGCCCAGCCAGAGTAATCAACCTATTTCGATTCACCTACCGATGTTGACGACGATGTTACAACCCAGCACGGTTTCTGCAGCAGTTGTTATAGAGCTTCAGAATCTTCGTAAGCGCTTCAGCCTCGATTCAATATTTTCGGCGGAAGGCGTGTTGTGCGCTGGAAATTAAGTGAATTTATTTGTGTAGGCTGTAGCCTCGCTTTTAATAACTTTTCTTGACTCGTTTTCGCGTTCACAGGAAGGATTTAAAATAAAAACCACAAAACAGTTCACGTAACTCTATTTACAACTTTGTTCAAGATCAACTGCGAGGGTTGATATTTTTTGTAATTTTCGAATGTTGCTTTTCGAATGTTTGCTTCCAATACCAGGAGCACAGATTTTGAAAAAAAAATAAGTTTGGCAACAAAAAGTGGTATTCGTAGCTTCTGGCGAGATAAAAAATTACGTTTTTTTGGATCAAAATGCCGTTTTTCGGTCAAAAACAGTTGGTCAGGTTTGGTATTCGGACCAATGTGTGCTGCTTGCGGGTGGGGTGGGCGAGTAAATATAGTAAACCATATTTGAAATTTGTAACTCAACACCAGAACAAACAATGATTTCAGTTTGAGTGTAAATATCTATGTACACTGTTTAAGGAATAAGTCCTCAATTTTTGTGTTAGTGTACCTTAGTAAGCGTGTGCCTATGTATGTATGTGTGGAAATGTTCTCTAGTTAAAATCTAACAACGCCGTTAACACTGTAAAGTTGAGTTTTACGAAAGTTCACAATATAATACGCTGATGTGGCTGTTTATTTTATTAGCTTTGGATTACAATATTAACTAACAGCCAAAGTCACGATGTCGAACGTTAATGTTCGCTTTCTTTCTATGCGACAAACAGCTGATTTGGGAGTCACTAACAAGCGAACGAAAATATATACAATTCAGTACAAAATCGGACCCCACTTACACCCTCTCCCTCAAAATCCAAGCGAACGAAGCCAGGCACTCACTTTCGTTTCAGAATGCGAGTCAGTATCTTTCGACTTGTCGTTCGCATGGTTTTACGTGTGTTTGTGTGGTTGTTGTTCAAAGCAATAACATAAACTAGACGTTCGCCATTTAATTTCGGAGCGAGAGAGGAGAGTACGAAGAACTAGTATCTGCAGGTGCCACAAAGTTGTCGTTTTTGTGCTGAAATTTAAGTATATTTTAATAACAAATTTATTATAACGAGATTATTTTCTGTCGATTGTGTTTCTTCCATTGAATTCTATGTAAATTGTTTTTGTTTCAAGCTTTTATTTGATTTCCAGCTATGCGACAACCAAGAGACAAGTGACTGGTTTTGACATTTTCGTTCGCATAGATGACAGCGAAAGTAGTTAGTGGCTTCCGATTTTGCAAACACACAATCACACAATAACATTTAAAGCCTGGGATAAGAAAGAAAGTGAGTGACTGGCTTTCGTTCGCTTAGGTTTTCTTTCGAGATCGTGACTTTGGCTGTGAATTTCCTTTTTTGTTTTCGGCTAGATATTATTTACTTAAGGTGACTAAAATCATGACGTCGGGTTTTGCTCAAACTGATCACAACTGTTGTTACCGTGATTCACGTCGCCCACTTCTACACCCCTTACAGAGCAAGTACAGTAGGATACATTTTATAAAATTAAAACAATTGCTTTCCCAACTGTCACTTTGAAAGCATTGGGTTATGTTAGTTAGTAGGAAACTTTCGACTAATCCTCTCGGCATTCCTGCACATACGGAGCAACTACAGCTGCTGCTTCTGAGGTTGTTGTTTTCAAAACTTTTTCTCTTTTCGGTTATCTCAAAATATAAATGAAGCCCATATTGATTTCAACATTATTTAATAAATGTTGAAACACTCCCACACACACCGACACGTACACTGAAAGATGTATCAAAAATAAAAGTTGCAGATACGGGCCTCCGATAGCCAAAAAAGATTGCAATTCACTTCAAGCAAAATTGAGATGCAACATTTTTGAATTTTGCTAAAATATTTCTTATTATCATGTAAGAGCAAAATAATATTTTATCCGAAAAAAAAATATTAACTACAAAAAAGGTTTTGTATAAAAAAATAAAAATCTCTTTGATAAAGAAAGGGAAGGAAGCGGATATTAAACTCGATATTTTTATGTACAAGAGTCAAAAGAGTTGAAGCCAAAAAATAACTACAAATATTTTAATCTGCACTTTCGACTAGTTATGGCGTGAATTGTTAACGAAAATTAGTATTCATTACTACTAATTAATTCATTCCTTTAATTAATTAATTAATAATTGTGTTTATCTTCCTAACGATGCTACCCAAAGGTCAGCGAAATAATGGAGAATAAAAATATTTAAAAAAAATTAAAATGTTTTGTGTCCCAATTATCAACACAAATGTGATTTTCTACAGGTATTTTGCGATAGGCTTTGGTATTAAATTTCGCGTATCTTGTCTAATTTAATAAGAAAAGGCCTTCGTCCAACGATGATGGCTTTTTAAAATGGTCCACATGGGCCTAAGTTTTGATATAACACCCGTACAAATTGTACCAAACGTGATTGATACTATCGGCTCCAGGAGCAACAAATATTAACCGATATATGCGAATAGGCCGAGGATGATAACATTTGAAAATGGAATATATCAGACAACATTTTGATACGGCAGACATATAAATGTACCTGACATATTGCTATCGACTTTTAGTTTAAATAGGTTGTGGACACAAGGCAGTGTAGGGTATTATATAGTCAGCTTTGGCCAAACATATTTGAACCCTAGCGACTTTTCGGCCTTGTCCTAAGTATTTACAATATAAAAAAATATTTCAGTTGCATTTCCATTTTGTTTCAAGAGCATATAGGCGGAAGAACCATTTAATTGTTAATAAAACTTTGTACGTGTATTACTGTGCTGCAATATAACATTGCGCACCTGACCGCGTATCTGCAATATTTTTTTTTTCGATTCTCCGTAATATTCAGCTAAAGGCAACCACACAAACACTCATATATATCAGGGTTTGCGAAATGGAAGAATTTAAAAGTTTTTTTGTAGATTTTGCAATTTCCAACTCACTAACTGACTTTTAATGCGAGTTCTGGTAGAAACAAAAGAGATGATGTCAGGGAAAAATGCGATTTATTCTCAGAATTCGCAGAAAACGCTGATAACGAGTTGTTGTTATAAAGTGATAATAATCTTTTCGAAAGCCACAACATGATTGATTTAAATTTCCCGGTAGCTTGAATGAAAGAGCTTTAAATTTACTTCTTTTGACAAACATTTTACAAGGACTGGCAGCGACTTGAATTAGTTTGCTTGAAACTCAAATATTAAAAACACTTGTCAGGGATGTACTTAACTCTAAGCTAGTGATACACACACATACTTATACTTATACATAACACAGAGGCTGACTTAGTGGCAAATATTTAATTGTGCAGAAAATTTGAACTGAAAGTGTCACAGAGTTATATAGAGCTGCCATTCTTCTCATCTGACATTTCCATTCACACTATTCGTGGTGCGGTCGGTGCGATAGAGAGTTATTTGACGTAAATAGACTTAAACCAGGTGGAATTACAAAAATTATTGGCTTAAATTTTTCATGACGTTTTGATGAAAAACTGTGAAATTTAAACGTATTTTGGGCATTTTTGTTATCTTTTTTTGTGAGTATATGTTTGTGGTGTATTTATTATTTATACAAAAAAGTTAACCCACAAAACTGTTTTCTTGTTGGTTGGTTTGAGCAATTGCCTCTGCCTGGTATTATTAAAGCAATACTTTCCAACATGCAACCGCCCATCTGTACCACACCAAACTTCATAACTATACCGAGTCAAAACGTTTCAAAAAATTTTACTTTGATGAAGATGCTAAACTTGGAGCCAGAGTCATCCAAATTTGTACACCAGGCTAATGTCACTAACTCCGACTCTACAGGACTAGTTGAAACTGAATACCATACTAATCAACTTTAGTCCCTTATAACACCACTGTACAATAGCGAACTGTCTACGTACCCATCATTATACCTCAAGGATACCATGGGTGCGAGTCTGCAGCTTGTAACGACTAATCTCCCTCTTCGAAGCTACCATACGCTCATAGGTTTCCAGAGTCCGTAATATACAATTTAGATCTCGAGAGAGAACTAGCAGTTATTCATGTTTGTTGATTGTTTATGTCACTTTGGTATTTAACTATGGTGACTGCAGACATCTATAACGTTTGCAGGGCTCTCGGAGGGTTATGGTGTATATAATGTAAATATATAACGGCTGCATCAAATCTGGCGAATTTTCTTGAAAAGCCTCGTTCCGACGGCAACTGCGTGGATTAAGATATCAGACGAAGGGTACAACGAAGTTAATGTCGGTGGCTAGAAATAGTTTGACGGTGTCCGTGAGCGTACATTGGCTTCAGCTGTAAAACGGCTGTATGTAGGGATCAGAGGGGGTAGTCCTGACTGTCACGAATGGTCAGAATCAAGCAGACTGAACCTAAAAAGAGACTTTTGAGTTCGTGGATAATTGAATGGCAACGTATCGTCAGGAAACCAAATAAGATTCCCACAAGCAGGGTGTCCCCGATCGAGTATATAGGCAGGATATCTACTGGACTTATTGCAAGAATAATGAGAACTAAAGCTAAAGGACAAAGTGTCGTCACGATACCAAATTGAATTCCTGCAGGCAGGGTGTCACCGATCGCGTATACAGATCTTATCGCTGTCTGGGCACAAGTTCGGACACCCTCAGACAGGGTGTTTCCGAACGAGTATACAAATAGGATAGCTGCAGGACTACAACAGGGTGTTTCCGAACGAGTATACAAATAGGATAGCTGCAGGAATGCGAACAAAGAAACTGAGTGAAGCGTATCTTAAAAGAATGAAATAATCAAGTTTCGACGCGAGAGAGAAATGTGTTTGAGTGAATCGCGAATACTTTTGGTTCTCTTTACTAGGGTGGCCAAATTGCGCACTTTTTTCTTCTCTACCATTTTCATAATTTTTACTATAACTAGCTACGATGTGCTAGGGTTGCCAGCTATCTAACGACTCACTCATTTGAGATGTGCGTGCGATTTATATGGTCCAGCTGTGTATGCGTGTAGGGTCGTGTGAACAACACACGAACTGCCGCTCAGTGGTTTGTGCAAAGACTATCAAGAAGTAGACAATCTATACTAGTGCGTAATTTGGCAACCCTTGTAAAAGATAACCAAAAGTCGACACAAATCACTAATGTAATTTTACTTAAACATGGTTGTACATAGTAGTTGGCTTAAGTACATAGTTGTTGGCTTCTGTTGTCTGCTGTCAAAAACCATGTACTAAAGTAGACCGTCAAAATTTCTCTTAACTTGAATGCCAACAAACAAAACGACTGAAGCGTTACGACCCTCTGATCTTTCTCTTACTCTCTTCATTGAATATTGTAATACATGACCAGTTTTTTCATGATGTTACTGTATATAACTATAAAAATTCCACCCATGATTAAGTAAAATTGAAATAATGAAGGTATGAAATAATGAAGATATGACACGTTTGAGAAATGGGATTGATTGAGCTGTGCCGTCTTTTTGGTCTGTTTTACAAGGGATACCAAATTGCGCACAACTTGTGGTCGTCTACTTCGTAATCGTATTTGCTGCTGTCACTCTCAGCTGATCGTGGTGAGTTTACCAGAGGAGCATAAAAGCGGCACTAAAAGGGGCATTTACCAAAAGGGAGTTTTATATCCAAAGGAAAATAACTCCATATATCACTACTAATTATGATCGAAAGTTGTGTGGATGGTTACAAGTTTACGCGTTCCATCCTCACAAGCTTCAATTAAAGAAATCGGGTCAAAGTCTTTGTCGTTAAGGAAACAAGTTGTTGGAGTAGAACCCACAAACTGTGCAGCTAATACAAAGCGAAAGTCATCTTTAATTTGTATCCTTTTTGTAATCTGCCAACTAAATTTATCATCAGGGTAATGTGGCAGGTTTCTTTGACTGCAAACGAGTCAGACCACCTATTCCTAATACAACAACACATGACGAATATACTTATGTAGGTGTTATTGTGCGTTGAGTAGTTTCACCGACTCGAATACATTAAATCACATCATCCACTAGTTAATAGCCCTCACTGCATTCTATTGCCACAGATAATGATACGATTTGATGAAATCATAATAACGAGAATCGTAACGATTTTCTTGCTAGTGGGTTTCCTTTTTTTCGTGTAAAATTACCACTAATTTGCCATGTAATTTCTAATTTAGTTCTTCTGATTTTCTCTAAGCCTCCAAACCAAACATGGGAAAGCCGACAAAAACTGGCGAGAACTCTCTGCTCTACCGTTAATTAAGTTAAAAGTTAAAAAATCGCCTGGGTGTGTGTGTGTTTGTTGGTGTGTAGGTGTGAGTGTGTCTCGCATTTAATTTCTCTATAATAAGCCACAAGTTTTCAATTCTTTGTGGCATTTGGTGGAGTACTTGCACTTTGTTTCTCTTGTTGTTGCTGCTGTTCCGTTAATTATATGGGGGATGGATACGAAGTTGGCATGCAAATTTAGGGAAATGGTGCACTGATACCAACAACTGACACGTCTTAAGATAGATGATGTGTCCTTTAGTAATGGAACATAATTATCACACTGACACTGCTTAATGTCCATTCTTTCTTTAGTGGCAGTTGCGGCCTCCTGGTGTGTTTGAGAAACTTTAAATTTGACTGCGTCATGGCGTGGTGCACAGTTAGTAGGACGTATAACTTTTTAACAAGTTTTTTAAACATCGGAAGTGGCCTCGCTAAGACAGCAGGCAAACTCGTTCCATGTCTGTTTGTGACTCCCCCTTCGCCTGGGGATCTTGCAACCATATCGCCCGCAAAGAGCTACTGCTCCAAAGGGGCAACTTTGTAGTGTGGGTGTCTAGTTTCTTGTTTTAGCAATTCTTCTGATTCCATTATGTTTCACAATTTCGTTTTTTGCTTGTTCACTATAGTAATTTTTGCCACTGTTGCATTGTTGCTTATACACACTACACATACACACACACTCACAAAGCCATCCAATCAGACACACACGATTTGAGTCTAAAACCACAATACACACACACACTGTGGCACACACGTAACATGTTGCAAGTTGGCTGGCAGACGAGCTGGCTCCCAGCTAGGCAGGACGGTCGGTTGGCTAAGCTGCCTTGAAACTTAAAAATGCTTGTTCCACGGTATGAGGATGCGGGTGAAAGGCGCAACAAATGAAAAAAGTACGGCATCATTTTGTAGAGGACATGCAACAAAACCACACAATATGCTGAACCGGAAATTGTGTGTGGTGGCTGAGTTCTGCTTTTACACTTTCAAATCCTAAAGCAGTTATTGCTATTACAATTAAGGCTACCGTTGTCGCTGCCGCTGCCGCTCCCGTAGCCGTTGTCGTTCATCACTGCTACCCCACCACTCCACGTAAACTTGCCGCACTAGCACAGGCCTTGTCTCCTCTGTGTTGCAACAACAATGTGTATGCAAACCGCATTTGTAAACTTACAACAATGAGTACAATGCAACAAACAACATTGAGCTCTGTGTGGTGGTCGGTCGGGCCATGTGAGTGTTGCATAAGCACATTTTGCACATCGTAGGTATTTAGCAAACACTACTGCAACACTCCGCAACATGCAACCCAAGTGAAAACGGTTGAGTCAAATCGAATTGAAAACAGAATGGAGTTGGGCCTCAAATGATCTACATATAAATGAACATTTGTACAAGTGTACGTGAAACAGTTAGTGTCACTTAAAAATGCACAGAACATTCCACATATTTATATTTATATACGGCCTTATTCATAAAAAAAACGATTAATCATACAAAAAAAGTCTCGCAAACCCATAGACCAAATTGGAATAGAGAATCCATTTCTTTCATCTCACGTTTCATTTCACTCTCTTCGTCGTAGAGATATTTAACGAAATTTAACTTACACCAGTAGTGCGATTCACTAACTTTTAGCGAAGCGATAATCGGTATGTTACTTAACGATTGTTGTCGCTTGCAGTAACGATTGTGTGATTTACTAACTCATCCTTAACGATAATAAACAGCTGTCTTTTTGTGTTTACTGAAATTGATATTAAGTGGCAGCTCTGCCCATGTAAATGTCAAAATATACGAAAAGCATAAAGAGGAATCGAAAAAAACAAACAAATTTCTGTTAAAAAATTGAATTTGTTATTTTATAAAGGTATTTGTATTTGTATTTGTGCATAATATATTTTTTAGAATGACTACCAATCCAAGTGGGAAACGGAGCCGCGCCTCACCGAAGCAACTGTCGATGTTGCTGGATATTTTGTTTTGTTAAAGATAACAACACAAAAATAGTTGTCGGTAATTTTTCGATAGTCGAATCGCTAACTTCAACAGCTGTTTTAGCAATAGCGAGTATCCTTATAAAACTACCTGCAGAATACCAAAATCGTTAATTTTATCGTTAACTGATCTTAGCGATTCGATTATTGTTAAAACAGCTTACTGAATCGCACTACAGGTGGAGTTACAAGAACTAGTTACTTAACTTTTTCACGTCGTTTTGATATAGAATTGTGCAATTTAGAATCAGTTTGCAATTTTTTGTTGACTTTTATCGTTGGTATACATTTGTATTGTATTTAACACAATCATTTTTCCGCACAAACACGAAATGCGGTTGGTGTTGCTTTGTTGGAGTTTTTGTATTAATGCCTCTATCTGGTAGTATTACCTTGAAACATCCAACGTTTACATGCAACCAAACCTATGATCTTAAAATTATTGAGAGAATAAAACACTCAATTCTAATTTTATCTACGCTCAAGTCTCTCACATGAAATGAAAAAAAAAAACAAATAAACATCATTATTTTTCGTACACGAAATTGTTTGTGAATATTTTTGAATCCCGAGAGAAATAATTAGTCATTTACTCAAATTTAATTTATAGTTCAATTGTTTTGGCATTATAGCAGAAAAAGGTACGACTCATGACCCAACTAGTGTGTAGAGTTGTGTAGTTCACGAACGAACTAGTTAAATTCAACCATTCACTCTGTCGAAATAGATGAACTATTTAGTTCACACTGATCCGCTCTTTTGTTTCAGTAGTTCAATTTGTTTGTATTTCAGTTGTGTTTTGTTGTGCAGTTCTTTCTGACATTTTCAAGTTCATAGTCTCTTGTCTCACCCAATTTGCACATCGGTGGTGCAATGGCTAGTGGCTAATTTTGCCATCGGTGGTGCAATGGCAAGTGGCTAGAGCGGCTCTTGTGCATGGGAACGTGGGTTCGATCCCTCCTCTGACCACCTTACATTTCCTTCGCTTAGTCATGGCGACTCTATCGAGTACCCATGAAAGAGCTTCTCAAAATACCTTACGGAACCGGTGGAAAAAAGTTGGGCCCCATCAGTGAGTCCAAAATTATAAACCACTCACTGCTTGAGAGAAGCTCTCTCCAATCCCTTCGTGGGATGTAATGGGAATCGATATTTTTACCTCATTTTTCACCGTTTTGGACTGGAAGTGTAACAAATTAACTACAGCCCTGATGAGCACTTTGTTTCAAAATATAGCATGGCAATTGGTTTAGTATAACAAGATATCACAATATCCAACAGTTTAGAAATCCCCAAAAATGAGACCATTATCATTCCGTTTGCACTAAAACTAAAAGTTTAGCTTATATAAACTCTCTAGCTTACAGTTCATATGAACTGTTAAACTGATGTGATACAATGAACATTCACGGATGTGCCAACATGAGTGGCGCTATAGTCAAATTTCCCGGAACTTTCACAATTCCGTTGAAATATAATGCTGGACGAACTTAAATAAAACTTACTGTATAAATGAATTGTAGATGGGGATATGAGCCAACCGCTGCTATGGGCCGTGACCAAGCGTTTTGCGTTGCAGAGCAACATATTGAAATTCATTCTTAAACTGTGAACGGTTACAAGAGGTTTTTTGACTACAGATTTGTGGTTAATAATTGAATATCGTTAAGCTGGCAGTGGCATTGACGCTGTTGCTGCACGAGTAGGCAGACGTAAAAGTACCATTGCAGACATATGAAAATCCATACGTATGCAACAAATTGTTGCATGAACTTTTGAAACACCTAGAGAAAAAATGAAACAAAAACAAAAAAGTACAACTGAGCAGGATGTGGCTTAATTGTCATTGTCAAATTTAATGGCAACAAAGTTGTCTGCGGTGGTAGGCATATCAATGTTGGCTAATATACTCACACATGTGTGGACTTATATTGTAGACATATGCACATATACAATGACACAAACATTTATATTAAAAATCCTGTAACGAAAACTCAAAGAAAGGATTGTTCACATAACCAGTTTTCTATTGCATAAATTGGTGATAATAATGATTGCGGAGTCACTTAATAAGTGTTTTTCAACAGAGACGCTACAAAAGTAAATCGGTAGGGACAGCAAACGGCGCCATATTTTTCCCCCGCTTTTTTGACATTTCTCTTCAGTAAGGTTTGCCATTTCATGATGGAAAGATATACGAGCCAACAACGAGTCGAAATTATTAAATTATGATTACTATTACTATTATTATTACTACCGAAATTTGGAGTCAGTGGCCTCAACTTTAAGAGCGCTACGTCCAATTTTTGGTCTTCACCGATGAGGCTCATTTCTGGCTAAAAGGCTTCGTCAATTAGCAAAATATGCGTTATTGGTCAGACAGCAATCCACACGTAATCCATGAGTCATCATTGCATCCCGAAAAAATTACGGTTGGGTGCGGTTTATGGGCCGGCGGCGTCATTGGGCCGTACTTCTTCCGTGATGATCAAGACCGGCACATTACTGTGTTGCAGAACGTGAATTGCAGTTTGCGTGAATCAAGTTTGGTGAATGTGTTATCTCACGAAATGGCCCAGTCGATTGGCCGCCTCGGTCGTGCACTTTGACGCCGTTAGATTATACGTCAAGTCTATGGTCTATGCCAACAAGCCAGCGACGATTGCTGAACTTCGTACGAATATCGAACATGAAATTGCAGCAGTATCGGCCGATTTATGCTTGAAAACCGTCGAAAATTGGGTTAAGCGTCTGGAATTCTGCAAGCGTGCCCGTGGTGGTGCAAACGAAATCGAGGAATAAAGAATTTCATTGGTATCTAAAACCGGGTTTGTTTTATTTAAAATAAAACTTTTGTAGCGCTCTTATTGAAAACCCCGTTACATAATATAGAAAATGCCACATTGGCAATCGATTCTTCAGACTAAAGCAATTCGATCAGACATAAGCTACTCAATGTAATCTTTTTGAACAATAGGTGTTCTTCGATCAAAGCCTGATATCATGTATCGGGTCGACCTAATGACAAATACTTTACATTGTAGATTATGGGTTTTGACAATCGCTTTTTTTTCAATTTCCATCATTGTAGATCCGCGTGGGAGTAATCTGAAAAGATCTACCATATTGAAGAGCTGACTACGAGAGTGTGAAACTTTTTGTTAAACGAGGGTACTTTTCCGTTACCGGTCATTAAAGTCCTGATTTCTAGTGTAGTTTGGTAAAAACAGATCATTTTTTTGTTGCTATGGACCTCAAACGACGTTCCATGATGGGCATAAATAGAAAAATATATTTTCAAAACTTTGGCAGTCCTTTATTAAACGCAAGTATTTCGAAACCTTGATCAAGCATACTTTTTCTTCCCAATTTTTGAATAAACTTTTAACTTACAACTTATATATTTGGTTTTTTACATGAAATTCTAAGAAATATATAAAATAAATTTAAAACATTATTAAATATAAAACGCTTTTGCTCAATCACTTCCCACAAAATATATAAAATTTGTCGATGCTATTTTTAATTTTAATCTTTATCTTGTAGATTTTACCTTTTAAAATATTAACCTTTATGCTAAATTACATGTTACTTTGTTTTGATGTTTATTTTTTATATTTATTTTTTTGATGCGATTGTACTTCCTACCAATTAAATTATATGTATATTTATCATTTCTATTTAACATGTTCTTGTTTATTATTAAATTTATTACTTATTTTATTAAATTCCTATACTACAATTATAGGATTTAAATCTTGTATAAGCAAATAAATAAATAAATAAATATATAAATAAATAAATAAATAAATAAATAAATAAATAAATAAATAAATAAATAAATAAATAAATAAATAAATAAATAAATAAATAAATAAATAAATAAATAAATAAATAAATAAATAAATAAATAAATAAATAAATAAATAAATAAATAAATAAATAAATAAATAAATAAATAAATAAATAAATAAATAAATAAATAAATAAATAAATAAATAAATAAATAAATAAATAAATAAATAAATAAATAAATAAATAAATAAATAAATAAATAAATAAATAAATAAATAAATAAATAAATAAATAAATAAATAAATAAATAAATAAATAAATAAATAAATAAATAATAAATAAATAAATAAATAAATAAATAAATAAATAAATAAATAAATAAATAAATAAATAAATAAATAAATAAATAAATAAATAAATAAATAAATAAATAAATAAATAAATAAATAAATAAATAAATAAATAAATAAATAAATAAATAAATAAATAAATAAATAAATAAATAAATAAATAAATAAATAAATAAATAAATAAATAAATAAATAAATAAATAAATAAATAAATAAATAAATAAATAAATAAATAAATAAATAAATAAATAAATAAATAAATAAATAAATAAATAAATAAATAAATAAATAAATAAATAAATAAATAAATAAATAAATAAATAAATAAATAAATAAATAAATAAATAAATAAATAAATAAATAAATAAATAAATAAATAAATAAATAAATAAATAAATAAATAAATAAATAAATAAATAAATAAATAAATAAATAAATAAATAAATAAATAAATAAATAAATAAATAAATAAATAAATAAATAAATAAATAAATAAATAAATAAATAAATAAATAAATAAATAAATAAATAAATAAATAAATAAATAAATAAATAAATAAATAAATAAATAAATAAATAAATAAATAAATAAATAAATAAATAAATAAATAAATAAATAAATAAATAAATAAATAAATAAATAAATAAATAAATAAATAAATAAATAAATAAATAAATAAATAAATAAATAAATAAATAAATAAATAAATAAATAAATAAATAAATAAATAAATAAATAAATAAATAAATAAATAAATAAATAAATAAATAAATAAATAAATAAATAAATAAATAAATAAATAAATAAATAAATAAATAAATAAATAAATAAATAAATAAATAAATAAATAAATAAATAAATAAATAAATAAATAAATAAATAAATAAATAAATAAATAAATAAATAAATAAATAAATAAATAAATAAATAAATAAATAAATAAATAAATAAATAAATAAATAAATAAATAAATAAATAAATAAATAAATAAATAAATAAATAAATAAATAAATAAATAAATAAATAAATAAATAAATAAATAAATAAATAAATAAATAAATAAATAAATAAATAAATAAATAAATAAATAAATAAATAAATAAATAAATAAATAAATAAATAAATAAATAAATAAATAAATAAATAAATAAATAAATAAATAAATAAATAAATAAATAAATAAATAAATAAATAAATAAATAAATAAATAAATAAATAAATAAATAAATAAATAAATAAATAAATAAATAAATAAATAAATAAATAAATAAATAAATAAATAAATAAATAAATAAATAAATAAATAAATAAATAAATAAATAAATAAATAAATAAATAAATAAATAAATAAATAAATAAATAAATAAATAAATAAATAAATAAATAAATAAATAAATAAATAAATAAATAAATAAATAAATAAATAAATAAATAAATAAATAAATAAATAAATAAATAAATAAATAAATAAATAAATAAATAAATAAATAAATAAATAAATAAATAAATAAATAAATAAATAAATAAATAAATAAATAAATAAATAAATAAATAAATAAATAAATAAATAAATAAATAAATAAATAAATAAATAAATAAATAAATAAATAAATAAATAAATAAATAAATAAATAAATAAATAAATAAATAAATAAATAAATAAATAAATAAATAAATAAATAAATAAATAAATAAATAAATAAATAAATAAATAAATAAATAAATAAATAAATAAATAAATAAATAAATAAATAAATAAATAAATAAATAAATAAATAAATAAATAAATAAATAAATAAATAAATAAATAAATAAATAAATAAATAAATAAATAAATAAATAAATAAATAAATAAATAAATAAATAAATAAATAAATAAATAAATAAATAAATAAATAAATAAATAAATAAATAAATAAATAAATAAATAAATAAATAAATAAATAAATAAATAAATAAATAAATAAATAAATAAATAAATAAATAAATAAATAAATAAATAAATAAATAAATAAATAAATAAATAAATAAATAAATAAATAAATAAATAAATAAATAAATAAATAAATAAATAAATAAATAAATAAATAAATAAATAAATAAATAAATAAATAAATAAATAAATAAATAAATAAATAAATAAATAAATAAATAAATAAATAAATAAATAAATAAATAAATAAATAAATAAATAAATAAATAAATAAATAAATAAATAAATAAATAAATAAATAAATAAATAAATAAATAAATAAATAAATAAATAAATAAATAAATAAATAAATAAATAAATAAATAAATAAATAAATAAATAAATAAATAAATAAATAAATAAATAAATAAATAAATAAATAAATAAATAAATAAATAAATAAATAAATAAATAAATAAATAAATAAATAAATAAATAAATAAATAAATAAATAAATAAATAATAAATAAATAAATAAATAAATAAATAAATAAATAAATAAATAAATAAATAAATAAATAAATAAATAAATAAATAAATAAATAAATAAATAAATAAATAAATAAATAAATAAATAAATAAATAAATAAATAAATAAATAAATAAATAAATAAATAAATAAATAAATAAATAAATAAATAAATAAATAAATAAATAAATAAATAAATAAATAAATAAATAAATAAATAAATAAATAAATAAATAAATAAATAAATAAATAAATAAATAAATAAATAAATAAATAAATAAATAAATAAATAAATAAATAAATAAATAAATAAATAAATAAATAAATAAATAAATAAATAAATAAATAAATAAATAAATAAATAAATAAATAAATAAATAAATAAATAAATAAATAAATAAATAAATAAATAAATAAATAAATAAATAAATAAATTGTTAAGTATTACTTCTCTTTGTTTCTTTTTTCTTGAATACACTTAGTCTATTTCAACTCAAATTCTATATCATTTGTTGTAACTACTCAATAACTCATGTAACGGCTTATTTTCATACAATTTGTTTTTACTATATATTCGTTGCTTACATTGTACTCTCTCATGGATGATTATTTCAGTTCAAATAAAGAATTCATTTACGTTTAACGTGTCCGTATTGTCATTGCGCTAACAAAAGGTTATGGGCCCAGAGCCATATGAATTTAAATAAGAAACATAACCTCGCGGTGAAGAAAAAAAAGGAGCTTGTGCGTCAAACTTAACTTTGAATGTCAAAATTTAAGTTTCGTGCGTCGAAAAATTGCTAAAATTCAAGTTTCGTGTGTCGAAAATTGTTTGAATATGGCTGAAAACCAAACAGCTCAAAAACTGAAAATATTGAGGAGTGATAACGGCTGCGAATACTTGTCAACTGAATTTAATGATTTTTTAAAAAGTCGTGGCATCGTACACCAAACAACAACCAGTTATACACCTCAACAAAACGGCGTAGCCGAAAGAGTAAATAGGACGTTGATGGAGATGGCGAGATGTATGATGACCGATTCGAATTCTCCCAAAAGTCTCTGGACAGAAGCTGTTAACACTGCCGTTTATATTAGAAATCGTTCGCCAACAAAAGTTCTTGGAGACATTACACCATATGAAAAATGGCATGGCAGAAAACCCACAGTTTCTCATTTCAGGGTATTTGGTTGTAATGCAGTGGCCTTGAATAAAAACCGGGAAGAAATAAGTTGGAGCCAAAAGGGGATGTGTTAACTTTCGTGGGATATGCAACAACAACAAAAGGCTACAGACTGTACGACAAAATTAGAAAGTCAATTGTCATATCGAGAGATGTTGTGTTTTTTGAAAACATGTTTGCAAATACCAGTGATAAAGAAAATGAAAAAGGGAGTGATGATAATTGGTTTACTGTCGAAAGAGACCAAACAAGTATTGATTTGACTCCATATTCACCACCAACCCAAATACTGTCTGATATGGATGTCGAAATTGAAGAAGCTCAAAAAGAGCAAATTACCGAAGAATTACCATCATCGTCGATTCCACTCAATCATAACCAAGAGATTCATGAGGCTGATATTCAAATATTGGAAGAAGAAAGTGAATGTGATAGCAATTATGGTGAAAAGAGAAAGAGAGGAAGACCGCGAATATTAAGAACTGGTAAACCAGGAAGACCTCGAATAATGAGAACAGAAAATGATGATATGGGACAAGCAAATAAATTTTTTTTAAGAGAGTCGACTCCTGAAGTTCTTAATGGAGTCATTGAGATGTATGCGGACCCCCAAACTGTCAGTGAAGCCGTAAGTGGGGTGGACGCAAATTGTTGGAAATTGGCGATGAAGTCTGAATATGACACCATAATGAAGAATGCTACATGGGATTTGGTGGATAAGCCAGAAAACAAAAACATAATTGGAAGTAAATGGGTTTTTACAACGAAGCGAAAGATTGATGGTTCAATCGAAAAATATAAGGCGAGGCTCGTAGCTCTGGGATGTTTTCAGAAACCGAACGTCGATTACACTGATACGTTTGCACCAGTCGTCAGACATAGCACGATTCGCTTAATATTATCCATTGCAGCACGATTCAAATTGTTGGTGAATCATGTAGATGTAAAATCAGCCTATTTAAATGGTACTTTGAAGGAAGAACTATACATGTACCAACCAAAATTATTTGTGGATCCTGCGAATAAAGATAAGGTTTGCAAATTGAAAAAATCGTTATACGGACTTAAGCAAGCTGGAAGGGATTGGAACGTGAAAATTAACGAAGTTTTAAGTGAAATTGGATTCAATCGGTGCTTGACTGATATGTGTGTGTACATAAGAAGAAGAGAAGGCGAGCTGAGCATAATAGCAAGAAGAAGAGAAGGCGAGCTGAGCATAATAGCCCTATATGTCGACGACATGCTTATCGTTTGTAATGAAAAGAAATTGATGAATGCCATAATGATACAATTAAACAAACATATTGATGCCGTCGATAGGGGACCTGTGAGATATTTTCTCGGGCTGGAAGTGGAAAGGCACGGTGATAGAAGTCAAATAAATATACATCAAAACATATTCGTCAAAGAGTTGCTAGAAGAATGGAATATGCAAAACTGCAAAACAGCTACAACTCCATTACCAGCTGGAACTATGCTTAAAAAATGCGATAACGAGCAGTGTAACGGCGAGGATGTTAAACAATATCAATCACTTATTGGCAGCCTTATGTATTTAGCAACTATATCTCGTCCGGACATTGCACATACTGTTTCGAAATTGTCACAATTCAACGCGCATCCTCACAAAGAACACCATACAGCAGCTAAACATGTACTACGATACCTAAACAGCCATCCAAAACTAGTGCTGTCATATAAAACCGAAGAAGACCTATTGTGTTTCACCGATGCTGATTGGGGATCTAATCCAATAGATCGTAAATCTTTTAGTGGTAATTTTCTTTTCTTCGCAGGTGGACCAATAAGTTGGGAATCCAAGAAGCAACATGTCGTGGCCTTAAGCTCGATGGAGGCAGAATACATTGCTTTGTGTCAAGGAGCCAAAGAAATTGCCTTCCATAGAGGTTTGCTGGAAGAGATGGGGTTTGGCCACCTAATTGTGAAGCCCACAGAAATACGATGTGACAACATTGGAGCCCAATTTCTAGCCAATAACCAGATGACGTTGAAGCGCAGCAAACACATCGATATACGTTTTCATTATATTAAAGAAAAAATAAAATCAAATGAAATTTTTATATCGTATGTGTCTACAACTGATAATGTTGCAGATTTGCTAACTAAATGTTTACCTAAAGTAAAACATAATTACATATGCAATTTATTAAAATTTGATATTTGTAAATAATTTTTGATATTTTTGGTTTCGTATGAATTTTTGTTGAGGTGGACTATGTTAAGTATTACTTCTCTTTGTTTCGTTTTTCTTGAATACACTTAGTCTATTTCAACTCAAATTCTATATCATTTGTTGTAACTACTCAATAACTCATGTAACGGCTTATTTTCATACAATT